>OX421267.1:18784529-19459529 GCA_949125355.1 Agriopis leucophaearia | reverse complement strand
TAACCTAACCTAACCTAACCTAACCTAACCTAACCTAACCTAACCTAACCTAACCTAACCTAACCTAACCTAACCTAACCTAACCTAACCTAACCTAACCTAACCTAACCTAACCTAACCTAACCTAACCTAACCTAACCTAACCTAACCTAACCTAACCTAACCTAACCTAACCTAACCTAACCTAACCTAACCTAACCTAACCTAACCTAACCTAACCTAACCTAACCTAACCTAACCTAACCTAACCTAACCTAACCTAACCTAACCTAACCTAACCTAACCTAACCTAACCTAACCTAACCTAACCTAACCTAACCTAACCTAACCTAACCTAACCTAACCTAACCTAACCTAACCTAACCTAACCTAACCTAACCTAACCTAACCTAACCTAACCTAACCTAACCTAACCTAACCTAACCTAACCTAACCTAACCTAACCTAACCTAACCTAACCTAACCTAACCTAACCTAACCTAACCTAACCTAACCTAACCTAACCTAACCTAACCTAACCTAACCTAACCTAACCTAACCTAACCTAACCTAACCTAACCTAACAATGCTTTCAGCCAGGACTGCCCAATCCGAAGAAAATGGGAAACATTAGCTAGAGCCACCGTGGCTTATTGCTAAGGTGGTCACGGGGACAAATTCTGCCTCAAAAAATGCAAGGCCATACTTCGTAGCCCAAGCTAACTTGCAAAGAAAGGAACTCGCAACAAAAGAACTATTGCTTGAGGCTAGCAAAAATAAGATGGCATTTGCTCTGCTACAAGAGCCGTACGTGGGTGCATTGGGAAGAATGAGAGATCACAGAGGCGTTAGAATTTTCCAAAGCACAGAACCGGGAGCAGGAGTTGTCAAAGCTGCAGTCGCTGTCTTTGACCATGAAATTGACGTGATCCAGTACCCGGAGCTCACTACAACCAACATAGTAGTTGTCAAATTGAGGACAACTGCGTGGGAAATCTCTGTGGTCTCTCTATACTTCGAAGGCGACAAACCCATTGGGCCAGACTTGGAGCTTTTGAGGAGGATTGAGCAAAAGCTGGGACGGAGGATTATTCTCGGAGGCGATACAAACGCCAAGAACACATGGTGGGGCAGTGCGAGGGTAGACGATAGAGGAGAAGAGCTGGCTGGAACCCTGTTTGAAATGGACATGCAAATCCTAAATGAAGGCGACACTCCAACATTCTATACAGTAAGGGGAAACAAGGTGTACTCTAGCATCGTGGATGTAACGGCGTGCACGACGGAGCTGATGGATCTGATTGAGGACTGGAAGGTGGACGACAGCATGACGAGTTCAGACCACAACGCCATCACTTTTAAAATTAGACTAACAAAGGCAAAGGGCACAAACATCATTAGGACAACAAGACTATACAATAGTAAAAAAGCCAAATGGGACCAATTTCATAAGAAATTGGCCCATTTGATAGAAGATAAAAAATTACACAATACGCAATTAATAAATAAAATAGAAGAAAAAACAGAATTAGAGCAAACAATTGAAACATACGTAGACATTATATCTGAAACATGTAAAAATACAATACCTAAATTTAAAACAGAAAATAAACTTACCTGTCCGTGGTGGTCCGAAGAACTCGCCAAGCTGAAGAAAGAGGTCGTCACGAAGAGACGCAGGATCCGTTGTGCAGCGCCGGTCCGAAGAAGCAGAGTCATCGACGAGTACCTGAAAACAAAAGAAATGTATGAATTAAAAGTGAGAATTGCACAAGCTGATAGTTGGAAGGAGTTTTGCGGGAAGCAAGATAAGGAAGGCCTATGGGAAGGCATCTACCGTGTTATTGGCAGAACTACCAAAAGGCAGGAAGATGTGCCCTTGGTCAGGGAGGGAAAAGTGCTTGATCCGAAGCAGTCAGCAAAACTTTTAGTCGAGACCTTCTACCCTGACGACAAAGAGGAAGAAGATAACCTGGATCACAAGCGGACAAGAGGTACGGCTGCACAAGTAAATACAGTGAGTCATCATGAAACCGATGATCCACCATTTACCCGCGAAGAGCTGAAAACCGCTGTGACCAGTTTCAACCCGAAAAAGGCTCCAGGGTATGACGGCTTCACAGCTGACATATGCGAGCATGCGATCAATGTAAACCCGGGAATTTACCTATCACTGGCGAACAAGTGCCTGGAACTAGGTCATTTTCCGAACACCTGGAAAGAAGCGACAGTGGTGGTTCTAAGAAAGCCCGGCAAAGAGCGCTACACAGAACCCAAATCCTACAGACCCATAGGACTGTTACCAGTGATGGGTAAAATCCTGGAAAAAATGCTCGTTGGAAGGATAAAATGGCACATTCTCCCAAGACTAAGCGCCAAACAGTATGGGTTCATGCCACAAAAAAGCACTGAAGACTCCCTCTATGCCCTGATACATCATATACACAAAAAGCTCGACCAGAAGAAACTGACAGTAATGGTATCATTGGACATAGAGGGAGCCTTCGATAGCGCATGGTGGCCGGCAATCAAAACCCGACTTGCTGAAGAAAACTGTCCTGTGAACCTGAGAAGAATGATAGACAGCTACCTGGAAAATAGAAGGGTTAGACTCAGGTATGCTGGTGAAGAGGTGACAAAGGGAACCTCGAAGGGGTGTGTCCAGGGATCAATCGGGGGTCCGATACTCTGGAACCTGCTACTGGATCCACTACTTCAAGGATTAACAAAGCGAGGAGACTACTGTCAGGCCTTTGCTGACGATGTGGTGTTAGTGTTTGAGGGTAATACTGCGTTGGAGATCCAGGGACGTGCGAATGCCGCTCTCGCCTATGTTCGAGAATGGGGCGTCAGGAACAAATTGAAATTTGCCCCACATAAGACGAAAGCCATGATATTGACGCGAAAGTTGAAGTATGACGCCCCGCTCTTGAGCATGGGCGGCATCGACATTGGCATGTCACGAGAGATAAAGATTCTTGGCCTTACAATCGATGACAAACTAACGTTCAACAGTCACGCCGCAAATGTATGCAAAAAGGCGCTAAACGTATACAAACAGTTAGCAAGAACCGCCAGAATCAGTTGGGGACTCCAACCCGAGGTGATACGGACCATATATGTTGCGGTTGTTGAGCCGATCATAATGTATGCCGCCAGCGCATGGGCACCAGCGACTGGGAAACTCGGCATACAAAAGCAATTAAATGTGGTTCAGCGGGGTTTTGCACAAAAATTGTGCAAAGCGTACCGCACCACTTCCCTGAACTCGGCACTGGTGCTCTCAGGGGTGCTCCCTCTTGACCTTAGGATACAAGAAGCAGCCGCATTGTACGAGGCAAAGAGAGGAGTGCCCCAGGCAGCACTAGGAGACAGGGAAGTGGAACGCATGGTTTTGTATGCCGACACTCCCCATCCGGCTAAGCATATGAGTCTGCAATTCACTTGCCTGGAAGACCAAGCTCAAGTCGATACCTATGACAAGCAAGCAGTACGAATTTTTACGGACGGCAGTAAGATTGATGGCAAGGTTGGAGCGGCATTGTCGTTTTGGAACGATGATGCCGAAACCAAAAGCCTAAAATTGAAACTGTCGTCCTACTGCACGGTGTACCAGGCGGAATTGCTGGCCATATGCAGAGCGACAAGGGAGATTCTTAAACGCCCCGAAAGAAACTATGGCATCTACAGCGACTCGAGATCTTCCCTCGAGGCCATCACCAACCATCGATCACTTCACCCCCTGGCAGTGGAAACTCGAAAAAACCTGATAGCGATCAAAAACCAGAACAAGGATACGTCGTTGTTCTGGATAAAAGCACATGCTGGACTTGAAGGTAATGAGCGGGCTGACGAACTGGCGAAGAATGCAGCGCAAAATATAAAGCGGAAACCTGACTACGATCTGTGCCCGGTTTCATTTGTCAAGAGACAAATCCGAATGGAAACTCTTGAGGAATGGAACCGGAGGTACAAAACAGGTAATACAGCAGGTACAACAAAAATATTTTTCCCTGACGCCATCGCGGCCTTCTCATTAGTTAGGAAAATAAAGCCCACGGGAACTTTGACACAGATACTGACTGGGCATGGTGGGTTTTCGGATTACCTGAACCGTTTCAGGTGTAAAGATGACCCATCCTGCCTATGTGAACCAGGTAAAAGCGAAACCGTAGAGCACATACTATTTGAATGTCCAGTAGATGGTTCGGAAAGGTACGAATTAGAGCAAAGACTACAAACTAAATTGACAAAAGAAAGTGTAAATGAACTGATAAGTAATAAAGAGACTAAAGATATACTCATAGCATTTTGTATTTACATAGGAAATAAATGTATAGCACGAAATAAAACTAGATAGATAAGTATGTTGTAATTTATATATTGAATATATATACATAAGCAGCATAATTTTAAGAATAGGGTGTAACAAATGTAATTAGAGAAAAACGTAAATATATTATGTAAGAAACAAAGTAAATTATGTTACAAAATAAGTTAGTATTAGAAAACATTGTAATAAGATAAGAGTTTGTGTAAATTAAATAAAGAAAATAATGTCTCTGAATAGAAATCAGAGGGACATAGTTCGGGGCAGCCAAAGGTTTTTGGCCGGTAAGAGTCCGGCACTGTCTGGGTCCTCCTTCCCAGTCGTCTATGATGGATTTTCCTTTGGCTGTCCCACAAAAAAAAAAAAAAAAAAAAAAAAAAAAAAAAAAAAACCTAACCTAACCTAACCTAACCTAACCTAACCTAACCTAACCTAACCTAACCTAACCTAACCTAACCTAACCTAACCTAACCTAACCTAACCTAACCTAACCTAACCTAACCTAACCTAACCTAACCTAACCTAACCTAACCTAACCTAACCTAACCTAACCTAACCTAACCTAACCTAACCTAACCTAACCTAACCTAACCTAACCTAACCTAACCTAACCTAACCTAACCTAACCTAACCTAACCTAACCTAACCTAACCTAACCTAACCTAACCTAACCTAACCTAACCTAACCTAACCTAACCTAACCTAACCTAACCTAACCTAACCTAACCTAACCTAACCTAACCTAACCTAACCTAACCTAACCTAACCTAACCTAACCTAACCTAACCTAACCTAACCTAACCTAACCTAACCTAACCTAACCTAACCTAACCTAACCTAACCTAACCTAACCTAACCTAACCTAACCTAACCTAACCTAACCTAACCTAACCTAACCTAACCTAACCTAACCTAACCTAACCTAACCTAACCTAACCTAACCTAACCTAACCTAACCTAACCTAACCTAACCTAACCTAACCTAACCTAACCTAACCTAACCTAACCTAACCTAACCTAACCTAACCTAACCTAACCTAACCTAACCTAACCTAACCTAACCTAACCTAACCTAACCTAACCTAACCTAACCTAACCTAACCTAACCTAACCTAACCTAACCTAACCTAACCTAACCTAACCTAACCTAACCTAACCTAACCTAACCTAACCTAACCTAACCTAACCTAACCTAACCTAACCTAACCTAACCTAACCTAACCTAACCTAACCTAACCTAACCTAACCTAACCTAACCTAACCTAACCTAACCTAACCTAACCTAACCTAACCTAACCTAACCTAACCTAACCTAACCTAACCTAACCTAACCTAACCTAACCTAACCTAACCTAACCTAACCTAACCTAACCTAACCTAACCTAACCTAACCTAACCTAACCTAACCTAACCTAACCTAACCTAACCTAACCTAACCTAACCTAACCTAACCTAACCTAACCTAACCTAACCTAACCTAACCTAACCTAACCTAACCTAACCTAACCTAACCTAACCTAACCTAACCTAACCTAACCTAACCTAACCTAACCTAACCTAACCTAACCTAACCTAACCTAACCTAACCTAACCTAACCTAACCTAACCTAACCTAACCTAACCTAACCTAACCTAACCTAACCTAACCTAACCTAACCTAACCTAACCTAACCTAACCTAACCTAACCTAACCTAACCTAACCTAACCTAACCTAACCTAACCTAACCTAACCTAACCTAACCTAACCTAACCTAACCTAACCTAACCTAACCTAACCTAACCTAACCTAACCTAACCTAACCTAACCTAACCTAACCTAACCTAACCTAACCTAACCTAACCTAACCTAACCTAACCTAACCTAACCTAACCTAACCTAACCTAACCTAACCTAACCTAACCTAACCTAACCTAACCTAACCTAACCTAACCTAACCTAACCTAACCTAACCTAACCTAACCTAACCTAACCTAACCTAACCTAACCTAACCTAACCTAACCTAACCTAACCTAACCTAACCTAACCTAACCTAACCTAACCTAACCTAACCTAACCTAACCTAACCTAACCTAACCTAACCTAACCTAACCTAACCTAACCTAACCTAACCTAACCTAACCTAACCTAACCTAACCTAACCTAACCTAACCTAACCTAACCTAACCTAACCTAACCTAACCTAACCTAACCTAACCTAACCTAACCTAACCTAACCTAACCTAACCTAACCTAACCTAACCTAACCTAACCTAACCTAACCTAACCTAACCTAACCTAACCTAACCTAACCTAACCTAACCTAACCTAACCTAACCTAACCTAACCTAACCTAACCTAACCTAACCTAACCTAACCTAACCTAACCTAACCTAACCTAACCTAACCTAACCTAACCTAACCTAACCTAACCTAACCTAACCTAACCTAACCTAACCTAACCTAACCTAACCTAACCTAACCTAACCTAACCTAACCTAACCTAACCTAACCTAACCTAACCTAACCTAACCTAACCTAACCTAACCTAACCTAACCTAACCTAACCTAACCTAACCTAACCTAACCTAACCTAACCTAACCTAACCTAACCTAACCTAACCTAACCTAACCTAACCTAACCTAACCTAACCTAACCTAACCTAACCTAACCTAACCTAACCTAACCTAACCTAACCTAACCTAACCTAACCTAACCTAACCTAACCTAACCTAACCTAACCTAACCTAACCTAACCTAACCTAACCTAACCTAACCTAACCTAACCTAACCTAACCTAACCTAACCTAACCTAACCTAACCTAACCTAACCTAACCTAACCTAACCTAACCTAACCTAACCTAACCTAACCTAACCTAACCTAACCTAACCTAACCTAACCTAACCTAACCTAACCTAACCTAACCTAACCTAACCTAACCTAACCTAACCTAACCTAACCTAACCTAACCTAACCTAACCTAACCTAACCTAACCTAACCTAACCTAACCTAACCTAACCTAACCTAACCTAACCTAACCTAACCTAACCTAACCTAACCTAACCTAACCTAACCTAACCTAACCTAACCTAACCTAACCTAACCTAACCTAACCTAACCTAACCTAACCTAACCTAACCTAACCTAACCTAACCTAACCTAACCTAACCTAACCTAACCTAACCTAACCTAACCTAACCTAACCTAACCTAACCTAACCTAACCTAACCTAACCTAACCTAACCTAACCTAACCTAACCTAACCTAACCTAACCTAACCTAACCTAACCTAACCTAACCTAACCTAACCTAACCTAACCTAACCTAACCTAACCTAACCTAACCTAACCTAACCTAACCTAACCTAACCTAACCTAACCTAACCTAACCTAACCTAACCTAACCTAACCTAACCTAACCTAACCTAACCTAACCTAACCTAACCTAACCTAACCTAACCTAACCTAACCTAACCTAACCTAACCTAACCTAACCTAACCTAACCTAACCTAACCTAACCTAACCTAACCTAACCTAACCTAACCTAACCTAACCTAACCTAACCTAACCTAACCTAACCTAACCTAACCTAACCTAACCTAACCTAACCTAACCTAACCTAACCTAACCTAACCTAACCTAACCTAACCTAACCTAACCTAACCTAACCTAACCTAACCTAACCTAACCTAACCTAACCTAACCTAACCTAACCTAACCTAACCTAACCTAACCTAACCTAACCTAACCTAACCTAACCTAACCTAACCTAACCTAACCTAACCTAACCTAACCTAACCTAACCTAACCTAACCTAACCTAACCTAACCTAACCTAACCTAACCTAACCTAACCTAACCTAACCTAACCTAACCTAACCTAACCTAACCTAACCTAACCTAACCTAACCTAACCTAACCTAACCTAACCTAACCTAACCTAACCTAACCTAACCTAACCTAACCTAACCTAACCTAACCTAACCTAACCTAACCTAACCTAACCTAACCTAACCTAACCTAACCTAACCTAACCTAACCTAACCTAACCTAACCTAACCTAACCTAACCTAACCTAACCTAACCTAACCTAACCTAACCTAACCTAACCTAACCTAACCTAACCTAACCTAACCTAACCTAACCTAACCTAACCTAACCTAACCTAACCTAACCTAACCTAACCTAACCTAACCTAACCTAACCTAACCTAACCTAACCTAACCTAACCTAACCTAACCTAACCTAACCTAACCTAACCTAACCTAACCTAACCTAACCTAACCTAACCTAACCTAACCTAACCTAACCTAACCTAACCTAACCTAACCTAACCTAACCTAACCTAACCTAACCTAACCTAACCTAACCTAACCTAACCTAACCTAACCTAACCTAACCTAACCTAACCTAACCTAACCTAACCTAACCTAACCTAACCTAACCTAACCTAACCTAACCTAACCTAACCTAACCTAACCTAACCTAACCTAACCTAACCTAACCTAACCTAACCTAACCTAACCTAACCTAACCTAACCTAACCTAACCTAACCTAACCTAACCTAACCTAACCTAACCTAACCTAACCTAACCTAACCTAACCTAACCTAACCTAACCTAACCTAACCTAACCTAACCTAACCTAACCTAACCTAACCTAACCTAACCTAACCTAACCTAACCTAACCTAACCTAACCTAACCTAACCTAACCTAACCTAACCTAACCTAACCTAACCTAACCTAACCTAACCTAACCTAACCTAACCTAACCTAACCTAACCTAACCTAACCTAACCTAACCTAACCTAACCTAACCTAACCTAACCTAACCTAACCTAACCTAACCTAACCTAACCTAACCTAACCTAACCTAACCTAACCTAACCTAACCTAACCTAACCTAACCTAACCTAACCTAACCTAACCTAACCTAACCTAACCTAACCTAACCTAACCTAACCTAACCTAACCTAACCTAACCTAACCTAACCTAACCTAACCTAACCTAACCTAACCTAACCTAACCTAACCTAACCTAACCTAACCTAACCTAACCTAACCTAACCTAACCTAACCTAACCTAACCTAACCTAACCTAACCTAACCTAACCTAACCTAACCTAACCTAACCTAACCTAACCTAACCTAACCTAACCTAACCTAACCTAACCTAACCTAACCTAACCTAACCTAACCTAACCTAACCTAACCTAACCTAACCTAACCTAACCTAACCTAACCTAACCTAACCTAACCTAACCTAACCTAACCTAACCTAACCTAACCTAACCTAACCTAACCTAACCTAACCTAACCTAACCTAACCTAACCTAACCTAACCTAACCTAACCTAACCTAACCTAACCTAACCTAACCTAACCTAACCTAACCTAACCTAACCTAACCTAACCTAACCTAACCTAACCTAACCTAACCTAACCTAACCTAACCTAACCTAACCTAACCTAACCTAACCTAACCTAACCTAACCTAACCTAACCTAACCTAACCTAACCTAACCTAACCTAACCTAACCTAACCTAACCTAACCTAACCTAACCTAACCTAACCTAACCTAACCTAACCTAACCTAACCTAACCTAACCTAACCTAACCTAACCTAACCTAACCTAACCTAACCTAACCTAACCTAACCTAACCTAACCTAACCTAACCTAACCTAACCTAACCTAACCTAACCTAACCTAACCTAACCTAACCTAACCTAACCTAACCTAACCTAACCTAACCTAACCTAACCTAACCTAACCTAACCTAACCTAACCTAACCTAACCTAACCTAACCTAACCTAACCTAACCTAACCTAACCTAACCTAACCTAACCTAACCTAACCTAACCTAACCTAACCTAACCTAACCTAACCTAACCTAACCTAACCTAACCTAACCTAACCTAACCTAACCTAACCTAACCTAACCTAACCTAACCTAACCTAACCTAACCTAACCTAACCTAACCTAACCTAACCTAACCTAACCTAACCTAACCTAACCTAACCTAACCTAACCTAACCTAACCTAACCTAACCTAACCTAACCTAACCTAACCTAACCTAACCTAACCTAACCTAACCTAACCTAACCTAACCTAACCTAACCTAACCTAACCTAACCTAACCTAACCTAACCTAACCTAACCTAACCTAACCTAACCTAACCTAACCTAACCTAACCTAACCTAACCTAACCTAACCTAACCTAACCTAACCTAACCTAACCTAACCTAACCTAACCTAACCTAACCTAACCTAACCTAACCTAACCTAACCTAACCTAACCTAACCTAACCTAACCTAACCTAACCTAACCTAACCTAACCTAACCTAACCTAACCTAACCTAACCTAACCTAACCTAACCTAACCTAACCTAACCTAACCTAACCTAACCTAACCTAACCTAACCTAACCTAACCTAACCTAACCTAACCTAACCTAACCTAACCTAACCTAACCTAACCTAACCTAACCTAACCTAACCTAACCTAACCTAACCTAACCTAACCTAACCTAACCTAACCTAACCTAACCTAACCTAACCTAACCTAACCTAACCTAACCTAACCTAACCTAACCTAACCTAACCTAACCTAACCTAACCTAACCTAACCTAACCTAACCTAACCTAACCTAACCTAACCTAACCTAACCTAACCTAACCTAACCTAACCTAACCTAACCTAACCTAACCTAACCTAACCTAACCTAACCTAACCTAACCTAACCTAACCTAACCTAACCTAACCTAACCTAACCTAACCTAACCTAACCTAACCTAACCTAACCTAACCTAACCTAACCTAACCTAACCTAACCTAACCTAACCTAACCTAACCTAACCTAACCTAACCTAACCTAACCTAACCTAACCTAACCTAACCTAACCTAACCTAACCTAACCTAACCTAACCTAACCTAACCTAACCTAACCTAACCTAACCTAACCTAACCTAACCTAACCTAACCTAACCTAACCTAACCTAACCTAACCTAACCTAACCTAACCTAACCTAACCTAACCTAACCTAACCTAACCTAACCTAACCTAACCTAACCTAACCTAACCTAACCTAACCTAACCTAACCTAACCTAACCTAACCTAACCTAACCTAACCTAACCTAACCTAACCTAACCTAACCTAACCTAACCTAACCTAACCTAACCTAACCTAACCTAACCTAACCTAACCTAACCTAACCTAACCTAACCTAACCTAACCTAACCTAACCTAACCTAACCTAACCTAACCTAACCTAACCTAACCTAACCTAACCTAACCTAACCTAACCTAACCTAACCTAACCTAACCTAACCTAACCTAACCTAACCTAACCTAACCTAACCTAACCTAACCTAACCTAACCTAACCTAACCTAACCTAACCTAACCTAACCTAACCTAACCTAACCTAACCTAACCTAACCTAACCTAACCTAACCTAACCTAACCTAACCTAACCTAACCTAACCTAACCTAACCTAACCTAACCTAACCTAACCTAACCTAACCTAACCTAACCTAACCTAACCTAACCTAACCTAACCTAACCTAACCTAACCTAACCTAACCTAACCTAACCTAACCTAACCTAACCTAACCTAACCTAACCTAACCTAACCTAACCTAACCTAACCTAACCTAACCTAACCTAACCTAACCTAACCTAACCTAACCTAACCTAACCTAACCTAACCTAACCTAACCTAACCTAACCTAACCTAACCTAACCTAACCTAACCTAACCTAACCTAACCTAACCTAACCTAACCTAACCTAACCTAACCTAACCTAACCTAACCTAACCTAACCTAACCTAACCTAACCTAACCTAACCTAACCTAACCTAACCTAACCTAACCTAACCTAACCTAACCTAACCTAACCTAACCTAACCTAACCTAACCTAACCTAACCTAACCTAACCTAACCTAACCTAACCTAACCTAACCTAACCTAACCTAACCTAACCTAACCTAACCTAACCTAACCTAACCTAACCTAACCTAACCTAACCTAACCTAACCTAACCTAACCTAACCTAACCTAACCTAACCTAACCTAACCTAACCTAACCTAACCTAACCTAACCTAACCTAACCTAACCTAACCTAACCTAACCTAACCTAACCTAACCTAACCTAACCTAACCTAACCTAACCTAACCTAACCTAACCTAACCTAACCTAACCTAACCTAACCTAACCTAACCTAACCTAACCTAACCTAACCTAACCTAACCTAACCTAACCTAACCTAACCTAACCTAACCTAACCTAACCTAACCTAACCTAACCTAACCTAACCTAACCTAACCTAACCTAACCTAACCTAACCTAACCTAACCTAACCTAACCTAACCTAACCTAACCTAACCTAACCTAACCTAACCTAACCTAACCTAACCTAACCTAACCTAACCTAACCTAACCTAACCTAACCTAACCTAACCTAACCTAACCTAACCTAACCTAACCTAACCTAACCTAACCTAACCTAACCTAACCTAACCTAACCTAACCTAACCTAACCTAACCTAACCTAACCTAACCTAACCTAACCTAACCTAACCTAACCTAACCTAACCTAACCTAACCTAACCTAACCTAACCTAACCTAACCTAACCTAACCTAACCTAACCTAACCTAACCTAACCTAACCTAACCTAACCTAACCTAACCTAACCTAACCTAACCTAACCTAACCTAACCTAACCTAACCTAACCTAACCTAACCTAACCTAACCTAACCTAACCTAACCTAACCTAACCTAACCTAACCTAACCTAACCTAACCTAACCTAACCTAACCTAACCTAACCTAACCTAACCTAACCTAACCTAACCTAACCTAACCTAACCTAACCTAACCTAACCTAACCTAACCTAACTAACCTAACCTAACCTAACCTAACCTAACCTAACCTAACCTAACCTAACCTAACCTAACCTAACCTAACCTAACCTAACCTAACCTAACCTAACCTAACCTAACCTAACCTAACCTAACCTAACCTAACCTAACCTAACCTAACCTAACCTAACCTAACCTAACCTAACCTAACCTAACCTAACCTAACCTAACCTAACCTAACCTAACCTAACCTAACCTAACCTAACCTAACCTAACCTAACTAACTAACCTAACCTAACCTAACCTAACCTAACCTAACCTAACCTAACCTAACCTAACCTAACCTAACCTAACCTAACCTAACCTAACCTAACCTAACCTAACCTAACCTAACCTAACCTAACCTAACCTAACCTAACCTAACCTAACCTAACCTAACCTAACCTAACCTAACCTAACCTAACCTAACCTAACCTAACCTAACCTAACCTAACCTAACCTAACCTAACCTAACCTAACCTAACCTAACCTAACCTAACCTAACCTAACCTAACCTAACCTAACCTAACCTAACCTAACCTAACCTAACCTAACCTAACCTAACCTAACCTAACCTAACCTAACCTAACCTAACCTAACCTAACCTAACCTAACCTAACCTAACCTAACCTAACCTAACCTAACCTAACTAACCTAACCTAACCTAACCTAACCTAACCTAACCTAACCTAACCTAACCTAACCTAACCTAACCTAACCTAACCTAACCTAACCTAACCTAACCTAACCTAACCTAACCTAACCTAACCTAACCTAACCTAACCTAACCTAACCTAACCTAACCTAACCTAACCTAACCTAACCTAACCTAACCTAACCTAACCTAACCTAACCTAACCTAACCTAACCTAACCTAACCTAACCTAACCTAACCTAACCTAACCTAACCTAACCTAACCTAACCTAACCTAACCTAACCTAACCTAACCTAACCTAACCTAACCTAACCTAACCTAACCTAACCTAACCTAACCTAACCTAACCTAACCTAACCTAACCTAACCTAACCTAACCTAACCTAACCTAACCTAACCTAACCTAACCTAACCTAACCTAACCTAACCTAACCTAACCTAACCTAACCTAACCTAACCTAACCTAACCTAACCTAACCTAACCTAACCTAACCTAACCTAACCTAACCTAACCTAACCTAACCTAACCTAACCTAACCTAACCTAACCTAACCTAACCTAACCTAACCTAACCTAACCTAACCTAACCTAACCTAACCTAACCTAACCTAACCTAACCTAACCTAACCTAACCTAACCTAACCTAACCTAACCTAACCTAACCTAACCTAACCTAACCTAACCTAACCTAACCTAACCTAACCTAACCTAACCTAACCTAACCTAACCTAACCTAACCTAACCTAACCTAACCTAACCTAACCTAACCTAACCTAACCTAACCTAACCTAACCTAACCTAACCTAACCTAACCTAACCTAACCTAACCTAACCTAACCTAACCTAACCTAACCTAACCTAACCTAACCTAACCTAACCTAACCTAACCTAACCTAACCTAACCTAACCTAACCTAACCTAACCTAACCTAACCTAACCTAACCTAACCTAACCTAACCTAACCTAACCTAACCTAACCTAACCTAACCTAACCTAACCTAACCTAACCTAACCTAACCTAACCTAACCTAACCTAACCTAACCTAACCTAACCTAACCTAACCTAACCTAACCTAACCTAACCTAACCTAACCTAACCTAACCTAACCTAACCTAACCTAACCTAACCTAACCTAACCTAACCTAACCTAACCTAACCTAACCTAACCTAACCTAACCTAACCTAACCTAACCTAACCTAACCTAACCTAACCTAACCTAACCTAACCTAACCTAACCTAACCTAACCTAACCTAACCTAACCTAACCTAACCTAACCTAACCTAACGCTAACCTAACCTAACCTAACCTAACCTAACCTAACCTAACCTAACCTAACCTAACCTAACCTAACCTAACCTAACCTAACCTAACCTAACCTAACCTAACCTAACCTAACCTAACCTAACCTAACCTAACCTAACCTAACCTAACCTAACCTAACCTAACCTAACCTAACCTAACCTAACCTAACCTAACCTAACCTAACCTAACCTAACCTAACCTAACCTAACCTAACCTAACCTAACCTAACCTAACCTAACCTAACCTAACCTAACCTAACCTAACCTAACCTAACCTAACCTAACCTAACCTAACCTAACCTAACCTAACCTAACCTAACCTAACCTAACCTAACCTAACCTAACCTAACCTAACCTAACCTAACCTAACCTAACCTAACCTAACCTAACCTAACCTAACCTAACCTAACCTAACCTAACCTAACCTACCTAACCTAACCTAACCTAACCTAACCTAACCTAACCAACCTAACCTAACCTAACCTAACCTAACCTAACCTAACCTAACCTAACCTAACCTAACCTAACCTAACCTAACCTAACCTAACCTAACCTAACCTAACCTAACCTAACCTAACCTAACCTAACCTAACCTAACCTAACCTAACCTAACCTAACCTAACCTAACCTAACCTAACCTAACCTAACCTAACCTAACCTAACCTAACCTAACCTAACCTAACCTAACCTAACCTAACCTAACCTAACCTAACCTAACCTAACCTAACCTAACCTAACCTAACCTAACCTAACCTAACCTAACCTAACCTAACCTAACCTAACCTAACCTAACCTAACCTAACCTAACCTAACCTAACCTAACCTAACCTAACCTAACCTAACCTAACCTAACCTAACCTAACCTAACCTAACCTAACCTAACCTAACCTAACCTAACCTAACCTAACCTAACCTAACCTAACCTAACCTAACCTAACCTAACCTAACCTAACCTAACCTAACCTAACCTAACCTAACCTAACCTAACCTAACCTAACCTAACCTAACCTAACCTAACCTAACCTAACCTAACCTAACCTAACCTAACCTAACCTAACCTAACCTAACCTAACCTAACCTAACCTAACCTAACCTAACCTAACCTAACCTAACCTAACCTAACCTAACCTAACCTAACCTAACCTAACCTAACCTAACCTAACCTAACCTAACCTAACCTAACCTAACCTAACCTAACCTAACCTAACCTAACCTAACCTAACCTAACCTAACCTAACCTAACCTAACCTAACCTAACCTAACCTAACCTAACCTAACCTAACCTAACCTAACCTAACCTAACCTAACCTAACCTAACCTAACCTAACCTAACCTAACCTAACCTAACCTAACCTAACCTAACCTAACCTAACCTAACCTAACCTAACCTAACCTAACCTAACCTAACCTAACCTAACCTAACCTAACCTAACCTAACCTAACCTAACCTAACCTAACCTAACCTAACCTAACCTAACCTAACCTAACCTAACCTAACCTAACCTAACCTAACCTAACCTAACCTAACCTAACCTAACCTAACCTAACCTAACCTAACCTAACCTAACCTAACCTAACCTAACCTAACCTAACCTAACCTAACCTAACCTAACCTAACCTAACCTAACCTAACCTAACCTAACCTAACCTAACCTAACCTAACCTAACCTAACCTAACCTAACCTAACCTAACCTAACCTAACCTAACCTAACCTAACCTAACCTAACCTAACCTAACCTAACCTAACCTAACCTAACCTAACCTAACCTAACCTAACCTAACCTAACCTAACCTAACCTAACCTAACCTAACCTAACCTAACCTAACCTAACCTAACCTAACCTAACCTAACCTAACCTAACCTAACCTAACCTAACCTAACCTAACCTAACCTAACCTAACCTAACCTAACCTAACCTAACCTAACCTAACCTAACCTAACCGTCGATTTTCGTTTGCAAAAATATCCTCTGACCGTGGTGTGTGATACCTTTCCGGACGCGCAGCCGCGAGCCCTCACCAGACCTGCAACATAAAAAAGACACATTAGTATTAAAAGTTTTGGACATAGCAAAAACAAAATTTTTTTCGAAAAACTTCAATAACTTTTTCAAATTTTTACATCTTGAAATTTTTATTCGTGCTCTGACATCGGGTGGAGTGCCCGCACCTCGCCCCACACTCCAAACAGCGAAATTCGCGAAAAATTTTAGACACGTTCATCCATAGTAGCAAAAAGTTGATATACCGGAGACTTTTCCCCATACATTGTCGATTTTCGTTTGCAAAAATATCCTCTGACCGTGGTGTGTGATACCTTTCCGGACGCGCAGCCGCGAGCCCTCACCAGACCTGCAACATAAAAAAGACACATTAGTATTAAAAGTTTTGGACATAGCAAAAACAAAAATTTTTTCGAAAAACTTCAATAACTTTTTCAAATTTTTACATCTTGAAATTTTTATTCGTGCTCTGACATCGGGTGGAGTGCCCGCACCTCGCCCCACACTCCAAACAGCGAAATTCGCGAAAAATTTTAGACACGTTCATCCATAGTAGCAAAAAGTTGATATACCGGAGACTTTTCCCCATACATTGTCGATTTTCGTTTGCAAAAATATCCTCTGACCGTGGTGTGTGATACCTTTCCGGACGCGCAGCCGCGAGCCCTCACCAGACCTGCAACATAAAAAAGACACATTAGTATTAAAAGTTTTGGACATAGCAAAAACAAAAATTTTTTCGAAAAACTTCAATAACTTTTTCAAATTTTTACATCTTGAAATTTTTATTCGTGCTCTGACATCGGGTGGAGTGCCCGCACCTCGCCCCACACTCCAAACAGCGAAATTCGCGAAAAATTTTAGACACGTTCATCCATAGTAGCAAAAAGTTGATATACCGGAGACTTTTCCCCATACATTGTCGATTTTCGTTTGCAAAAATATCCTCTGACCGTGGTGTGTGATACCTTTCCGGACGCGCAGCCGCGAGCCCTCACCAGACCTGCAACATAAAAAAGACACATTAGTATTAAAAGTTTTGGACATAGCAAAAACAAAAATTTTTTCGAAAAACTTCAATAACTTTTTCAAATTTTTACATCTTGAAATTTTTATTCGTGCTCTGACATCGGGTGGAGTGCCCGCACCTCGCCCCACACTCCAAACAGCGAAATTCGCGAAAAATTTTAGACACGTTCATCCATAGTAGCAAAAAGTTGATATACCGGAGACTTTTCCCCATACATTGTCGATTTTCGTTTGCAAAAATATCCTCTGACCGTGGTGTGTGATACCTTTCCGGACGCGCAGCCGCGAGCCCTCACCAGACCTGCAACATAAAAAAGACACATTAGTATTAAAAGTTTTGGACATAGCAAAAACAAAAATTTTTTCGAAAAACTTCAATAACTTTTTCAAATTTTTACATCTTGAAATTTTTATTCGTGCTCTGACATCGGGTGGAGTGCCCGCACCTCGCCCCACACTCCAAACAGCGAAATTCGCGAAAAATTTTAGACACGTTCATCCATAGTAGCAAAAAGTTGATATACCGGAGACTTTTCCCCATACATTGTCGATTTTCGTTTGCAAAAATATCCTCTGACCGTGGTGTGTGATACCTTTCCGGACGCGCAGCCGCGAGCCCTCACCAGACCTGCAACATAAAAAAGACACATTAGTATTAAAAGTTTTGGACATAGCAAAAACAAAAATTTTTTCGAAAAACTTCAATAACTTTTTCAAATTTTTACATCTTGAAATTTTTATTCGTGCTCTGACATCGGGTGGAGTGCCCGCACCTCGCCCCACACTCCAAACAGCGAAATTCGCGAAAAATTTTAGACACGTTCATCCATAGTAGCAAAAAGTTGATATACCGGAGACTTTTCCCCATACATTGTCGATTTTCGTTTGCAAAAATATCCTCTGACCGTGGTGTGTGATACCTTTCCGGACGCGCAGCCGCGAGCCCTCACCAGACCTGCAACATAAAAAAGACACATTAGTATTAAAAGTTTTGGACATAGCAAAAACAAAAATTTTTTCGAAAAACTTCAATAACTTTTTCAAATTTTTACATCTTGAAATTTTTATTCGTGCTCTGACATCGGGTGGAGTGCCCGCACCTCGCCCCACACTCCAAACAGCGAAATTCGCGAAAAATTTTAGACACGTTCATCCATAGTAGCAAAAAGTTGATATACCGGAGACTTTTCCCCATACATTGTCGATTTTCGTTTGCAAAAATATCCTCTGACCGTGGTGTGTGATACCTTTCCGGACGCGCAGCCGCGAGCCCTCACCAGACCTGCAACATAAAAAAGACACATTAGTATTAAAAGTTTTGGACATAGCAAAAACAAAAATTTTTTCGAAAAACTTCAATAACTTTTTCAAATTTTTACATCTTGAAATTTTTATTCGTGCTCTGACATCGGGTGGAGTGCCCGCACCTCGCCCCACACTCCAAACAGCGAAATTCGCGAAAAATTTTAGACACGTTCATCCATAGTAGCAAAAAGTTGATATACCGGAGACTTTTCCCCATACATTGTCGATTTTCGTTTGCAAAAATATCCTCTGACCGTGGTGTGTGATACCTTTCCGGACGCGCAGCCGCGAGCCCTCACCAGACCTGCAACATAAAAAAGACACATTAGTATTAAAAGTTTTGGACATAGCAAAAACAAAAATTTTTTCGAAAAACTTCAATAACTTTTTCAAATTTTTACATCTTGAAATTTTTATTCGTGCTCTGACATCGGGTGGAGTGCCCGCACCTCGCCCCACACTCCAAACAGCGAAATTCGCGAAAAATTTTAGACACGTTCATCCATAGTAGCAAAAAGTTGATATACCGGAGACTTTTCCCCATACATTGTCGATTTTCGTTTGCAAAAATATCCTCTGACCGTGGTGTGTGATACCTTTCCGGACGCGCAGCCGCGAGCCCTCACCAGACCTGCAACATAAAAAAGACACATTAGTATTAAAAGTTTTGGACATAGCAAAAACAAAAATTTTTTCGAAAAACTTCAATAACTTTTTCAAATTTTTACATCTTGAAATTTTTATTCGTGCTCTGACATCGGGTGGAGTGCCCGCACCTCGCCCCACACTCCAAACAGCGAAATTCGCGAAAAATTTTAGACACGTTCATCCATAGTAGCAAAAAGTTGATATACCGGAGACTTTTCCCCATACATTGTCGATTTTCGTTTGCAAAAATATCCTCTGACCGTGGTGTGTGATACCTTTCCGGACGCGCAGCCGCGAGCCCTCACCAGACCTGCAACATAAAAAAGACACATTAGTATTAAAAGTTTTGGACATAGCAAAAACAAAAATTTTTTCGAAAAACTTCAATAACTTTTTCAAATTTTTACATCTTGAAATTTTTATTCGTGCTCTGACATCGGGTGGAGTGCCCGCACCTCGCCCCACACTCCAAACAGCGAAATTCGCGAAAAATTTTAGACACGTTCATCCATAGTAGCAAAAAGTTGATATACCGGAGACTTTTCCCCATACATTGTCGATTTTCGTTTGCAAAAATATCCTCTGACCGTGGTGTGTGATACCTTTCCGGACGCGCAGCCGCGAGCCCTCACCAGACCTGCAACATAAAAAAGACACATTAGTATTAAAAGTTTTGGACATAGCAAAAACAAAAATTTTTTCGAAAAACTTCAATAACTTTTTCAAATTTTTACATCTTGAAATTTTTATTCGTGCTCTGACATCGGGTGGAGTGCCCGCACCTCGCCCCACACTCCAAACAGCGAAATTCGCGAAAAATTTTAGACACGTTCATCCATAGTAGCAAAAAGTTGATATACCGGAGACTTTTCCCCATACATTGTCGATTTTCGTTTGCAAAAATATCCTCTGACCGTGGTGTGTGATACCTTTCCGGACGCGCAGCCGCGAGCCCTCACCAGACCTGCAACATAAAAAAGACACATTAGTATTAAAAGTTTTGGACATAGCAAAAACAAAAATTTTTTCGAAAAACTTCAATAACTTTTTCAAATTTTTACATCTTGAAATTTTTATTCGTGCTCTGACATCGGGTGGAGTGCCCGCACCTCGCCCCACACTCCAAACAGCGAAATTCGCGAAAAATTTTAGACACGTTCATCCATAGTAGCAAAAAGTTGATATACCGGAGACTTTTCCCCATACATTGTCGATTTTCGTTTGCAAAAATATCCTCTGACCGTGGTGTGTGATACCTTTCCGGACGCGCAGCCGCGAGCCCTCACCAGACCTGCAACATAAAAAAGACACATTAGTATTAAAAGTTTTGGACATAGCAAAAACAAAAATTTTTTCGAAAAACTTCAATAACTTTTTCAAATTTTTACATCTTGAAATTTTTATTCGTGCTCTGACATCGGGTGGAGTGCCCGCACCTCGCCCCACACTCCAAACAGCGAAATTCGCGAAAAATTTTAGACACGTTCATCCATAGTAGCAAAAAGTTGATATACCGGAGACTTTTCCCCATACATTGTCGATTTTCGTTTGCAAAAATATCCTCTGACCGTGGTGTGTGATACCTTTCCGGACGCGCAGCCGCGAGCCCTCACCAGACCTGCAACATAAAAAAGACACATTAGTATTAAAAGTTTTGGACATAGCAAAAACAAAAATTTTTTCGAAAAACTTCAATAACTTTTTCAAATTTTTACATCTTGAAATTTTTATTCGTGCTCTGACATCGGGTGGAGTGCCCGCACCTCGCCCCACACTCCAAACAGCGAAATTCGCGAAAAATTTTAGACACGTTCATCCATAGTAGCAAAAAGTTGATATACCGGAGACTTTTCCCCATACATTGTCGATTTTCGTTTGCAAAAATATCCTCTGACCGTGGTGTGTGATACCTTTCCGGACGCGCAGCCGCGAGCCCTCACCAGACCTGCAACATAAAAAAGACACATTAGTATTAAAAGTTTTGGACATAGCAAAAACAAAAATTTTTTCGAAAAACTTCAATAACTTTTTCAAATTTTTACATCTTGAAATTTTTATTCGTGCTCTGACATCGGGTGGAGTGCCCGCACCTCGCCCCACACTCCAAACAGCGAAATTCGCGAAAAATTTTAGACACGTTCATCCATAGTAGCAAAAAGTTGATATACCGGAGACTTTTCCCCATACATTGTCGATTTTCGTTTGCAAAAATATCCTCTGACCGTGGTGTGTGATACCTTTCCGGACGCGCAGCCGCGAGCCCTCACCAGACCTGCAACATAAAAAAGACACATTAGTATTAAAAGTTTTGGACATAGCAAAAACAAAAATTTTTTCGAAAAACTTCAATAACTTTTTCAAATTTTTACATCTTGAAATTTTTATTCGTGCTCTGACATCGGGTGGAGTGCCCGCACCTCGCCCCACACTCCAAACAGCGAAATTCGCGAAAAATTTTAGACACGTTCATCCATAGTAGCAAAAAGTTGATATACCGGAGACTTTTCCCCATACATTGTCGATTTTCGTTTGCAAAAATATCCTCTGACCGTGGTGTGTGATACCTTTCCGGACGCGCAGCCGCGAGCCCTCACCAGACCTGCAACATAAAAAAGACACATTAGTATTAAAAGTTTTGGACATAGCAAAAACAAAAATTTTTTCGAAAAACTTCAATAACTTTTTCAAATTTTTACATCTTGAAATTTTTATTCGTGCTCTGACATCGGGTGGAGTGCCCGCACCTCGCCCCACACTCCAAACAGCGAAATTCGCGAAAAATTTTAGACACGTTCATCCATAGTAGCAAAAAGTTGATATACCGGAGACTTTTCCCCATACATTGTCGATTTTCGTTTGCAAAAATATCCTCTGACCGTGGTGTGTGATACCTTTCCGGACGCGCAGCCGCGAGCCCTCACCAGACCTGCAACATAAAAAAGACACATTAGTATTAAAAGTTTTGGACATAGCAAAAACAAAAATTTTTTCGAAAAACTTCAATAACTTTTTCAAATTTTTACATCTTGAAATTTTTATTCGTGCTCTGACATCGGGTGGAGTGCCCGCACCTCGCCCCACACTCCAAACAGCGAAATTCGCGAAAAATTTTAGACACGTTCATCCATAGTAGCAAAAAGTTGATATACCGGAGACTTTTCCCCATACATTGTCGATTTTCGTTTGCAAAAATATCCTCTGACCGTGGTGTGTGATACCTTTCCGGACGCGCAGCCGCGAGCCCTCACCAGACCTGCAACATAAAAAAGACACATTAGTATTAAAAGTTTTGGACATAGCAAAAACAAAAATTTTTTCGAAAAACTTCAATAACTTTTTCAAATTTTTACATCTTGAAATTTTTATTCGTGCTCTGACATCGGGTGGAGTGCCCGCACCTCGCCCCACACTCCAAACAGCGAAATTCGCGAAAAATTTTAGACACGTTCATCCATAGTAGCAAAAAGTTGATATACCGGAGACTTTTCCCCATACATTGTCGATTTTCGTTTGCAAAAATATCCTCTGACCGTGGTGTGTGATACCTTTCCGGACGCGCAGCCGCGAGCCCTCACCAGACCTGCAACATAAAAAAGACACATTAGTATTAAAAGTTTTGGACATAGCAAAAACAAAAATTTTTTCGAAAAACTTCAATAACTTTTTCAAATTTTTACATCTTGAAATTTTTATTCGTGCTCTGACATCGGGTGGAGTGCCCGCACCTCGCCCCACACTCCAAACAGCGAAATTCGCGAAAAATTTTAGACACGTTCATCCATAGTAGCAAAAAGTTGATATACCGGAGACTTTTCCCCATACATTGTCGATTTTCGTTTGCAAAAATATCCTCTGACCGTGGTGTGTGATACCTTTCCGGACGCGCAGCCGCGAGCCCTCACCAGACCTGCAACATAAAAAAGACACATTAGTATTAAAAGTTTTGGACATAGCAAAAACAAAAATTTTTTCGAAAAACTTCAATAACTTTTTCAAATTTTTACATCTTGAAATTTTTATTCGTGCTCTGACATCGGGTGGAGTGCCCGCACCTCGCCCCACACTCCAAACAGCGAAATTCGCGAAAAATTTTAGACACGTTCATCCATAGTAGCAAAAAGTTGATATACCGGAGACTTTTCCCCATACATTGTCGATTTTCGTTTGCAAAAATATCCTCTGACCGTGGTGTGTGATACCTTTCCGGACGCGCAGCCGCGAGCCCTCACCAGACCTGCAACATAAAAAAGACACATTAGTATTAAAAGTTTTGGACATAGCAAAAACAAAAATTTTTTCGAAAAACTTCAATAACTTTTTCAAATTTTTACATCTTGAAATTTTTATTCGTGCTCTGACATCGGGTGGAGTGCCCGCACCTCGCCCCACACTCCAAACAGCGAAATTCGCGAAAAATTTTAGACACGTTCATCCATAGTAGCAAAAAGTTGATATACCGGAGACTTTTCCCCATACATTGTCGATTTTCGTTTGCAAAAATATCCTCTGACCGTGGTGTGTGATACCTTTCCGGACGCGCAGCCGCGAGCCCTCACCAGACCTGCAACATAAAAAAGACACATTAGTATTAAAAGTTTTGGACATAGCAAAAACAAAAATTTTTTCGAAAAACTTCAATAACTTTTTCAAATTTTTACATCTTGAAATTTTTATTCGTGCTCTGACATCGGGTGGAGTGCCCGCACCTCGCCCCACACTCCAAACAGCGAAATTCGCGAAAAATTTTAGACACGTTCATCCATAGTAGCAAAAAGTTGATATACCGGAGACTTTTCCCCATACATTGTCGATTTTCGTTTGCAAAAATATCCTCTGACCGTGGTGTGTGATACCTTTCCGGACGCGCAGCCGCGAGCCCTCACCAGACCTGCAACATAAAAAAGACACATTAGTATTAAAAGTTTTGGACATAGCAAAAACAAAAATTTTTTCGAAAAACTTCAATAACTTTTTCAAATTTTTACATCTTGAAATTTTTATTCGTGCTCTGACATCGGGTGGAGTGCCCGCACCTCGCCCCACACTCCAAACAGCGAAATTCGCGAAAAATTTTAGACACGTTCATCCATAGTAGCAAAAAGTTGATATACCGGAGACTTTTCCCCATACATTGTCGATTTTCGTTTGCAAAAATATCCTCTGACCGTGGTGTGTGATACCTTTCCGGACGCGCAGCCGCGAGCCCTCACCAGACCTGCAACATAAAAAAGACACATTAGTATTAAAAGTTTTGGACATAGCAAAAACAAAAATTTTTTCGAAAAACTTCAATAACTTTTTCAAATTTTTACATCTTGAAATTTTTATTCGTGCTCTGACATCGGGTGGAGTGCCCGCACCTCGCCCCACACTCCAAACAGCGAAATTCGCGAAAAATTTTAGACACGTTCATCCATAGTAGCAAAAAGTTGATATACCGGAGACTTTTCCCCATACATTGTCGATTTTCGTTTGCAAAAATATCCTCTGACCGTGGTGTGTGATACCTTTCCGGACGCGCAGCCGCGAGCCCTCACCAGACCTGCAACATAAAAAAGACACATTAGTATTAAAAGTTTTGGACATAGCAAAAACAAAAATTTTTTCGAAAAACTTCAATAACTTTTTCAAATTTTTACATCTTGAAATTTTTATTCGTGCTCTGACATCGGGTGGAGTGCCCGCACCTCGCCCCACACTCCAAACAGCGAAATTCGCGAAAAATTTTAGACACGTTCATCCATAGTAGCAAAAAGTTGATATACCGGAGACTTTTCCCCATACATTGTCGATTTTCGTTTGCAAAAATATCCTCTGACCGTGGTGTGTGATACCTTTCCGGACGCGCAGCCGCGAGCCCTCACCAGACCTGCAACATAAAAAAGACACATTAGTATTAAAAGTTTTGGACATAGCAAAAACAAAAATTTTTTCGAAAAACTTCAATAACTTTTTCAAATTTTTACATCTTGAAATTTTTATTCGTGCTCTGACATCGGGTGGAGTGCCCGCACCTCGCCCCACACTCCAAACAGCGAAATTCGCGAAAAATTTTAGACACGTTCATCCATAGTAGCAAAAAGTTGATATACCGGAGACTTTTCCCCATACATTGTCGATTTTCGTTTGCAAAAATATCCTCTGACCGTGGTGTGTGATACCTTTCCGGACGCGCAGCCGCGAGCCCTCACCAGACCTGCAACATAAAAAAGACACATTAGTATTAAAAGTTTTGGACATAGCAAAAACAAAAATTTTTTCGAAAAACTTCAATAACTTTTTCAAATTTTTACATCTTGAAATTTTTATTCGTGCTCTGACATCGGGTGGAGTGCCCGCACCTCGCCCCACACTCCAAACAGCGAAATTCGCGAAAAATTTTAGACACGTTCATCCATAGTAGCAAAAAGTTGATATACCGGAGACTTTTCCCCATACATTGTCGATTTTCGTTTGCAAAAATATCCTCTGACCGTGGTGTGTGATACCTTTCCGGACGCGCAGCCGCGAGCCCTCACCAGACCTGCAACATAAAAAAGACACATTAGTATTAAAAGTTTTGGACATAGCAAAAACAAAAATTTTTTCGAAAAACTTCAATAACTTTTTCAAATTTTTACATCTTGAAATTTTTATTCGTGCTCTGACATCGGGTGGAGTGCCCGCACCTCGCCCCACACTCCAAACAGCGAAATTCGCGAAAAATTTTAGACACGTTCATCCATAGTAGCAAAAAGTTGATATACCGGAGACTTTTCCCCATACATTGTCGATTTTCGTTTGCAAAAATATCCTCTGACCGTGGTGTGTGATACCTTTCCGGACGCGCAGCCGCGAGCCCTCACCAGACCTGCAACATAAAAAAGACACATTAGTATTAAAAGTTTTGGACATAGCAAAAACAAAAATTTTTTCGAAAAACTTCAATAACTTTTTCAAATTTTTACATCTTGAAATTTTTATTCGTGCTCTGACATCGGGTGGAGTGCCCGCACCTCGCCCCACACTCCAAACAGCGAAATTCGCGAAAAATTTTAGACACGTTCATCCATAGTAGCAAAAAGTTGATATACCGGAGACTTTTCCCCATACATTGTCGATTTTCGTTTGCAAAAATATCCTCTGACCGTGGTGTGTGATACCTTTCCGGACGCGCAGCCGCGAGCCCTCACCAGACCTGCAACATAAAAAAGACACATTAGTATTAAAAGTTTTGGACATAGCAAAAACAAAAATTTTTTCGAAAAACTTCAATAACTTTTTCAAATTTTTACATCTTGAAATTTTTATTCGTGCTCTGACATCGGGTGGAGTGCCCGCACCTCGCCCCACACTCCAAACAGCGAAATTCGCGAAAAATTTTAGACACGTTCATCCATAGTAGCAAAAAGTTGATATACCGGAGACTTTTCCCCATACATTGTCGATTTTCGTTTGCAAAAATATCCTCTGACCGTGGTGTGTGATACCTTTCCGGACGCGCAGCCGCGAGCCCTCACCAGACCTGCAACATAAAAAAGACACATTAGTATTAAAAGTTTTGGACATAGCAAAAACAAAAATTTTTTCGAAAAACTTCAATAACTTTTTCAAATTTTTACATCTTGAAATTTTTATTCGTGCTCTGACATCGGGTGGAGTGCCCGCACCTCGCCCCACACTCCAAACAGCGAAATTCGCGAAAAATTTCGCCCGCCCACCCACCCAGTGACGTTAACTCTATACAGGTGGACTTCACTGGGAAGGATAATTGCGCTTTTATTTTCTCTTTTTTTTATTAATTGACTACGTCAGCTCAAAGCATTTTATTGAGTGCTTTGTCTATTGTTATTGACTGCCATAAACCATAAAAATGTTCAGGACCCCAAAAAAGACAGTCACGGAGCAGGACTCCGAGACCACCACGGCAGGCACCGCCTCAGAAACAGCACCGACCACAAAAACTAACGTCAGAAAGAGCGTGGGGGAGTGGGAGACTGGACAACCAGACATCCAGAAAAGCCTCACTCCCTCAAATAAGACTTTTTCGGTGGGTCTTGAGAAACCGAAGCCGAAACCGGCGGCAGCTTGTAAGCCGTCGTCTGAGGCATCGGGGAGCTCACTGAAAAAACAGACCAAACCTTCTGACAGGGTGGCAGAGGCCAAAGCCTGCCTCGTAAGGGTGAAACTTAATCTGTCCAACTCCCGAAACCTTAAGTCAGAAATAAAAGCCGCTGTGATCGAAGCGGTAGAGCGCCTGTATCAGCTCGTGAAAGAGGCTGATTCTCTTCCTCGAGCTGAAGCGGAGACTGTGCAGAGCCAGGATGCAAGGTCACATGAGCGGGATGACAAAGGGAAGAGGGAAGGTGCTTCTCCATCATCTCCCCCAAACTCTGGTTTGGAGGAGATGATGCAGAGGCACATGGACATGATGAAGGACACTTTGGATGGGACGAGAACCTTAAACGAGACCTTACAACAAAAACCCTTAGTAGAGAGACACGAAGACGCGAGGCTCGATAACATCGAGAAACTTATGGGCGAAGTGCGGGAACTGCGCCAGACTACTGAAGCGACGGGGATGAGGGTTACCTCATTGCAGGAGACTGTCCCTTCGTATGCCGAAGTACTAAGCAGACCCCCTGGCACAGTTACACCAACAAAGCTTCGCCCAAGGCACTCTATCATCGTTTCCTCTGAGGACGATCAAGACACAAGCGAGTTGGTCCTCGTGAAGGTTAGAGAGGCTCTAGACGCGAAAACCTCTGGACTCCGTGTCACACGGGTCCAGAAGGTAAGAAACCAAAAGGTGGTCCTGAGCTGTGGCACAAAAGACGAAATAAAAAAGGTCACGGAGAGGATCACGGCTAACAACAAAAGCCTGAAAATTGAGGAGGCTAAGAACAAAGACCCATTGATAATTATTAAAAACATCCTCAGTGTTCATACTGACGATGATATCATGGCGTCACTCCGTTCCCAAAATGGTAGCCTCCTCAATGACCTAGCTGATGTCGACTTTAGAGCAGTAGTAAAATACCGCCGAAGAGCGCGGAACCCACATGAAAACCATGTCGTGTTGCAGGTGTCGCCAAAAATGTGGCTGAAATTGACGACAGCCCAGCGGTTGCATATTGACCTGCAATATGCGGTGGTCCAAGACCAGTCTCCCCTTGTCCAGTGCACGAGGTGCCTGGGATATGGGCATGGACGCAGGCTGTGCACAGAGTCGGTCGACCTGTGCAGCTTCTGCACCGGCCCACATCTCCGGGCTGACTGCCCGGCTTATTCGACGGGTGAGACTGCGACATGCCGCAACTGCAGGTTGGCCAAGTACCCTGACGTTGCTCACAACGCCTTCGACAGTGAGTGCCCGGTACGTAAGAAATGGGACGCCATCGCAAGATCCAGCGTGGCGTACTGCTGAAACGGGCACTCAAGTCAAAAATAACAAGAAAGCGACACCTGCGCACACTTGTGGTCTCATGCGGTTAATAAAAATGATGACGCTGGTGAAGACTATTCGCGTGGAGCTATCCGCGCACTCAAATCACATTGACTGCGGGGTTAGCGCCACGTGCAAAATATGGGAACAAAAGTACAACAACGGTACAAATATTCGATTGCTACTTGAGTGCCTAAAACTTGTCGCGAACAGGGGCGGCCTGGAACCTTTGATTAGCATGACGCTGCCGGAATCTGCATTCTGTGTAATGATGACCGTAAAAGAAACCAGGCTAAACCTGTTTGCAGTCAACACAAAAGTAGCACAAAACATAGGTAGAAAATAAGGCATGATGAATATGAATGTCATCACGCTATATTTAACACACATTAAAATATGAAAAGTGCGTGCAACATTTAATTCGAAAGAATTAAGGGTGTGCACGCACGCCAAAATAGGTAAATTCAACATATGCATCATGTACCATTAAATTATATAATATAATCATAAAAAACTTCTAAACAAAAATTAATAGTAAGGTCATTCACCTAAGACAAAAAACTAAAAAATTTTAACTCTAAATATACACATACATTATGTATAAACGACCCATCATACAAATAGTATGGTACATTATTTACTAAACATACCTTTGTTTTAATCTTTTTACGAGAACTTTAGTTTATCTAGTAAAATATCAAATTATATTTGTTGGCTTTAAAGTTATGGTATATACCATAAACAAACAAAATTTAAGTTATACATAAACATATATTATGTTAAAATTACACAACATCACTAAACGCAAACATAAACTTTTTATAAACTACAACAACGAATAGAAATTTAAAAATAATCAAAACATAACTACTTAAAACCAAACAAGTTGAACATAAAAATAAATAACAATAACAATAATAATTTGGAAATAAAAATAAATAACTTTAAAAAATTTCGACAACGCTACAAAAAATGTAGCATACTTTCCAAAATGTTGATGTTCAATAACAAAACCTAAAAAAGGTCCCCGCCTACGGCAGGGGTAAATAAGCGGAGGAGGACGGCTAAATAAAAAAAAAAAAAACCTAACCTAACCTAACCTAACCTAACCTAACCTAACCTAACCTAACCTAACCTAACCTAACCTAACCTAACCTAACCTAACCTAACCTAACCTAACCTAACCTAACCTAACCTAACCTAACCTAACCTAACCTAACCTAACCTAACCTAACCTAACCTAACCTAACCTAACCTAACCTAACCTAACCTAACCTAACCTAACCTAACCTAACCTAACCTAACCTAACCTAACCTAACCTAACCTAACCTAACCTAACCTAACCTAACCTAACCTAACCGATCGTCACGTACACTTACACGAACAACATCAGCTCCGAGGAAAAAATTCAAATTAATTGGATTTTGTGGAGTTACGCGCGGCACAGTTTTACCAGAGGTCAACAGCAGTAAAAGGAGCTCGGGTTCGTGATTGCAGCTTCCTGGACTCAAGGGTTTGGGAGAAAAACGTCGGCAACATTAGAACAATAACCAATCATAAGGTTAGTGAAAAGTGAACATCGGCCGCGGTCGCATATACGTGTACTTCAAGATCGGCACGTACGCGATAGCGCGACCTTCACCGACGCCCAAATACTCCGCCCGGCACGTACGGTACGGAGCTGCAAACATTCCGCTGCACGTCATCGGCAGGCGCCTAAGACTCCTCCCCCCGTCGAGTCTGACACCACCCCTCCCCCCTGGAGCCCATCTCTAGTACCAGCAGAGGTGGACCTACCGTGTTTGGTGTCATTTCAATCGGGAGGACATCATCAACATCTTGGCTCCTGCAGAAGGACTATCTGCTGACTTCTGGGACTGAACAGCACGCAGAATCACCCATCAGGCTTCTGGCGCGTTCCGGTAAGACAGTACAGGAAGAGGATCGCAGACCACCAGCGAATAGGTTAAGGTTAGATAGTCATATTTCGTTATTATTAAGTAGTGTGTAATTAAAAAATAATAATAATAATAATGTCCGATAAAAAAACCGCCTCGTCCACCTCCGCCCTCACCACCGCCCCGAAAGCGAGGACAGTTCGATCAGTGGCATCCTCGCTCCACAAACGCATATTAAAAAAAAACACCAAAACCAGCAGGTCGGAGGTAACCCAGCCGAAGCAGTCCATTAGTCAGGGTCCCAGCGCGCCTCTCCAAGAGCCTGAGGTGGAGCCCCACTTCTCTCAGTCCCCCCAGATTCCTCTACACCTATCACAAAATGCCAGCGACAGCTCGGCTCCGTCGACCTCGGTCCCGGAGGCAAGCTCGGCGTATGTGGCGGCGGTGGACAGAGTCGAGAATTGGGAGCAGTGCGGGATTTCTCCACCTAAAGAACTAAGGCTCGACGGAGAAGAGTTGGACAGCGTGTCTGAATTGTCCACTCAGACTCCCCCCGCCCGCAATAAGAGAGTCAGTATGCTGATAGCACACTGCTCAAAACGGACGGGGGTCGAGATGGACATGGCCACGAAAGTTGCCAATGACGCAATGCAGCGGGGAAAGGATGCACTCGAGGAGTCTTTCAACGTCAAGCGGGAGATAAAGTTGACCGCAATCGAAAGTCTCCAGACGATGTACGAAATCGTCCTTTCCCTCGCTGACTCAAGACACCGTCATATAGCATCACTCGAACGCGAACGGACCAGACACGCCTCGGAATTGTTGTCGGCGGAAAGGGCGCATATAAAAGCCATGACAACCCTACAACAAAACTTGCTAAAGGAGGTAGCTTTAGCCAGAGAAGAGATAGCTGACATGAGGAAGGAGACGCAGGCTATCAGAGACTGGCAGAGCTATGAGACTAGGGAGCCACACCAACAAATAAAGGCGACGGCAGACACAGTGTTGGCTCTCAGCGGTCAATTTAAGAAGGAAATAGCAACCCCTTGTATCGATCTGGGACCTCTGAAGAGAGACTGCTCCGACCTAAAAACCGGAGTGGAAACTCTTCAGAGGCAGATCGACGAGCTTCGAAGGGAGTCGCAATCCGGAAAAGAAAAGACCGCTGAGATCCTACAGCGAAATTCAGAGGCCTTGGCAAACCTCCTCTTGAACCCTCCACCTCCCCCTCCCCAGTATGCGGACTCAATAAGTGAAATAAAAAAAACTATTAAAGAACATTTCCAAAAAGATCAAATAACCCCCCCAGCCCCAGCCCCCGTCCAAATCAACATTGATGAGCACATGTTGCCCATAACAGAGCGCCTCGAAGCCGTATCGTCGGAGCTTAGAACGATGCGGAAAGAAAAAATTACCCAGCCCCCTCCAGCCGTCAGCATCGGTGAAGAGATATCGCAGGCAGAAATGGGTAGACCACCTAAGCCCACTTACGCCAAAGTCGCAGCAAAACCGCCCGTGCCGAAACCTAACCACACTTTGATAGTGTCAACTTTAAACCCAGCCATGCCCACTACCGCCGAAAACCTTATCGACAGGATAAGAGTGGCATTGGACACGAAGACAACCGGAGCGAAGGTCGACCGAGTACGTAAGGCCAGAAACAGAAAAGTTATTCTGAGCTGTGGTACGGAAGAAGACCTGAGCCTCGTGCGAACTTGTGTTCAGCTAGACAAAACTCTAAAAGTGGAAACCGCGAAAGCGGGTAATCCACTCATAATAATAAGAGACGTCTTGTCCTACCACAAGGACTCGGAGATAGTGGAGAATCTCCTGGCGCAGAACAAAAACTTGCTACAGGAGGTCGATTTAAAGGAAAGCACCGTCAGGGTCAGGTACAGGAAGAAGGCGCGCAATCCGCACGAATGTCACCCCGTGTTGGAGGTCTCGCCTCGCATTCACAGGTCGCTAATAGACGCAGGCAAGGTCTACATTGGACTCCAGAGAAGGCCAGTTTCAGACCACTCACCCTTGGTGCAGTGCACTAAGTGCCTAGGCTTTGGCCACACAAAAGCGATCTGCCGGGAAAGGGATGAACTCTGCAGTCACTGCGGAAGACCCCATTCCTGGGCTCAATGCAAGGCTAGAAAAGAAGACCTACCACCGAAGTGCAAGAATTGCGCAGCCTCACATCCCAACAGCTTGAGTAGGGAACTCGCTCATAACGCTTTCAGTAGTGAGTGCCCTGAAAAGGTAAAATGGGACGGCATAGCGCGGTCCCGAATCTCATATTGCTGAGGGCACCCAAGAGGTACAAGGCTCAGTCCCCCGCAGAGTAGGAGAAGCAGGTCTGCGTTTCATCCAGGCAAACCTACATCGCTCCCAGACTGCAACAGCAGAACTCCTGAAGGTCGCGAAAGAAAGGGGAGTTTCGGTCGCCCTTGTCCAAGAGCCGTATGTAGGCAACAAAGGCGTTATGAAACAGTACCCAGGAACTCGCGTCGTTCAGTGCAGTTTGAACAGGCAGAAACCAGTCAAGGCAGCTGTAATAATCTTTGGTGACAAGTTGGAAGTTATACACGACCCCCAGCTTGTTACCGAGACGGAAGCGGCAGTTTTACTGGCTAGTGAAGGCCTGAAACTGGGAGTGATCTCCGTCTACTTGGAAGGGGACCAACACGTGGATCCTTACCTCAACAGGATCAAGGCATTTAGCGAAAAACTAACGACAAAAGGCTTGATAGTCGGTGGTGACGTTAATGCCTGGTCCCACTGGTGGGGAAGCGCATCAGAAAATAACAGAGGAGAAGCTGTCCACTCTTTCTTCAATGAGATGGGTTTACATATTCTCAACACAGGTGATACACCAACCTTCGAAGTGGTCAGAAGAGGCAAACTCTGCACAAGCATAGTAGACGTTACCGCATGCAGTATGCCACTTCTGGGGAAAATAGAGGGCTGGCAGGTAGACAGAAGTCTCACATCATCAGACCACAATGCAATAACCTTCACACTGCGTCTTGTAAAGGCTCTGGAACATCTAAGGCCTATCACAACACGCAGGTACAATACCAAGAAGGCAAAGTGGTCAGACTTCATGTCACGTCTGAAAATCTCCCTGGAGAAGAGGCACATAACACCAGTGTCAGTAAGAGAATGTGAAAGCCCGGAAGAACTGGAGTCGAAGATCACGAGCTACACTGAAAGTATCCACGAAGCCTGTGAACACACCATTCCATCAGCAGGCCCTCGCAAAGGGAATCCGATTCCCCCGTGGTACACGAAAACGCTCGATGATTTGAAGAAAGAAGTTCTAAGAAGAAAGAGAAGGATTAGGAATGCCGCTCCCGACAGGGTCCAGTTTGTAGTCGAACAATATCAAATTGCTAGGCAAGACTACAAGGAAAAAGTCGAAAAAAGTAAAACGGAAAGCTGGAAGGAGTTCTGCACCAATCAGGATAAAGAGAGCATGTGGGATAAGATCTACAGAGTGATCAGAAAAACCTCGGAAAGGCAAGAAGACTTGCTCCTGCGAGATACCGATGGTAATACCCTCTCCCCACAGCATTCTGCAGAACTACTAGCCAGTACTTTCTATTCTGACGACTCTGTAAGCACAGACCAGCCGTGCCATACAGAATTGCGGGAACGGACAAAGGAAACACCGACGGACTTACCGGAAGATGACCCACCATTTACGTCAGCTGAGCTGGAGTCAGTGTTGCAAACACTGAAACCGAAAAAAGCTCCTGGAATAGACGGACTAACCGCTGATATCTGCGCCGCAGCAATCCGATGCGAATGGGAAACCTTCTTAGCAATAGCAAACAAGTGCTTATCGCTAAGGTACTTCCCCAAGCAATGGAAAGCGGCGCATGTGGTCATCCTACGTAAACCCGGTAAGACAGATTACACACATCCGAAATCTTACCGTCCCATTGGTCTCCTCCCCGTGCCCGGAAAAATCGTCGAAAAACTTTTGGTAATCCGACTCCAATGGCATCTCCTCCCCACTATCAGTCAGAAACAGTACGGTTTCATGCCCCAACGAGGAACCGAAGACGCCCTCTATGACCTGGTAGAGCACATTAAAAAAGGAGTAAACAACAAAAGCATTGTACTCCTAGTCTCTCTAGACATAGAGGGTGCCTTCGATAACGCATGGTGGCCCGCCCTAAAATACCAGCTAGCAAAGAAGAGGTGTCCAACCAACCTCTACGAGATGGTGAACTCTTATCTAACCGACCGGAAAATCAAGGTCAACTATGCCAGAGCAGCATACGAGAGGGAAACTACCAAAGGATGCGTCCAAGGATCTATCGGCGGACCGACCTTCTGGAACGTAATCCTAGACTCGTTGCTACGACTGCTAGAGTTAGAAGGAGTACACTGTCAAGCTTTCGCGGACGACGTCGTTCTCGTGTTCACGGGTCAGTCATCATCCATCATCGAGCAGCAGGGCAACAACGCGTTAAATATGATCGTGGAATGGGGGAAACGTAACAAGCTCAACTTTGCAGCGCAGAAGACCAATGCGATGCTTTTTACCAAAAAGTTGAAGTACGAACCCCCAAACCTGGTCATGTCTGGCGTTCAGCTTGGCCTTGTTGAAGAAGTCAAGCTGCTTGGCCTGTTGATTGACCGAAGGCTCAACTTCAAAGCACACGTAAACGCCCAGTGTAAAAAGGTGGCGAACATTTACAAGCAGCTTGCGTGTGCAGCGAAAGTGACCTGGGGACTGAATGGTGAGATCACGAGAACAATTTACGTTGCAGTGGTGGAACCCATCATCATGTATGCCTCAAGTGTATGGGCGCAAGCGGCAGACCTCGAGGAAAATAAGTCACACTTAAACGCACTTCAAAGAGGTTTTGCTCAGAAAATCTGTAAGTCGTACCGTACTGTTTCCCTTAAGTCAGCACTCGCCCTTTCAGGCCTGCTCCCCCTTGACCTGAGAATACAGGAAGCAGCCAGCTTGTACAGAGCGAAGAAAAACTTCTCCCAAGAATACCTCCCACCGGAAGTGGAGCTCGAAAAAAATATCAGTTACCTGGACCAGCCACACCCATCCACCCAGACATCTGTGGAGTTCGAGCTCCTAGAGAACATCTCCAACCAGCTAGTAGGACCCCAAATCTATACAGATGGCAGCAAGATAAAGGGTCAAGTCGGTGCTGCCCTAACCTGGTGGGAGAACGGCAGAGAAGTTGAGTACTCGACCTTCAAGCTACACTCCGAATGCACGGTTTTCCAATCTGAACTTTATGCCCTTTACCAGGCGACCCAAATGGTGATAAAGAGTAAAGATTCCGAGGTAAACATCTTGAGTGACTCACGATCTTCACTCGATCTACTCCGGAATCCCAAAACGAGTCACCCTCTGGCAAGGAGTATAAAGGAAAACATTGGAATGATAACTGCAGAAGGGAGATCTCTTCGTCTTTTCTGGCTGAGAGCGCATGTTGGCACCGCCGGTAATGAGAGAGCTGATGAACTCGCAAAATTGGCGGCACTCACTGGCGACTCCAGAGACTACGAAGAGATTCCCCTGTCCTACGTCAAAAGGAAAATCCGTGAGGAATCAGTCCGGAAGTGGCAGGACCGATATGAAACCTCGGACAAAGGAAGAGTCACACAGACGTTCCTCCCTGATATCGCAAACGCATATAGGGTGACGCGAGCTACAAAGTTGACTCCCTTCCAGGTACAAGCTTTGACAGGACACGGAGGAATAGCCGAATACCTGCACAGGTTCAAGCTCAAGAGCAGTCCTGGTTGCGAATGCGATCCTGATGTGCCCGAGACGGTCTGGCACGTACTCATCGAGTGCCCCAGATTTTTGGCTGCGCGACAGGACCTCGAAATGCAGATAGACAGAAAACTTGTGGTCTCGGATCTCCACAACATCCTAGCAGACCCAGGTAGTAGACCACACTTCCTGTCTTTCGTAGAGAGGTCCTTCCGCATTGCGGCTAAGAGAAATTCTACCCTCCCCCCACTCCAAACCATTCCCCCTCTCCAAACCAATAACCCACTCCAAACCACCTCCTCACTACAAACCTTCCCCCTACTCCAAATCCTCTCCTCCTCCTCAACAAACACAACACACACACCGTCCACCGAAGCCACGCAGAGTGTGACCCCCGGCCAAGTTACTGTTCCAAAAAGCGTATCCATTCACCAACTTCTGGAAAACGCAGAAAGTGGAGTGCCGGGAATCATAATTCGCGGTGTGGCTCTCTTCATGGACAGCAATAGAGAAAGATTCGGAATAAGCTTTTGCCTTGCCCGGAACCAGAAACGCGTTCGCCTGTCGCCTGGACTAGCATGTCTCCTCAACGGGAGTACCGCTAAAGTTACTATGAAGCGGAAATCCTATGACGCTATGCCAGTGAGCGAGGTAGACGGTCACCAATTCCGACTGGTGCGATCGAAAAACAAAACAATCGCACTTTTCGAGTGGGCGGCACAGTCACCTTTCGCACAGGCTAGCTCACTGCTCGAGTACCTGAGCAGGAAAGCAGACAGCACATCCCGGGTGATAAGCGTGGACGCGATGATGGTAGAATACTCGAAAGCGGAAGTCGCAGATCGGCTAGGTTGCACCAAGGCCTCTGAATACCATGAGGTCGTCGTGTATGAAGACAGGGGAGAAAACTTAAGTTTTCTCAGGGCTCCTACACACGATTGCACAAGTGCAACAGACAGCTGGGGACACCCCGTTCCGAGCTCGACCACTCAATCTGGCTCCGAAAGAGCACAACATAAAGCAACCGCTGAAAAAGCCGCAGCCTATCATAGAAGTGGTAGCCGAGATGGAAGAGAAGGCCAGATAGCGACTTTCTTAACAGCTTTCAGCGCTGCAACGCAAAGTTTGTTCCGAATCACGCCCAAATCACCTCCCCTCCTAACAGCAGTGACCCCGAGAGCAGCATCACAACCTCAGGCATCCCGGACGAGAGCCGACATGGGACAGGTCGATCCGCCCCGTTACATTTTGGCCTCGGGGCCCCAAAGCCACGCTAGAAACGCCTTCCTCGAATTCCTAGCCACATTGAGAGCGACAAGACAAGTCAATCTCAGGAACTGCCATTACATCCTGCAGTCCTTTAAGCTAGGAAGCGAAAGTCTACTAAAAAAGGGACTTGAGGAGGCGGAAGCAGCCATATACAATAACGTCACTTCCCAGGTCATCAGGGGAACCATGAAAGGACAATATATGGCAGCTTACAGTGCAGAAAGTGGGTTTGTGGCACTGAACGAGACTGAGACGGAGCGAACAGGAAGACCGAAATACGCGATACCATCGAATGATCCAATTGTAGTCATCGCCAAGTGTACCAAGATAATGCTGGACGACAGGATCCTTGAGATGGCTAAGACTGTCGAAGGGAACTCAGATGTCGAGGCAAGCTGGGAAAGCTGGGCAGTGCCAAAGATACAATGGGTTAACGGAGTTCCAGGGTGTGGCAAGACAACATGGGTGATCAGACATTTCGATGTGGACAGGGACGCTATCATCACCACAACAACAGAGGCAGCAAAAGATCTGAGGGAGAAACTATCGCACCGCATAGGAGACCTGGTAAAAACCAGAGTGCGAACCATGGCTTCCTCCCTCGTAAATGGTTTCGGAAGAGATAACTTCAGCCGCCTTCTGGTGGACGAAGCTCTCATGAACCATTTTGGAGCTATAGTAATGGCTGCACGGCTGTCTGGTGCTAGCGAACTTGTCCTCATCGGAGACGTCAATCAGCTACCTTTCATTGACAGAGAAAATCTCTTCGAAATGAGGTACCATCGCCCAAACCTGATCACAAATATCAGCCAGGAGTTGCTTTGTACACACAGGAACCCAATGGACGTCGCGTATGCACTGAGGGAAATATACTCCGGTATGTATTCCTCCGCTCCCCGTATTAGGTCTCTTGAGCAGAGACGGTACAATGGGGCGCAGATACCCAGCACCCTCCCCAACACCCTTTTCTTAGTGCACACGCAGGAAGAAAAAGAGACCCTTATCAGCCAGGGTTATGGGGGAGGTACGGGGTCGCGCACTCTTACCATACATGAAGCTCAGGGACTAACATACGAGTCGGTAATCGCCATAAAGACCAAGCCAAAAATGAAGCTGCACGAGAGCGTGCCGCACGCGGTCGTTGCAGTATCGCGGCACACCGGGACCTTCGTCTACTACGCTGACGACATCGAAGACGATGCCATCAGTCGATTCGTGCGTCGAGCATCGGCTGCGTCACCGAAGACCATTAAAGACTACAACTTGCAGATGGCCATCAGAGATCGGAACGCGGCGGTGATGGAGGCCCTGGGCCGGGAGGAGGCGATTGTAATGTAAAAATAGGATTTGAAATGTAAAAAAAAGCGTTTAAAAATAAGGATTGTGTGTATGCCTCGAGCATTCATGCTCACCATCGAAGGCACCTTCTTGCGGCGGCGTCGTGTGTCGGGTCGCTCTCTTCCCTCAAATATGGTTGAGGAGGGCGATGGCTGGCACATGAGTCATACTCGTGATCGGGTGCTGCTTGCGGGTCGCTGGTCTGCTCGCGGTATACACATAAACTAGTAATAACATGACTAAATTGTTTTAACCTTAGATTAAGAATAACTAACTTCCTCTCCCTGTATTGTGTAATGTAAATTCGTTAAAGTTAACAAAATAGTAGTAAATTATAACAAAAGTCACGGGCCCCGGTGTCTGTGGAGTGATATTTTAATTATAAAAAAAAAAAAAAAACCTAACCTAACCTAACCTAACCTAACCTAACCTAACCTAACCTAACCTAACCTAACCTAACCTAACCTAACCTAACCTAACCTAACCTAACCTAACCTAACCTAACCTAACCTAACCTAACCTAACCTAACCTAACCTAACCTAACCTAACCTAACCTAACCTAACCTAACCTAACCTAACCTAACCTAACCTAACCTAACCTAACCTAACCTAACCTAACCTAACCTAACCTAACCTAACCTAACCTAACCTAACCTAACCTAACCTAACCTAACCTAACCTAACCTAACCTAACCTAACCTAACCTAACCTAACCTAACCTAACCTAACCTAACCTAACCTAACCTAACCTAACCTAACCTAACCTAACCTAACCTAACCTAACCTAACCTAACCTAACCTAACCTAACCTAACCTAACCTAACCTAACCTAACCTAACCTAACCAGGTGCATACTCTTGCTCAGCTGATGCAAAGCCATACATCGTCGCCCAAGCAAACCTGCAAAGGAAACTACTTGCAACACAAGAACTAATGCTTGAGGCAAGTAGGAAGAAGATGGCCATTGCTCTGATACAAGAACCATATGTGGGGGCAATAGGTAGAATGAGAGACTACACGGGAGTTAGAATCTTTCAGAGTACAACACAGGGAGATGAGGTTGTCAAGGCAGCGATTGCAGTATTTGACGACCAACTCGATGTCATCCAATGCCCGAAATTTACTACAGCCAACATAGCTGTAGTAAAAATAAGAACTAGTGCCTGGGAAATTGTGGTCATCTCATTTTACTTCGAGCCGGAAAAACACAATATTGAACCCTACCTGGAACAGCTGAGGAAGATTGAGCAGGACATCGGGACAAGGAATATATTAATTGGAGGGGACGCAAACGCGAAGAGCACGTGGTGGGGAAGCCCAACAGTTGACCAAAGGGGTGAAGACATGGCCGGAACTCTGGAGGAGATGGGTATGGAGATACTAAATGAAGGCGACATACCAACTTTTGATACAATAAGAGGGACCAAACAATACAAGAGTTTCGTGGATCTAACAGCCTGCACAACGGAGATTCTGAACCTGGTGGAAGACTGGAGAGTGGATACTGACATGACGAGCTCCGATCATAACACCATGACATTTAAAATTAGACTTAAAAGAACAAAAGGTATGGACATTAAAGCTACAACCCGGATTTTTAATACAAAAAAGGCAAATTGGAGCCAGTTTCATGAGAAAATGGCACAATTACTAGTACAGGATAACATAAATAAAGAAGAAATAAACAAAATTAATAATAGTGTAGAACTTAGCCATACAATAAATAAATATATAAACATTATAACAGAAACAAGTAGTTTAACCTTATCAAAGAGAAAAACATGTAATAAAAACACCTTACCATGGTGGACGAAGGAACTCGACAAGTTAAAAAAGGAGGTTACCACCAGGAAGCGGAGAATCCGTTGTGCAGCGCCAGTCCGGAAGAAAAAGGTTATAGAGGCATATCTCGACCATAAACAAAAGTACGAATCCGAAGTCATGAGAGCCCAGATTGAAAGTTGGAAGAACTTCTGTCAGAAACAAGATAAAGAGAGTCTCTGGGATGGAGTATATAGGGTCATACGAGGAACTACCAGGACGCAACCAGATGCTCTTCTAGAGTGGGATGGGAAGTTTCTGGACCCGAAACAGTCAGCGAAACTGTTAGCGGAGACATTCTACCCGGAGGACTTGGAGGACGAGGATAACGCGGACCACCGACAAATAAGACAAACAGCCAAAAATCTAAACGAGATGGATCATGGTGAGCTTCATGATCCACCGTTTACAATCCAAGAGTTGAGAAATGCGGTGGAAAGCTTTAATCCAAAGAAGGCCCCGGGTGGAGATGGTCTTACCGCTGACATTTGCAGTCAAGCTATAAAACTTGATCCAGAGCTTTACCTGGCTATAGCCAATAAATGCCTAAAATTTGGTTACTTTCCTGCCACCTGGAAGGAGGCCACAGTTGTGGTCCTAAGAAAACCAGGAAAAGACACCTATGTTAGTCCAAAATCGTACCGACCCATAGGACTCTTGCCAGTTCTTGGTAAAATCTTAGAAAAGATGATAGTTGGTCGTTTGAAGTGGCACCTACTTCCCACGATTAGTACACGCCAGTACGGTTTTATGCCCCAAAAGAGCACCGAAGACTCCCTCTATGACTTAGTTCAACATGTACGTGAGAAACGAGATCAGAAGAAACTTGTGACGATGGTGTCGTTAGACATAGAGGGAGCCTTCGACAACGCATGGTGGCCAGCGATCAGGACCAGACTGGCGGAGGAAAAATGCCCAACAAACTTAAGACGAATCATGGACAGCTACCTGCAAGAAAGAAGAGTCAAACTACGGTATGCAGGTCAGGAATATGTAAGGGTCACAAGTAAAGGTTGCGTCCAGGGGTCGATCAGTGGCCCCATGTTATGGAACCTTCTGCTCGACCCTTTGCTGAAGGAGCTTGATCGGCAGGGCTATTATAACCAAGCATTTGCCGATGACGTGGTGTTGGTATTTGACGGCGACACTGCACTAGAGGTGCAGAGACAGGCCAACGCGGCTCTTACCTGCGTCCAGGAGTGGGGTGTCAAAAACAAATTAAAGTTCGCGCCACAAAAAACTACCGCCATGGTTATAACCAGGAAACTGAAATATGACACACCACAACTGAGGATGGGTGGGGTCGACGTTGGCTTGTCTAAGCAAATTAAGGTCTTGGGGCTCACCATAGATGAAAAATTAACCTTCAACACCCACGTAGCTACGGTTTGCAAAAAAGCTTTAAATATATATAAGCAGGTATCCAAAGCTGCCAGGATCAGCTGGGGCCTCCACCCTGAAGTAATCCGTACCATTTACGTGGCGACCGTGGAGCCGATTATACTGTACGCGGCAAGTGTTTGGGCTCCGGCGTCAGGAAAACTTGGAGTACAGAAACAGCTAAATGTCGTCCAGAGAGGTTTTGCGCAAAAACTCTGTGGAGCATATCGCACTGTCTCCCTGAACGCGGCGCTGGTGCTGGCTGGGATATTGCCCCTAGACATCCGCGTACGGGAGGCAGCCTCTCTGTACGAGGCCAAAAGGGGGATGTCTCTGCCAGTGCTAGGGGACAGGGAGGTAGAGCGTAGGTTGCCCTTCACTGAAACTCCGCATCCAGCAAGACATATGAGCCTGGAGTTCACGAGCTTGGTTAGCCAACAAGATGTAGAGACCCACGTCAAACAAGCAGTGTGTATATACACTGATGGTAGCAAGATTGAGGGCAAAGTCGGAGCTGCGTTGTCTCTCTGGAGGAACGAAGCCGAGATTCAAGCCCTCAAACTAAAGCTGAACCCGCACTGCACGGTCTACCAGGCGGAACTTCTGGCGATATGTCAAGCCACAAAAATAATCTTGCGGAGAAGTGAGGGCAGCTTCGCAATACTGAGCGATTCACGGTCGTCACTGGAAACCGTGACCGACCCTTGTTCCTCTCACCCTTTGGCCGACGAATCCAGGAAAAACATACAGACCAGCAGACTCCAGAACAAGGAAATTTCCTTGTTCTGGATCAAAGCACACGCAGGCTTGATAGGAAATGAGCGCGCGGATCAGTTGGCCAAGGAGGCAGCTCTGTACTCCAAAAAGAAACCAGACTACGACATGTGCCCGGTTTCATTCGTCAAGAGACAAATCCGTGTGGAGTCTCTTGAGGAATGGAACCAACGTTACCGGTTAGCGACAACAGGGGCAGTAACTAAAACGTTTCTGCCTGATGCTATACAAGCGTACAAAATCGTGAGGCAACTTCAGCCAGCGAATGTGGTAACCCAGGTGTTGACGGGGCACGGCGGGTTCTCTGAATACTTAAATCGCTTTAAATGCAAGGATAGCCCGTCGTGCATCTGTGATCCGAATGAAAATGAGTCCATCGCGCACGTTTTATTCAATTGCCCTGCTTTTTCTTCTCAGAGGTTTGATCTGGAACAGTTGCTGGAATGTGACGTCAAAGCTGAAAATATGCATTTAATGATGATAAATAAAGAAGCTAGACAAAAACTAATTGCATTTTGTATACAAATAGCAAATGTAGTAATAAAAAGAAATAAATAATGTTTAAGAAAAATATGTTGAATATATATCGTATAGTATATCTATTAACAACATATGTATAAAATAAGTAAGTTAAGAAAATTATAGTGTTATAAATGCTCTTGTAACGCAACAACAATGTAATAGCAGTCGATTATTATGTATAAATGAAACAAATATCTAAAAGTGTATAAAAATCTAAAACAGTAGTCAACCTCCAACCACTAAATAAACAGTTATTTCTAAGTATTGTAAAATTTATTTTCTCGGTTTTTTGATCTTGGTATTTCTTGTCTTATTGAATATATCATTAAATTAAACTTTAAGTTAAAAAATTTACAACACAATGTAAAAAAGGTCTTTGGTTCAGCCAGAGGATTCGCGGGCCGGGCCAATAGCGCCCGGACAAAAAAAAAAAAAAAAAAAAAAACCTAACCTAACCTAACCTAACCTAACCTAACCTAACCTAACCTAACCTAACCTAACCTAACCTAACCTAACCTAACCTAACCTAACCTAACCTAACCTAACCTAACCTAACCTAACCTAACCTAACCTAACCTAACCTAACCTAACCTAACCTAACCGGTCGATTTTCGTTTGCAAAAATATCCTCTGACCGTGGTGTGTGATACCTTTCCGGACGCGCAGCCGCGAGCCCTCACCAGACCTGCAACATAAAAAAGACACATTAGTATTAAAAGTTTTGGACATAGCAAAAACAAAATTTTTTCGAAAAACATTAATAACTTTTCCAAATTTTGACAACTTGAAATTTTTATTCGTGCTCTGACATCGGGTGGAGTGCCCGCATCTCGCCCCACACTCCAAACTGCGAAATTCGCGAAAAATTTTAGACACGTTCATCCATAGTAGCAAAAAGTTGATATACCGGAGACATTTCCCCATACATTGTCGATTTTCGTTTGCAAAAATATCCTCTGACCGTGGTGTGTGATACCTTTCCGGACGCGCAGCCGCGAGCCCTCACCAGACCTGCAACATAAAAAAGACACATTAGTATTAAAAGTTTTGGACATAGCAAAAACAAATTTTTTTCGAAAAACATTAATAACTTTTCCAAATTTTGACAACTTGAAATTTTTATTCGTGCTCTGACATCGGGTGGAGTGCCCGCATCTCGCCCCACACTCCAAACTGCGAAATTCGCGAAAAATTTTAGACACGTTCATCCATAGTAGCAAAAAGTTGATATACCGGAGACATTTCCCCATACATTGTCGATTTTCGTTTGCAAAAATATCCTCTGACCGTGGTGTGTGATACCTTTCCGGACGCGCAGCCGCGAGCCCTCACCAGACCTGCAACATAAAAAAGACACATTAGTATTAAAAGTTTTGGACATAGCAAAAACAAAATTTTTTCGAAAAACATTAATAACTTTTTCAAATTTTTACATCTTGAAATTTTTATTCGTGCTCTGACATCGGGTGGAGTGCCCGCATCTCGCCCCACACTCCAAACTGCGAAATTCGCGAAAAATTTTAGACACGTTCATCCATAGTAGCAAAAAGTTGATATACCGGAGACATTTCCCCATACATTGTCGATTTTCGTTTGCAAAAATATCCTCTGACCGTGGTGTGTGATACCTTTCCGGACGCGCAGCCGCGAGCCCTCACCAGACCTGCAACATAAAAAAGACACATTAGTATTAAAAGTTTTGGACATAGCAAAAACAAAAATTTTTTCGAAAAACTTCAATAACTTTTTCAAATTTTTACATCTTGAAATTTTTATTCGTGCTCTGACATCGGGTGGAGTGCCCGCACCTCGCCCCACACTCCAAACAGCGAAATTCGCGAAAAATTTTAGACACGTTCATCCATAGTAGCAAAAAGTTGATATACCGGAGACTTTTCCCCATACATTGTCGATTTTCGTTTGCAAAAATATCCTCTGACCGTGGTGTGTGATACCTTTCCGGACGCGCAGCCGCGAGCCCTCACCAGACCTGCAACATAAAAAAGACACATTAGTATTAAAAGTTTTGGACATAGCAAAAACAAAAATTTTTTCGAAAAACTTCAATAACTTTTTCAAATTTTTACATCTTGAAATTTTTATTCGTGCTCTGACATCGGGTGGAGTGCCCGCACCTCGCCCCACACTCCAAACAGCGAAATTCGCGAAAAATTTTAGACACGTTCATCCATAGTAGCAAAAAGTTGATATACCGGAGACTTTTCCCCATACATTGTCGATTTTCGTTTGCAAAAATATCCTCTGACCGTGGTGTGTGATACCTTTCCGGACGCGCAGCCGCGAGCCCTCACCAGACCTGCAACATAAAAAAGACACATTAGTATTAAAAGTTTTGGACATAGCAAAAACAAAAATTTTTTCGAAAAACTTCAATAACTTTTTCAAATTTTTACATCTTGAAATTTTTATTCGTGCTCTGACATCGGGTGGAGTGCCCGCACCTCGCCCCACACTCCAAACAGCGAAATTCGCGAAAAATTTTAGACACGTTCATCCATAGTAGCAAAAAGTTGATATACCGGAGACTTTTCCCCATACATTGTCGATTTTCGTTTGCAAAAATATCCTCTGACCGTGGTGTGTGATACCTTTCCGGACGCGCAGCCGCGAGCCCTCACCAGACCTGCAACATAAAAAAGACACATTAGTATTAAAAGTTTTGGACATAGCAAAAACAAATTTTTTTCGAAAAACATTAATAACTTTTCCAAATTTTGACAACTTGAAATTTTTATTCGTGCTCTGACATCGGGTGGAGTGCCCGCATCTCGCCCCACACTCCAAACTGCGAAATTCGCGAAAAATTTTAGACACGTTCATCCATAGTAGCAAAAAGTTGATATACCGGAGACATTTCCCCATACATTGTCGATTTTCGTTTGCAAAAATATCCTCTGACCGTGGTGTGTGATACCTTTCCGGACGCGCAGCCGCGAGCCCTCACCAGACCTGCAACATAAAAAAGACACATTAGTATTAAAAGTTTTGGACATAGCAAAAACAAAATTTTTTCGAAAAACATTAATAACTTTTTCAAATTTTTACATCTTGAAATTTTTATTCGTGCTCTGACATCGGGTGGAGTGCCCGCATCTCGCCCCACACTCCAAACTGCGAAATTCGCGAAAAATTTTAGACACGTTCATCCATAGTAGCAAAAAGTTGATATACCGGAGACATTTCCCCATACATTGTCGATTTTCGTTTGCAAAAATATCCTCTGACCGTGGTGTGTGATACCTTTCCGGACGCGCAGCCGCGAGCCCTCACCAGACCTGCAACATAAAAAAGACACATTAGTATTAAAAGTTTTGGACATAGCAAAAACAAAATTTTTTCGAAAAACATTAATAACTTTTTCAAATTTTTACATCTTGAAATTTTTATTCGTGCTCTGACATCGGGTGGAGTGCCCGCATCTCGCCCCACACTCCAAACTGCGAAATTCGCGAAAAATTTTAGACACGTTCATCCATAGTAGCAAAAAGTTGATATACCGGAGACATTTCCCCATACATTGTCGATTTTCGTTTGCAAAAATATCCTCTGACCGTGGTGTGTGATACCTTTCCGGACGCGCAGCCGCGAGCCCTCACCAGACCTGCAACATAAAAAAGACACATTAGTATTAAAAGTTTTGGACATAGCAAAAACAAAATTTTTTCGAAAAACATTAATAACTTTTTCAAATTTTTACATCTTGAAATTTTTATTCGTGCTCTGACATCGGGTGGACATCCCAGTGACGTTAACTCTATTAGGAGGACATCACTGGGAAGGACAAACTAACCTCACCTAACCGAACCGGGTTTTTTGCCAGAAATCGACAAAGGAGACGAAGACACGTCAAAATCTGTTTATTTTATTAGTTTAACCTTTATCCTTTTGGATATTACGACCAATTTGACATCACTTTAAATAGTTATTTCTATTATATTGTATTTAGTTTAAGTTATTTGACACGAACAAGTATGTTCAGAACGCCTGCCAAATTGGAATGTGCAGAGAAGACGGCGGCTGGAACCGTCACGAAGCACGCAGGCTTCCCAGGCCAGGGTGTCCGTAAAAGCATTGGGGAGTGGGAGTCCGGGAATTTGGACCGGACCAGCTCCTCATCCCCTAAGCAGCCGTCTTTGGTGGAGCTCCCGAAGCCGATTCCAGCTGCAGTGAGAAAGCTGGCGATGGAGGCGGCTGGGAGCCCACCGAGACCTACAAGTGGCAAATCATTGGACAGAATAGCGGAGGCCAGGGCCTGCGTGGTTCGCGCAAAGCTACAATTAAAAAATTCCAGAATAAAGGCAGAAATAAAGGCCGGGGTGGTCGAGGAAGTAGACCGTCTCTTCCAACTCTTTAAAGAGGCCTGCTCAGCGAAAGGTAAAGGACAGCCTATAAGACAGGAAGAGGTAGTCGAAGAATTAGACATGGTCAAAAGCAAAAGTGCGTCCTGTTCCGGTCCTGATATAAATGATGGTGAGTTGTTGAGACGACTAGAGGAAAATTGCATGCTCCTAAAGGACAATACCGTCAAAATGGAGAGTTTGAAAGAGTCTCTCACCAAGCACCAGAAAATGCTAGACGAGGCTGGACTGGCGGGCTCAAGCCCAAGCAAACCGATGACTTATGCGGCGGTGGCTGCGCGATCCCAGTCCCAGCAGCCCCGACATACGATCATCGTATCGTCTGAAAATGGCTCGGATACGAGCGAAGACGTACTTGGCAAAATAAGGGGAGTGGTTGACGCCAGAAATACGGGCATTCAGGTGTCCGGAGTTCGGAAGGCGAAAAACCAAAAGGTCCTAATAAGCTGCAAGGACAAACAGGACGTCACCAAAATAGCCGAGAAACTTAAAACCGCCAGGAATGGCCTCAACGTAGAGGAGGCTAAGAGCAAGGACCCCTTGGTCATCATCCGTGATGTTTTATCTTACAACACGGATGATGAAATTATACAGTCGCTAAAGACTCAAAATAGCAAGATAACTGAGGACCTCCAGGACAGTGAATTCAGGGCTGTTGTGAGATACAGGCGACGTGCCAGGAATCCGTTAGAGAGCCATGTTGTGCTACAAGTGTCCCCCAAATTGTGGCAGCGGCTCACGAGTGCTGAAGAGGTTCACATTGACCTCCAAAAGCGGATGGTGGCGGACCAGTCCCCGCTGGTCCAGTGTACAAAGTGCCTTGGCTTTGGCCATGGACGCAAACTGTGCACCGAGCCGGCGGAGCTGTGCAGCCACTGTTCTGGGCCGCACCTGAGGAAGGATTGTCCAGTGAGGATCGTTGGGGAAGGTCCTTCCTGCAGGAACTGTCGTAATGCAAAGTTGGATCAGCACGAGCATAATGCATTTGCTGCAGAATGCCCGATAAGAAAGCGGTGGGACACGTTGGCACGCTCCAGCGTGGCATATTGCTGAGGCGGGCACTCAGGTGTACCACGCGATGCAGGCAAATCTCCGTAGGAGTAGACTGGCAACACTAGAATTCTTAGAAGAAGCGCATAGAAGAGGGATGGGGTTTGGTCTAATACAAGAACCGTACGTTGGAGCGATTGGAAGGGTGAAAGACTACACAGGCACTCGGGTCATTCAGCGTACTGCAGCTGCCGCTCACCCAGATAAACCAGTGAAGGCGGCAATAGTGGTGCTGGATGACAATATTAAAATTAGAGCAGACCCTACCCTCTCTACTGAGAATGTTGCCTTCGCAATATTGAAGACAAATGCATGGGAGCTCGCGGTGTTGTCAGTCTATTTCGAAGAGGATCAACCTCTGGATAGCTACCTCCACCAAGTCAGCCAAATAATAGCAAGGCAAAACACCCGGAACATCATTATTGGAGGGGATGTAAATGCCTGGAGCCCTTGGTGGGGCAGCGAGGTGGAGAATGCCAGAGGATCGGAGCTTGCCGCGTTTCTGGACGAATCGAACTTACATGTACTAAACGTAGGCAATAAGCCTACATTCGAGACGATCAGAAACGGGAGGGTCTATAAAAGTAGGGTTGACATCACGGCATGTAGTGACGGTCTCCTCGAAAGGGTTGACAACTGGAGAGTAGACGATTCCGTGTCGAGCTCGGACCACAACGCTATTACATTTACTGTAGAGTTTGCAAAGCCACAAATCCAACTAGAGAAGGGAGGCACGAGACTCTACAATACAAGAAAGGCAAATTGGTCAGAGTTCGACACGACGTTGTCAGGGGCCCTAGTCGACAGAAACATCAGCACAGGAACCGTGAGGAACCTGTCAAATGAGGAGAACCTGGAACAGGCAGTAAGATCCTACTGTGACGGTATTTCGCTGGCGTCAGAGCAAGCTATACCTAAGAAGTCGTCAAAAAGCCGGTTCAAGCTGCCCTGGTGGAACCAAAAAATTTCAAATATGAAGAAGGTAGTGACAAGGATGAAAAGGCGAATAAGATGTGCTGCTCCGAGCAGAAGAGATCATGTCGTAAAGCAATACTTAGAGGCAAAACTTAATTATGAAACCGAAGCATCTTCATTGCAAACGACATGTTGGAAAAACTTCTGCTCGAAGCAGGACAGGGAAAGCCTCTGGGATGGCATCTACCGAGTCATAAAACAGACATCCAAGAGACAAGAGGACACGCTGCTCATCAAAGATGGTCTTACCTTGGATCCGGTGGAGTCAGCCGAATGGCTCGCTGCTGCCTTCTATCCGAACGACAACCCGGAAGAAGACTCCGTACAGAATGCAGAGGTGCGAAGAGAGGCCGAAGTGACGTCAGCGGAAGAGGATCGGGGAGTGGACCCACCTTTTACTGTCTGTGAGCTGGAGAACGTGGTTAAGACCTTTAAACCTAAAAAGGCACCGGGAAGCGATGGATTTACAGCTGATATCTGTGCAAGAGCAATTGGCTTGAACTCATCGCTTTTCCTAGCTATACTAAATAAGTGTCTAGAACTCCACTATTTCCCCAAAGTTTGGAAAATGGCAACAGTCATAATACTAAAGAAACCGGGAAAAAGCGATTATACCCTTCCTAAATCATATAGACCTATAGGGCTGCTGCCAGTGCTCGGGAAGATCCTGGAGAAGATGTTGGTACGGAGGCTGCGATGGTTCCTGCTACCTAAAATGAATCCGCGGCAATATGGCTTCGTCCCCCAGCGCGGTACCGAGGGCGCCCTCTATGACCTGATAAGCTACATAAGACACGAAATAAAGAACAAAAAACTTACCGTATTAGTCTCCCTGGACATAGAGGGCGCTTTCGACGGCGCCTGGTGGCCGGCCATAAAGTACCAACTAAGAAAAATGGGGTGTCCGGGAAATCTTCAGGCAATGGTAAGCAGTTACCTTAATGATCGCCAAGTAGAGGTACGATACGCCGGTGAAAAGATCGTCAAGCGGACGACCAAAGGATGTGTCCAGGGGTCGATTGGCGGACCGACCTTCTGGAATGTCCTGCTTGATCCGCTCCTGAACATGCTGGAAACCGCTGACGTCCACTATCAAGCTTTCGCCGATGATGTCGCGCTGGTGTTTTCCGGTGAATCTGGAGGAGATCTGGAACAGAAAATAAACACAGTATTAGAAAAAATATATACATGGGGCATCCAAAATAAATTAAAATTTGCTGCACAGAAAACTTTTGCGATGATTTTAACAAATAAACTAAAATACGACTTACCAAGATTAACAATGGGAGGAACGATAATAAATTTTACTGAAGATATAAAAATACTTGGACTAACAATTGATAACAAATTAACTTTCAATAAACATATATCTAATATCTGCAACAAATCTATTAATATTTATAAACAACTTGCAAAAGCGGCAAAAGTCTCATGGGGTCTGAATCGGGAGGTTACCAGAACCATCTATGTGGCAGTAATTGAACCAGTTGTCCTTTATGGAGCAAGTGCGTGGGCCACGGCCGCGACAAAAATCTCCACCCAAAAGCAATTGAACTCGATGCAGAGAGGGTTTGCCCAAAAAATATGTGGATCGTACAGAACCGTCTCCCTGAACTCAGCATTGATATTGGCTGGGATACTCCCACTCGATATCCGCATACGGGAGGCAGCATCGTTGTATGAGGCTAAGAGGGGAGTACCCCAGGCAATACTAAGAGACAGGGAGGTGGAGCGTAAATGGTCGTTCGCAGAAACCCCGCATCCAGCGGAACATATGAGCCTTGAGTTCATGAGCCTGGTGAACCGACATGACGTGGAGACATACGTCGACGCCACAGTACAAATTTATACAGACGGCAGTAAGATTGAGGGCAAAGTCGGAGCCGCATTGTCTCTCTGGAGCAATGAGGCCGAGACTAAAGCTCACAAACTTACTCTGCCGTCTTACTGCACAGTTTACCAGGCGGAACTCTTGGCCATATGCCAAGCCACTGAAATTATCATGCGGAGGAAAGAGACCAGTTACGCGATTTTGAGCGATTCTAGGTCTGCCCTGGAGACTGTTGCCGATATTGATTCCTTGCATCCCCTAGCTGTTGAAACAAGAAAAAACATTAGTAACATCAAACTTCAGAACAAGAAAATCTCCTTGTTCTGGATAAAAGCTCATGCAGGGTTGGTAGGCAACGAGCGCGCAGATGAGTTGGCTAAGGAAGCGGCACTGCGGTCAAAGAAGAAACCTGACTATGACTGGTGCCCGGTTTCATTCATCAAGCGACAAATCCGCATGGAATCGCTTGAGGAATGGAACCGGAGATACCAGTCTGGCGACACTGCAGGCACAACCAAAATGTTTTTCCCGGATGCTATTCTAGCCTATAAAATAGTCCGAGAGTTGAAACCGCATGGGATTGTTACACAATTAATGACAGGGCACGGTGGGTTCTCAGAATACTTGAATCGTTTCAAGTGTAAGGAGAGCCCATCGTGCATCTGTGAGCCAGGAAAGGATGAATCAGTGGCCCACATAATTTTGGATTGCCCAGTGTCAGCCCTAAAAAGATTTGAAGTGGAACAACAGCTGGATTGCAAACTAACATTGGAAAACATCAGCTTATTAGTTAAAAATAAAAGCACAAGACAAACTTTTTTAAGTTATTGCATCAAAATTGCTAACGCCGCAATAAAGAGGAATAAATAGGTATAAAATAAATACGTTTCATATATATCATGAAGATACATATAGAAACGTATGCTGAAATTAAGAAACAGAAATTAAAGAAAATAAAGATACATAACTAAAAGTGTAGAAATTAATAACGCGATCAAAAATAAAATTATCGTAAGAAAAGTCTCTGATCCTGTCGGAGGAAAGAAGGAATGGGGAAGAGGTTTTTGGTCGGTAGGTCGCCAAGGCGGAATCCGACATAACCCTCCTTTCTATATAAAAAAAAAAAAAAAAAAAAAAAAAAAAAACCTAACCTAACCTAACCTAACCTAACCTAACCTAACCTAACCTAACCTAACCTAACCTAACCTAACCTAACCTAACCTAACCTAACCTAACCTAACCTAACCTAACCTAACCAAGAAAAAAATCTTACCTTGGTGGACCGACGAACTGGAACGCTTGAAGGGTAGTGTTAACACAAAGAGGCGAAGAATACGATGCGCTGCACCCCGGAGACGCCAACACGTGATTGATGAGTACCTGCAACAGAAAGAAAAGTATGAGTACGAAGCCAGCAAAGCACAAACAGAGAGCTGGAAGAAGTTTTGCTCTAAACAAGACAGGGAATCAATGTGGGATAGCGTGTACAGGGTTATCAGAAGCGGGACGAGGAGACACGAAGACCAACTGTTGGTGGAAAATGGAGCCATTCTAGGTCCTGAAGAATCGGTAGAGTTGCTAGCTAAAACATTTTTTCCGGACGACAATGGTAGCGATGATAGTTGTATCCACGAGGCCATTAGAAGGACAGCTGGAACGCTATGCAACTCAACACCAGATGACAATGACACTGATGACCCCCCGTTCACGGTGGCGGAATTAAACAGGACCATAAATGGCTTCAATCCCAAGAAAGCTCCGGGACCAGATGGATTTACCGCGGACATTTGCTTTAGAGCAATATCCGCGGCGAAAGAAGTCTTCCTGGAGATCTTGAACAAATGTCTAACTTTGTCATGCTTCCCAACACCCTGGAAAGAGGCATCCGTCGTGGTACTGCGGAAGCCCGGAAAGAGTGACTACACCAACACAAAGTCGTACCGACCGATTGGGCTATTGTCAGTCTTGGGGAAAGTCCTCGAAAAAATGGTAGTAAGGAGGATCAGATGGCACTTACTACCAAGGACAAACCCCAGACAGTACGGCTTTGTGCCGCAGCGTAGTACGGAGGACGCGCTGTATGATTTAATACAGCAAGTCCACACCAACCTGCGGAACAAGGATTTGATGGTGATAGTATCATTAGATATCGAAGGGGCTTTCGACAGTGCCTGGTGGCCTGCCATAAAAACCCAACTTGTGACCCTGAAGTGCCCAACTAACTTGAGGAGAATGGTGAACCATTACTTTGAAGGAAGAAGGGTAGTGGTAAACTATGCAGGCAAGTCTTTTGGAAAGGACACTACAAAAGGCTGCGTTCAAGGGTCAATTGGGGGCCCCACATTTTGGAACCTGCTGCTGGATCCGCTCCTGAATGATCTAACCACTCGAGGCGTAAACATACAGGCATTTGCGGACGACGTCGTACTGATGTTTTCCGGGAAATCAGCTCTACAAATTCAAGAAAACGTAAACGATACCCTCGCGTATGTGCATGATTGGGGTATTAAAAATAAACTGAGATTCGCAGCTCACAAAACGAACGCCATGATTGTGACGAATAAACTTAAGTTTGATACCCCAATCATGCACATGGGTGGGGTGGACATACCCGTTGTGGAAGAAATTAAGCTGCTCGGCCTTACGATAGACAAAAAACTCACTTTTAACAAACATGTGTCCAATGTCTGTCGTAAGGCTGCAAATATTTATAAGCAGCTCTCAAAAACAGCGAGGATAGAATGGGGGCTGAACCCGGAGATCATCAGGACGATATATGTGGCAGTTATAGAGCCTATTATGATGTACGCTTCGAGTGCATGGGCACCAGCAGCAGAAAAGATAATGGTACGGAAGCAGTTTAACACCATCCAACGTGGGTTTGCCCAAAAAATTTGCAAAGCTTATCGAACGGTGCCTCTGAACGCAGCACTCGTATTAGCTGGGTTGCTTCCATTGGACCTTCGGGTTCGGGAAGCGGCTCAGCTATACGAAGCGAAAAGAGGCAGACCGACGACACTCGATTACGGTAAGCGGCAGATCGAGGAGCGCATCTCTTTCCTGAAAGCCCCACACCCGGCTAAAGAGGATGAAATTGTATTTGTTTGTCTCAACGATATGCTGCCCGAAACCCAGGAACAACACCAGCTCCCGGAGACCCAAATTTATACGGACGGGAGCAAATTGGAGGGGAAAGTAGGTGCAGCATATTCGTACTGGGAAAATGGGGTGGAAAAGAAGACAAAGAAGATGAAACTCGGGTCGTTCTGCACAGTCTTCCAAGCCGAGCTCTATGCACTCTGCCAAGCAACAGAACTTCTGCTTAAAGGGAAGCAAGGTGAGGTGGCTGTGCTGAGCGACTCGAGATCTGCCCTTCAGTCAGTGCAAAATCCCGATAGTTTCCACCCCTTGGCCTTTGCGATACGGCGTAATATTGCCGACCTTAAGGCTAGGGGGTGTGAACTGAAACTTTGTTGGGTGAAGGCACACGTCGGAGTCCCCGGAAATGAGAGAGCAGACGAACTTGCCAAGCAGGCAGCCCTCAACTCCAAAACTTCCGCGAATTACGACGAATGCCCTATATCGTACGTAAAAGGCGAGATAAGGAGGGTAACAATAGAGACATGGGGCCAAAGATATACTCAAGGCGAAACATCAAAAACCACGAAACTCTTTCTCCCAAATGTAGTAGAGGCACACAAAATTATTAGTAAAATTAAGTTGACTCCAATATTGACTCAAGTATTGACCGGGCATGGGGGGTTCTCCGCATATTTGAATCGCTTTAAGTGCAAGGATAGCCCCTCATGCATTTGCGATCCCCAAAAAGATGAGACGATACAACACTTGCTACTTGAATGCCCCAAATATGATGTCGACAGGTACAACCTTGAATCCGAAACAAACATGACGTTGACAGAAGCTTCATTGTCAGAAATGATGGCTAGGAAAGAATCAAGGCCGTACCTGTTGGCATACGGCACGAAAGTAGCAAAAGATGCAGTAAACAGGAATAAGACACGATAATAATGATGATTTTCGTGTCCTATAAAAACAAAAAAATATGAAAAACACGTACAATGTCTAATTCTAAAGAATTATCCGTATGTACGTGTGATGTATATTGGTATAATCATAAATAACGATAATAGTGTATGTATAAATAATATTTTGACTATAAAAATACAAATGGACGGTCACTAAATCATATATACATAAATACTTGTATAAAAGTATACATAATATACTAAATATACATATCTTTAAAATTATTATTTACATAAAGTATATTTACAAGATGACAATAGTACATTGTACGATACATTATTTCAATAATGTAGATTTAAAAAAATAAAAAATAATATAAGTATTGAAAACACTGTCGTAAAGACAACTATAATATTATATAAAGACAAACTATAAATAACCTAAAAAAGGTCCCCGCCAATGGCGGGGGTAATAAAGTGGAGGAGGACGGATAAAAAAAAAAAAAAAAAAAAAACCTAACCTAACCTAACCTTTTTTTTTTTTTTTTTTTTTTTTTTTTTTTTAACCCAGGAAAATCCTTGATGGATACCACCGGCCTCCGGGGGGAGGCAGGGTGGTTATGTGGGAATCTCCGCCAGAAGGGCGGCCTACCCACTAAAAACCTGGGGTGTTCCCTCGGATCACCATATGTCGGGGCCGCGGGCTCGCTCTCGCACTCACCGCAGCCCCGGCAGGCGCTGGTCCAGCAGACCCCTTCTCCAGGAGCTTAGGGCTCCTTCCCTCACCGATGGCGATGTGTCGGAACACGTGACACATCACCCATCCTCAGGACTCTTCAAGCTGGGCGTCGTGTTCCCCCGAACCCGGCGCCCAGAGCCCTCGCTGGGGACTGGAGAGGGCCACGAGTGGCCGTCGCCAGTGCCCAGCCGTTACTTCCTAGGACACATCCATCCCACCCAGCGCTGTGCCAGCGCGGGGGAGAGGGGGTGCCTTGGCCGGGACTCTTGGTCCCTTTGTAGCCTTCGTCTTTTCCTTGGGAGGCGGAGCGCATCCGCTTGATCCCACTCGGTGCTCGGCCGGCTTTCCTGCTGCCGCGCATACTGCGCAGTGCGGCTCGGCCGAGCAACCGCTCGCCTTGTGACCAGGTTGGCCGCATTTAAAGCAGAGGTTGCTTCTGTCAGCCTCGGCTTTGCACTGCTCCCGGACGTGCCCCACTTCGAGGCACCGGAAACAGCGCATGGGCTTTGGTGTCAGCAATCTCACCGCCGCCGCAACCCATCCCACTAGAAGTCGGCCTCCTGCCAACACTTTCTTGGCTGCAGCCACCGGGCAGCGCACAAAAGTGGTGCCCAGGCCCGCAGCATTGCGGCGGATTTCGCCGACCTTGACCGCGTCAGGGCGGCACTCCCCGGCGCGGGCAATCGCCTCCGCCACCTCCTCGCCGGTGACAGAGTCATCCAGGCAGGCAATGCGCAGATCCGCACATTTCACCGGCCTGGTGACTCTGAGTTCATCGTCCGGGAACATCTCCCTCAGCTTTGCAGCGAGGGAGTCCGCCTTGTCCCCGCTTGACTCGCCCTGGACCTCGAGCATTCGGGCGCCAGTCACTGCCTGGCGAAACCCGAGCTGCCCGATCCCGAGCGAGGCCAAGTTGATATTTTGCTTCGCTTTCAGCAAAGCCTTCGTGTAGGAGAGGCCCTTCTCCACACCCCTGGGCAGAATCGTCAGCACGACGGCGGACGATTTTGGGGCTCGGAGTTTAGGTTGCCTCTCCTTATCCTTATCCTTGTCCTGGGCGGCGCGGCGCGGCTGTGCGGCTCTCGTTTGGGGCTGAGACCCCTGCGAGGGTGCCGGTGTCGCCATGGCGCCACCCTTCTTCGCCTTGCGGCCCCTCCTGGCCACCTCCACCCAGCTCACGCCAGGCTGGACCTTGGCCATTTGGGGCGTATCACGTCCGGTGTTAGTGGCCGCGAGCTGTTTGCCCTTGGCTACTGTCTCCTTTCCAAGTTTCCCCTTCTTACCCTTAGTACCCTTACGGGTTTCAGGGGGAAGGGGATGTGTCTCGTCCGAGACCGCAGGCATACCCAACGGGCCGGCCGCCGGAGTCGGGACCTTACGGAATTCGTTCCTCCGGTCCACGACTGCAACAGAAGCCAAAGAGCTCGTGGGTTTCCCGCGGTCAGCAGCAAGAGGGGGGCGGGTGCGCGGCTCGGGCAGGAGGCGTTCCTCCAAGGCCCCTAGCCGCGCACTCAGAATTCCCCCGACCTGTCGCAGAATGCTCTGCGTCAGGTCCCCGTCCGCAGTCTGCGACCCAGCCCTGCCAGACGATGACTGTCCGGAGGGCGGGAGCACAGAGGCAGCTCGCGCTTGCTGCATCTCATTGCGGAGCTCCACTATCTCCTTCCGGAGCTCCTTTACCTCGTCCTGCAGGCGCACGTTGGCAGCCTGCAGCCTTTTTGTCTCATCAGACGAGGACCTCCTTCGGAGATCCTCTACGGCCTCCTTAATGGAGGCGGCCGCATCTTTCAATGCACGCACAAACGTGCCCTTCATGTGCTTGGACTTCGTGGCCACCGATTCGATGATGGCCACGGAGTCCAGGACCTTTCTATTCAGTTCAACGGCCAGGGGCTCATCCCCCTGCTCCGTCGACGCTGAAGATTCGGAGAGTCGGCTTGTAGCAACTCTGAGACGGTGCGTCCGGGCCATTTCAGCAACCTCTTGCTCGGCCCGGAGCTCCATCTCCTCTCGCTTCGCAGCTACGAGAGCCGCCTTAGCTTGGGCAAGGCCGACATACTGGCCCGTAGTGGGCGGTCGGCCTCTGCCTCTCTTTTCCTTCACGGCGACGACTTTCGCAGCCGGAGCATCTGACCCGCTATCAGAGCCCGAGTGGCTGCCGTCGCCGTGCCTCCGTGAGCGTGGTCTGCCACGCTTCCGTCTGTCACTAGGTGTCAGTGAACCCACTGACTCCATGCTCAAACACGATGAGTCAGACTCATCCAGTTCGGGGACTTGCCCCTTTCCCTCGGTAAAATGTGAAATAATAAAATCTTTGTCCTAACCTAACCTAACCTAACCTAACCTAACCTAACCTAACCTAACCTAACCTAACCTAACCTTTTTTTTTTTTTTTTTTTTTTTTTTTTTCCCAGGGAAAATCCTTAGTGGATACCACCGGCTCCCGGGGGGGAGCAGGGTGGTTATGTGGGAATCTCCGCCAGAAGGGCGGCCTACCCACTAAAAACCCTGGGGTGTTTCTGCCTGGCGCCCGAACGCTGGGGCCACGGGTACGCTTTCGCACTCGTCCGCGGCCCCGGCGGCGCTGGTCCCCTGGGACCCTTCCCTTTCAGAGGTGGAGCTGCTACCCTCCACCTCTCTTTCCTTGAGGGGCGCGCGGAAACACCGCGCGCGCCACCTCAGGGGCTACGCTTGTCAGGCGGCGGACCCCCCCGAGTCCGCCGCCCAAGGCCCCTGTTATGGGGGTCGGAGGAGGGCGTGGAATATCCTCCTCCGACGCCCAACTCTCCGGCGGCGCATGGGGAGCTCCGTGAGGATCTCCCTCTCACGCTCCGCCGTTTCCTTCTGGAACATTACATGTTCACAGAAGGAAACTGCCGCCTCCCACGATCTCTCGTCACCGAGCATTGAAGCTATCAATGCTGGCAGCGAGAGATCGTTCCCCACCGCTGCGACGAGATCACTGCGCTCACTTGCCCATGCAGGGCACTCCTCCAACGTGTGCTGCGCCGTGTCCTCGTCGCAGCTGCAGTGGTGGCACACGGTTGTCGGTTCCCTTCCAGCTATACGGCACAGGTACTTGCCGAAGCATCCATGCCCGGAAAGCACCTGCACAAGCCGGAAGGTAAGCGACCCGTGCGCCCTGTCCAACCAGTCCTCGAGGACGGGTCGGACAGCCTCGACGGTCCAGCTACCGGCCCTAGGTTGGGCCAGCCGCTCCCTCCACTCCACCAACATGGACAGACGAGCGTGGAACCTCCACACTTCGACCTCCCTCGGTGCCGGACGTTGTCCACGGCGGCAGAGCTCAGTACGCCATGCGTACATGCCCGCATGGAGCTCTGCCTCCAAGTCCCAGGGAGGCGACCCGGCCAAAAGGCACGCCGCCTCACAGGAGATGGTGCGGTATCCCCGTACCACCCCGATGGCCATCGCCCGCTGCGGTCGCCTTAAAAGGGCAACCGATTGGCCATCTAGGGCATCAGCCCATAGGGGCGCTCCGTACAGCGCCATGGACCGCACCACTCCCAGATACAGGCGGCGACTACCAGCCTTCGGTCCCCCGAGATTGGGCAGCAAGCGCTTGAGAGCACCAGCCGCACCCATCAACCGGGGCACCAGCCGCGCGAAGTGCTCGCGGAAGTTCCACCTTCCATCGAGATGGAGTCCAAGATATTTCATCGTGGGCTCCACCTCGATGCGCACACCTCGGATCGAGATGTGGGAATCCCTCGGGGGAGCCCGTCGGGGGCCGTGGAAAACCAAGGCCTCCGACTTGTTGAGCGCCACCCGAAGTCCCAACATCTCTATCCTCCCCACCACCTCCTCCACCGTTGCTGTGGCAAGACGGGCAGCCTCCTCGTAGGTCTCGCCCCGGGCAGTCACAAGCGTGTCATCTGCATAGCATGTCACGCTGGCGCCCGGATTGAGAGCTCCTCTCAGCACCCAGTCGTAGCCGATGTCCCACAGGACCGGCCCAAGAGCCGAACCCTGTGGCACACCGCATGACATCTCCTTCAGCAGTAGTCGTCCCTCCCTCCCCGCATACGAGACGAATCTCTCGGAGAGGTAGGCGTCGACGATTCGGCTGAGATAAGGGGGCACTTCATGGTACTTCAGTGCCTCCCCTATACAGGCCCACGGCAGCGTGTTGAAGGCATTGGCGATGTCAAGAGACACCGCCACCATCACACCACCACGAGCCACCGCCCCGTCCGAGAGGGCCTTCACACGTTTGACCGCGTCAATCGTGGACCGGCCCACCCGGAAGCCGAATTGTTCGTCCGACAAATTTGGACCTACCCTATCAAGATGCCGGACGAGACGAGCAGCTATAACGCGCTCGAACAGCTTGTCCGCCTCGTCCAGCAACACGATTGGGCGGTACGCGGAAGGAGAGTCCGCTGGGCGCCCGTCCTTCCTCAGAAGGACCAATCTCCCCGTCTTCCACAGCTTCGGGAACCGACCCGTCTCCAAACAGGCATCCAGCAGCCGTCGGAATCGGTCCCCGAGCACGTCCAATGCAAGGACCCAGGCCCGTCCAGGAATGCCGTCTGGCCCCGGGGCCTTGTTCTTGGCTTTGAGCCTAAGAACCGCCGCCCAAAGCTCCCCTTCGGAGACTGGCGGCACTTCCTCGATCTCGACCTGGGTCTCATCCCGATGAGGCGCCATTGCCGGAGGCTGAAAGGCCGCGCCGTTTGGAAACAGGGCGGTCACAACATTCTCCAGCAATCGCGGCTCAAGTGTCTCAGTCAAAGGGGGCGCCCAGGGACGGATCTTCCGTCTAACCTCCTTGTAGGGGCGCCCCCATGGGTCATGGCTGAGCGTCTCCAGCAGCTCGTTGTACGCACGAGTCTTGGAGTTGCTGATGGCCAGTTGCAGGTCCCTCACTCGCTCCCGGTATTCACCGTACAACTGGTCCTCCAGAACTCCATCCCTGCGCTGCCGTCGACGCTGTCTGGTGTACCGGCGTCTCGCTTCCACGCAACTGCTTCGGAGAGCAGCTATCTCCTGAGACCACCAGTACACCTGTCGTCTTGGAGGCCGCGGTTTGGCTCGGGCCATGCTAGCGTCGCATATTTGCGACAGAGCACTCCGAAACCATTCCGCTTCCTCCTCAACCTCCTCCGTCACGTCCGGTGTGGCCAGCCAGGCCTGGACAATGGAGGCCTCCACCAGCGCCTCTTTGTCCATCGTCCCCAGGACCCATCTGGGATATTTTGGGGTATACTCCCCAGGGCGGCGAGCACCAAGGGTGGTGGGAGAAGTGGATACGTCAAACCGGATATATCGGTGATCGGACGCTGTTTCCACTTCCTCCACCACCCTCCAGTCTCTGACCATACGTGCGACGGACGAGGAAGCCAGTGTCAGATCGACAATAGACCCCCCGTTCCATCGCACGCAAGTCTCGACCGACCCCCTGTTCAGAACCAGGAGGTCGTTGTCCGCCGCCCACTCCTCCAGGACCTCTCCTCGAGGATCAGTCGCCGGGCACCCCCACGCCAAAGACTTGGCGTTGAGGTCCCCCACAACAAGCGCCCGACGGGGTAGGATTCGCCTAATGAGAGCGCCCACCCCGTGCAGAAACGACTGAAACTCCGAAAGGTGTCTGTTGGGAGAGAAGTAGACCCCAATGAGGACGATCTCTCCCCACCTGACAGCCGTGTACCCTCTGCCTCTTTCCACTACAGGGAGGGGCGAAATGGCAGCCGAGGAAACGATGGTCACCACGCCATCCACGTCACCGACCCAGTTATCCCGGGGAGGGACAAAGTACGGTTCGGTAACCACCGCAACCTCTATCAGCCACTCTGCCATGCTCTGCACAAGGAGATCCTGCGCAGCAGCAGAGTGGTTGACATTCGCCTGGAGGAAACGATGACCCATTGATTAACAATCAAGGGTCATCGCCTCCTCACCCCGCTCCTGAGTGGGGGGACAGTCATTGGCTGGCGCGGCACTAGGTGCGGCGACAACCCCGACGACCTTCTTGGGCTTGGGTGGGGAGCAGGCCTTGCTGCCCATTCTGTGCCCTGCGGGCCTGTTGACCGCTGTACACAGCGGGCATTTAGCTTCGGCGGTGCACTGGGCCGCCTTATGTCCTGGTTGGCCGCAGCGGTAGCAGTCCTCACTGCGGTCAACTTCAGATGTACACTGCGCACGCACATGCCCATTCTGCAGGCACCGATAACACTGCATTGGTCTGGCCTGCAGAATCCGCACGCTCACCGCGACCCAGCCGACCAGCAGGCGGCCTCCCTCGCGCAGTTTTTTCGCCGCTGAAACTGGGCAGCGAACCCAAACGGAACCGGCGCCCTGGGAGCCTTGACGGATTTCTCCCACCCTAACGGCCTCCACAGGGCAACCACCGCGCTGGGCAATGACCGCCGCCAGTTCATCCCTGCTGATTGAATCATCCAGGCCCGAAATGCGCATTTCTGCACACTTCAAAGGCCTGGAGACCTTCAGTAGCTCCGGGCTTATGGCTTCACGAATCTTCTGCGCTAGGGAGTCCGCTTTTTCACCGCTTGTTGCGCCGGTTACCTCCAGCTTGCGAGCTCCGGTGGCAGCTCTTCGGCAGTGCAAGCCAGTGCCTACAATGCCACAACTGTTCAGGTCGATCTTCGACCTCAGCTCCGCCAGCACTTTCGGGTAAGTCATACCCCTCTCCTCAGCCCCCGGCTGCAGCGTGATCACCACAGCCGACGATCGAGGAGAGCGCAGCTTGACCTGCTGACCATTGGGCTTTGCAGGCACTGACGACTGCTGCTGGGGCCCCTTACTTTTTCTGCCACGTTTGACCACCGTAGACCAGCCCTCGTCCATGGATTTCGGAAACCTAACCTAACCTAACCTAACCTAACCTAACCTAACCTAACCTAACCTAACCAACACAAGAAACGTGACGTCCCTGAACGAGTCCCTGAAGTGTCGGCCCGTTGCGGAAGGACACGATGAAGTGCAGGCCGAAAACATTGGCAAGCTACTGGGCGAAGTGCGGATACTACGCCAGACCTCTGAAGAGACGAAGCAGACGGTCTCCTCGTTGAAAGAGGCCGTTCCTTCGTACGCGGAGGTCTTGGCCAGACCCAACAGTACCACCTCTCCGACAAAACCTCGCCCGAAGCACTCGCTCATCGTGTCCTCAGAAGATGATCAGGACACTAGTGACCTGGTGCTCGGAAAGGTCCGGAAAGCTCTGGATGCTAAGACCACTGGGATTCAGGTCACTAGGGTCCAGAAAGTCCGTGACCAAAAAGTGGTGCTGAGCTGCAGCAGCAGAGAGGAGCTGCAAAAAGTTAGAGCCAAAATTGCAGCAAAGGGACAAAATCTCAAGGTAGAGGAGGCCAAAAATAAGGATCCCCTTGTTATTGTGAAAAACGTTCTGAGCTTTAACAAGGATGAAGAGATCGTGGCTTCCCTAAAGTCACAAAACGCCAGCCTCTTCCAAGACCTGCCGGACGAAGACTTCAGGGCCATGGTGAGATACCGACGTAAGGCCAGAAATCCACATGAGAACCACGTCGTGCTCCAGGTGTCGCCAAAACTGTGGCAAAGGCTAACACAAGCCAGACGAATTCACGTCGATCTACAGTATGCGGCAGTCCAGGATCACTCCCCCCTCATTCAATGCACAAGGTGTCTAGGATATGGGCACGGGCGCAGGCTTTGCACAGAGCCATCAGACCTGTGCAGCTTCTGCGCCGGCCCACATCTCCGGGCAGACTGCCCGGGATATGGGACGGGGGAGAGTGCGACCTGCCGGAACTGTAGGTTGGCAAAATACGCTGATGTTGGCCACAACGCCTTTGACGGGGAGTGTCCTGTACGCAAACGCTGGGACGCCATCGCGAGGTCCAGCGTAGCGTATTGCTGATACGGGCACCCCTGTCAAAAACGGCGGAGAGGCGTCATCTGGACATACTGGTGGACTCATGTGGCAACACCCACTGACTCAGGTTGAAACGGAACATGGGGGGCTCTCCCCGCATCCAATTTGCTTTGGAGGCGGGGGTAGCCTCTCATGTTATATATTGATAAAGATGGGAATAAAAGGACAACAGCTGCCCAAGTGCCTTAAACAAGATGAAAACAGGTGTGATCTAGAGTTTATCACTAGCATGGTGCTAACCGAACTCCCATTATGTTTAATGAAGGGCGGGAAAGAATCTAGACCACACCTATTGGTAGTTAGCATAAAGGCAGCAAAAATTGATGAACACGGGATAAGATGTGATGACTTTGAGAGTCACCACGTCATATTCCATCAAAACACGTAAAAAGTGTGTGCAACTTTCAATTCGTAAGAATTGAAAGTATGCAACACACGCTGGAACTTGGTGTGAATTTCGAGTTGTACCATCATAATGAATAAAATCAAAATCTGCTTAAAATAAAATAAAACACTGGTAAAGGTCTAATCACTATAACAAAAAACACAACATAAAACTTTTTAAATTAATTTGGCTTAGTTACTAATGTGACCAAACATACTATAGGTATGGTACTATAAATTTTACTTACTTAGACAATATGGTGTTACCATAATTGAATACACATATAAATTATAATATATCGTACAAAATGACGTTAAACCACGTATGATTACATACATAAACCTATAAAAAATAAAGTTGAACAAATCTAAAAATAAAAATTTAAAATTGGCATTTATATATATAACAGGACAAAAGAAGATAAACAGTTAAGCTACATATGTAGCAAATTTTTCAAATAATTGATGTTCAACAGTAAAACCTAAACAAGGTCCCCGCCTACGGCAGGGGTAAATAGTGGAGGAGGACGGCTAAAAAAAAAAAAAAAAAAAAAAAAAAAAAACCTAACCTAACCTAACCTAACCTAACCTAACCTAACCTAACCGTCGATTTTCGTTTGCAAAAATATCCTCTGACCGTGGTGTGTGATACCTTTCCGGACGCGCAGCCGCGAGCCCTCACCAGACCTGCAACATAAAAAAGACACATTAGTATTAAAAGTTTTGGACATAGCAAAAACAAAAATTTTTTCAAAAAACTTCAATAACTTTTTCAAATTTTAACTTTTTCAAATTTTTATTCGTGCTCTGACATCGGGTAGAGTGCCCGCATCTCGCCCCACACTCCAAACAGCGAAATTCGCAAAAAATTTCGCCCGCCCACCCACCCCGTGACGTTACTTCTATATAGGAGGACTTCACTGGGAAGGACAAAATATAGCAGTTTCGGTTTCTTGGGTGGGCCTTTGGTTTACGACGCCACGACTCTAGCCGTGTATTCCGCGCGGCTCTGTGACGTCTAGGAGCGAAGTTTTAAGCTATAGACAGACAAAATTTTAACCAAAAATTAACATAATTGCCCCTATTGGACTAGCTTTAAGCGACTGAATTTATACATTTTGACTATTTACTCATTAGAGTAAATTGGACCCAAGAAAATGTTTCTACACCGCACTCCAGCTAAACAGAAAGTAACAAAAGAGGACCCTAACGCCACGGCGATGCTGACTGCGTCATCAATCGAGCTGTCCCCGGTAACGGATAAACCCTCGACACACTTGAGCCCAACTGGCAGTGAAAGCTGTATCTCTGGCGTGCAGAAACCTGAGAAAGCACCTGCTCAAATTACATGGACAATCTCAACCAATCCGCGACAGGCTTCTCCAAAACCTACAGCAGTTGTGGCACCACCAAAGCCGAAGGTGCAAAAGGGCTCCACTCAGGTTCTGGTGAGCCCACTGAAAACATTCAACGCCAACGTTGAGGACAAGGTGGCTGAGGCAGAGTATCTGCTCTCTAAAATTGTTGAAAATCTCAAAGCGACCAGGAACACAAGAAAAGAAATAGTGGAACAGGTTGGGCTTGCCGCTGATCGGCTCTTCGAGCTAATAAAAGCGGCAACCTCTGTCAAAAAAGGGAGCCCTTATGGCCAACCTGTAGCACCACTATCGGAGAAAAGGGACGATGAAACGAGAGAGGCAGAAAAACGGATGGCTAAACTGCTAGAAGACCACACCAAACTAATGGAAGGACACTCAAAGTTACTCAAGGAAAATCAAAAGGAGATGGAGAAATTGAAGGGAACTTTGTTGGAAAAAAGGGACGAGGAAGAGGAAAGTGTAGGAAATAGTCGTAAGTCGATAGAAAGTTGTAACGAGCTCCTTAAAGAAAATAAACAAGAGATGGCTAAGCTGAGGGAAGTTTTTACAAATCAACAGGAAGAGATAGTGAAAACGTATGCGAATGTAACGGCCGGTCCACCTACGACTAAGCCAATCGGGGCAACGACCGTTCACTCGGTGGTGGTCAGCTCAAACGATGAAAAAGAAACCGGGGAGCAAGTCATGGAGAAGATAAGAGTGGCTGTCAACGCAAGAGAAGAAGGAGTAAAGATAGAGAATGTAAGGAAAGCGAGGGACAGAAAAGTAATTATAGGATGCACTACACGTGAAGAGATAAGCAAGGTGAAAGAAAGGCTTAAAATAGCAGGAAAGGACCTAAAAGTGGAAGAAATCAAGAACAAAGACCCCTTGGTGATACTTAGGGATGTCATGAAAATAACTAAGAATGAAGAAATACTGAGTGGAATAAGACGACAGAATAAGGAGCTGTTTAGGGGAATAAGCGAAGAAGAGGATAGGATGGAGGTAAGATACAGGAAAAGAGCAAGGAACATACTCACAGAGCATGTAGTGATAAAAGTGTCGCCGGTGATATGGAGGCGTCTGACCGAGGTGGGTGCGGTGCATGTAGACCTAAGAAAGGTAAGAGTGGAGGACCAGTCGCCCCTCATACAGTGTTCGAGGTGTCTTGGATACGGCCACGTAAAACGGTTCTGTCCTGACACGGCGACTGCGGACGTTTGTAGTCATTGTGGGGGGCAGCACTTAAGAGCTGACTGTGAAGACCGAGCGACTGGACTTCCACCAAAGTGCATAAACTGTCAGCAATCAAAAATGGACAAGGTGGATCACAGCGCTTTCAGCGAGGAATGTCCCGTTAGAAGGCGCTGGGAGACGCTGGCCCGGTCCATGGTGCAGTACTGCTAAGGGCAGCCAGATGAACACAACAACCTGCACACAAAACTCAGCTGAAAGAGTGAGGGGAGATCGATACCATGTCCTGCAGTCGAACCTACAACGCAGCAAACTTGCGACAACGGAATTGGTCTCTGAAGCGGTGAACCGGAAAGCAGCATTCGCACTCGTTCAGGAGCCTTATATCGGGGGAGTGGGAGAAATGAGGGCCTTCCCCGGTGTAAGAATAGTTCAGTGCTGCAACAGAGCTGCGGATCGAGTCATCAAGGCCGCCATCTTGGTCTTTGATGAGCAGATTGACGTCACCCAATGCCCGACACTTACTACTGAAAATATCGCAGTAGCAAAACTGAGAACAAGCGCCTGGGAAATTGTGGTGATGTCAATCTACTTTGAAGGAGACAAGCCAATTGAGCCTTATGGGCTGCAGATGGCAAAGATTGTAGAGGAGATTGGAAAGGGAAACGTGGTTCTAGGGGGAGATGTCAACGCATGGAATACTTGGTGGGATTGGTTTGATTGGTTAGATACTCCAGCAACGTGGATATTACAGCCTGTTCCACAGACCTCCTTGGACGGATTGACAGCTGGAAAGTTGCAGCCGACTTAACAAGTTCGGACCACGCGGCAATCCTGTTTGATTTGGCACTTAAAAAAGCAAAAGGCATTAACATTAAAAGCGTAACACGAAAATTTAATACGAAGAAGGCAAATTGGGGTCAGTTTCATGGGAAACTGACCCAAATTTGGAATGATAATAACATAAATACAATAGAAATAGATAAAATAGACAACGCAGAAGATTTGGAAAAAAAGGTTAACGAAATTACAGGAACAATAACACAAATTTGTACAACCACAATGCCTAAAGCGGATAAGACAAAGCAAACGAGAGTGCCGTGGTGGACAAAGGAGCTAGCTGCGATGAAAAAGGAGGTTATGCGGATGAGGCGAAGGATATCCAGTTCAGGACCATCTCGTAGGGAATGGGTCGTGGAACGGTACCTGAAAGCAAAGGAGGAGTACCTGGCGGAAGCGAAAAGTGCCCAGACCACCAGCTGGAAAGAATTCTGCACCAAACAGGATAGAGAGACAATGTGGGACGGAATCTACCGGGTGATAGGCCGCACAACCGCTCGACATGAGGACGTACCATTGGTTGCGAACGGGAAGCCCCTAGAGGGAAGTGAGTCTGCGCGTCTGTTGGGCGAAACCTTCTTCCCGGAGGACAAGCCAGAAGAAGACACCACAGACCATAAGCTGATGAGAGCAGTAGCCGAAACCGTTAATGAGGTGAAACATGGTGAACCATGTGACCCCCCTTTCACGGCGGAGGAATTGAGATGGTCTGTGGCGAGCTTCAATCCGAAGAAGGCGCCCGGTCTTGATGGGTTCACAGCAGATATTTGTAAGGCGGCCATTTCTCGAGACCCGGCATTGTTTCTTGCCATCTTCAACAAATGCTTGTCCCTCTCCTGCTTTCCCACCATCTGGAAGGAGGCGGTGGTGGTGGTGTTGAGGAAAAATGGCAAAACGGACTTTACGCAACCAAAGTCGTACAGGCCGATTGGGCTTTTGCCGGTCCTTGGGAAGATCCTCGAGAAGATGTTAATGAGGCGGATCAGGTGGCATATCTTACCAAGCATGAGTGCGCATCAGTATGGGTTCACGCCACAACGCAGCACAGAGGACTCCCTCTATGTCATGATACAACACATTAGACAGAAACTCAAAGAAAAGAAAATAACTGTAGTTGTATCGCTAGACATAGAGGGAGCCTTCGACAGCGCGTGGTGGCCCGCCATGAGGTGCATGCTTGCTGAGGCCGGATGTCCACCCAACTTGAGGCGACTCGTTGCCAGCTATCTGGAAAATAGAAAGGTACGCATAAGATACGCGGGAGCAGAAAGTGTGAGGAATACCACCAAGGGTTGTGTGCAGGGTTCAATAGGGGGTCCAACCTTCTGGAATCTCCTGCTGGACCCCCTATTGAAAGAATTAGAAAATATGGGTGAGCACGTCCAAGCTTTCGCCGATGATATCGTTCTGGTCATCTCCGGCGACACAGGTGTCGAAGTTCAGAGAAGAGCCAACGTAGTCCTGTCGCATGTTCGGGATTGGGGAGTCAAAAATAAGCTTAAATTTGCGCCGCACAAAACACAAGCAATGGTAATTACCAATAGGCTTAAATTTGACACCCCAATCCTGGTCATGGGGGGGACACGTGTTGGCTTTTCTCATGAAATAAAAATTCTGGGCCTGACAGTGGATGATAGGCTGACATTCAATACGCATGTATCGAATGTCTGTCGCAAAGCGCTTAACCTATACAAGCAGCTCGCGAGAGCAGCGAAGATCCACTGGGGACTAGGACCGGAGGTGATTAGGACGATATACTTGGCAGTGGTGGAGCCAGTGATACTTTACGCAGCCAGCGTTTGGGCCCCTGCATCACAAAAAATCTGTGTGCGAAAGCAGCTGGATGCGGTGCAGAGAGGGATTGTCCAGAAAATAATAAAGGCGTACCGAACAGTTTCCCTGAACTCGGCCCTAATACTCGCTGGGCTACTTCCTTTGGATTTGCGGATCCAGGAAGCGGCCGCTCTTTATGAAGTAAAGAAAGGATACTCCCAGCGGGTATTGGGAGACCGAGAAGTCGAAAAACTGGTAGCCTACAAGGATACACCTCACCCCGCGCATCACACCAGGCTGCAATTTGGTGGCATGACAGACGAAGCGGAAGAAGATCAGGCTGACAGCAGAGCCCTAAGAATCTACACTGATGGATCGAAAATTTAAGGGAAAGTCGGAGCCGCGGTGTCCGTATGGAAGGGCAATTCTGAAATAAAAAGCAAGAAGTTTAAGTTACAATCACATTGCTCAGTTTATCAGGCAGAACTTTTGGCTCTTGAAAAAGCCACTGAAATAACTGCGGAAAGCAATGTGACAAAGTGCAGCATCTTCAGTGACTCGAGGGCGGCCCTTGAGACGATCGTCGACAACGGTTCCCTCCACCCCATTGCGGCAAAAATTAGAGAGAATATGCAGACAGCTGAAATTCGTGGAAAAACTGTAAATCTTTTCTGGGTGAAAGCGCATGTTGGGGTGGAGGGTAACGAGAGAGCCGACGTGCTTGCTAAAGATGCTGCACTCGGCTTAAAGAAAATTCCCGATTACGACAAGTGCCCGGTTTCATTCGTCAAGGGACAGATACGTCTGGATACGCTCGACGAATGGAACCGGAGATACAAAGGTGGAACAACGGCTTCAGGGACAAAAATTTTCTTCCCAGATGCGGTAGAGGCGTACAGGATCATTGCAAAGATCAAGTTGGATCCGGTGCTGGTGCAAGTCCTGACGGGACACGGCGGGTTCTCCGAGTACTTGTATCGCTTCAAGTGCAAGGAGAACCCATCGTGCATATGCGACCCAGAAAAGGAGGAAAGTGTGATGCACGCGATAGTAGAATGTCCGGTGTTCGGCAGAGAAAGACAGGACCTAGAGTCAGACATCGGAATAGAAATAAAGAAAGACATAATTTTCGAGTTAATGGTAGAAAAATCTAATAGATCCAAATTTTTGGAGTTTAGTAAAAATATTGCAATAAAACTTATAAAAAGAAATAAATAGATACCGATACAACAGAATAAATTGTATACGACACATAGATATATATTGTATAAGATTAAAAAACGATTAAGAAAACAAGGTCTCTGATCCACATACAGAGGAGCTCGAAAAAAAAAAAAAAAAAAAAAAAAAAAAAAAAAAAAAAAACCTAACCTAACCTAACCTAACCTAACCTAACCTAACCTAACCTAACCTAACCTAACCTAACCTAACCTAACCTAACCTAACCTAACCTAACCTAACCTAACCTAACCTAACCTAACCATACCTCCTTGAATGTTCTGGTGTACTATAGAGATGCTATTATCGTCAGATTGCGGTCTAAAAAATTTTTTGAATGTAACGGTAAGCATTGCTTCGTCATTGTGCCTATCGCAGCTGGGGCGTTGTTAGAATCGCAGTTAGTTTCCGGATGACTTACAATTTCTATAACAGTTCTAATCCTATTCACACCATTGGGCGAGTCAATATTCCAAGACAACAAATCACATAGTCTTTCAGAACATGTTTTTTTTGAAGTTAATTCAGTGTGTTCATTCATATTAAGATTATTGTTTACATCAATCACATGCAGATTTTTTCTAAGAGAGGCTAAATTATACAGATCACAATTCAATTTGTAGATAAATTGATTGTATTTATTAGAATATGTCGAGTGATATGGTAAAGAACAAATAATTACCTTCGATACCTTGCTCAAGGCATCCAATTTGCTTAGACATTCAATGAAATCTTTGCGCTTAACGTAGGTTTTTTCACCAACAGCCATGACATAAGTATTGTTTGGTGTTAATTTGGCTGCATCATGTAATGAATTAACAATACGCGTCAAATGATAACCTGGAGTGCAGTGGTTATATATATTTTTCGACGTCCTATTTTGAAGACGATTGCCTAATCCAACTCCACATTTGTCTGAAAAAATACAAATATTATCCTGTTCTTCATTGTTCTCTTGAATTAATGATTGTTCATTTGAGTTTGCACGGTTAATGAGCAGTTCTTGATCACCATTTGACATATATCGTGATGATATTGCGTCGTCATTACAGGATTCCTTCTTCTCACTAAGTCTTTCTGTCCCATCCTTTATTACTTCTACATTGTCTTTCTCAACTTTGTCAATGATTAACTTATTGATTTCATAGAGTTTATCTTCAATAAAATTAAGTGTGCCTATAGATTTGTCCTTTTTATTCATATCTGTCCTGCACTGTTCAAGCGTATCTAGTAACTTATCATTATTTTTTTGTTGAGCTTCAATCATCTCGTTTCTTATGTGTATCTCATATGTGAGTATGGTGTTTTCATGTGTTAAAAGTTCGTTATTCATTTTGCTTACTAGGTTCTGGTTTTCGGTAAGTGCACTGTAGTCATCATTTGAGAGTTTCACCATTTTATATTCACTAATCTGCTTATTTAAGTATTTGACAGTTAATTGAAATTTAACTGTGCGTAGTTGGCAAAATTCAGAGGTTTGAAGTAGGACGTTTAATAACCAAGTTTAACATTTCAACGACACTACTCCTGTTAGGCCTTCTGATCCAGGATTTTTATCGAGAATTTTGCCAAAAACCCATCTACATGGTGGTAAGTCGTCCTCCTTCACCAAAACAATGTCCCCAACTTGAGTTTCAGGAACTTTGTATCGTGACCATCAACTGAGTTTGTACCATAATCTTGTGGTGTACACATTTACACAAGTGCAATTTTATCTGATTTTTGCTCCAATTGACCAATAAGCATACCGTAAATAATTTGACATCAGTTGCCCATGCCCTATCCCCATGTAACGGTTTAGGGTGCGCTTCGAATATTTTACCGAACTTATCTATGAGTATGGAATTCCTGCATTTCTTGCATGAAAACTGCCTGAGATAGCCTTGTACGAGACTTTAAAAGCCTCGTCTAACTTCCGAATATTAGAACGCATTCCTTGCGATGTCTCATGATTTACCGATGAAACATCCTGTTTGGTAATAAATCGTCTACAGTATTCTACAACATGACTTAATTTCGTAAATGACAAACATCTTTCCAGAATAGATTCATCTATAGCACCTACATGAACCTCAATAGATTTTTCTTCATGTGCGTCATTATCCTTAAGTTTGGTGTTCGTGATCTCTTTATCCCATAAATACTTTGGACCAAACTTCCACATGTCATGATGAATTAATTCAGCTGGCCGAACACCACAAGATGCACAATCTGCGGAATTGTTTAGTTGAGTCAACTCTTTACTGTAAGTATACCAATCTTTTAATATTCCATTTGGTGGTTCCTCATCCCATCCTGTGCCTTCTATCCACAATCGCTGAATAAAAACCTTTGCTTTCATCGTGCGTGCTACTATCCACCTTATTGGGTCAAACAGATGTGCCACATCCGATCTAATTTTTCTTTTAGTTACAGATGCTGAAGGCGGCTGCAGATTCACCGAGTATTGAAATTCTTCACGTCTTCGGTTCCAGGTAAGTCTTATTATTTTTACTATATTGTCTAATTTAAACTCTAACTCCTTAACCTTCTCTTTTGTATTATCTCTTGTTTCTCTTTCTACCTTCTGTCCAAAAACTTCTACTAGATCTTCCTTATTACTTGACCATTTTTGTAAAATAAATCCCTCTTTCTTCAACGGTGCATCCATATCCCGTATCAGTTCTGTTACTTCCTCTACTGTTTGGCAGCCAGTCATTAAATCATCCTTGTAAAATTCCCTTGCCACTTTCTCTGCTGCAATTGGGTATTGTTCCTTATGATCAATAGCAACCTGATTTAAAGCTTTTACAGCTAGATATGGTGCAGAAACTGTACCGAACGTGACGGTCAGCAGTTTGTAGTCGCGTATTTTATCTTCAGATTGATTTCTCCATACGATGCATTGGTATTCACAATCTTCATCTGCTACCCTCACCATTCTGTACATCTTCACTATTTCGGCTATTATACATACCGGATATTTTCTTAAATTCATAATTACATGTCGCAAATCTGGCTGCAGTGTTGGCCCAATCATTAAAGTGTTGTTCAGTGACACGATTTTGTTATTTTTACAGGAAGCATCAAAAACTACCCTTACTTTAAACGTGACCTTATCCTCCATAATAACAGCATGGTGCGGTAAGTATACTTCCTGATTCCTCTTCTCGTCAGGTACTTGCACCAGCGTCATGTAGTCTAACAGTAAGTGTTTATATATTACATGTCTATATTTTTCTATGACCAACACTTCATTATCATTTTTTCTTTTCAGATTCTTCAATCTTTCAATAGCTTTCTCTCGCGAATCTCCTCTATCGCAGTTTGGGTTTTCATCGCGAAATGGCAACTTGACACCATATCTACCATCTTCGATGCAACGTGTCGTCGCTGTGAAATCTTCACACATCTTTTCATTCTTTGTAATTATTTTTGTTTTTAATAAAGGTTCTGATTCCAATTCCCAAAATTGTTTTAATTTATTATCTTCAAGATGACAATGCAGAACTGTGATGTTCTTGTTCTCTGTAGCTGAACTTACTGGTCCAGATATTAACCAACCTAAAGTGGTGCACTGAGCTACTGGAGACCCTAAGGGGCCTCGCAGCAAACCATCCTTTAATATCTGGCAGTATACTTCTGCTCCTAGCAACACATCTATTTGATTTGGTACATTATATCCAGGATCAGCCAAACACAACTGTTGTAATTGTACCCAATCTAGTAATACTTTTCTTCCTGGTAGATTTTTGGAAATGTTACTAATGACATATGCTTTCAAGTCCATTCTAAACGTGGGATCAGTTCTAGATCTGATTTTTAATACCACCATATGTTTTGAAATGATGGATGACTTGTCTCCACCTAGTCCTGATATAACGTTGTCCACGGTGTACTTCTTCAATCCTAATCTTCGAACGACGGCTTCTGTTACGAACGAAGTTTGTGATCCCTGATCGACTAAGGCTCTTAGAACTGAATATTGACCAGTTCTATCCTCAGCTTGTATTAGAGCTGTAGCCAATAGTACCTGATTACTAACTTGGCTCTTGGCACAACATGTTACTATTTCATTGGCCTGTGGAATCGGCGTATTCTCATTATCCTCAATATTTGGCACATGGTTAGCCCCATTACTTTCCTCAGAAACCTTTGCAACAGTGGGGACACCCTTTGGGTGAAGTAGAGAATGGTGCCTTTTTTTGCAAATCCTACAATTAATAGGGGTTTGGCAAAACCTCACACCGTGACCACTACCTAAACAGTTGAAACAGATTCTATTGTTAGTTACAAAGTCTCGTCTTTCTTCAAAACCTTGATTAGCAAACTTCTTACAGAAACACAATTTATGTTCGTCACCGCAGAACTCGCATTTAATTTTAATAACATTTGTTGCGTGTAAAACTTTAGTTCGAATAACCTTCTGACCAATAGATGGCCTTATATTTGATGTACTTGAATTGTTGACATAGTTAGGTGCAATGAATTCCAAAGCACGATACCTACTTGTTAGAAATTCTTTAAATTGACTGAAAGTAGGCAAACAATCTGAAGTCACATTCATTGTTACATTGAGCTCCCACTGCTTTCGAGACTCAGGATCTAATTTTAGCGAAAGCAGATGTATTACAATGATATCCCATGTAGAAACATCAATTCCAAGATTGCCTAACGCATTTAAACAATCAGACGAAGTATCAATTAGTTCCTTCAATAAACTTGCAGACTCCGTGGTTGCATTCCTTTGGCTTAGCAAGCGTGTTAAAATACAATGTGACAGATACTTTTTGTTGCTATACCGTTCCTCTAAAACCTTCCAGCATTGTAAGTAGTTAGCGTCAGAAACAGGTATATAGCGAATCAGCTGCTCTGCTTCGCCGGTCAAATAACTTTTTAAATATTGCAACCTTTGCACATTATCCAAAGAGTAATTATTGTGAACCATTGATACGAATAGATCCCGGAATGTGATCCACTCTGTGTATTTTCCCGAAAACGTTGGAATAATTATCTTAGGTAATTTGACCTGACTGGATTTATTAGAATTTCTGTCACTACTACCCAATGGCATAGGACCTTTACATTTTAACAAATAATTTTTTAACTCGCCTTTGTAGTCAATATACTCTTCCTCTCTTTTATCATACATGTCACCAGTTACATATGATTCCTTATTTAACAATTTAGGATCGCTCTGTTGAACTAGGTTCTTGTGACTTTGTCTAAATTCAGACCATATTTGCTCCAATAAATCCAATCTACTTTCAGTATAGTCAGTATTTAGGCGTTCCTTAGGTGTTTTTTTGAAATTTGTTCTAGCCTTAAAAATACGCTTTGATAATTCAACTTGGAAGTTCAGTAAAGATTCCATTGTTGATTCCATTACGAAACCGAATATTAATTTAATCAATCAATTATTATATATTTTTTTACAAAATTTAACATACAGAAATAATAAATTTTACTATATTATTATCTTCACATGCAAAAAACACTATACACTACAATATTAACCAATTATTAATTGGTTAATGATAATTCCGAAAATTTTACAAGCGTTTTAAGAAGTTTTAATTTTAAGCAAAATTGGGCATGGATTCCCCGTACCTTCGTTTTTTCACTTATTTTTCTAAGTCCTAAAACTAATATTCGCATGCAAACTAAATTATTCACAAAATTTTCTAAGTCCAATTTTAAGTTGAAAATCTTCTATCTTCCTAAAGTTGATATTCGCCTACTAAATAATTTTCAAAAGTACTCACGGTTGCACTTCACACTCACGAACACATATTGCACTTAAAACCTCTTCATATGTGACGTCTACCGCACTCCTCCCTTGGCTGCCGTCGCTCCCTCAGCTTGCCAACAAGCTGGCACAGCTTGACGACCCAGCAACCTGCGCACGCCCCTTGCTTGACTGCGCCGCTCCGCTCCTCCGGTGTTGATGCCTTGTCCCGCCGGTCCTCCTTCCACGTGCTCAGCCTTTGCAGCGATCCACTGCGAGCACGGGTTCGGTTGTCCCCAATGACCACTGTGTACACACTTTGCTGGACCCAAAATCCGGCTCGGTAGGAACAATGTATATATCGATAGCTCAGTGAAATAAAACACACAGGCACTTTACACCGGGTTTATTGTTCAACTAGATTTAAATGGTTCGGCAGGTCCACTAGTTCACAAAACCAAACGATACCGCGATGCAGGAATTGCTTCGCGGACCGTAGCGACATCTATTGGTATGCTTAAAAACTACTTCACAAACTAGCTAACTATTGATGGTTCATATCTTAAAAACCCGTATCTGCTGTGACGCCATCGAGCTCCATTTGAGCGGGTATTGAGGACCGAGTATTCTTTTTGTTCTTTATATATGACCTGAACATTTTTAGGTTAGGTTAGGTTAGGTTAGGTTAGGTTAGGTTAGGTTAGGTTTTTTTTTTTTTTTTTTTTTTTTTTTTTTTTTTTTTTTTTTTTTTTTTTTTTTTTGCTATCTACCCTCCAAGTCTATTGGAGCCTTTTTGTACTAAAACCTTTCACACCAGTTCTCGCTTTTATGCCTCTCGTACTTTCATTCCTCATTCTTTCTCTCATTCATTCTAATTGGTGGGATGCCAATTTACTTACATAATTATGTGTACCTATCTAAACGTATTGGTTTTATTTAATTTACAGGGTATTACATCTAAAATAATTTCTTCACCTTAATATATATCTAGAATTACATACAATATATATATCAATATATATTGTTGTAATTCGCTTAACTACTTTTATTTTTATTGTTTACTTTTCTTATTATATACCTACAGTAATCTAAAAATTTATTTCTAATTATATTATTTCCTACAATTTTACAGAGATTTTCTATAGTTATATTTACATCAATTTCGAATTCTGTATCGAATCTTTTAGCTGCGTAGATAGGACACTCCGTAATGACATGAAGTGCGCTCTCCTCAACATCCGGATCGCACGCACACGAAGGACTCTCCTTGCACTTGAATCGATACAAGTACGAGGAGAACCCACCGTGGCCCGTTAACAACTGGGTGATGACGCCATCAAAAGTCATCTTTTTTGTTATTTTATATGCCTTGATTGCATCCGGAAAGAAGGTCCTTGTCGTCGCTGCCGTCTCCCCACCGGCATATCTCCGGTTCCATTCGTCAAGCGAGTTCAACCGGATTTGTCGCTTGACGAATGAAACCGGGCACCTGTCGTAGTTTGCCTTGGTCTTGAGTCGAAGCGCCGCGTACTTAGCCAGCTCGTCTGCCCTTTCGTTCCCTTCCATCCCTGCATGCGCCTTGATCCAATAAAGTTGGATGGTATTACCACGTTTTGTTATTTGGCGCATGTTCTCTCTAGCCTTGACTGCCAAAGGATGGAAGGAAGTGTTGTTGACTACTGTCTGCAGCGCGGATCTCGAGTCGCAATATATGTTGCTTGTTTGCGAGTTCCGGCTGAGTACGATGTTGGTAGCCTCTAACAGGGCAAGCAGCTCTGCTTGATAAACGGTGCAGCATTGTTCCAGTTTTAGTTTTCGGGTTGCGGTTTCCGTGCCATTGTCCCATATGGACACTGCCGCGCCAACCTTTCCCTCCAACTTACTCCCATCCGTATAAATACTGAGTCCGTCGTGGTTAATCTGTTCCAATGCTGCACCGTCCTCCACGCAAGTGTATCGCAGCTCCGCCCATTGTGAAGGATGTGGCAAATTCGCGAAATCTTCTGGTCTCTCTATTTCTCTATCTGCTGTTTCCTGCCGGGGGTGTCCTTTCCTTGCTAAATACAGCGAAGCTGCTTCCCTGATGCGTATGTCCAGAGGGAGCAACCCGGCAAGCAACAGGGCTGAGTTAAGAGAGACTGTGCGGTAACCTTTAATTATCTTCTGGGCAAAGCTGCGCTGCACCGCGTCGAGCTGCTTCCTAGCGGTAAGTTTATTTGATGCAGGCGCCCATGCGCCGGCTGCGTATAGGATGGTGGGTTCGACCACTGCCGTGTACAGGGTCCTGACTATTGCAGGCTGCAATCCCCACTGGAGTTTTGCAGCCCTTGACAATTTTTTATAAAACGTAATGGCTTTACGGCAAATATTGCTTATGTGCGCATTAAATGTGAGTTTATCGTCAATAGTCAGGCCCAATATTTTTATTTCCCTTGACATGCCGATGTCGATCCCAGCCATGTTCAGGCGTGGTGTGTCGTATTTTAGTTTCCGCGTGATTGTCATAGCGTTAGTCTTGTGTGGCGCGAATTTCAACTTATTTCTGACACCCCACTCCTGGACACGTCTGAGTGCGGCATCGGCTTCTCTCTCTATTTCTAAGGCAGTTTTCCCCTCAAAGACAAGGACGACATCGTCGGCAAAGGCCTGGCTATACGGGTATACGGGTATACGGATATACGGGTACCTGACGAGAAGAGGAATCAGGAAGTATACTTACCGCACCATGCTGTTATTATGGAGGATAAGGTCACGTTTAAAGTAAGGGTAGTTTTTGATGCTTCCTGTAAAAATAACAAAATCGTGTCACTGAACAACACTTTAATGATTGGGCCAACACTGCAGCCAGATTTGCGACATGTAATTATGAATTTAAGAAAATATCCGGTATGTATAATAGCCGAAATAGTGAAGATGTACAGAATGGTGAGGGTAGCAGATGAAGATTGTGAATACCAATGCATCGTATGGAGAAATCAATCTGAAGATAAAATACGCGACTACAAACTGCTGACCGTCACGTTCGGTACAGTTTCTGCACCATATCTAGCTGTAAAAGCTTTAAATCAGGTTGCTATTGATCATAAGGAACAATACCCAATTGCAGCAGAGAAAGTGGCAAGGGAATTTTACAAGGATGATTTAATGACTGGCTGCCAAACAGTAGAGGAAGTAACAGAACTGATACGGGATATGGATGCACCGTTGAAGAAAGAGGGATTTATTTTACAAAAATGGTCAAGTAATAAGGAAGATCTAGTAGAAGTTTTTGGACAGAAGGTAGAAAGAGAAACAAGAGATAATACAAAAGAGAAGGTTAAGGAGTTAGAGTTTAAATTAGACAATATAGTAAAAATAATAAGACTTACCTGGAACCGAAGACGTGAAGAATTTCAATACTCGGTGAATCTGCAGCCGCCTTCAGCATCTGTAACTAAAAGAAAAATTAGATCGGATGTGGCACATCTGTTTGACCCAATAAGGTGGATAGTAGCACGCACGATGAAAGCAAAGGTTTTTATTCAGCGATTGTGGATAGAAGGCACAGGATGGGATGAGGAACCACCAAATGGAATATTAAAAGATTGGTATACTTACAGTAAAGAGTTGACTCAACTAAACAATTCCGCAGATTGTGCATCTTGTGGTGTTCGGCCAGCTGAATTAATTCATCATGACATGTGGAAGTTTGGTCCAAAGTATTTATGGGATAAAGAGATCACGAACACCAAACTTAAGGATAATGACGCACATGAAGAAAAATCTATTGAGGTTCATGTAGGTGCTATAGATGAATCTATTCTGGAAAGATGTTTGTCATTTACGAAATTAAGTCATGTTGTAGAATACTGTAGACGATTTATTACCAAACAGGATGTTTCATCGGTAAATCATGAGACATCGCAAGGAATGCGTTCTAATATTCGGAAGTTAGACGAGGCTTTTAAAGTCTCGTACAAGGCTATCTCAGGCAGTTTTCATGCAAGAAATGCAGGAATTCCATACTCATAGATAAGTTCGGTAAAATATTCGAAGCGCACCCTAAACCGTTACATGGGGATAGGGCATGGGCAACTGATGTCAAATTATTTACGGTATGCTTATTGGTCAATTGGAGCAAAAATCAGATAAAATTGCACTTGTGTAAATGTGTACACCACAAGATTATGGTACAAACTCAGTTGATGGTCACGATACAAAGTTCCTGAAACTCAAGTTGGGGACATTGTTTTGGTGAAGGAGGACGACTTACCACCATGTAGATGGGTTTTTGGCAAAATTCTCGATAAAAATCCTGGATCAGAAGGCCTAACAGGAGTAGTGTCGTTGAAATGTTAAACTTGGTTATTAAACGTCCTACTTCAAACCTCTGAATTTTGCCAACTACGCACAGTTAAATTTCAATTAACTGTCAAATACTTAAATAAGCAGATTAGTGAATATAAAATGGTGAAACTCTCAAATGATGACTACAGTGCACTTACCGAAAACCAGAACCTAGTAAGCAAAATGAATAACGAACTTTTAACACATGAAAACACCATACTCACATATGAGATACACATAAGAAACGAGATGATTGAAGCTCAACAAAAAAATAATGATAAGTTACTAGATACGCTTGAACAGTGCAGGACAGATATGAATAAAAAGGACAAATCTATAGGCACACTTAATTTTATTGAAGATAAACTCTATGAAATCAATAAGTTAATCATTGACAAAGTTGAGAAAGACAATGTAGAAGTAATAAAGGATGGGACAGAAAGACTTAGTGAGAAGAAGGAATCCTGTAATGACGACGCAATATCATCACGATATATGTCAAATGGTGATCAAGAACTGCTCATTAACCGTGCAAACTCAAATGAACAATCATTAATTCAAGAGAACAATGAAGAACAGGATAATATTTGTATTTTTTCAGACAAATGTGGAGTTGGATTAGGCAATCGTCTTCAAAATAGGACGTCGAAAAATATATATAACCACTGCACTCCAGGTTATCATTTGACGCGTATTGTTAATTCATTACATGATGCAGCCAAATTAACACCAAACAATACTTATGTCATGGCTGTTGGTGAAAAAACCTACGTTAAGCGCAAAGATTTCATTGAATGTCTAAGCAAATTGGATGCCTTGAGCAAGGTATCGAAGGTAATTATTTGTTCTTTACCATATCACTCGACATATTCTAATAAATACAATCAATTTATCTACAAATTGAATTGTGATCTGTATAATTTAGCCTCTCTTAGAAAAAATCTGCATGTGATTGATGTAAACAATAATCTTAATATGAATGAACACACTGAATTAACTTCAAAAAAAACATGTTCTGAAAGACTATGTGATTTGTTGTCTTGGAATATTGACTCGCCCAATGGTGTGAATAGGATTAGAACTGTTATAGAAATTGTAAGTCATCCGGAAACTAACTGCGATTCTAACAACGCCCCAGCTGCGATAGGCACAATGACGAAGCAATGCTTACCGTTACATTCAAAAAATTTTTTAGACCGCAATCTGACGATAATAGCATCTCTATAGTACACCAGAACATTCAAGGAGGTATAAAAGACAAGGAATTGGAAATTGGGTTATTTCTGGAAAAGTTTCGTATTGATGTTTTATGTTTAACCGAAACGTTTTTAAAAAGTCATCAAATGATACTGAGTTTTGATCATTTCCACATAGTTAGTAATTTTTGTAGAAAGAATGCAACTCAAGGTGGCTCTCTAATTTTAGTCAAAAAATGTCTTAAAGTTAAACAAAGAAAAGATATTGAGCGTCTTTCCTCTGAACGTCACGCGGAAGTATCTTGCGTGGAATTAGATAAATACATAATAGTTGGCATGTATAGACCACCATCTAGTAATTACGAAATATTTCAGACTGTTACCGATGAAGTATTAAGTAAACTTTGTAACAAATCAAAACACATTGTAGTCCTTGGTGATTTTAACATAAATTTGCTTACAGATTCAAAAAATAGAGATAATTTACTTGCCTTGTTTCAGAGTTATAATTTATTTCCTCAATTTAACGAGCCTACGCGTATTACTCAAACAACTGCGACCTGTATTGACAATGTTTTCTGTGAATTTAAAGTATTAAACAAATCTATAATTAAATGTCTGACATCTGATCATACTGGTCAATTAATTACTGTGCCACACACCAAAAAGAATCCTAAGGTGCAAATTTTTAAAAGGCAATATTCTGCCGAAAAAGTAAATCAGTTCCAAAATGATATGGAATCTGACTTTTTATATAAATTAAATATTAGTGACAATCCAAATGAATGCTACAACAATTTATTCCAAATATTAATCCAAAATTTTAATTCTACATTTCCTATTATTTGCAAAAAAATGGACATAAAATTAAATTTTAATCAGTGGGCGACTCCTGGTATAAGGATCAGTCGTGATAGAATGTATGAGCTTTACAATAAAAAATCAGGAAGTAATGATACGCAATTAATCGATTATGTCCGCAGATACAGTAAAACTTTTAAACGAGTTTGCAAATATGCAAAAGCTTTATATATACTCAATAAGATAACACAGTCTAAAAACAAATCTAAAACTGCTTGGTCTATCATAAAAACGGAAACTGGTAGACTGGCAAGTCGTGAATTAGAGTACAAGCTTACAAATGATAACAAAATAATAACAGATGAGCGAGAAATTGCTAACCAATTCTTAGATTTTTTCGTTGAAATACCTTACAAGACCACTGAGACATTGACTACCAGCTGTTCGGAGGCTGCTCAATTTATTGCTAACAATGTGGATGCTTGCCCAAAACAATTCAAATTTCATAAGGTGACAAGTGCTACTATAATCAATACATTTAATTCTCTCAAAGTTAAGAAATCGGAAGATCTCTGGGGAATGTCAGTCCGTTTCATCGCTGAAATAATTGACAACTTAGCCCCATATTTAGCTCATATATTTAACTGCTGTGTCGACAGCAATGAGTTCCCCGATCTTATGAAATGTAGTAAAATAATACCTTTATTTAAAAATGGCAGTAAAAAAGATCCTAGCAATTTCAGACCGATTTCAATTCTACCATGTCTTAGCAAAATATTTGAAAAAATTATGCTGATTCAATTGACTGCTTTCTTCAATATTAATAATTTATTATACAGTAAACAATTTGGGTTTTCCAGAGGTTGTTCTACAGTTGATGCAGCCTCAAGCCTCATAGAAAACATCTATGAGGCTTGGGAGTCTCATCTCGACTCCCTGGGTATTTTCTGTGATTTGTCGAAGGCATTTGACTGCGTGAGCCATGAAATTCTACTATTTAAACTATCGCACTATGGGGTGACAGGTGATGCTTTAATGTTGATGAAATCATATCTATGTACTAGAACTCAAAATGTTGACATCAATGGCGTACGATCGAAGGCAGCTAATATATCTATTGGAGTGCCACAGGGATCAATTCTTGGCCCATTCCTCTTTCTAGTCTATGTCAATGATCTACCGTTTCTAGCGCGTAAGCATTGTGAAATAATTTTGTTTGCCGACGATACATCTTTGTTGTTTAAAATCAATAGGAAAAATTATGACATATCCGATATAAATATGTCGCTTAGCTTTATTAATAGGTGGTTTAGTGTCAATAACTTAATGCTAAATGCCAATAAAACAAAATGTATTAAATTTACTCTAACTAACAATCCTACCTTGCCGAATATAGTAATTAATAATGAACAACTTGCCCTATCGAAAACCACTAAGTTTCTTGGCCTCACCTTGGACAGCAAACTCCAATGGGGGGCACATATTAGGGAATTATCTGGCAAACTGAGCTCAGCGGCTTATGCAGTACGGAAAATAAGAGAATTGTCAGACATAAAAACTGCAAGAGTTGTTTATTTTGGATATTTTAATTCTTTGATGTCGTACGGATTATTGCTCTGGGGCAACGCAGCTGACGTAAAAAGTATATTTGTCCTACAAAAGCGCGCTGTTAGGGCTATCTATAGACTAGGGTACAGAGAATCACTTAGAGAAGTTTTTGCGCAAGTAAAAATTTTAACGTTGCCAAGTTTATATATTTTTTTGAATATTATGTATGCACGTAAAAACATACACAGATTTCACAAAAGGTGTGATAATTATAACTGTACGACAAGGAACAAGTCTAAACTTGTTCTGCCGAAAATTAGATTAGCTAAAACTGGCAACTCCTTTGTCATGAATAGTTTGTTATTTTATAACCTACTACCTGAAAGCTTAATAAATAAGAAAGATGCTTCGTTTAAGAAAATACTTAAGACATTTTTAATACAAAAAGCTTATTATAAAATTAATGACTTTATCTGTGACAAAGTATCTTTGCGCAAATTGTGTTTAGACTGCAAAGATAACTGATTAATTCTATGGACATACATACCTATTTGTAAATTACTGTTATATTGTACCTATAGTTTTATTTATTGCTGTTGACATTTTTATTTTATTCATAATAGTTAAGTTAATTTTTTACACAAGTAAAATGTAATGTTGACGTTCATAAGTGTACACTAATGTACCCATATTTGTTAATAAATGAATTGAATTGAATTGAATTGAATTAATTAGTTAACATCTGTGTGTAAACGCTTAGTTAACATTAAGGTGTAATATTGTTTTAGTTAATCACAAATGTAAAATTATATAGCTGATTATTGTATAAACTAAATCAGAACAAAGGCGTTAACTTTGTCATGGTGGGCGGTTGGAAAGGACATTCTGTCCTTGGTGGGCGGAATGTTAAGATATGAACGATCAATAGTTAGCTAGTTTGTGAAGTAGTTTTTAAGCATACCAATAGATGTCGCTACGGTCCGCGAAGCAATTCCTGCATCGCGGTATCGTTTGGTTTTGTGAACTAGTGGACCTGCCGAACCATTTAAATCTAGTTGAACAATAAACCCGGTGTAAAGTGCCTGTGTGTTTTATTTCACTGAGCTATCGATATATACACGGGTCAAAACATTTCAGATATGTTTGCTAAGCATTTCTCCTCCACCTACACTAATTGCAGCCATAACAGCAACATTATTAACAATCCCTCGCCGGATACACACTATAGCTTAAACAAAATTGCAGTAGACGAGCGCTCTATACTAAAACAACTTAAAATGTTAGACGATTGTAAGGGTGCAGGGCCTGACGGAATTCCACCTATATTTCTAAAGAAGACTGCATCATCTCTTACGCTACCGCTCAAGATTATTTTTAACCGTTCTCTTATGACTGCAACCTTTCCTTCAAAATGGAAGGAAGCAAACGTCGTACCAATTTTCAAAAAAGGTATCTCAACTGACGTAAAAAACTATCGTCCAATTTCTATACTATCCACATTCTCAAAGGTCTTCGAATCCCTAGTTTGTCCCATACTTACGTGGCACACAAAGAACATGATCTGTAGTCAGCAACATGGATTTACAAGATGCAAATCGACCGCTACCAACCTTCTCACATTCATAAATGACACATCGCATTCAGTTGATGCTCGCGTTCAAGTTGATGCACTGTACACGGATTTTAGTAGTGCCTTCGATAAGGTTGACCACCATATCTTAATCAGAAAATTGCAACTCTGCGGCATCCATGACCCAATGTTAAGTTGGTTCAGATCCTATCTCACGGACAGAGTGCAACGAGTGATCGTTGGTGGCTTCACTTCCTCACCTTATGAAGCAAGCTCAGGGGTACCGCAGGGTTCCCACCTTGGACCAATCCTCTTTCTTGTATTTGTCAGCGATATTGTAGATTGTTTGCTTCACAGCAAAGCATTACTCTTTGCTGACGACCTCAAAATTTATAAACCAGTAAGATCAGCTAACGATGCATCTTTGCTACAGGTGGATCCGAATGCTATATTTGAATGGTGCAGAGATAATCAAATGATATTGAATGCCTCTAAATGTTACCATATCAAAATAACTAGAAACAAAAATATAATTCAATCAAACTACTCAATTGATGGAGTTAGCTTGAAGCAGGTAAATTGTATTCGAGACCTGGGGGTGCTGGTTGACAGCAAGCTTTCTTTTATACAGCACATTGATAGTGTCGTTGGCAAAGCTGCGAAAATGGTTGGCTTTATAAAGCGAAACTGCAAAGACTTTAAGAAGCCGGCATCCTTACTTTGTTTGTTTAATACCCTCGCACGTAGTCATTTAGAATATGCTTCGACTGTATGGAACCCTTCATATAAAAACCACATTGACAGAATTGATCGAGTCCAACGCCGTTTCACCCGATTTCTGGCTCATAAAGATATCAATATGCCTAAGAATCTAGATTACTGCCAGCGCCTCATTTCTCTCAAATTAGATCCACTTCATAAACGACGTAATATCATTGATTTGATTTCCTTTTACAAAATTGTCAATGGATTGCTGTGTTCTCCTGAGTTATTGTCTGAGATCTCGATAGTAGTGCCACGCCAAAATTTTAGGTTAAAAACCCGTAAAAATTTTAAGCCCCGACAGAGTAGGACTAATCTAGGTTACAATTCTCCTTTAAACCGTATCATTAATAGCTACAATACTTTATACAAAAATAACTCAAACCTCGACGTCTTTGATGCTGGTTTATCTGGTTTTAAAAAAGAGGTTCACAGAGCCATTTCTCATGCTTGATTGTTACACAACAAACAACTGGCGGTTGATGATGATGAAAAGTAGCGTATGTGTTAATCATGTATGTATGCGCATGTGTTGTGTGTATGTGTTAGGACATAAGCAATGTATATTCCAAATTTCATCCAAATTCATCCATCCGTTTCTGCGTGATTGAGTAATCCATCCATCCATCCATCCATCCATCCATCCATCCATCCATCCATCCATCCATCCATCCATCCATCCATCCATCCATCCATCCATCCATCCATCCATCCATCCATCCATCCATCCATCCATCCATCCATCCATCCATCCATCCATCCATCCATCCATCCATCCATCCATCCATCCATCCATCCATCCATCCATCCATCCATCCATCCATCCATCCATCCATCCATCCATCCATCCATCCATCCATCCATCCATCCATCCATCCATCCATCCATCCATCCATCCATCCATCCATCCATCCATCCATCCATCCATCCATCCATCCATCCATCCATCCATCCATCCATCCATCCATCCATCCATCCATCCATCCATCCATCCATCCATCCATCCATCCATCCATCCATCCATCCATCCATCCATCCATCCATCCATCCATCCATCCATCCATCCATCCATCCATCCATCCATCCATCCATCCATCCATCCATCCATCCATCCATCCATCCATCCATCCATCCATCCATCCATCCATCCATCCATCCATCCATCCATCCATCCATCCATCCATCCATCCATCCATCCATCCATCCATCCATCCATCCATCCATCCATCCATCCATCCATCCATCCATCCATCCATCCATCCATCCATCCATCCATCCATCCATCCATCCATCCATCCATCCATCCATCCATCCATCCATCCATCCATCCATCCATCCATCCATCCATCCATCCATCCATCCATCCATCCATCCATCCATCCATCCATCCATCCATCCATCCATCCATCCATCCATCCATCCATCCATCCATCCATCCATCCATCCATCCATCCATCCATCCATCCATCCATCCATCCATCCATCCATCCATCCATCCATCCATCCATCCATCCATCCATCCATCCATCCATCCATCCATCCATCCATCCATCCATCCATCCATCCATCCATCCATCCATCCATCCATCCATCCATCCATCCATCCATCCATCCATCCATCCATCCATCCATCCATCCATCCATCCATCCATCCATCCATCCATCCATCCATCCATCCATCCATCCATCCATCCATCCATCCATCCATCCATCCATCCATCCATCCATCCATCCATCCATCCATCCATCCATCCATCCATCCATCCATCCATCCATCCATCCATCCATCCATCCATCCATCCATCCATCCATCCATCCATCCATCCATCCATCCATCCATCCATCCATCCATCCATCCATCCATCCATCCATCCATCCATCCATCCATCCATCCATCCATCCATCCATCCATCCATCCATCCATCCATCCATCCATCCATCCATCCATCCATCCATCCATCCATCCATCCATCCATCCATCCATCCATCCATCCATCCATCCATCCATCCATCCATCCATCCATCCATCCATCCATCCATCCATCCATCCATCCATCCATCCATCCATCCATCCATCCATCCATCCATCCATCCATCCATCCATCCATCCATCCATCCATCCATCCATCCATCCATCCATCCATCCATCCATCCATCCATCCATCCATCCATCCATCCATCCATCCATCCATCCATCCATCCATCCATCCATCCATCCATCCATCCATCCATCCATCCATCCATCCATCCATCCATCCATCCATCCATCCATCCATCCATCCATCCATCCATCCATCCATCCATCCATCCATCCATCCATCCATCCATCCATCCATCCATCCATCCATCCATCCATCCATCCATCCATCCATCCATCCATCCATCCATCCATCCATCCATCCATCCATCCATCCATCCATCCATCCATCCATCCATCCATCCATCCATCCATCCATCCATCCATCCATCCATCCATCCATCCATCCATCCATCCATCCATCCATCCATCCATCCATCCATCCATCCATCCATCCATCCATCCATCCATCCATCCATCCATCCATCCATCCATCCATCCATCCATCCATCCATCCATCCATCCATCCATCCATCCATCCATCCATCCATCCATCCATCCATCCATCCATCCATCCATCCATCCATCCATCCATCCATCCATCCATCCATCCATCCATCCATCCATCCATCCATCCATCCATCCATCCATCCATCCATCCATCCATCCATCCATCCATCCATCCATCCATCCATCCATCCATCCATCCATCCATCCATCCATCCATCCATCCATCCATCCATCCATCCATCCATCCATCCATCCATCCATCCATCCATCCATCCATCCATCCATCCATCCATCCATCCATCCATCCATCCATCCATCCATCCATCCATCCATCCATCCATCCATCCATCCATCCATCCATCCATCCATCCATCCATCCATCCATCCATCCATCCATCCATCCATCCATCCATCCATCCATCCATCCATCCATCCATCCATCCATCCATCCATCCATCCATCCATCCATCCATCCATCCATCCATCCATCCATCCATCCATCCATCCATCCATCCATCCATCCATCCATCCATCCATCCATCCATCCATCCATCCATCCATCCATCCATCCATCCATCCATCCATCCATCCATCCATCCATCCATCCATCCATCCATCCATCCATCCATCCATCCATCCATCCATCCATCCATCCATCCATCCATCCATCCATCCATCCATCCATCCATCCATCCATCCATCCATCCATCCATCCATCCATCCATCCATCCATCCATCCATCCATCCATCCATCCATCCATCCATCCATCCATCCATCCATCCATCCATCCATCCATCCATCCATCCATCCATCCATCCATCCATCCATCCATCCATCCATCCATCCATCCATCCATCCATCCATCCATCCATCCATCCATCCATCCATCCATCCATCCATCCATCCATCCATCCATCCATCCATCCATCCATCCATCCATCCATCCATCCATCCATCCATCCATCCATCCATCCATCCATCCATCCATCCATCCATCCATCCATCCATCCATCCATCCATCCATCCATCCATCCATCCATCCATCCATCCATCCATCCATCCATCCATCCATCCATCCATCCATCCATCCATCCATCCATCCATCCATCCATCCATCCATCCATCCATCCATCCATCCATCCATCCATCCATCCATCCATCCATCCATCCATCCATCCATCCATCCATCCATCCATCCATCCATCCATCCATCCATCCATCCATCCATCCATCCATCCATCCATCCATCCATCCATCCATCCATCCATCCATCCATCCATCCATCCATCCATCCATCCATCCATCCATCCATCCATCCATCCATCCATCCATCCATCCATCCATCCATCCATCCATCCATCCATCCATCCATCCATCCATCCATCCATCCATCCATCCATCCATCCATCCATCCATCCATCCATCCATCCATCCATCCATCCATCCATCCATCCATCCATCCATCCATCCATCCATCCATCCATCCATCCATCCATCCATCCATCCATCCATCCATCCATCCATCCATCCATCCATCCATCCATCCATCCATCCATCCATCCATCCATCCATCCATCCATCCATCCATCCATCCATCCATCCATCCATCCATCCATCCATCCATCCATCCATCCATCCATCCATCCATCCATCCATCCATCCATCCATCCATCCATCCATCCATCCATCCATCCATCCATCCATCCATCCATCCATCCATCCATCCATCCATCCATCCATCCATCCATCCATCCATCCATCCATCCATCCATCCATCCATCCATCCATCCATCCATCCATCCATCCATCCATCCATCCATCCATCCATCCATCCATCCATCCATCCATCCATCCATCCATCCATCCATCCATCCATCCATCCATCCATCCATCCATCCATCCATCCATCCATCCATCCATCCATCCATCCATCCATCCATCCATCCATCCATCCATCCATCCATCCATCCATCCATCCATCCATCCATCCATCCATCCATCCATCCATCCATCCATCCATCCATCCATCCATCCATCCATCCATCCATCCATCCATCCATCCATCCATCCATCCATCCATCCATCCATCCATCCATCCATCCATCCATCCATCCATCCATCCATCCATCCATCCATCCATCCATCCATCCATCCATCCATCCATCCATCCATCCATCCATCCATCCATCCATCCATCCATCCATCCATCCATCCATCCATCCATCCATCCATCCATCCATCCATCCATCCATCCATCCATCCATCCATCCATCCATCCATCCATCCATCCATCCATCCATCCATCCATCCATCCATCCATCCATCCATCCATCCATCCATCCATCCATCCATCCATCCATCCATCCATCCATCCATCCATCCATCCATCCATCCATCCATCCATCCATCCATCCATCCATCCATCCATCCATCCATCCATCCATCCATCCATCCATCCATCCATCCATCCATCCATCCATCCATCCATCCATCCATCCATCCATCCATCCATCCATCCATCCATCCATCCATCCATCCATCCATCCATCCATCCATCCATCCATCCATCCATCCATCCATCCATCCATCCATCCATCCATCCATCCATCCATCCATCCATCCATCCATCCATCCATCCATCCATCCATCCATCCATCCATCCATCCATCCATCCATCCATCCATCCATCCATCCATCCATCCATCCATCCATCCATCCATCCATCCATCCATCCATCCATCCATCCATCCATCCATCCATCCATCCATCCATCCATCCATCCATCCATCCATCCATCCATCCATCCATCCATCCATCCATCCATCCATCCATCCATCCATCCATCCATCCATCCATCCATCCATCCATCCATCCATCCATCCATCCATCCATCCATCCATCCATCCATCCATCCATCCATCCATCCATCCATCCATCCATCCATCCATCCATCCATCCATCCATCCATCCATCCATCCATCCATCCATCCATCCATCCATCCATCCATCCATCCATCCATCCATCCATCCATCCATCCATCCATCCATCCATCCATCCATCCATCCATCCATCCATCCATCCATCCATCCATCCATCCATCCATCCATCCATCCATCCATCCATCCATCCATCCATCCATCCATCCATCCATCCATCCATCCATCCATCCATCCATCCATCCATCCATCCATCCATCCATCCATCCATCCATCCATCCATCCATCCATCCATCCATCCATCCATCCATCCATCCATCCATCCATCCATCCATCCATCCATCCATCCATCCATCCATCCATCCATCCATCCATCCATCCATCCATCCATCCATCCATCCATCCATCCATCCATCCATCCATCCATCCATCCATCCATCCATCCATCCATCCATCCATCCTGCCCTTTTTTCTATTGGACTGCCAGAGCGGGCATATTTTTTTTTTGTTATGGCATGAATAGTCGACACTACTTTATGGTTGACATTCCGAAAACCCGTACGAAGCGCATTGATTCCACTTTTATTATGCGAACTGCTAGTCTGTGGAATACGCTGCCTGAATAGGTGTTCCCCGATAGTTACAATCTGGGTGTCTTCAAGTCAAGAGTGAATCGGTTTCTTCTAGGCAAGCGTGATCCATCGTAGTCCGCATCATCGCTTAACATCCGATCGCGCCGTAACAGAGGGAAATTCGCGCGCGTCTTTTAACGACGTTCAATTCTCGGGAGTCCTCTTCTCAAAACACGGACTTCAAATCGCGCAGTCCTAGCGGGTCCTGTCGCGACGTGCGTACGCGCCGAGCTATCTGTATGACTAAAATGGAGAGAGCGGGCCCGCCCGATGTTTATTTTTCTAATCATTGGTTACACTTACATTAACACAGAATACAAACAGTTTTTTTTTTTTTTTTGAAATATAAAGTAACAAGTTACTATAAATATAAAAAGAGATGTTACTAAATTAAACAGCCTGTGTGGTACCAATGGGCCCCAAACTAGGCAAAGCCTGTGTCTTGGTGGCCCGTATTTAGATAGGAGCATATATATATTCAGAAATCTAATAACACTAAAAGCGTACACATGCTCTTATCTTGTGCTCTGAGTATATTGTCAGTGACATCGAGCAATGCGGTTGTGACACTACGACCCTTCTTAGAACATGATTGTACATCGGTCAAAATACCATTCAATTCATTCAGGAATCGGTCAAAATACCATTCAATTCATTCAGGAATCGGTCAAAATACCATTCAATTCATTCAGGAATCGGTCAAAATACCATTCAATTCATTCAGGAATCGCTGTTAATTTATATTTACCTAACTCACTCATAAGCATAAGCCTTAATAGACTGTTCGTTAGATGTACTTTCCTTATTTTAAGACTATGTTTATATAAATAAATATATTTTCATCAGGAATGGACAGCGCCAAGAACCCGCTACAAAAGAAACAATCCAAAGAGTAGTTCAACACCAAAATTTATTTAAAATAACCGTTGGTGGTTGAAAGAGTGGATGTGGAGTGGAGTGGAAGAGTCCTCATCAATTTTTTTACTGCTGCATTGCATTTCTTTGCCATGAAGTATTGCTAAAAGATGTCAAATTGGAAAAAAACAACCTACAACCTACGAGATTCATATAGCATTTTGATTATGAATAAATAATTCCGGCAACACAGAGATAGCAGAGAAAACAAAATAAAATGGCAACTGACTCTTCGATATAAGCTATTTTATTGATAACAAGGAATTAATTAATGATCAGTATGTACAGGGCGCGGGCGGGCGCCGCGCGCGGGGTCAGAGCGGGACGCGCGGGGCACGCGCGTGCACGGCGGCCGGCGGCAGGTGCCGCGGGGGCTCCGGCTCGTCCAGGTCCAGCGCCGCGTCGATCATGGTGGTGTCGTGCAGCAGACGCAGCCGGGACGCACTCAGCGCCGCGCCTCCCCCGCCCGCCGGCAGCGCCGCCAACCCCACCCCTCCCTCCACCTCCAGCGAGCGGTTCATGTACGCGTGCCGCGCGCTGCCCTCGAACAGGTTCGTGTAGCTGCCGCCGAGCGTCGGCCCCGGCGCCGGCGCAGGGGGCGAGCTCGAGCGCTGCGGCGCGTCAGTCACGGCGGCGGAGGGGGCGGGGCACGCGGGGGCAGGGGGGCCCAGCGCGCGTGCGAACGACGCCGGCAGCTCATCCTTCGCGTCCAGCGCGAACACGCCGCGCCTGCAACACGGAGAGCGGTGGTGAGCTGAGGCAGGGAGGGGTCGGGGTGGCACAGGGCGGCACGTACCTGTCGATGAGGCTGGGCGCGAGCGGGCCGCACAGCACGTGCCAGCAGTTGGAGCACGCGTTGCCGCGCGAGTACGGGTTGGGGTTGGGCACGCCACGTCGCGACGAGAACGAACCCTTGATCTGCAACGGAGAGGGGGGGCAGGGGGTGAGCGGGCGCAGGACTGCAGACAGACAGACAGACAGACAGACAGACAGACTCACGTCCTCGTTGGTCGTCTGGTCGGTGGAGGCGAGGTAGGTGTGGAAGCCGGCCAGCCCCAGCACGGACCACACGGAGAGGAAGCAGACAGCCGCCACCACGGCGGAGGCGGGCGTGGCGCGCAGCGCGGCCGCCAGCGAGCCGGCGGTGCGCGCGCGCAGCGCCACGTGCGTCACCGCGCACGCGAACACGAACACCGCCAGGAAGGAGAGCGACACCACGAACGCGTAGAAGTAGCGATAGTTGCGCTTGCCCACGCAGTTGCCCACCCAGGGGCAGTGGTGGTCGAACCGGTCGACGCAGTTGTCGCAGAGCGAGCAGTGCGAGGCGCGCGGCGGCCGGAACATCTTGCACGTGAAGCAGTACTTGAGCTTGACGGGGCGGCCGCGCACGAGCACCTCACGCGCTCGCGGCGGCGGGCGCTGCGCTGCCGGCGCCGGCTCGGGCGCCGCCTCCAGCGCGTGCGCCTCGGCCGGCGGCGCGCGCGGGATGATGCCGGGGTCGGAGAGCGCCGTGCGCAGCAGCGCCGCGAGCGTGAACAGCGCCAGTGCGCCGCCCACGGCGGGCACGGCGGGGGACACGGCCGCCGCCAGGAAGGGACAGTCGAACGCGAAGTGAAGCGCGCACGTGCCCGTGATGAGCGCCAGCGTGAGCGCGAACACGCCGGGGTGCGGCGCCGTCATCAGCCGCCCGTCGCACCAGAACCTGTTGCGGCCCGCGAACACCTCCCACTTGCGCGTCACGCGCCGCCCGGCCATCGTGGCATCACCTCACCGCCGCCACCGCGCCACCCCGCCCGCCCTGGTACCACTGAAAGATAACATATTAATTCTCCTCCTGCCGGGGCGATGGGTGCATTTCTTAATGTACCAATGGACCCGGCATGAGGCAGGTAGAGTAGGCATGTTCAATGGTAATCGTGAAGTGATTCTTAGCACTTCAGAACGACCATTGAACGTAAGACTCCACAGTAGATGTTTAGTCATGATAATGATAATTTTTGCTGAAGGAGAGAGAAGCTCCGGCCAACTGGCACAACACAAGCCGTCGGCTCAATGTTCATATTATTAGATATCACTTAATTAAGAATGTTCTACCTTTTCTAAAGAAAATAAACATCATCAGTAGATGAGTTTCTTGAACATACATGTGGATCTGTGCGTCTGTTGTGGCGTCGTAGCTCCCGAACAGCTGAACCTATATTAATATAGTTTTTTTTTTGTTTGAAATTAGACTTGATCTAGACTGGTCTTAATATTTATTTATTTATTTTTTTATTTTATTGAAAGACCACAAAACTGGTAATACATTATAAACTATCTTAAAAATCAACTTAATCCTAACATTCCTTAATATCTAACTAAATGTAATTCCTTCTAGATGTGGACCGAGCCCCGGAACACTATTCTCGCGGAGGGACCGAGCGTTCATATACAATTGAGTTTAATTAATTAATGCTGTCAGTAGCTTCAAAAAATCAAATAGAACTTTGAATAAACCAAATAAAAGAGAATTCTGCAAAACAATTGTTATAAGTTATTTAGTAACGCATTAAGACGACATTGAACTGCTCCGGCTCCGGCTCCGGCTAGCGAACTATGGTGAAACATATCAAAATCATTTTTAACCCTAGAATACTAATGTAAAATTATTACTGCTTAATATTAATGATCGCGTGGGAGGCTATTTTTTTTTAAAACATGATATATTCATATATCTCTTTATTCAAATTTGAAAAAATCAAAGAAATTAACTGGAATCTTCTAACCTTTAAAATAAGAACAAAAAAAACTGAATTTATCATTAATTCAGACTCGGAATAAGGCTTACATCTTATACTAGCTTGACTAATTTTGGTATCGAAACATTTGGAAAAAAAAACTTTACATAAAAATATGGCAATAACCCATCTGTGCTCTAACTGTGTTAGAAACTACAATATAATATATAAACTCACAAAACATTCAAAACAGTTAAAATCTAAAATATATTTTGCTTCAGGATAAATACAAATACAGTAATTTTTTTGTCAGAGGCGTAGCAGTTTGGGGACCATTGTTCCAGACAAATATTATACTCATTTTTGCATTTTTGGTCGCTCATTCGCGTTGAGAGACATCTGTGCAATAAAAAATACATATTTTAAGACAAAACCATAGAAAAAAGGTAAACATATAAAATTGTAAACAGTAAAAAACTTACCTATAATACTACCCAAATGTTTAAAACTCGATAATGGTAAACGCCTGCGAGACATACACCTCCCCCCCCCCCCCCGGCCCGACACAGGCCACACTGAGTTGGCATGAAAGCACAACTCTATACGTTCCCGAAATATTGAATTATCGGGAAAAAACTGCTTGCGCGCGGCCTCACAGGCAATTTTTAGTATTCTAGGGTTAATCGCGTTATACCTAACAAACATACGATAAATCGGTGAGTGCATCCACATATTAGTTCTGCAGCTGGGAAGGACAAAAGTGTTTCTATTTACCAAGGTATGATTCATTAAAATCTGTTTAGCCGTTTTAAGATTATCAGCTCTTTCATCAGCAGTTTTTTTTAATTGCTCTACATTGGCTGAATATAATACAGAAACAGGCAACAAAACCTGGTATACTGCTATACCAGGTAGTATGAACCTGGTATACTGCTATACCAGGTAGTATGAACCTGGTATACTGCTATACCAGGTAGTATGAACCTGGTATACTGCTATACCAGGTAGTATGAACCTGGTATACTGCTATAACAGGTAGTATGAACCTGGTATACTGCTATACCATGTAGTATGAACCTGGTATACTGCTATACCAGGTAGTATGAACCTGGTATACTGCTATACCAGGTAGTATGAACCTGGTATACTGCTATACCAGGTAGTATGAACCTGGTATACTGCTATACCAGGTAGTATGAACCTGGTATACTGCTATACCAGGTAGTATGAACCTGGTATACTGCTATACCAGGTAGTATGAACCTGGTATACTGCTATACCAGGTAGTATGAACCTGGTATACTGCTATACCAGGTAGTATGAACCTGGTATACTGCTATACCAGGTAGTATGAACCTGGTATACTGCTATAACAGGTAGTATGAACCTGGTATACTGCTATACCATGTAGTATGAACCTGGTATACTGCTATACCAGGTAGTATGAACCTGGTATACTGCTATACCAGGTAGTATGAACCTGGTATACTGCTATACCAGGTAGTATAAACCTGGTATACTGCTATACCAGGTAGTATGAACCTGGTATACTGCTGGTACTGGTAGTATGAACCTGGTATACTGCTGGTACTGGTAGTATGAACCTGGAAGAAAAAGCCAATCAACAGAATAGGTTATTTTGTAGATTTGCCAACAAAAATTAATATGAGTAAACTACAGACTTCAGTATCGCTTGAAAACCAAGAACAGTGAGTACAGACAAGGGTCCATATATACCTACTAGAGGTACATGGTGGTGATGATGACAAGCTTACCTAGACTGTTTCATCACAACAATGCTTCCTCACATTCCGCTACTTAGGTAACTGATTACTCCTCCAAGGTCTCAAATGCAGAACTGATGCATCCACCATAATACAGTGTGGACCTTGTAATTAAACATAAGCTGCCAGGTAGGTAGGTATATGACTTACAAGCAGCGGTGAGAGTAAGAGTGAGAGCCCCTTGTAGGGGTCCCTACAGAAGACTGAGCCTTTTACAATGCCTTTTACAATGGTTCCAAAGAATGCAAGTCTAAAAAATAGTGAGGGAATATACTTAAAATAATAAATATAATATGTTGGTCTTATTGAAGAAAATCCAGACACTTTCAATATGACTTAAATATTAGTGTGTTTGTATTAATCAGTCATTAGACCGGCTTATGGAGATAAGCAAGTCTGAAGGCAGAGTTATCAAACATTTATTATTACAGCATTAACTACATACATTGCATAAACTACTGTAAAAAAATAATGATACAGTCCAATTCTGGGGTGCATGCTAGAGTGCTGCATGGATCTGCCCATACCAGGAGCACGCGCATGAGATCAACAAGTCACGGGTCTCGTGCCACACAAACATTATCGACATTTGTCAAGACTGATGATCAAGTCGGTCACATGGGGACAACACTCATTTAGATTCATGAAATCGCCCCACACACCCACACAGGGCTAGTTTCTAGCATTATTAGACTAACATTTCTGTCTTTTTTTTTGCATAAGTAAATGTAACTTTTCTCTTATTCTGCAAAGATATGTAAGAGCTAATCGAACTGAACTAATGCAAGGCATCTCTAGTAGGGAATTGCAATGCCATATTCACTGTTGATAAAGTAGGGTGTACGGACTGGCGGGATGTTCACTCGCACGCAGTCACCAGCGGCTTCACTGCCTCGGACTAGCGCTGCAGCATACCGGCTGCAGCCGAGATGTGAACTCACCTTGCGAACCACTCCAATAGCACTCACAGTCTGGGTTCAGGGATACAAATACGAGACACTCAACACTTCAGTACCTATTGTTATCTGCTTCTTGTTACGAATAACTTAGAACCGTTATCTGATCGTGAAACTAGCACTAATTCCTACTCATCTGTTTCTGTAAGTACACCTCAGATTGAAAAGTACCTAACAAATATAATGAACTGCCACAAATCCGTAAAACAAGAGTGTACAAACTAGTGAGAATAAATGAATAGTAGTACATATGTAGTTAGTAGGTAGGTGCAGCGAAGATAAAAACTTTCTTGTTCTTTCTTGTTTCATGAGACTGTCAATGCTTTTTTTTGTATTTTTCGCCCATATCCGAACACGCTAAAGCCATTAAGGCCATACCGTCTCGTCTTCCGGATTTTATTGTTTTATGCTTTAATAATAATTATATTATTATGTATAGTTTGGGTCTGCCATAAACGCAAGCTAGTATCGATCAAATGCTTTAATGGCGGCTCCACATTAGTGCCGTGAATTCACGGCGTGAATTCGCAGCACAAGTCGTGCCCTCCACACCATGACACCACATTCACGGGATGCTCAGTCGTTCGTGAAACCCGCCGCGAAATGGACGTAGAAGCTGCTGCTGCAATAACTTTGTTTGCTGTGGCAACATATTACTATTTAGACGTCCAAAACAAGAAAGTTACTTATTAAAAAGAGTTTGAAAAAAAGAAGATGGTAGATGACGTCCGTACGCCTTTATAAACCGGAGTAAACAAGAAGTAAACTGGCGCGGGGCCGTGAATGTGGATGTGTACGCGTGAACGCCGCGCGAAGGGGGCGCGAACCCTTTGTCGCGGCACAAAATACAGACTCTGATCGGGGAACAGGCGTGAACGCGCGTGAACCCCGCGAAAACCCTCCACATTCACGTAATCCATGTGCAATACGTGTTACCTCGCCTCCTTCAGTTTTTGGCAACTTTTTTCGGTACTAGCTCGAGTTTAACTAATATTGATTAGGCGGCATAAAACTGCAAATGATGTGCTCGATATCAAAATCTATACGAATGGACGACCGAGGGGGGTGTAAAAGGGGAAACTGTAGGTATAGTCTGTGCGGAAAGAGAACCGTCATAAAATTTGAGGGCGCCACTGTGTTTTTTTAACGTATTTGCTATGGTGACAACACTGTTACGTCATTATAGCGCGACTATGATTCTTGATATTTCTACACTTTGTCAAATAAATTGATACAAAATTCTGTCTAAATAATACAACCTATTATTGAAAAAGTTGTAAAAATAATTGCAAATAGGTAATGGGTAATAATAATAAGCCAGGGTTTACTCTGAGTTAACACAATATAAGCTATTTTTATATAGGGACGCAGCTAGTAAATAAAAGATTTTATTTATATATATTTATTTATTGAGTCACTAATCAGAACCATAGTCAAAGTCTGATTCCAAACATTCAATACCAGACATGACTGATCCATCTTTGGAGCTACCAGAGAGATACAAATTATTAGTATCGTCTTCTGAACTTGATGTACTCGAATCAGTAACATTTATAATAAACTCTTGCATGTTGTCTAATAAATGGTCTTTATCAAGAATGACTTTTTTTGGTCTTCCTTTACGTATTTGCCCCGGTGTGCACCATACGCCGTCATTTGTAGAACCTTCTTTTTTTATTTTAGATACTGTATCTCTACTTAAACCTGAAAAAAAAAACACAAGTTAGTAAAAAAAATAAAAGCATCAACACACTTTAAGCCTACTATCAAGAACATTGGTTGAATCAAAACATACAAATATTGTCACATGTTTATATGAAATCCTTTTAGTTAAATACATTTGGAGATATCAGGAACCGGAGGTTATCTAGGAAGGACATAAGTAATAATATAAAACTGTTATTTACCGGACATTGCTGCCACACGCTCCGTTACTTTACTGAGGTCAACAATGGTGTGTTTTGCCACTTTTTCTCGTTGACAAAACTGTATAATATTAAATATTATTGCCCTTGTGGAACTGCGTAACGATTTTCCCCTTTTAGACATAATTTTATGCAAAATTCACTTAAAAACAACACAAAACAAAGCTGTATCCGTCACGTAAATACCACGAAGTATAGTTTGACATTTGACAGATGGCTGGGCTGGGCTGCCATATAATAATCAAAATCATATTGTTTTGTAGTTCCATTTTTCGCCACGACGGTTCTCTTTCCGCACAGACTCTATAACGCTTCCATATTTTTTTTAGTACTAGCTGGAGCACTTATCAAAGTAGGCTACATGTTTTTTTCGGATTATTTGACAGTTGGCAGTAACACAAATGCACAAGGAGTAATAGTGTTCAGTGGCACCAAAGAGTACTTTATTATATATAAGTGGGGGATTGACGTCGGCTGTCAAGGAGAACGGTTGCTTTGGCGTTAATTTTAAATTGGAAAATATCTTATTTATAGTGTTAGATGTTTATTTGTGTAATATTTTGTGTAAAATATTAGTTATTATTATATGTAGATAAAGTTTTCATCGTTTATTGGTAAGTTTTTGTAAATATTAGTTTTTTCTAATTCGTCTCTCAGTTGTCATTTGTTTTAGTGACGATTTCTACTTTTTTGCATGGAAACCGATGAGGGGGGTGGTTGGCCCCCCGATAATAGCCAACCTATTGGAAATAATACCACTTTCGTAGATGGACATTCTATCCCATCTCCTATTTCTTTTGTCTCGATTACTTCTACAGACACTGATATTGAGCTCTCAAAGAAGGGCAGTAGTAAACGCAAGAAGCACTCTAAAAAGCACCAAAAAAAATTTAGAGAGACCATCGATCTAAATGTAGAGACCCAAAAATCACAAGACTCTTCTATCGCTTTAGGACAAACAATTCCGTCTCTTATTTCCAATGACACACAATGTACAGAATCATGTGCCTCGCCGTCGGCTACGTTGTCTCAGACCCCATCGATTCCCCCGTATGTTCCTTCAGGTCGTCAAGCTTATAAGTCAACGGATAGGGGTCCATTTGTTGTGCATGTCCAGAAAATTGAGACATCTCGAACATCTGGGACCTACCTGCATCCAGTTGATTTCGGTAGATTCTTGGGAAAAAACCAATTTCACAGTGTCCTCGATGGCAGCGTCCAAAGAATTGGTAGAAATAGAATTTCATTGGCATTTACTGATTTCTACTGTGCCAACAATTTTGTGACGAGTGATGTTGTTAAGAACAATGGCTTCAAGGCGTTCATCCCCTCATTTGGTACAACTCGGCTGGGTCTTGTTAAAGGCATTCCTATTGATTGGTCCGAGGATGAAATCATGGAGTGCGTTCGTGTTCCTATTGATGGTTGCCCAATATTAAAAGTAAGACGGTTAAATTATAAGGTGGTTGTCGATGGTTCCCCTATCTTCAAACCTTCTCAGTCTTGTGTCTTAACTTTTGACGGTCAAGTTCTTCCCCCTCGGGTGTTCATGTGTTTCAACTCCCTCGTTGTTGAGCGTTATTATTACCCTACTGTCCAGTGCTATTTTTGTTGTCGATTTGGACATACTAAAAACAGCTGCCGATCCAAGCCACGTTGTTATAAGTGTGGAGAAGACCACACAGGTGACACATGTAATGTCGAAGAAGGTTCATCCCCATGCCTTTCCTGCTCAGGCCCCCACTTCTCAATAAGTAAATCCTGTCCTGAGTTCCATAGACAAAAACAAATTAAAATCACAATGTCAGAGAAAAGCATTTCATACAATGAAGCCTCCAGATTACATTTGCCTATTAAAGGTAAAAGTTATAGTGATGCAGCCAAGACATCTTATGCCAGTGTTTCCCCTGCTCCCCTATCCATTTCAAATAAATCACCTAGCTCAGCCTCCCAGTCCTATAGAAAAACTGTCTTCCTCAAACCCAGGCCTCCTCCAGTTCAAAGACAGGGCTATGATCGCTCTACTCATCAGGCGATAATTAATAAATTAATAATCCATCAACCTCTAATAATAATGGTGTTGCCTACAAGTATCCTCATACTGTTCCCTCTGCATCCTCTAGTAGCGTTTTAGAGCTTATACAGGCTCTAACCAGGCTACTTAACTCTCCTAGTTTATTACCGTCCGACGCTGCCCAAGATTATCCCTCTCCCATGTTACAATCCCTCCATGATGGCGCCCTCTCTAGGGCTGCAATGGAACTGTCAAAGTCTTAATAGTAAAAAATCTGAATTATTATATATTATTAATAAATATGATCCAACTCTAATTGCCATCTCTGAGACTTGGCTTAGGCCTGGTTCCTTTTTTAAGGTTCCTCGCTTTCTTTGTTTCAGAGATGACAAAGCTGATGGGTATGGCGGCTCCGCCATACTCGTCAGAAATTCTGTAAATTCTCATCTTGTAAATATCCCATCTCATTCTATTTCTGACAACTTTTCAATAGTTGCAGTAAGGTTAAATAATTTAACATTGATCTCATTATACATTCCCAGACCATCTATTGTTATCCTAAATAAAATTCTCCATATATTATCACACATTCAAGGCCCTTTCATCATTATGGGTGATTTTAATGTCCATCACCCTGCCTGGGGTTGTCAAGCCTCGGATTCACTTGCACATTATGTTTTCAATATTATGGATAGTTTAGGGTTGTGTTTACTCAATACTGGCTCTCCTACTCGCCGTACTAAACCGTATGAGCGGGTTAGTGCGGTTGACTTGACTTTAGTGTCAGCGAGTCTAGCTCCCTCTATGTACTGGAAAACCTTGTCTTCTTCTTTTGGTAGTGATCATTTTCCAATTTTATTTGATCTTCCTTTCTCTAAAATAGAACCGGCTCCATTCAAGCCATTACTAAAATATAGACTGCCCAGCTCAGGTCAGTCTGATGAATGGTCTAAATACTCATCGCTCCTAGATCAGTATGCCTCTGATCTTCCCATAATTCTTCCCGTTTCCTTGGACACTTGTCATAAAGCTTTTGTAGATTGTATTAATTTAGCTGCTGAACACTCATTTTCCTCAAAAATTCAAAATTCCAAACACAGATCACCTCCATGGTGGGATGAAGAGTGTAAGATTGCTGTTTCTGAAAGGTTAAAAGCGGAGAATTTGTATTGCATTCACATGACTAATGGAAATTATAGAAATTTAATTACAGTACAATCTAACACTAAACAAATTCTTCATTCCAAAAAGTCAGAGGGGTGGAAAAACTTTTGCTCTTCTGTTTCCCCTTCCATCCGGCCATCTCATGTTTGGAGTTCAATACGAAAATTCCGGGGTTCATATAGAGAACCCTCGCCTCCATATCCCAGTTCTGAGAGCTGGTTTGACCAATTCATGGACAGATTGGCTCCTCCTTTTGTCTCTAACTTTGTTAACACTTCAACTTCTAGTTCTTCTGCTCATGATGATAGCTTTACTCCTTTTACTATGCAAGAATTGCGCCTCGTTCTTTCTTCTCTCAAAGATTCTTCTCCTGGTCCGGATGGGATCCCGTATTCTTTTTTGGTTAACGCTGGTGAAAAACTTTTGAATTATTATCTTGAAATGATAAATTTAATGTTAGACACAGGATTCGTTCCAGTCGCAATGAAAACCCAAATAATTATCCCAGTTTTAAAACCTGGTAAAGATCCCGAAAAACCTGACAGCTATCGCCCAATAGCTATGTCTTCTGTTTTGACGAAGATAGTGGAACACTTTATAAAAAATCGTCTTGAATGGTTGATTGAATCTAGTAATATTTTACCTGAATCTCAATATGGTTTTCGAAAAGGTAGAGGTACTTTAGATAGTTTATCTATTTTTGTTACTGATATTAGACTTTCGTTTTCTAGGAACGAGTCCGTTGTTGCTGCTTTTCTTGATATATGTTCTGCGTACGATAATGTTATTCTCTCAATACTAAAATATAAGATGGAAAATCTGGGTCTCCCACGGAAAATTATTAACTTTATACTTAATCTTTTTTTAGACCGTTCTGCTCAGCTTAGAGTCAATGGTGAAATAAAGTGTTCCAGATCTGTACATAAGGGTCTTCCTCAAGGCTCTGTTTTAAGTCCTATTCTCTTTAATATTTACACTTATGACTTATTTAAGTATATTTTGCCTTATTGTAGGCTTCTACAATATGCTGATGATCTCGTTTTATATATGGCAGATTGTGATATATTAAGTGCCGCGCATAAATTATCTCAAGCTCTCGAGTCACTAAATGTTTGGCTAGGTCATAATGGTTTAGATATAGCTCCTCTGAAGAGTTCTGTGGTAATATTTACCAGAAAACGGTTGAAACCAAGGCTTGACATTTTGTTCAATAATATCAAGATTCCAGTTGAAAACGAAAAGAAGTTTTTAGGTCTCATCTTAGACAGTAAATTAGATTTTTCTTCTCACATCAACTACATTTCAGTCAAATGCGAAAAAAATCTCAATATTTTAAGATGTTTGGCGGGTGTTTGGTGGGGTTCTCATCCCTATTATCTAAAGCTTCTTTACAATGCCATTATTCGTAGTGTAATAGATTACGCTTCATTTCTATATGTGCCAGCTTGTAAGAGAATGATCAATTCGTTGGACTTGATTCAAGCTAGAGCTCTTCGTATAGTCACAGGGGCAATGAAGTCTACTCCCAAAAATGCTATGCAAGTGGAATGTGTTGACCTTCCTTTGGATTTGAGACGGCAATATCTGTCGGATATGTTTTTGTTTCGTTTGTTCCAGTTTTCATCTCATCCGCTTTTTCCGAAATTACAGCTCTTGCTTAGTTATATTTCTCTGCCTTACTGGAAACATAAAACAACTCCTTGTTTAGTTATAAGTTTCTCAAAAATTAGTCATCTTAAATTCGCTACTCATAGAACTCCTAAACTTCCATTATTTGAATTCGATTATCAAGCAATCATATTTGAACCATCATTACACCTTAATTTAGATTTGATGAAAGGGGATGCCTTTGCCAATAATAATTTTCTTAGGATCAAAGACAATCTTTGGCATGGTTGGCACTGTATTTTTACAGATGCCTCTAAGTTAGATCAAAACGGGTGTGTTGGTGTTGGTTTATTTCATCAAAATTATAATATAGTGCAAAAGATTAAATGTCCACCTGAAACATCAGTTTTTGTTGGTGAATGTAGAGGTATAATGGAAGCTATTAACTATTTATTGTTGCTCAAATTGAATAAAACTGTTATATTTTCTGATTCTTTGAGTGCTCTTCAGGCCTTCCAAAGTAATCCTTTTAAAATAGGCTCCAAGAATTGGATTATATTCAGATGCAAAGAACTGTTGTTGAAATGTTCTGCTTTAGGTTATTCTGTCCACTTAGCTTGGATCCCAAGTCATAGTAATATTACTGGCAATGAAAAGGCGGACAAAGTTGCTAAAGAAGCTGTTATCTGTGGAGATAAAGTCCCTTTTAAAAATTATCCCCAAGACCTTCTGCTTCTCCCTAACCGTTATTTACAAGCTAGATGGTCGAAGAGATGGTCTTTTAGTAGTCGACGGACAGGTTCAAATTTCGCAAAGTTTCAACCCCTTATTCCATCCAAACCCTGGTTTTTTAAAACAAAATGTGATAGAAAATTCTGTTCCATGGTTTCCAGAATGAGATTTGGCCACTGCTGTACTGGAGTGCATCTACACAAATTGCGGATTAAAGATTCTTCCATATGCGAATGTGGTATGGACGAGTCCAACCTAAACCACATTTTCTTTTCATGTAGCAATTTGGATCACAATTCTTTTTTCAACTTGTTAATTCATTATAAATTTCCATTTCCCATTCACATCGACAATCTTCTTCATAATATAGACCCCCCTTCAATCGCTTTATTATCACATTTTATTTCTGTAAATAATATTAAATTGTAGTTATCTTAATTTTGCTTTTTTTTTATATATATATAATAGTATATGTATTAAGTGTTCATTTTGTTTTGTAGCCTCTGTATTTTTTAGGATATTTTCTTTTTGTTTCAGCTAAATTCTAAATTCCGTCTTTTTCTCCGCAGCCATTTACTTGTTTTTGGCAAAAATGTTTTTAAACCTTTGCCATTAAAAAAAAAAAAAATATATATATATATAAGTGGCACAAGACGTGCGAAGCCAAACAGAGGAGGTTAGGAGAAAAAAAAGTGGCTATTTGGCCAAATCAGCGAATTCAGCAGCGGTTATTTTGTCTCCACTCGAATTCTCGTTATGGTAGATTATTAAATTTTGCGGTCCGTTTCTCGTTCGCTGGTTTCGTTTTGCAAACAGAACAGACGAATTATTTAGTTTTTACGGTGGTGAATTATAGTACGGTACCTACGGCTTAACTCGCTACCAAAGAACCAGAAAAGTGTGAGGTCGTGAGGATGAAGGTTAGGATGTGAGGCAGTTGGTGGTTTGGTACGCGATGGGAGTGGAAGGAGGGCGCAGCGAAGCGCTGCGCGTGGCGGCGCTGTGCGTGGCGTGGTACGCGTGCAGTTCGGCCAGCAACGTAATCGGCAAGCTGGTGCTGACGCAGTTCCCCTTCCCCATGACCGTGACCATGGTGCAGCTGCTGAGCACGGTGCTTCTGAGCCCGCCAGCGCTGGCGGCCTGCGCCGTGCGCCGCGACACGGACTTCCCGCGCCGCTACTACTGGCGCGTGCTGGCGCCGCTCGCCTTCGCCAAGTTTCTCACCACGGTCTGCTCGCAGGTCTCCATATGGAAGGTGCCTATCTCTTATGCGCATACAGGTTAGCACCCTTTGCACCTCTCGCTCATAGCCATGGGCTTGGCCATTAGCCATGGGTTATCTTTTTCTAATATATAAAAGCCAATGTGTCCATTTAAGTTCCCTATGGACTTTAAAACGGCAGGACTGATTATTTATTTTATTTTAATGGAAAACAAACAGCTGGTAACAAACACGGTAGATATACAATGAATAGTTACACAAAAGCCAAAAATAAGTTTTCACTAATATAAACTAAAATTGTGTAAATGCCTCGTTGCAACACCAACATAGGCCTGGATAGATAGGTAGAATTTGGACAGTAGGTAAGATAGTTGATAAGTAGTATTTACATAAAGATTTATAAAGTTAATACATTTTGACGGGACTCAGTCATGCCAGATAGCTGATGATATATAGATAGATAGAAACTCTTTATTAAAACCCTCTTCATTTGTATTTATGATATAAAAGTAATCCACGCAGATGAAACTGCGGGGTGCAGTTAGTGGATGTTTAATTCTGGCAGAATTTTTATAAAGAAAATTTTCAAGTCATTTTTATGAATGGTGTACTTAATAGCTCTTGGTCTTAACACGTCAAGCACCACGAGGCACAACATATGTTCGACCACAGAAAAGTTTTTTTTATTTTTACTAAAACTGCTATCAAGACATTTTTGTAAGAAATTTGTTGTAGCTACTTGCACCCATATGAACCCATAGCAACTGTGTTAGCAACTGTGGCTACAAAGTTTGCTTCTCATTTCCGTTCTATTTACTTCTGTTTTCTGTGTAGAATAGCTGATCAGGTCTGTGTTCGACATGACTGTGTAGAATAGCTGATCAGGTCTGTGTTCGACATGACTGTGTAGAATAGCTGATCAGGTCTGTGTTCGACATGACTGTGTAGAATAGCTGATCAGGTCTGTGTTCGACATGACTGTGTTGAATAGCTGATCAGGTCTGTGTTCGACATGACTGTGTAGAATAGCTGATCAGGTCTGTGTTCGACATGACTGTGTAGAATAGCTGATCAGGTCTGTGTTCGACATGACTGTGTAGAATAGCTGATCAGGTCTGTGTTCGACATGACTGTGTTGAATAGCTGATCAGGTCTGTGTTCGACATGACTGTGTAGAATAGCTGATCAGGTCTGTGTTCGACATGACTGTGTTGAATAGCTGATCAGGTCTGTGTTCGACATGACTGTGTTGAATAGCTGATCAGGTCTGTGTTCGATACGACTGTGTAGAATAGCTGATCAGGCCAAGTAACATTTTTTATTGCATTAATGGAATGAAAATAAGCTACAACTGACATAGTAAAAAAACTGAGTAATGATTGTTATGGTTGAATTTGGCTTTTATTTGACCTTCAAATAAGTCGTCCCCAACTATTATGGTACAGCCGTTTAAAGGTAGCACGGACGGACAGACAAACAGCCTACGCTCAGTAATAGGGTCCCGTTTTTACCCTTTGGGTACGGAACCCTATAAATTATAAACCTTCTGTGAAAAATTATGTAACTGATGGTCAAAACCGCATCAAAATCCATTGTGTGCTTTAGAAGTTACCGAATATGACAGACAGACAGACAGACGCGGAATGTGAATTTATTTTTAACTGACTTTCAAAAAGGAGGAGGTTATCAATTCAACTGGTTTTTTAAATGTTTGTTACTTCAGAAATTTGGACTAGGGGTCATCGAGTACCATCCATCCTTGTAGGGGTGAACCGATTTTGAAGTTTCTTTAGTTTTTTATAGCTGGTGTTTCCCGTGTGGTCTTATTTTAATAACGTCCAGCTCTGACATTTTTATGAAGTCGGTTTTTTATATTGATAAGTATATACAATTTTAGAGAAGAGATAAGACTATGTAGTGAAGAGTAAGATAGACACCATGCACAGCCACATAGTCATTTATGCTAAATTGATCAGAAATAGGTCAAAATGTTAGTTTCTTTTATATATTTGTAGTTTCTCCCCTCACCTAACGCCAAAACCCACGATAAGTACCTAGACCATGTCCTTGACTTTTGCTTCAGAAAGAATAAAATTGGTCAGGGATATTTGCCGAAGGGTCAGGGAATGGAACTCGGTCGGCTCGGGTATACGCGCTGGCAGGGCGGGGTTGCACAATAAACCCTAACTGGGACATCAGTTGCCGAGCGAAATAAGAATGTCTATTTCAGTTGAAACTCGTCGTTGACAATTCGTATGGTGTACGTATGTGCAGTGAAGGCGACGACGCCGCTGTGGACGGCGGGGCTGGCGTACGTGCTGTTCGGCGAGACGCAGCCGCCGCGCGTGCGCTGGGCGCTGGTGATGATCGCGGGCGGCGTGGGCGTGGCCTCGCTCACGGAGCTGCACTTCGACGCGGTGGGGCTGGGCGCGGCGCTGGCGGCCGCGGCGCTGCTCTCTCTGCAGCACATCTTCTCGAAGCGCGTGATGCGCGACACGGGCGTGCATCACCTGCGCCTGCTGGTGGCACTGAGCCGGCTGGCCCTGGTGCTCTTCCTGCCGCTGTGGGCGTGGAGCGACGGCGCGGCGCTGTGGAGCGGCGCGGGCGCGGCGCCCTCGCCCGAGGCGGCGGCGCTGCTGGCGGCGGACGGCGTGCTCGCGTGGCTGCAGGCCGTGCTGGCGTTCAGCGTGCTGTCGCGCGTGTCGCCGCTCGGGTACGCGGTTGCGTCGGCCGCGAAGCGCGTGGCGGTGGTGGGCGTGTCGCTGGTGGCGCTGCGGAACCCGGCGCCGCCCGCCAACCTGGCCGGCATGGCGCTGGCGGCCGCGGGCGTGCTCGCCTACAACCGCGCCAAGCTGGCAGCGCGCCACCAGCCCGAGAGGCCGCCGCTGCTGCCTGTCTGACGATGACTCCCCTCCGTCCCATTATAAGTGTGATAATAGAATATATTTTGACAATATTTTATATGGACATATTAAATTTAAATTATTCAATTTTAAACATTTATTTTATACTAGCTGTTGCCCGCGACTTCGTACGCGGTCATAGTTTTTCATATAAATGTCCATCGTCCATTAGCCCCTTTCGCAAAATAATTTCTAAGCGGATGTTCACACCGCCAGGACACTCCAATTTCACCTCATTAATCCGTCTTATTGGCAAAAATCTCATAACAGTTTTTTTACTATCAATCTAAATACTATTTTTTTTACCTACAATCAAAAACAGGGATTTTCATAGAAAATTTCAACCTCCATTTGCCCCAACAACACTTCAACCACCCAACATTACATCGAGCAAAATCGTTTCTTAGCGGACCTCTACATTACACCTCTCAACTAATCTACTTGACAAATTACAGCTTCGTAGTTGCATAACTTTCAACACAGCATCCAAACTCCAATTCCACCTCCTTAATCAGGTATTTTTATAAAACTCTTACAACCATATTTATTTATTATAAACTATTGAGTAAGGTAGATTTTCAAAGTCCATTTGCCCTCCATCATAGATCAGAGTATACCTTCTATAATTAATGAGGCATTTTTAACTACTAAAACACAAAAAGTAAATGACAAATAGTGCAAAAAGACCTTACGCCCAACTCTAAACACGGGCCCGAATAGGGGCAGTTTGCAAAATCACGCGAGCGCGAACCTTAACGCGCCGAGATACGGTTTGCGGCAGTGCCGTAAATAGGGGTGTGCCAGCGGTGCCCAGGCACAGGGCGCAGAAATGACCACACCAGGACCAAGTTTTGTTTTGAAGGGCGCAGTTATAGAAGCTCGCACCGGGCGCAGAAATGACCACACCAGGACCAAGTTTTGTTTTGAAGGGCGCAGTTATAGAAGCTCGCACCGGGCGCAGAAATGACCACACCAGGACCAAGTTTTGTTTTGAAGGGCGCAGTTATAGAAGCTCGCACCGGGCGCAGAAATGACCACACCAGGACCAAGTTTTGTTTTGAAGGGCGCAGTTATAGAAGCTCGCACCGGGCGCAGAAATGACCACACCAGGACCAAGTTTTGTTTTGAAGGGCGCAGTTATAGAAGCTCGCACCGGGCGCAGAAATGACCACACCAGGACCAAGTTTTGTTTTGAAGGGCGCAGTTATAGACCATAGCTCGCACGGGGCGTATAAAAGGCTAGTTACGGCACTGGTTTACTGTCACGTGTTTTTGCCAAGTGCACCTATTCGGGCCCACGTTTAGAGTTGGGTGTAAGGTCTCAGGTAGTTGCCCGCCCGAAGCTGCTTAACTTCGGTCGGTGATCGTATGAGAACCGATCATCATCAGCCAGAAGACGTCCACTGCTTAACATATGCCTCCCCCTTTAACCTCCACACTGAACGACAGCCTGCCATCTGCATCCACTGGATGCCCGCGACTCTCACAATGTCGTCGGTCCATCTAGTGGGAGTGGGAGGCCTACGAGTACCTATGCTAGTATTTATATTTGTTGTTTTACTTTAATTTGAATGGTTGTTTGTATTACCGTTGTTACACTAGAACAAATAGAAAAATAACTTTTAAAAAACGTTTGTTCTATGAAGTTCCTTTTAGTTTTTACTAAATTATTATTTCTTAGGTAATCCGCCCTAACATTACATATGTTAAACTGGCTATCTATTACGGTTCCAAAGATACAGCCGTTAAAATGTACGACAGACAGATAGGCGGCGTAGGCTCAGTTTCGGGGTCCCGTTTCCACTCTTTGGGTACGGAAACCAAAAAATGTATTAACCTTTTTAGGGATTCATACCCAAATAAACCCTATTAGGTACGGAACCCTCAGTGCGCGAGCTCGACTCGCATTTGTCCGGTTTTATTTATGACAGTTTGTGTACTCCGCTAAAGGTGCTGGGACATTTTGACCTATAAGGCTATCTACAGGATCTGCTGAAAACTCTTGAGGCCTAAGATATGGTGATAAAACATTGCAAATACATATTGCTTTAAATACATAAATTCACATTCATATAAAAAAAATTACATACTAAGAAAATAATAATCATTTTTAGAAAATCATCCCTTAAGAGGAAGAAATGAGTTGATCGTGTTTTTATGGCAAAAAGAATTGCTGCATATATAATACTAAGCAAAAAAATAAAAAAACATGTTTTAGTAAAATAAAATCACACCTCTAAGGGGATAAAATGGGGGTGATAATGAATGGAAAAAAAAAATGCTATGGTAATGACAAAACGAATTTATAAAGGTTCCTTGTAGTACTACCAATACCAAGGTACTACGGAACTGTAAAAAGTATTGATGCTATACATACATAATATGTACCAGTGTTTGATTCCATTAGATGGGCGCAGGCGCACACAACTCATTACTGTAGATACTTCATACATAGCCTTTTTGGGGAATCTATACATATAATAAAAACGTAGAGATAAAAAAATCTGTAATAGCGAGATAACAAAAAAAATATCACACAGGGCGTCTTAAAATAAGCAGCTGAACACGATAGGACAGTTTTTAGAATTTTTGTCTGTTTGTTTGTTTGTCCGCGCACATCTCCTAAACCACTGGACGGATTTAAGCGCGGTTTTCACGAATATGCTTAGAAATTACCAGATTAAAACATAGGCTATGTTTTATCATTTATTTTAATAATTTATTTTTACATAAACGAAAATTAAAATCAATGATTATTTTCTTCGTTACCTGAAATGTAATATGAGGATCGTCACATAGCCTCAAGCAAGGAGGTCCACAGTAAAGAGAATGTTATTGACATAAAAATTTGAAACTGTCAACTGTCATTCAGATAATCAGTTTAAATTTAAAGAAGGTTTCTTAACCTTCTTAGATGAATTAACGTGTAGATCAAGGATGTTATAAAAACATAGGCCTCACAACCTTTTTGGTGATTCAATCCAATGCGTTTTGCAAGACAAGCATATGTCAGGGTTCCGTGGCCAAAGCCATATACTTGTGGCGTATTCATAGTTCAGAAATTGCGTAGTCATAGAAAAATTCGAACGAGCGAAGCTGGACAGTAAAATTTTAGAGATGTATCATCCTGACATGACATGATATACTTTTTATAGTTTAGACAAAAAGAAAACTTCAAAACATGCTCTGCACTGTGGTCACATTATCTTTTTGATTTGAAAACTGTTGACGGTGTTTTTACTGTTATGATTCTAACAATACTTCACATAGGGCGACTTTAAACAAGCAGCTGAACATGTTAAGGCAGTTTTTAGAATTTTTGTTTGTTTGTTCACGCACGTCTCTTAAACCCCTGGAAGAAAATGCGGACGGATTTAAATTGTGTTTTCACGAATATGTTTAGCTATGACCAGATTGAAGTATAGGCTATGTTGTTTTGAGCAAGGGCCGGATTAAGGGAAGAAAAACTGGTCAAGTGCGAGTCGGACTCGCGCACGAAGGGTTCCGTACCATTTTCTATAAAAACGGCAAAAAAAAACACGTTTTTTGTATGAGAGCCCCCTTAAATATTAATTTTATTTTAATTTAATAATTTATTTTTAAAGTGAATATACAACTAAATATTCTGTGAATATTTCAAGCGTCTACCTGTTGCCGTTATCAATATCGAGCATAAACGAGCAAAAAAATCACGTTTGTTGTATGGTAGCCCCCGTAAATATTTATTTTATTCTATTTTTTAGTATTTGTTGTTATAGCGATAAGGGAAATACATCATCTGTGAAAATTTCAACTGTCTAACTGTCACGGTTCATAAGATACAGCCTGGTGACAGACGGACGGGCGGACAGACGGACGGACGGACAGACGGACGGACGGACAGCGGAGCTTTAGTATTAGGGTCCCATTTAACCCTTTGGGTACGAAACCCTAAAAAAGTATTGAAGGTTTATATAAAAATCTTCGCGTACGAAGTCGCGGGCAAAAAAACTAGTTAAAAAATATATGGTCTGCTACAATTTTTTGCAGCAACTAAATGATTAAACTATTCTTGCATTCATCATCATCATCAGCAAGTAGAAGACGTCCACTGTTGAACATAGGCCTCCCCTTTTAACCTCCACACTGAACGGCAGCCTGCCGTCTGCGTTCACTGGATGCCCACGACTCACAATGTCGTCGGTCCTTTAGTGGGAGGCCTACATACGCTGCGTCTTCCGGTTTGTGGTGTTCAGTCAAGAACCTTTCTTCCCCATCGGTTATCGGTTCTAGCGAAGTGGCCCCTTTGCCACTTCAACTTGCAAATTACATTGCATTCATATTGTTACATTTACTAAACATTGATCATAAAACTTATTATAGCTTTTGTAAGATGGTATGAAGGTGAGATTATAAGTGCAGGTAGATGGGTGGATGAAGGCCGAGCAGCAGACCTGGTTCCATCCTTGGCCCTGCACACATCACTTATTTAGTAGCTACATTAATAATGTGCAGTTTCAATGCCATCGCCCAAAATAAAGGAAAACATCATAAGGAAACCCAAGAACCTCACAAGTTGACATTCAACAGCACCCTGGCACTGGGCCAGCACACCTTGATGGATTACGAGATTTAAGGCCCCATCCTCTTTTTGAGAAACGGGCAGTGTCCCAGCCGTGGGAACATGAGAGGTTGAAATTGAGGCAATTAGGTAAATAATGATTTCCTAGGGTTTTATGATTATTACACATTGAAATGAAACATTTTTCACGGATTTTATTTCATGTATTTAACATTACTTTAATTTCAAACAGTGCAGTATTGGTAGTCACAAGTGGAGAAGATGCCCGATGTCTAAGTACTGGCTTGTACTAATATGCATCTGTGATGATGCCAATGATTTTCAATCAAAACATTCCGTATGTAAGCAGTAGTTGGTCACAGAGTCCAGAATTCTTGCAGTTCTAGGCCAGCTGCCAGCTTGAGATTTTATTTATTTGACGACTGGATCCCAAGGGAGTAGTAGTACATTGCCAACCATCCTCTCCATTAAAATTTGGATATGTTCTAGTTGTTTTTTGTTTTGTCAAGAATTAAAATAATTGTAAAATACATGTGTATTTTTTGATCGAAGAATACATGCAATAAAATCTGTTTCAAATTAAATTTCAATGTAGTTAGGTAAATATTCTCAGGACAAAATAAAATAAAATTTGTAGCTTGATAACAGTAAACTGTAATAAACATAACACACAGTATAAAAGTTATTATAGAAGCAAGGAGGAGTCGGCTAAATTACTAAAGAACACTGCATACTGCTAGCTAGGTACCATGTCTACACTCTAGCTGGTCCAAAGGCAAACTGTTCCAGAGGGTATGCTTGAACCGAACTGGGAAGTCATTACTGATGAGATTCTTGGCATGATTCTCAATGGACAACACCGCCTGAAGCTGGTATACATAGGTGCAAACAGTTTCTAGGCATATCTGGACTATTTGCTCCAGCTGTTGCACGGCGAGCCAACGGCTACTTGGTTCATAACACCTTCATTTTTGGTAACGAAATAACGTAAGCGTCAGAAACATTCAGGACGATTTTTAATCTCTAAGACGAGAGCCCGTTCGATGAGAGGTAGCGTGAAGCGATCGAAGGTCGTGCCGCAGCAGACGTAGACAGGGCGTGTGAGCAGCCGTGAGAGGCGACGAGCCAGCGGGACGGCTGCACCCTCATCCGCGGCGCCCAGCAGCGGCGTCGCGCCCGCCGCGGGCACGGCCAACGCCGCGTCTGTCAGCCGTGGTACCGCGCCACTCGCGCCCAGCCACACCAGCAACGAGTCCTGCACGCGTAGCGCCGCGCATCGGCATACCGCCCCGTCGCCGTTCCACACCACGAACTCGTGGACCTTCCATCCGCTTGCTCGATATACGACCCGTCTCGATGAACTCGCCGTACGAGGTGAATTTCCTATTTCTAACATCGTTCAATATAATAGTTATTTTATATTATATAGATCAACATGGAATATTGTAAATTTGGGTGGGTCACACAGAACACTATTTACTCAAGGAAGCCGCACAATCACATCACACAAAACAATTAAATTATTATTAACACTATTCCATTCTGCGGGGCTATTATGAAACTTTGATCGGGATCAGTCAGTGTCAGAATTGACAGAATTTTGACACTTGAACGGGGTTATGACGCAAAAAGAAAAAAAAACGCGTTGTCTATTTTCAATTTCGTATTACGTCACCGCTATTTATGAGGATAGGGATTGTGATCGCAAATGAATGAACAATTCTAGTACTTTGGCTCAAATTTGGTATTATGTATCTCCGATGACAACTGGCCGCAATTAGCTATTTGGAGGTTATTCTTCTAAATTACTCCATTGTGGTGACTATTATTTTTATTTACAACCCCGGACCCCCCGTTAAACTACGCATCATGGCCGGAGCGATGCTGTTGGCAGCTGCTGAAGAAGGACGCCTGAGAAGACGTGTTAAAATCAATCGGCGAGTGATTCGAGAGGCAAGCCAGCCTCTGATGCAGTGGCGGATTTACACATTTGCCGCCAGTAGGCTATTCAAATTTTGCCGCCCCTACCGACCTCTACAATTCGATACCCTAGTTCACAATCACATTAGTTACATATAAGGTCGGGGAAAAAGTTTCTTCGTACTTTTTAAACAAATTCAAGACATATTTTTTTCAAGTTTAATTACATTTAATTATAATATATATGTGCCATTTTGTTCGATAACTTGTTGCCATCTTGTAGGTAGTGACATGATCCCGTTGCTGTAGAATTTTTGGGACTTCTGATCAAAAAAATGCAACAAGTAGTTTTGACAGTCCTCTCTTGATGTTAATCTAACACTACCCAAAGAATTCAGAAGAGATCGAAACAGGTGGAAATCTGAGGGTGCAAGGTCAGGGCTATATGGTGGATGCATTAACACTTCCCAACCAAGCTCTCTAAATTTTTGCTGAGTGGCCAAAGATGTGTGCGGTCTGGCGTTATCATGATGAAAGACCACACTCTTTCTGTTGATCAATTCCGGCCGTTTTTTCTCAATTTCTTGTTTGAGTCTCATCTGCTGTTGGCAGTAGAGATCCGAATCGATGGTTTTGCCCGGCGGTAAAAGCTCATAATGAACGATGCCCTGCCAATCCCACCATACACACAGCATCACCTTATTACGTGTTAATCCGGGTTTCGCTACAGTCTGTGGTGCTTCACTGCCCTTTGACCATGATCGTTTGCGCACATTCTTGTCGTAGGTGATCCATTTTTCATCACCAGTGATCAATCTTTTCAAAAACGGTTCGGTTTCTTTACGTTTCAATAGAGAGTCGCAAATGAGTACACGATTCATTTGGTTTCTTTCAGTGAGCTTGTGTGGCACCCAAATATCGAGTTTTTTTGTATACCCAGTTTTTTTCAAATGGGTCAAAACTGTTTTGTGGTCAATCCCCAGTTCTTCAGCTACGTCGTAACTATTAATATGCCGATCTTGGTCCACTTTTTCAGAAATGGCATCTACTTTATCCGTAACAGGGCGACCAGAGCGAGCTGCATCTTTGACACCAAAATTCCCGGACTGAAAACGCTTGAACCAACATTGTGCTACTCTTGATGACACTGCATTAGGTCCATAAACGTCACAAATTTTTTTCGCGGCTTGTGTCGCAGTTTTCCCTTTTTTGTAATAAAATTTCACGATATATCGAATTTCTTCGTTAGATTCACTCATTTTATCAAACAAAAAAACAATTGAAAAATGGCGGGAAATTGCTTTTTACTTTTTGTATTCCTTTTTTAAAATGTCATATCTTTAATGGTATCAAAACCAGCCAGATACAAACAGTAAAACGGATGAGATTTTTACTACAACCTTATACATACAAAATACGAAAAGACTTTTTCCCCGACCTATTATTTTTGTGCAATAAATCGTTACTTTATAATTTTGAGCACTATCGTCCTAATTATGTTAACTTTTTGCCGTAATTAATAGATACCTATGATTGTAAACTATAGGGAATCGATGTGTCAGTTCCTATATTATTTTTACAACCCATTGATTCAGTTTGTATAAGAAATAGTTTTGGTTAGGTATAATAGTCTAGACTACTTACATAATAAAGATTAGAAAGAATTATCTAAGTATTGAAACATAATTATAAAATGTTGAATTTTTTGTGAACCTTATAACATTTTGGTATATAAATATGAATCTTTTAACTTCAGTAAGATAAAAATAACTGTGGCCCCAAATTTGCGCCCCTAAAATCTGCCTACCTAGGCTCCAGCCTACTCAGCCTGCTGGTAAATCCGCCACTGCTCTGATGACGCCGGAAAACGAGTTTGTTGGGCACTACCGTCTTCGAAAAGTTGAGTATGAACTTCTCTGTGAAGATTTAATCCCACTTTTGCCCGTAAGACAGCGCACGAACGCTGTGCGGCCGGAGATAAAGTTAATGCACTTATTTGCGAACACCTGCCACATAGTGCCAGCCCATCATAATTATGTTCCAGTACATAGGTTTTCAGAATCGAAACGCCGAAAAAGTACCGACTTGCTTCACTTGTAGTCATTCGTTCATTAGCGATCGCGAGCCAAGACACTACGGAACATAATTATGATGGGCTGGCACTATGTGGCAGGCGTTCGCAAATAAGTGCATTAACTTTATCTCCGGCCGCACAGCGTTCGTGCGCTGTCTTACGGGCAAAAGTGGGATTAAATCTTCGCAGAGAAGTTCATACTCAACTTTCCGAAGACGGTAGTGCCCAACAAACTCGTTTTCCGGCGTCATCAGAGGCTGGCTTGCCTCTCGAATCACTCGCCGATTGATTTTAACACATCTTCTCAGGCATGATGCGTAGTTTAACGGGGGGTCCGGGGTTCTAAATAAAAATAATAGGCACCACAATGGAGTAATTTAGAAGAATAACCTCCAAATAGCTAATTGCGGCCAGTTGTCATCGGAGATACATAATACCAAATTTGAGCCAAAGTACTAGAATTGTTCATTCATTTGCGATCACAATCCCTATCCTCATAAATAGCGGTGACGTAATACGAAATTGGAAATAGACAACGCTTTTTTTTTTGCGTCATAACCCCGTTCAAGTGTCAAAATTCTGTCAATTCTGACACTGACTGATCCCGATCAAAGTTTCATAATACGTCTGGGATGCGTTTACGGCACTTATCCAGACTAAAACTTATACTAGATGAACGTTAAAACACCCGTTTTGGGACTCCACGAGGTGAAAAATTATACCGGCGAAAATTTAAACTGCCCGTTTACGGGCGTCCGCTGGTATAAGTTTTCGCCTGACTAGAATAAATTATATCTACTTTTTACTTCTGGGATGCGTTTACGGCACTTATCCAGACTAAAACTTATACTAGATGAACGATAAAACACCCGTTTTGGGACTCCACGAGGTGAAAAATTATACCGGCGAAAATTTAAACTGCCCGTTTACGGGCGTCCGCTGGTATAAGTTTTCGCCTGACTAGATTAAATTTTATCTACCTTTTGAGGTCGCTAAATTTTCGCCTGCTGTCAGATTGACAGCTGTTGAGGAGGTTAAGCCGTTTTTGATATTATTTTGTTCGAATCTTTTTGTTGTAGATGTTTTTATTTAAAATAAAATTTTATATCTATATAATGATAGATTGATATTTCATATTTTACTATTATATACCATTTTATTTTACTATATTTTACTTGACATTTATTTATTATTGAATTTGACAGCTAGTATTGACATATATGACATAAAGCTATGACGCCGTTCAGCGAACCTCCGTTAGTTTAATTTTTCTCCGGTGAAAAATTCGCCGAGTCCGTAAACGCTCCCCTGCAGACCAGACCACAGATCAACAAAAAGACTTCTGTGTTACATGACTTTGACAAACAAATACAAAATGTCAGGTCACTTTTATTATCTTTTCAGTTAAGATGATTTTGGCGTTCCACCTCGTATGCATTTGCTAGTGACACAGAATGAAAATTAATATTTTTAAGTCTTAATACTCAACAAGTCAATTTAATCAATACGAGGCATTGATGATAGGAGGTTTTCCAAAAAATAAGTTAATAAAAATGTGATAGATGGCATTGACGAGATATGGCATTAGGTATCATAATTTTATACCTATTGCCTACACTCGTGCACGCTAACGATTACTTCATGATTAAATAATTAATTATTATTACCACGGAATAGTGCCACTCCCCCCTCTTCCCCCCTTCCTCCCTTCTCTATTCCGTGCGTGATTACGCTAAAAACGCAATTTTTGGAAAAATTGATACCTTGCCGCGACATATTTTTTTTACGTTGGCGCTAAAACTCTCGACCAATGGTGTTGAGACATTTGTATCTGTTTATCTATTATTTGACAAAAAGTGTTCGTGGTTTTATACCATTGGTCAGTAATGATATGTGTTGTTTCCACCAATCTCACGAGCGTATTATTTGAACAAAAGCATGTTGATCCGGGTATCGTGAAGTCCGTGAATTTAATTAATTTCATTTCTTTCAAAGTTGAAGTGTGTGACGGACGGCGTATGCCGATTCTAAATAATTCTGTTGGATATAAAACCGGAAAGTTCACTAAACGGCTGCGTTTGGCTTCTCAAACGACATTCCCACAATGAAATACATATTATTTCTAGGGGTGGGTGTTTTGCTATTAGCAGGTACGTAAATATTTGCGTCGTGTCGACGTAGCGTTTTATTTTCCTGGTGACTTTAGGTTAGATACCGGTTAATTTGAGTTAGTAATGAAATAAACAATCCTTGAATTTCAATTATGGTAACTTTGGAAACACTAACGCGTATAAAATACTTACTAAATAAGTAGAATATTACGGAGCACACACACACCTCTCCCCGGCCTAGAACATTCTTAGGATCAAAAGGCTATGATTCTTCTTTACAGCGAGCGATATTTCTTAATGGATTCTCATATCATTTCTTCTCTCAGTGCGTCCCTTTAAAGGTCCCTTTTTCCTTTCACATAAGGTGTTAAACTTTTACATAGGTAATTGTATCCGTCCAACTGATGTGACGCGGGGCGGTGTTAACACTTGCTCCGACCTCGTCTCAGTATCAGGTATCTCATCATCATCAGCTTTGAGACGTCCACTGCTGAACATAGGCCTCCACACTGAACGACAACCTGCCGTCTGCATCCACTGGATGCCCGCGTGATAGTTTAAAACAGTGTTTAATCTTTTAAATGTCTAGTTTTCGTGGATGTTCCTACATAAATGACTAAAACTGTGTCTTTTAAATATGGCCTGCCCTTACACTTTCTAAACAAAACATTGTTTTTAGTATATTCTTCCTAAACCTTTATTTCGCGTCAATATCAACTATTTGATGGCTGATGGAAAACATTTTCAGTAATAGTCAGTGCGTGGGTAAAGAAGGCCGTCTTCATAGAACACAGTCAATTTCTTATTACAATATGTTCTGTGTAGCGAAGCGAGGGTGTGGTGTGAATCGCCATAATACCAAATATATTTTATCACAATACCAGTTTACACCTTACAGTGACAACCATTATTAAATTGACCTGTAGAAAATGAGCGGAGGCTGATAGTAAATGTTGAATACAATCTTGCAGGATGCTCACTGGGGCAGGAGACGGTGGCCGCAGGCTCCACGGAGACGGTGGAGGCTGATCTCGGCGCCTCACGCGAGGGCTCACGCACAGGTAACATCAATTACATTAAGATTACTTTTTAAATAGAATGAACTTGCCAATTATCGGCTGCCGGATAATGAAGCTTGCTCTCTCAATAATTGACTCCTCCCTGACTGTCACATCTGAAAATGGAGCTTGCTCTCTCAATAATTGACTCCTCCCTGACTGTCACGTCTGAAAATGGAGCTTGCTCTCTCTATAATTGACTCCTCCCTGACTGTCACGTCTGAAAATGAAGTTTATCTAAGGTTTGGGGTCATTATTTCGTTTTTTTGTAACAATGTCTCATTCTGGTCCATGGTCTCCACTCAGAACCTTTCTTCCCCATCTGTAGTCGGTTCTTCGAGCGATGTGTCCTGCCCACTGCCACTTCAACTTGCAAATTTTAATAGCTATGTCGGTGTCGGTTGGTCGTCTGACTCTTTGACGAATATCCATGTTTAGAATTGTATCGTGCAGAGAAACCTCGAGCATAGCTCTCTCCATTGCCCGTTGTGTGACTCGTGAGTTGGCCAACAGTTAGCCAACAGCCAACGGAGCATGCTTAGTACCATATGTCATGACTGGCAAGTGGCAACACATACTGGTCAAATATCATTATTAACAGAATATTTACCGTGACGTGATTATGTTAGTATGAAAATTGCTATTTATTACTAAGCCGTTAAACGGGACCCTATTATTAAGACACCGCTGTCCGTCTGTCTGTCTGTCTGTCTGTCACCAGGCTGTATCTGATGAACTGTGATAGACAGTTGAAATTTTCACAGATGATGTATTTCTGTTGCCGCTATAACAACAAATACTTACAAAAAAACAGAATAAAATAAATATTTAAGAGGAAAAAAAAAAAATGATTTATTTGCTCGTTTTTGCTCGATATTGATAACAGCAACTGGTAGATGCTTGAAATATTCACAGAATACTTAGTTTTATAATTTTTTCTGTATTCTGAGGTTATATATTAACTTGAAAAAGAAATAATTAAATTTAAGGTGACATAACAAACGTGATTTTTTAATTGATAATTATTGTATTTTGTGGTGGTACGGAACCCTCAGTGTGCGAGCCCGACTCGCACTTGGCCAGTTTTTATTTTATTAATAGGAAATCGATTTTAGTTGTACAGTTTGTGAGATAAATGTTTGTGTAATTATTATTATTTGGTTTCATTCTCAATAAAGAATAGAAATTACATTAGAATTGTTCTGTAAACTGTTTACCTAGCTAGCACGCAGTGTGGGCAGGAGTTGTTCAGCAGGAGGCAGGAGTTGTTCAGCCAGGTGTAGAGCTGTAAACTGTTTATCTAGCTAGCACGCAGTGTGGGCAGGAGTTGTTCAGCAGGAGGCAGGAGTTGTTCAGCCAGGTGTAGAGCTGTAAACTGTTTATCTAGCTAGCACGCAGTGTGGGCAGGAGTTGTTCAGCAGGAGGCAGGAGTTGTTCAGCCAGGTGTAGAGCTGTAAACTGTTTATCTAGCTAGCACGCAGTGTGGGCAGGAGTTGTTCAGCAGGAGGCAGGAGTTGTTCAGCCAGGTGTAGAGCTGTAAACTGTTTATCTAGCTAGCACGCAGTGTGGGCAGGAGTTGTTCAGCAGGAGGCAGGAGTTGTTCAGCCAGGTGTAGAGCTGTAAACTGTTTATCTAGCTAGCACGCAGTGTGGGCAGGAGTTGTTCAGCAGGAGGCAGGAGTTGTTCAGCCAGGTGTAGAGCTGTAAACTGTTTATCTAGCTAGCACGCAGTGTGGGCAGGAGTTGTTCAGCAGGAGGCAGGAGTTGTTCAGCCAGGTGTAGAGCTGTAAACTGTTTATCTAGCTAGCACGCAGTGTGGGCAGGAGTTGTTCAGCAGGAGGCAGGAGTTGTTCAGCCAGGTGTAGAGCTGTAAACTGTTTATCTAGCTAGCACGCAGTGTGGGCAGGAGTTGTTCAGCAGGAGGCAGGAGTTGTTCAGCCAGGTGTAGAGCTGTAAACTGTTTATCTAGCTAGCACGCAGTGTGGGCAGGAGTTGTTCAGCAGGAGGCAGGAGTTGTTCAGCCAGGTGTAGAGCTGTAAACTGTTTATCTAGCTAGCACGCAGTGTGGGCAGGAGTTGTTCAGCAGGAGGCAGGAGTTGTTCAGCAGGAGTTGTTCAGCCAGCATACGTCGTCGCATCGAGCGTGCTTCTAATCCTTATCAGTGTACATGAATGATTGCGGGGTTAGGTAATGCTGGTTGATAATGTGGTAGGTATTACGTTCAGGATTCACGTCGCTATCTGCGCTCAACATAGATAATTACTTATGTGAAACGTACAGTGTTCTTTTCGTAAGACGATCATTCAAAGTACAGTCTGAGAACTAAACGGAATTGACTCTCTGACAACTACAATCCAGGCATCTTGAAGGCTAGAGTGAACAGATTTCTTCTAGATCAACGTGGTCCATCCTCGGCTACACCGTCTCTTACCATCAGGCGAGTTGGCGCCCGTAGAACTATTCTATGCGAAAAAAAAGTAATTGGTTTGACTAAATAGATTGATTTATCAGGTTCGATATGTGAGCGTGAGATAAAACAATCTCTATCAAAAAAATCCTCTTGAAAAGAGGGTAGAGGATTAACAAGATGGTATGTTATAACTCTCCCGTCCCCTCCCCTCCCCTACAACACTCAAACAAATGTGGATTAAATTTGGTAACAGTCTCTCTATACCTCTAGGTATAGAATATAGTTTGTGACGTCAGTCGGGTCATATTTACCTGACCTGACTGACGTCACAAACTATGTTGTACATCCACAACGTGGAGATCCCGGGGGATTTCATAATGTATGTAATATACCTAATAATAAACAGCAGGCCTAGCACGGGCCGTGGACAAATTGTCTATTCACTGTTATTATCCGCGTGCAGACGCGACAGAGCTACAATATGGATACGTTTGTGTCATTCTAGCGGGATAAAAACAGTGGAAAGATAATCTGTCCACGGTCCGTCCTGGGCCTGCAGGGTGACATTTTGATGTTGGCTTGGATTGTCGTGGTTGGCCAAATCCGAAACTATGAGAAATAACGAAAAGTTCTCAATCGAGTTTCGAGTCTGATTTAGGCAAAAACTAAAACAGCATCATTAGATTTAAAAAATAATAATATTCCCAGCCAGGAATCGAACCTGTGCGGTTGGCTGAGCCGCTAACGGTCCGCATCCACGAGGTGTCCAGTGAAGGTTATGCACATCAATAATGATCTATTATAAAAAAGAATGAAGTTCTTTTAATGAAATAATTAATTCCACATTTTATTTGGATTACATATTGGTGATAAATACAATACAATCTGTAGGCAATGATCGTGAATAGCATTTACTGGTAACGGTAGACATGTATTGTGAGTGGAGTATCGCGGTACGTGACCGCGCGCGTCAGTCGGCGCGGGCGCAGGAGTCAGCGGCGCGCGAGCCTCGCGTCCGCCGCCAGCACCAGCAGGCGCGCCTTCAGCCAGGGCGAGTCGCGCAGGTGGTGCGCCCGCCGGCGGTCCGCGCGAGCCTCCGCCTCCGCGGCCGCGCTCCGGTCCCACCACCACCCGTACCTGCAACACGCACCACCACCTCGCTCAGACTCGCAGCTCTCCCTGCCGTGTCAGGGTGCAGGGAGAGTACTGACTCGTGCGCGCTGGTCACCGGCGCCGGGTGGCGCTCCCGCGGTCCCAGCTCGAACATGTCCGTGATGCGGCGCAGCGCACGCGACCGTCCCTCTTCCTCGGCGCCGGCGGCGGCCGCGGGGAGCGTGTGGAACTTGCCCGTCACCGTGGCGGCTGCGAGACATAAACGGTGCCGGGTGAGCGAGCAAGCCGGGGCGGGGGGCGAGGTGGCAGGGGTCAGACACTACGCACGCAGTCCTCGCGGCTTGACCGGCGACACGTAGGAGCGGCCCGGCTCGCGCTGCGCCGCGAACCGCAGCTTGAAGGAGCGCGCGTGGTGCACGCGGCCCGCGTCGCCGTCCGCCGCGCCCGCGCCCGGGCTCGCGGCCCCCGACTCGCACGACGCGGACATGGTCACCGCTCTCTGTCGAGTGTCCCGACCGACTGCGACTGTCACCTTCGAGTGTCACTTAAAATGATAATGTCGTTATCCGTCGGTACGTTCGTAAGGTTTGAGGTGTCGGTGCCTCTTGTCTGTTGTACCTGGGCGGTGCGAAACGTAGGGCGCGGGGAGTGGAGGCGAGCGCGCCGTTGTCGGGTCGATACGGCGGACGCGTGTCGCGAGGCGACGAGGCGTCCCTCGCGACAGCGTCGGCATGTTCGCGGCTGTTTCTTTATTTGCGCAAGTTACGTAGGTAGCACCACCACCTCCACGTACCGGTTTGTTGATTGTACAAACCAACTAGTAATTATTATAGGCTGACGCAGGACGTAGAAACAGAAGTACGCTAGCACCCGATCTGTTGGTACATTAGGCGACAGACACACGTACATGTCGCTTGTAGCTCTGTATGTATGTGTGTGTCTGTATCTGTTTGCAGACGCGGAGGCGGTGGAGCGCGAGGCGGAGGCCATCTCGCCGGACGGACTGAGCGTGGCGCAGATGCGTGAAGTGCGCGACCGCGCCAAGAACTACACCTTCCAGACGGAGGTGAACCGCATGATGAAGCTCATCATCAACTCGCTGTACCGCAACAAGGAGATCTTCCTGCGCGAGCTCATCTCGAACGGGTCGGACGCGCTGGACAAGATCCGGCTGCTGTCGCTGACGGACCGCGACGTGCTGGACACCAACCCCGAGCTCAGCGTCCGCATCAAGGCGGACCCGGAGCGCCGCCAGCTGCACATCATCGACTCTGGCGTGGGCATGACGCGCGACGAGCTCATCAACAACCTCGGCACCATCGCCAAGTCGGGCACGGCCGACTTCCTGTCGCGCATGCAGGACGCGGACCAGGTGAGCGTCTCTCCGACCCCGACCCCGCCGACCTGGCGGAGACTCGCTCACTGACGGCGCGTGTTGCAGGCGCAGGCGCAGTCGCCGGAGATGAACGACATGATCGGACAGTTCGGAGTGGGATTCTACTCTGCGTTCCTGGTGGCGGACCGCGTCACGGTGGCCTCCAAGAACAACGCGGGCTCGCAGCACATCTGGGAGTCGGACGCCTCCTCGTTCAGCGTGGCGGAGGACCCGCGCGGGGACACGCTCAAGCGGGGGACGCACATCACGTACGTATACTATCTATCTCTACCTCGCGACACCCACCTCGCCTGAGGACCGCGGACCGCGCTCGCGGCTCGCCCACTACAAACATATTCTAACTATTGGGGAACACCCGTGCGAACTGCTACTGACTGTCAGCTAAAACTGGAATCAAATCATTTTGTATGGATTTTTATAATAACAACCATGAAGTCGCCGTTTCGTGCCCACTCTGGTAGTCCGATTAAAAAAAAAAAAGACTCGCAACTGCACCGATCGATGCTTAAGGGCCCTCTCACATTTTATGATGAAAAACCAATAACATTGTGCAATAGATTTTTGGCGTTGAAAGATGTATAGAAAATTCAGTTTATGTATTAAATAGATTTGTATATTTTTTTTAAAATAATGAATTCAAATTTTTGAAAAACTCATCATTCAAATGATAATGATAATGATAACTTTATTCATAATAATAATTACATGTCAACAGTTAAAAAATAAAATAAAAAAATCATAAGAAATATTAATATTCAAAATCAATAATATAAAAATGTCATTCTAATAATCGTAATAGGCATTAGTTACTTACTCCAGTTTTGGAATGAATTCCTCTACGCTATACGGTGCCATATCGGTCAGAAATAATTTAAGGTTATTTTTAAATAAATAAAGCGACTTGGCATCCCTTATGGGTTTCGGCAAGGCGTTAAATAATTTTATGCCAAATATTTGGGTACATTTGTGAGATTTGGTTAGCCTTTGTATGGGCATAATCAAGGTATCCTTATTCCTAGTTATTTTTCCTTGGACATCGCCGAGTCTCACAAAGGACGCCAAGTTTTTATATATGTATATACCGGTATGGTATAAGTATAATGCTGGCAGAGTCATGAACTTTAAATCTTTAAAAATTTGTTTTGCTGGAGTTAGTGGTTTGACTCGTGCGACCACACGAACTGCCCGCTTCTGCAGCACAAAAGCCCGGTGCCACTCTGCCGAGCATCCCCACAAATCAACTCCGTACGTCAGCAGAGACTGGACAGTCGCGTAGTAGCAAGAGCGTACCGCTTGCTGCGAAAGGATGCGTGCAATCTGCTCTAAGGCAAAACATGCTCGACCAAGCTTGTCGCACAACGTGTTCAAGTGACCTGACCAGGTGAGTGCCCTATCTATATGGAAGCCAACCATTGTAAACGCATCAACCTGGTGCAGACACTCCCCCTCCATCCATACGGATAGTGCTGGGTAACGCCTTCCGGACAAGTTGAAGTGCAGAACATTAGTCTTTTTAGGGTTCAGAGCCAAACCGTTTGTTCTGAACCAATGTGCCAGTTGGCGGGCAACGTCGTTAAGTTTTTGCTCTAACGCCGGTATCCGTGGAGCTGTAACAATTGCCGCCACGTCATCTGCGTACATCAGTACCTCAGCGTCCGGTACGGAATCAGGTAGGTCGTTCATGAGGAGGCTGAACGTTAGGTTCGATATGCACGATCCCTGTGCTACCCCTATCTCCAGGTCGATAGGGTCAGACTTTACTTCACCCGAGGCTGCCACGACAGTTTGCTCTCTGTCTTGCATGAAGTCTGACATAAATGCGAGCGCGGGACCTCGCACACCATAGTGTTCGAGCTTCATCTCTATCAGGTGGTGGTTGCAAACGTCGAAGGCACGCGACAGATCGCAGCTGATAACCGCGACCTGTAACCCTGCCTCCCGGGCCTGCATCACCTGCCACGCCAGCTCGCGCGCCAGGTCTGTTGTGGAGCGTCCCGCACGATATGCATACTGTTTGTCAGACAGGGCTCCTGTAGTACTCAGGTACTTTTGAAGCCTACTACAGACACCCATCTCCAACCCTTTTGCAGCTGCGGGTATGATGGATATGGGCCTGTAGTCCGAACAATTTTCTTTCTTCCCCTTTCCTTTGTAAATAGGAGACACCTTAACCTTTTTGAGTGCTTTCGCAAAACTACTTTGGTTTAGCAAACTGTTATACATATCATTTAATGGCAGGATTAATTCATCCGCCGCAGCCCGGATCAAGTAACACGAGAGCCCGTATAGGTCTTTGGTATTTTTAGGCGCAATCTGTTGAATAATTTTCTTGATTTCTCGCGGCGTGAAAGGGTTTAGTCTCATTGAGCAAGAGGAAGCAGGACGACTACTTGATAGTAAGTGAAGAGCTTTTACTACATTTGCCTCGGGGGCGTTCGCAAGTTGTGCAGCGTTTGCAAATCGTTGGTTGAAATGGTTCACTACACTCAGTCTCGAGTCAAATAGCGAGCCATCATCCTGCCTAACATCCTCCGAGTAGTCAGTACGATATTTTAGGTGCGGCTTCGTTCTTTCTCGCACTATTTGCCAAACCTCTTTTGCTTTGTTTTCGCTATTTTCAATACGACGTGAGTAGAAGGCAGCGCATTCCTTAGTCAGTGCGGCGTCAAATATTTTTGAGTAGGTTTGAGTAAATAACTTTAGTTCATCGTTTGTCGGAAAGATACGCTCCAGAGTATGTAGATCCTTAAGGAAGTCTTTCATAGCAATTACATCATCACTAATCCAGCTTTTATAATCTTTCTTGATCGGGACTGATTTCAAAGGAAAACTAATTTCCGCCGCGTTTGACAAGATAGCTACAAAAACCGATGCATATTTGTTAGCGTCGTGTTGGTACTTATACCTAATCTCACTCCAGTCAGTGGCTTGAAGCTTTTGTACGTAACTCGCGAAATTACTATCCGTATACTGTCTCTTCTTCACTAGGACGGGCTTAGCGGAAGTCCGAGTAGAAAAGCACTCGATATCAATACGTTGGCCGTAATGGTCGCTCACAGGCGCTATGACCGGCTTGACACTGATACGGCTTGCATCGACATTACTTAAACAGTTATCTATTGTAGTGCTTGTCGTATGAGTAACCCTAGTGGCAAAGTTAGTGTGTGCTTTGAAATCGTGAGTCGATAAAATGTCGTTGAAATTACGAGCATCTTTCGAGTTCTTAGCCATGTTTACATTGAAATCGCCTACTATCACTATGTCAAGCGGCTCGTCAACAATTTTATCTAGTAGGCGGTCTACGCGTTCGAGGAATTCATTCACGTCCGCTTCTGGCGATCGATAAATACAAATAATAATTAAATTACATTCAGTCAATTGAATTGCAGATATTTCACATGTCATTTCTAAAGATAATTTACAATAGTCCATTCTATTAACAAATTTAATGTCAGATTTTACATAAATACACGATCCTCCGTGTATATGATGGTTTCTACAAAATTTAGATGCAAGAACATAATTATTAAATCCAATCATTGCTAGCTTGGCATCTGTAAGCCAATGTTCTGATACAGCTAGTACATGGCATTTTAGTTCATTGCATAGTAATACTTCAAGCCTACTGCGTTTACCTAATATCGATCTTACATTCTGGTAACATATAGTGATAACATTACAAGGCGTAGCATTTGCACTATTTCGCAACAGGTCTGAGTTACCGCTTGTCGACGGTGGCGACACTAGTGCTCGTAGGAGCTGCGGCGCGGGGGTGTGTTCGGTGGCGGCGCCCGCGCCCCTGCTGCACAGAAGCGGCTCCGCCAGTAGTCTCGCCCTGGTTGGTCTGGGTGGACGAGCGCATCGCACGTCCGTCGCCCCGACGAAACCACGGACTAACCTCCACTTGATTCGGCCAGTTATCCGCACTCATGAAGTATTCGTATTTACTACTGGGTACTGTCACGGCGAATGATGCGTAGTGTTCATGTTTCAGCGTCAGTTTTTCGATATGATATTCCGAGGAAGGATTTTTCTTATTCATATAAGTTTTGAGAGTGTCTGCGGTAGTGCCCGGTTTCAAGAAACATACGTGTAGTCTCTTTACTCGTTCAACTGCTACCAGTTCTTTATCAGAGGCTCCGTTACCGTGTACAACCTGCCTGGTGTTTGAACGACGACCTTTGCGCTTTTGAACAGTCTGCCATGGCATGTTTTGCGATGGTGATGACTCATATGTAACCGCATCGAGTGCATTGTCTGTGTGTGTGGTTTGCGATGTTGACAATGCGTTGTTTGCAACATCAGCGAAGGATTGAGTGACCTGTGTGTTTGATGATTTATGTGGTCGTGATACAACCATTGGGGATATAGATGTAGAATCGCTTTTGATGTCGCGTTGCTGTTGTCTCGCAATGGCGCGCTGAGCGCGCGCTGTAACAGCTGATTGCGTGGTAGGTTCCATAAATATACTGGGTGTTGACGTACCTTTTCTGATTACGGGCTGAGGTCCACAATTTGTCACGTCAGTTGTACCTTTCCGCATTGTTAGGTGCTTATCCGCAGCTGTTGATTCCGGTGAAGTACCGGCCCAGCCGTTGCCATAGTCAATTTTCTGCTCCAGTCTTCGAATCGCTGCAGCCATGTTCGTTATTTGGAGTTCCATAGGTGCCAGGAACTTAGTTAACATTTTTTCGACACACTCCATGGAGATATTCGCCATAATTTCAATATAAAAATCAACAATAATTTAAAACATCGACCGCGACCGTTGGCGGTGTTGCCATTGTTGATGTCCCGCGGGATAGTGTAAGTAGAGTCGTTGCATGTCTGCCTCCGGGGATGTCCCGCGGGATAGTGTAAGTAGAGTCGTTGCATGTCTGCGGGGATGTCCCGCGGGATAGTGTAAGTAGAGTCGTTGCATGTCTGCGGGGATGTCCCGCGGGATAGTGTAAGTAGAGTCGTTGCATGTCTGCGGGGATGTCCCGCGGGATAGTGTAAGTAGAGTCGTTGCATGTCTGCCTGCGGGGATGTCCCGCGGGATAGTGTAAGTAGAGTCGTTGCATGTCTGCGGGGATGTCCCGCGGGATAGTGTAAGTAGAGTCGTTGCATGTCTGCGGGGATGTCCCGCGGGATAGTGTAAGTAGAGTCGTTGCATGTCTGCGGGGATGTCCCGCGGGATAGTGTAAGTAGAGTCGTTGCATGTCTGCCTGCGGGGATGTCCCGCGGGATAGTGTAAGTAGAGTCGTTGCATGTCTGCGGGGATGTCCCGCGGGATAGTGTAAGTAGAGTCGTTGCATGTCTGCGGGGATGTCCCGCGGGATAGTGTAAGTAGAGTCGTTGCATGTCTGCGGGGATGTCCCGCGGGATAGTGTAAGTAGAGTCGTTGCATGTCTGCCTGCGGGGATGTCCCGCGGGATAGTGTAAGTAGAGTCGTTGCATGTCTGCGGGGATGTCCCGCGGGATAGTGTAAGTAGAGTCGTTGCATGTCTGCGGGGATGTCCCGCGGGATAGTGTAAGTAGAGTCGTTGCATGTCTGCGGGGATGTCCCGCGGGATAGTGTAAGTAGAGTCGTTGCATGTCTGCCTGCGGGGATGTCCCGCGGGATAGTGTAAGTAGAGTCGTTGCATGTCTGCGGGGATGTCCCGCGGGATAGTGTAAGTAGAGTCGTTGCATGTCTGCGGGGATGTCCCGCGGGATAGTGTAAGTAGAGTCGTTGCATGTCTGCGGGGATGTCCCGCGGGCCCGACGATACGGTCGCCGACTGATATTACTTGCATCATTTTGAATATAATAATTTTATTGACCAAAAGTTTTTAAAAGTAGACAATAACATTAATTGTATATCTAAGCATACAACTTACTGTAGTTGTATGCGCGCTGGTGTTGTATTTCATACAAGTTACTGTAGTTGTATGCGCGCTGGTGTTGTATTTCATACAACTTACTGTAGTTGTATGCGCGCTGGTGTTGTATTTCATACAAGTTACTGTAGTTGTATGCGCGCTGGTGTTGTATTTCATACAACTTACTGTAGTTGTATGCGCGCTGGTGTTGTATTTCATACAACTTACTGTAGTTGTATGCGCGCTGGTGTTGTATTTCATACAACTTACTGTAGTTGTATGCGCGCTGGTGTTGTATTTCATACAACTTACTGTAGTTGTATGCGCGCTGGTGTTGTATTTCATACGAAATCTCGATGTATGGCAAAATTCAAATGAAAGGAATCAAATGGGAGGGACTCACGTCTTATCCAGTGGTATTCAGCCAGGATCGTCCTGGATTCAATCCGCAAACTTCGAAAGGGGCACCGAACACTTCACAGCTGAGTTTTCTATTATTTTAGTGGCACACACACGATCAAAAATGAGTAAAATGTGTAATCATTACGGGAGCAGAACAGTCGCCGTCCATTGATCGAAAACGATTGTTTTTAAGAATGCGTTCCGCATTCAACGCCCTATATGCATGAGAGTCCGACAAGGACGGGGAGAGGAAATTTAGGTAGGATGAAAGGAGAGGTACGTGACTTCTGCCATTACAATTAAAGCATAAAAAATAGAATCGAATTAATAGCTTTAGCGTAAACAGTAGTAGTTAAATAGATGATTGTTATTGAACTGAGGAAGTGGGTGGCAGCTGGCAGCTGGCAGCTGGCATCCACACTAGGGACTCAGCTGTGCTGCTGGTGTCAGGTTCCAGAACCCGCCGCGTCAACTACTCATGTTAAAGAATTATTATTTAATGCAGTTACACTATTAAAAGTTGTTATGAATGTGTATGTATGTGACAGATCATGAGAGTAACATTATTAAAATTATAATGTAAATAAGTATTATACATGATACGTAACACTAATCGAAAGCAAGCACTAACCAGTATAAAAATTAAATAAATAAAAAAAACTATATATAATGCGACCAGAATATATGATGGTCTAAAGATACTCCCCTGAGGGACGCCATAAGTTCTATCGTCGCTGATGTGGTCATCGATCCTGAGCTCTAATTATCAAATTAATAATAAAACTGTGACCACGGACACTGCAAAGTGTTCGAAACGTTAGGAATTAAAATGATGTAAAAAAATAATAATCTACTATATTTATTTATTTATTTATTTATTTATTTAATAATAATAAGAACGGCTAATGAATGCCACTTACACTTACTATTTAGTTTACATTATTAACAAATTAGTTGAGTATTAGTCACAAATTATAAAATTAGTCCAAAATATACAATGTTAGATGTCAATTATAAATATTACAATAAATTTAAAATAATATTCTTACCATTCAGTCATATGCAATTTTGTTCACAAAAAGTCAAGATAAATTTTAGCATAGCAGGCAATTTATCACAAAATATGTCACATTCAGGGTACTCTTTGAGGAATGCGTTGAGACCACGAACGATACGGCACATCGGGCTAAAGTCTCGCGACTTCGTACGGCTAAGACCAGTTGAAAAAAGCTTATTTCTAAAACTGGGCCTGTGCCGTATATAATTATCAGGTATATACAGAGCGCACATACGGTTATGAAGGGCCGGCGAGTCTATGTCACCTTTTAGAATCTTACAGCCGGTCTTAAGTTGGTCGAGGGAACGTCTTACCTCCAATGAGTTAAACCCTAATCGGCCAAGCAAGAAATCAGTGGGATAAAGGTACGGGTAATACCCACAGGTCTTTTTATAAAAATTTCTCAAAAAAGCTTTTTGCACCTTCTCGAGAGACAAAATGTGTGAGTGACAGTGCGGGCTCCACACACATGCGCTCGACTCCAGCTTACTTCTAACCAAGGTAGTAAATAGAAGTCGGAGGACGTGAGGATCACGGAAATCTTTGGCATTACGCAACACGAAGCCAAGGCGCCGGTAGGATTCCTTCGCTGTAATTGCTACATGGTCATTAAATGTGAGCGCACGATCAAAAGTTACGCCTAGGTCTTTAATCGTAGACACTCGTTTCATATCAACACAACCAATAAAGTATGTATGACGAAGAGGTTTACGTTTTCGGTCAAAAGTCATAACGTAGCATTTATCGGGGTTGAATACCATTCTGTTACGTACACTCCATCGATAAATGGAATCAATATCGCACTGCAAACTATCGCAGTCCGCTTGTGACTTTATCTCATGTGCAAGCTTTAAATCATCGGCATACAGCAAACATTTGGCGAATTTAACTTCCTTAATCAAGTCATTAATCATAATTAAAAAAAGCAAAGGTCCCAGAACAGATCCCTGACTTACACCAGATGGAGTAAGGTAGGGTTTGGAGACATATGCACCATACTTGACAAATTGCCGGCGGTCACGCAAAAAGTCTGCAAAGAATTTGAGAAGTTTAGGAGAGAATCCGATATTACTAAGCTTTTGCAGCAAAATGTCGTTATCAATTTTATCGAATGCTTTGCAAAAATCAAAATATAGGACATCCACTTGCAAGCATCGGTCCAGACAACTCGAAGCATAGTCCACGAGACTAAGAAGGTTCGTGTTTACTGATCTTCCTGGCCGAAAACCATGCTGTTCATCACATAGGTACTGCGAGACTTGCCTATAAATCTCATTATGAAGGATGTATTCAAAGACTTTGGCTGGAGAACACAAAATGGCAATGGGGCGGTGTTCATCCACAGCAGTTTTGTTACTAGACTTGGGTATTGGAGTGACCCTAGATAATTTCCATTGTCGCGGATAAACACCACTTTCCAGAGACAGATTAAAAATGTGACAAAGAGGGGAGGTCAAATATTTCTTTGAAGACTTTAGAATAAAAGCTGGCAGATGGTCTGGTCCTGGAGAACTACTCACTTTGAGTTTATTTAGACCGTGCTCCACCTCCTTAGGAGAAATGTTAGGAATATTAACCGTGCCTCCCTCTGTAGGGTTATCAGTGCATTTATTTACATCTAAATATGGGGGATCTTTGAGAAACACACCTGAAAAATAATCAGCAAAACCCTCAGCTGCTGGAACTCCCTCCAGAGTAGTTTCCTCATAGACAACGGATGGCTCAAAACCGCCTTTGGACCTCAAACTAGATACATGACGCCAAAAATGTTGGGGACACTTTTTCAGATTGCTTTCTATAGACGCAGTATGTCTGCTATAAGCCTCAGATATACGATTCCTAAGATTAGTTCGAACGTCAGAGAAGGTTTGGTAGTCATTTACGCATTGGGTATGCTTCCATACCTTATGCAGCAACTTTTTCCTTCGAATGTCTCTAATAATATCTGAGGTGAACCAGACAGGATATCTAGCCGAAGTAGATTTCATTCGCTTTTTTTTAGGCGCACTCTGATCGAAAACTGCATACAGTATATCATAAAACCTATCAGCTGCTGTCTGTGCATCGGTGCACTCATAGATGCAAGCCCACGATGATTCACTGAGCAGACAGTTCAGGTAGGATATATCAATTTTCTTAAAGTTCCAGTCGTGAGAAAGGTCAATGTTGCTCGGTGGCAGTCCTATATTGGGCTCCCTACGTGAATTAAAGCGACAAGTTAACTCGAGTGGAGGGTGGTATGTATCGACATTCACTAGCCCGCCGGTCACTGCTTCGACCACGCTCATCTGTGACTCATCGCATTCCCACGTCAAAACAACATCTAACTTGCTTCCATGTGCATTATAAATATCATTACAATCCGTAATGTTACAATATTCCAAAAAATACCCGTAATAGTTATTTATATTAGCAGAGGCACTCTTCATATTTAAATCGCCGGTAATAAAAAGTTTACCATTCAAAGAGCCAATAAATGATTCAACCTTACAAAACCAGCTCATGTATTTATCATCCGTTGCGCTCGGGTTTATATATACGATGCATATAAATATAGTAACCCCGCGATGGAGAAACGAAGCCCATAGGTCCTCTCCACTCTCGGTCTCCAGATCTCGTCGCCGTTTCAGTGGTATGCCAGGTCTTGCGGCAAGCAGGACGCCTCCACCGGGAGAGCTCCTATCCCGCCGCAAGAGCGACCAGCCATCCGGAACTACCTCGGCGTCTTCAACTGAACCGTCAAGAAAGGTTTCAGAAGCTGCAACAAGCATGTTTTCACAAAGCAGTAAACTTGTGTTCAGGTCTGATAGCTTGGTTTTAAGGCCCCGTACATTCTGATAAAAGATAGTGATTTCAGAGCAGCTCTTATTACACGGCGTGTTTCCCGCCGACATTACGCTGAAATGGCCGGGACGGCTCATTTTCGGGGGCGCGTTTCTTATAATTAATCCATATTTTCACTCGCGCGTTATCAGGCCAGACGTCAACCGAAAAACACTTATCAAAACATTCCTCCGGGACGCCTATTTTGAAAGACTTGTAATAGTTTTTAGTCTTTAGCTCTTCAACCGTACATGCTTTCTGTGGGCATAGGTTATTTAAATACTCCTTTATTTCGTCTGCACTTGAAAGCATATTCCACAAGTGTATGTATTTGCGTGGCTCGACTGCTCTAAGTGTTGTCACGGACGGCCCGGCGAAACAGCGCAGCGATAATGAGTGACGCATCTTTTGGTGACGAACCTCTGTCCATTGATTTCCGCTAGTTGGTTGAGCAGGTAAAACAGTTGGTTTTGTTGCAGCTGGTAGACTTGACAGGTTTGGAGGAGATTGTGTAGAAACATGTTCAGAGCCGGAGACGGGCGGGTCCATTATATATTCAGACTCGACGTTGCTCGTATTTGTTGTAGTCTCTTTCAGTTTACTGTTAGGCGAGTAGATAACTATGTTGTTTCTTTTCTTGCGTCGCCGCTGATGTGTTTTCCGTTGAGCAGCGGAGTCCTCATCACTCGAGGTAGCTGTTGGTAACTGCGACACCACGGGCTGGGACAGGCCATCAATGTTACTATTGTTATGTGAAAGCTGTTCCAGTGCGCATACACGGCGAGTCAAATCGTGGGTGGTAGTACGCATCTCATCATTAACGTTTTGCAGGTCCAAACAATATTTTTTCTGCAACTCATTTTCACGGTTAAGTCTATCATTCTGCACTTGATTGGTTGTGACAGATTTTTCTAGGTTGGACAGTTTCAGCTGAAACTCTCGAAACTGGGCATTAAACTTCCTATCCAACTCTTCCCTGATAATATCCCGAATGCTGTCCGCCGAAATACAGGAACAGTTACAGGCGCTGCGAGGTCTTGTGCGTAACGTGACGTTATCGTACTCGAAGGCAACCGTGGCCGGTGGCCCCTGCGCTGCCTTCGTCGTCTCTTTTAGCGTTGGTGGCACCGTAGATCGTATGGGAGTGTTTGAGTTGTCCCCCTGCTTAGGCTCCTTGCAACGGCATAATGGGCATACCCACGATTCTTTAAACTCCTTCGAGACCTCATCCAAATCTTGTATCTTAAAGTTGACACAACTGCAGTGAAATTTTTCGGAGCACCGACAGCATTGTAAGAACGGTACACCTTTCAACAGACCAATGCATCCGGCGCATTTCTGAGCATTCATTGCTGCACGTTACGATAAAACGCCTAAATACGCAACAACCGCAATGCACAGCTTCACTTAGGTACGCTTTCCAGGCGGTGATTTGCAATATTTTTGTGGATCTAATTAACACCTGTATTTATCGCTGTTCAAAATACAGGCTAGCTCTTTGCTAATAGATATTCGTCAGGAGTTACGCGCTAACCATGCTATTCGCAGATACTATGCTGTATGCAATGGCACAGCGGGCGCTCTGCGAGTTGTCGTAGGTCAGGTCTGCAATGATTGCGCAAGATAATGTTATGACGCGTTAAGTAATACTGGATGAAACTCACGAAATCCTGGATGATTCGGAAAGTGACGAGCACAACCAGGAAGAACGATCGAATAGCTTCACACTTGTTAAAAATATAACTTAAAACACGACTTGAAAGCAATTTTAAAGAGATTTAATTTACGGAATAGACTTTTTACTGCGTTCGCGTGATTTTGCGATATAGATACTTTATGATCAAAGCCTCATCAAACAGAAAGTCAAATGATGTAGAAATTCCCTAAATGAACAGTTTTTTCCTCAATCTTTCAGGCATGAGATATGAACAGGCATGAAACTGCGAACTCAGCACTTGCTTACCTATTTTAACACTCAAAATGAATTTGCTATCATTTTTAGGGTTCCGTACCCTATGGGTAAAACGGGACCCTATTACTAAGACTCCGCTGTCCGTCTGTCACCAGGCTGTATCTCATGAACCGTGATAGTTAGACAGTTGAAATTTTCACAGATGATGTATTTCTGTTGTCGCTATAACAACAAATACTTACAAAAAAATCAGAATAAAATGAATATTGAAGAGGTGGGTAAGGTTGCTCGTTTTTGCTTGATATTGATAACAGCAACTGGTAGACGCTTGAAATATTCACAGAATACTTAGTTATATAGTTTTTTCTGTATTCTGAGGTAATATATTAACTTAAAAAGAAATAATTAAATTTAAATTTAAGGTGACATACAACAAACGTGATTTTTAAATTGATAATTATTGTATTTTGTGGTGGTACGGAACCCTCAGTGTGCGAGCCCGACTGGCACTTGGCCAGTTTTTATTTAATTTAATTTTAATTTTATAAGTAACTAGTTTTTTGCCCGCGACTTCGTACGCGTAGATTTTCATATAAACCTTCAATCCTTTTTTCTTCCTTTAATCCGGCCTTGCGCAAAATAACATAGCATATACTTCAATCTGGTCATAGCTAAACATATTCGTGAAAACCGCATTTAAATCCGTCCGCATTTTCTTCCATCATTAAGAAATGTGCGTGAACAAACAAACAAAAATTCTAAAAACTGCCTTAACATGTTCAGCTGCTTATTTTAAGTCGCCCTGTGTGAAGTATTGATAGAAGCATAACAGTAAAAATACCGTCAACAGTTTTCAAATCAAAAAGATAATGTGACCACAGCATGTTGAAGACAGACCCGTTAGCTCAGTTGGTAGTATACCTGCTTTCTGTGCTTGGGGCGTGGGTTCGATTCCCATCTAGGACAAACATTTGTGTGATGAACATTTGTGTTTGTTCTATGTCTGGGTGTTAATATCTATTTAAGTATGTATTTAAAAGTATATATGTATGTATAACAGTCTCTGGCAGCCTTATTACATGCTATGCTTAGTTTGGGGTCAGATGACCGTGACATGTGTGCAATAATGTCCCAGATATTTATTTATATTTATTATATGTTTTGAAGTTTTATTTTTGTCTAAACCATAAAAGTATATCAAGTCATGTCGGGATGATACATCTCAAATTTGACTGTCCAGCGTCGCTTGTTCGATTTTTTTTCTATGACCATGCAATTTCTGAACTATTATGAATACGACCACAAGTATATGGCTTTGGCCACGGAACCCTGACATATGCTTGTCTTGACACGCTCTTGGCTAGTTCTTATTTCGCGTGCATTTGTATGTATATCTTGATTAAAATGCCATGAAATGGAACTACTCTATGTATCTGATAAAATATCACAGTAAAATAAAATTTAAAATGATATATAATATATAATGGTATATAATAGATAAATGGTATATATATTGTGTTTTCAACTTCTTATTTAATGGCCAAAATGCATTGGATTGAATCACCAAAGAAGTTGTAAGGCCTATGTTTTTATAACATCCTTGACGTTCATTCATCTAAGAAGGTTCCATAATTTAAATAAAAAGTTTTAATCTGACTGATTATCTGAATGACAGTTGACAGTTTCAAATTTTTTATGACTATGTTAATAACATTCTCTTTACTATGGACCTCCTTGCTTGAGGCTATGTGACGATCCTCATATTACGTTTCGGGTAACGAAGAAAATAATCATTGATTTTTTAATTTCTTATATGTAATAATAAAGAATTAAAATAAATGATATTACATAGCCTATCTTTTAATCTGGTAATTTCTAAGCATATTCGTGAAAACCGCATTTAAATCCGTCCAGTGGTTTAGGAGATGTGCGCAGACAAACAAACAAACAGACAAAAATTCTAAAAACTGTCCTATCGTGTTCAGCTGCTTATTTTAAGACGCCCTGTGTGTTATTTTGTTATCTCGCAATTACAGATGTTTTAATCTCTACGTTTTTATTATAATGTATAGATAGATAAAATTTAAAAAATATTGTGGATCGTTGAAAGTTAGTCAACATTCTGAGAAAGGTTAGAGTTAAAATGAGTAAAAGTAGGCAAATAGAAGTATTATTATGTTTGGTCCGATGCAGCCGGTTGTTCGCTGGCAACAATAATGATTAGTTTAGTCAGTTGGTAGGTACTGGTATGTACATGGTTGTTTGTTTTGAACTGAACAGGCTGCACATGAAGGAGGAAGCCAGCGACTACCTGCAGGCGGACACGATCCGCGCGCTCGTCAAGAAGTACTCGCAGTTCATCAACTTCCCCATCTACCTGTGGGCCTCGCACTCGGAGACCGTCGAGGAGACCGAGGACGCGGCCGAGGATGCGCCCGAGGACGAGGACGCGCGTGTCGAGGACGCCGACGACAAGAAGGAGCCCAAGAAGACCGAGAAGACCGTCTGGGACTGGGAGCTGATGAACGACAACAAGCCCATCTGGACGCGCAAGCCGTCCGAGGTGGAGGACTCGGAGTACACGCAGTTCTACCGCAGTCTCACCAAGGACAGCGAGCCGCCGCTTGCGCGCGCGCACTTCGTGGCGGAGGGCGAGGTGACGTTCCGCGCGCTGCTGTTCGTGCCGCGCGTGCAGCCCTCGGACTCGTTCAACAAGTACGGCGCCAAGACGGACCACATCAAGCTGTACGTGCGGCGCGTCTTCATCACGGACGAGTTCAACGATCTGATGCCCAACTACTTGGCGTTCATACAGGTTGGTATACACCTCACCTCCCTGACCCCCACCCACCCTCGATACATTGTTTGTGACCTCTCCATGCGCGGGTGCCTGCAGGGTATCGTGGACAGCGACGACCTGCCGCTGAACGTGTCCCGGGAGACGCTGCAGCAGCACAAGCTCATCAAGATCATCAAAAAGAAGCTGGTGCGGAAGGTGCTCGACATGCTCAAGAAGATCCCCACCGACGAGTACGAACACTTCTGGAAGGAATACTCTACCAAGTGAGTGTGAAGCACTCTCTCTCTCTCTCGCACGCACGCACTCTCTCGCACGGGCTGACGTGTGTCCTTGTCTCGCAGCATTAAACTGGGCGTGATGGAAGACCCGTCCAACCGCTCCCGGCTCGCCAAGCTGCTGCGGTTCCACTCGTCGGCGTCCAGCGAGCAGACCTTCCTTGCGGACTACGTGGCGCGCATGAAGCCCAACCAGCACCACATCTACTACATCGCCGGCTCCAGCCTCGCCGAGGTACGCACGCACGCACACATACGCACACACACACCCACACCCACACACACACACACACACACACTATACATACTCGTCGTCGGCGAGTCCAGCGAGCAGACCTTCCTGGCGGATTACACTGCAAGTACGTACTCCGCTAGAAATTTTCTGCCTGGTCATGTTAGGGAGTATTCCTTTTAGCACAACCATCGTATCTCCAAAACCTAAATAGTGTAAAATCGCTACAAAATTATACAAATTGTAAACAATTGTAAAAATATATAATAGAAAAATATCCATGCTCGACCAGCACGGCTGCAGATGTACAGATGTGTGATGCTGAGCTCGGGAATATTTGATGACGCGTCCTCATTGGTGATCACTTGCACGGACAAAGTTTGACAGCATCGCGACCAAACGTAATTATTAAGTTTAGTTCGTTAGTTCGTGCAAGTCCTAGAGACGATCTCTGATAGAGAACGAATCCTATAATTATCATATATGAAGTACAGATGATAATGTGTGTCCGTGTGGCTGCAGGTGGAGAAGTCTCCGTTCGCGGAGCGGCTGGTGGCGCGCGGGTACGAGGTGCTGTTCCTCACGGAGGCAGTGGACGAGTACAGCCTGTCCTCGCTGCCAGAGTATGACGGGAAGAAGTTCCAGAACATCGCCAAGGAGATCTTCGACCTGGAGGAGAGTGAGTATCTAGCGCCAGGGAGCCGCACTGGCTATCCGCGCCCCTAGGAGCTGGTCCTGCTCCACCGGACTGAGTCACATCGTGTCGTGTGTCACAAGGGTCCACGTTTGTCCGCAGACGAGTCGCAGAAGGAGCGCTGGGAACAGGCCAAGGCCAAGTTCGAGCCGCTGACCAAGTGGCTGGGAGAGAAGCTGGGCGCGTGGGTGACGCGGTGCGCCGTGTCGCGGCGTCTGGCGCGCTCGCCGGCCGCGCTCGCAGCCACCGCCTTCGGCTGGACCGGCAACATGGAGCGGCTCGCCATGTCCAACGCACATCAGAAGGCGGACGACGCCCAGCGCAAGCATCACCTGACGCAGAAGAAGCTGCTGGAGATCAACCCGCGCCACCCCGTGGTGGCTGAGCTGCTGCGCCGCGTCACGGAGGACCCGGAGGCGCCGGCGACGCTGGAAGCGGCGCACACGCTGTACCGCACGGCGGCGCTGCGCTCCGGGTACATGCTGCAGGAGGGACAGGCAGTGCAGCTGGCCGTGTCCGTGGAGCGCATGTTGCAGGCGGAGCTGGGCCTGCCGCCGGACGCGCAGCCCGAGGAGGAGCCCGAGGAGGAAGACGAGCCCGCGGAGGAGGCGACCGAGGAGGAGCTGCCCGCCGAGGACCACGACGAGCTGTAGGCCATGTCGGCGTGTGAGGCGTGTGTCGCGGTGAGATTAGCCTGATCTCTAATGTAAATAAATAAGGTACTTATATTTATTACAAAGTCGTTTTTTTTTTTACCCCGCCTTTTGATGACGTGAGACCGTGAACGTGATAGTATTCAGCTATCAAACTGTGTTGTACCGGTACTGGGGGTCGACACCTGGACACTACCGGTACTGGGGGTCGACACCTGGACACTACCGGTACTGGTTTCATATCATTTATAAAAAAACATACAAAATAGAATGCAATAATATTTTTGTCACTAATATTAAAGATATAATTTAATAATGTGTGTGTTTTCACATTCTGAAACTATGTTTCTCCTATTAATACACGTAGAGTACCCTAGTAGGAATAGGGTTCTCCGTTTGTTGTCTTTTTCGGTCGACTTTTTAATGTTATTGGAGATGAGCTGTAAAGCTGAAGATGTTATAGTTGCAGTTCTGAGACTTAAAACAGGTGTTAAAGTTTAATAACGAAAGAAGGGGTAGGGAAGGGGGAGTCAATAAAACAGAGTTAATGATTTTATGAAGCTGCGTGAGGTCGATGTGACGTGTATACGACGAGTGAGTGATAGTGAGGGGGGGGGGGGGTGTACGTGAACATATTGTAAACGTACGGCCCATGACACCATGACCTAGCTCATAATGTTCAGATACCGTTTCACTATGAACAGATCTGACTGTCGAATTATATTCCACGACAATTGAATTAAACGTACGGATGAGAGTATAATAAAGATATAGAAAGCTCTCAGGTCGACGATTTTTTAGGGTTCCGTAGCCCGACAAGGAACCGTTATAAATTCGTTCTGTCCGTTCGTCCGAATTTTTTAGAACCTTCTAAGATAATTGCATCAAACTTTGTATAATGATAGTTGTAATATAGATCTCAATTTTAAACGTATAAAAAAATATAATATTGCATTTTAGGGGTGGCTCTGGTACATGTGAAATGGGGATGAAAATATTTTTTTCACTCCACCTGCTCGTGTGGGGTATTGAAATGAAAATTGAAATATTTTTATTCCAGATTTACATCCATATTATATAAAGGTGTATTGTTATAAAGGTCTTTAATATGAAGGTAAGATTTCATACATCACATTCTATAAAGTCTATACGTTGCGAAATATGCCAAGAATTTCTATACTATAAGAGTATAAGAGATATAAACTTGAATCTTACAATACAGATAGGTCATATTTAAAACTTTCATTCAAAATTATTTTGAACATTATCTGATGATGACTTTTTGAGTAACAACTAACAACGATAAAACTGTAATAAATTCAAGGCGTTCTAGCTCAAAGGTTTGCCCTTTTTGTAAAATGATCTTTACAAATAATGTTTCACAATCAGGTTTCTCTATGTTTAAACCATAAAAAGTATATGCTATGTCGGGATGGTACACCTCTGAGCTTCGTTCGTTCGAATATTTCTATAACCATCATTTTCTGAACCATGATTACAATCGTATGGCTTTGGTTACGGAACCCTACCATATGCGTGTCTCGACACGCTCTCGGCTAATTTTTTAGTGTTGATTGTATGCAGCGAAGCAAATTACCATGGACTTCAAATTCTGCCAGTTTTGAACAAAGCTCGACGTGATTTTCTTTACGCTTTGGCAAAATCAGTATGAATAGAGTCCACCTGAAGACGATAGGAAGCATTGCATAAGTCATAATAGGCATGATGACTAATATTTTTTATTAAGGAACTCATAAAAAAGCTGATCATCAATATTATAGAGCCTATCAACGAAAACAAAATTAAAATTAGTTCAAAAATAAATAAGTATTTTAATTTCATGCTAGACAGAGAGCGCACTATACTGAGCTATGACGTCAAGCCTCAGACGCGCCATACAAATGCTATACTAACACACGCTTTACGAAAAAGAGATGGAGCATCCCCTCTCTATCCCCACCTAAAACTTTAAATGCTCATATCTCAAAGATTAATCAGCCAATTCAATTTATTTTTTCAGTATATATGTGTAATGTATTTTTCATTACTCATACTCGGAAAGCAGGTCTGAAGTTGCCTGAGGAGCGGGTTCAAAGTACATAATACATTTCAGCCCTAGGGAGAATCACTTTTAACTGACAGTGACAGTTGACAACTGACAGACACTCAAATAACTAAAAAACAACTAGTTCTATTTTCACATTTGTATTGAACCATGTTCCAACTTTTTTTTTCTTCTCAGAGGATTATTCCAAACGAACCCGAACTATTTTGCAAAGCACGTTAGTGTGCTTATGAGACTAGTTATCACACTGACTTTTATCACTTGACTCAAAAAATTATGTTGAAAAATAAAATAATGTTGCCAACTTCCAAATCGCAGTGATGTAGACGATGTAGTCCGAGACAAACTCCAACTCCGCGCCCTCTTATTGAAGAGGTTTGGTTCGTCAATGTTGCCACGGAGGATCTTGTAGGCACATTACCACAGAACATATAATACATTTAGAATATCATTTATTATCATATATTCACATTTGTGATAATTTTTTTAATTAAAATATGTACTACGAAAGCTTCTATTATGAACTCGTCAATTTGTTACAAAATTAAATATTTTGTAGGTAAGTAAGACCAAGGATCCATATAGCGTTACCTAGCGTTATCTTCCTTGCTAATACTTATTGCATTGTCATGCGGTTTACATATTTCAGCTTGTCCATGCTGGACATAGCGCGACCGCAAACGCACGATCATCAATAACCTAGATGCGGCCAAATCGCGAGTCAGCACCACGTCAGCACAGGCAGACGGCCTAGTGACGAGAGTACGAACTTGCTCAGCAATTATTAGTAGGTTAGGGCCGCTAAAAGTAAGATTACTTAGTATAAATACTGTAAAAATTTAAAATAAAATTAATCACTACTCAACCTGGGTTTGATTCACACTCCTGACTCCGGGGAAGCCCTGAAAGAAGACAACGAAGAAGCCCGAGGAATCCCCCACTACTACCAGCGGTCGGTTAACCAGGAGACCACCGCCCAAGACGCTCCCGCCCAAACTGGCGGCTGGTCAACCAGGTGACAGCCGCCAGTGCCGTAACTAGCCTTTGATGCGCCCCGTGCGAGCTTCTATAATTGCGCCCTTGAAAACAAAACTTGGTCCTGGTGTGGTCATTTCTGCGCCGCTCCAGAGTCTGCGCCCTGTGCCTGGGCACCGCTGGCACAGCCCTATTTACGGCTCTAACCGCCGCCCAGGACGCTCCCGCCCATGGGACGTTCACCACTGCCAGCGGTTGGTCAACCAGGAGACCACCGCCCACAGACGCTCCCGCCTTAGGGACGTCACCTCCACTGCCAACGGCCGGTCAACCAGGAGACCGTCGTCCGAACGCTCCCGTCCTAGCGACGTTCCACCGCGCCCTGTCCAGTACCTTCCGCTGGGCGGGTGACTTACCTTCCTTTTCTCCCACTGTGGCTAAGACACTAGCGCCGTCACCTTCTGTGATGTGAACGTGAGTCTGCGTTATCGGCAGTGGGAAAACCGTACCTGCACGTATTGCACGACGCGTGTATCCTTAACTCCTTCCACTTCCGCCTGCCGCCTTAGGTCTCATGGTGACAGGTATCCCGCTATATCTATATAAGTATATATTCAACTTGTAGGTATGGTTAGGATAGGGAAGTAGGGAGGGCTGGTAGGGTGTTAGGGCATTAGGCGTACAGCTAGGTAGGTGCTCCTACAATTATGTCAGGCGTAGGTCGATATCTCAGTCGGCTGTACCTGTACGCAGCCCATTCGGAAACCGGAAACTGGGTCAAATGTACCTAACTTGCAAGTATTGATTACAGAGACACCGGTACTACAGGTGAAACAAAAAAAAACTAGTAAAGAAAAAATTCTTATTTTTCGTCAAAAATAAAATTGGTGTTGCCTTGCACGACTCCAGCGCGCACATATTACACGCAAGGTATTGCGTAGAGATAAGAGTGCGTGAGGTAAAGCAGGTGTGTGCCGAAAAACTAGGATTTTAGCCGAAGACGTATCGACCCTGAAGGCTACTGTCTAACTGATTTATACGCTCCGCATCAAGTCCATTAGTCCACCGCTGTACATACCTAGGTCTCAACCTACGATTTGGACCTGTTGGAAGCGGCCTCGATCCAGCGTTTTCCTGCTATCTCTTTTAGGCAATCTGTCCATCTCGTGGGTGGACGTCCTAGGCTGCGCTTACCGGTCTGTGGTCTCCATTCGAAAACCTTTTAGCCCAATCGGCCATCTGATCTGCGTGCTATGTCACTGCCACTGCCCACTGCCACTCCAACTTGGTAATCCGGTGGGCTATGTCGGCGTGCTATGAAACTGATTACCTACATGGTGACAGCAAACTAGTCGCCGAAAAATTACAAAGCCTAGAGCACCGCCCTAATAAAGCAGCTTGTCTTTCTAAGTATTTTCTATCGGATACATTTCGGCGAGTGTGCGTAAGAACTTCATAACCTCATTTAACCCTCCCCCTATTACTACAGGACAAGTGGAAAGACTGCACAAAGCAGTGATAACCCCTTCCTCGTGGAAATTCTAAAGATTCGTACTCAACAATTTGGGTTGTCATTAATTATACGTAGGTAGTGGAACGTACTGCCCAAGAATAGAATTCCCTGCCGTCTTCTTTGCTTCCTGAGAACTACAATCCAGGCATCTTCAAGGCTAGAGTGAATAGATTTCTTTTAGATCAACGTGTTCCATCCACGCCTACACCGTTGCTTACCATCAGGGGAGTTGGTGGCCAAACGTAGATGGGTAGTTCTTATAGTGAAGGAATTTTGGTGCACTCAAATCATAGCTCCTTAGTTTTTAAATATTTCTGATTTATTTTAAATCTGGAATAAGGAACTAATTGGCTTCTATATGGGCACTGAAATTCAGCTAGGTTCGAAAATATATTTTTGGAGAGAAATGCCTAAACATGAGCAAAATTGTCACTTTCCTGTGGGGCGATTTTACAAAACACAAATTTTCTACCGACATTATACGTAAAGTAAGTAATTACATAAATCAAAGAAATTATATCTCATCACATTAACAATCAATAAAACTTTGCTAAAACGTAAAAAGAAGTGGAGTGTCTAGTATAGAAAAGTAGTACAAAAAGTATAAAAAGTATAACAAGAAGTATAAAAAAAGTTAAAGTAAAAAATAAAAAAATAAAAACACCCATTACGATTTTTTCGATAAACTTGGTAGTAAGTATAACTCTGCAAATATTGATCCTAGCGTAAAAATGATAATGACCAAACTTGTGGAAAATTAAATTTCCAACAACTTTGGTGGGGACCATTTTTGCTCAAAAGTTGAAAATTAACGAGTTATTTCAGAAAAACGAAAAAATTGAACTTTAAAACAAGATGGCGGCGAATGCTCTACCGGGATTAGTTAGAAAATCGAGATTTATACTCCCAACCACCCCTCCCGACGTTTAAAAAAAAAATCTCTCCCCGGATTTTTTTCTATTTCAGGCTAGTTTTATGTCTACCCCGACTGGACTATTACTCTCTACTAGGCTATTTGCATCGATACTCCCTACCCTACACACATAATAGGTCGGGGAAAAAGTCTTTTCGTATTTTGTATATATAAAGTTGTAGTAAAATCTCATCGGTTGTACTGTTTGTATCTGGCTGGTTTTGATATTAATAAAAATATGACATTTTAAAAAAGGAATACAAAAAGTAAAAAGCAATTTCCCGCCATTTTTCAATTGTTTTTTTGTTCGATAAAATGAATGAATCTGACGAAAAAATTCGATATATTTTGAAGTTTTATTACAAAAAAGACACAAGCTGCGAATAAAATATGTGACGTTTATGGACCTAATGCAGTGTCATCAAGAGTAGCACAATGTTGGTTCAAGCGTTTTCAGTCCGGGAATTTTGATGTCAAAGATGCAGCTCGCTCTGGTCGCCCTGTTACGGATAAAGTCGATGTCATTTCTTGAAGAAACTGAGAAGTTATTGAGACCATCTCAATTGAGGCAGTTTATAAAATGACGTGGAGGAGGATCTTTTACACAGGGTTGAACGAATTGTTTAAATGTCTCTTGGAAATTAAGGGACCCCAAAATACAGGCTCGGCCTAGTTTGGGGCCCACAACTAAAAGTTAAAATACTTAGTTTAATTCAATCTTATTAATTTGTAATAATTTGGATATTATTATTAGATAAATAAATCATTTGTTTTGATTTTGATTTAATAATCGGTAAAATGTAGTAAAAATGAACTGTTGGGGAGAAAATGGCGAAAAATAAAAAAAGGGGGAGGAAAATAGTTACATTTTTGCCTTTCGGAAGTAATAAATAGAAAAATATTGATGAAAAAAAAAACTTTCAGATAAGTACAAAAATTAGTAAATTTAATTTAGAAGAGAAAAGGCCTCGACAATTTTTTGCCTAACACTAACCGTTCTCGAGATATCGAATGAAACGCATTTTCATCGAAATGACCTTGAGTTGACCTCGGCAGAATCTCTCAAATTGGAATATATGCTCAGAATACACCCCCCTATCCCTATCGATCCTTCATAATCCCCAAACTACATAATTTTATGTTTATTTAATTCAGTAATTGCACTGGACTGAAGAGGCCCTGAGGCGAAGCCCAGAGTTGCTGTACTTAATATAATTATTAATTGTATGTAGGTACTAGGTATAGGTACCCAGAGCACTCACGCTCCCTCTAGCGGCGGCGGCGTGTGGCGGGACTTCCTCTGTCCTCAGATGTGGTCGAGGAGAATGATGGCTGTAGGTATATGACTCGTGAACAGACGTGCTGCTGCCTGCGTGCGGGACCACCGCTCCACCGCTCCACGTATACACGTATACACGCTATACACACGTATAACTTACCTATATATTCCTACCTACCTTACATTCATACCTTATATTCTTCTTACCTTTACCTTATAACTATAGTTGATAAAATAAAATAATTGTATAACTTGACAACAAAACGCGGACTCAGGGAACCACCAAAAGAAATAATTTAAAAATAATGTAGATAATACATACGTATAAGTTTAAATAATCATATGTATTTAAATACAAACTTATATTTAAATAAAAAAAATATTAGATTGGAACAAACCATAAAAAACTACAAATCTACTTATTTGTAAATGGGTAAAATCATCCAAGATAGGTGAATACAAATCTCGTCAAAGTCAGTACCGCGATTAAATGAATGAAGCGAACGTCGGTCGACTCGCGGCCGCCGCCGAGCCCACTCCCCTCGGCGCGGCGCGGCGTGCGTGTCGTGGGGCGGAGCCGGAGGGCGGGGCGGCGCCGGCGGCCGGCGGGGGCGGGCGGACACGCGGCCGCAGTGACGCGCGGCGCGCCGCTCCGGACGATCCTCGCGATTGTACTCCGTGCGACCGACCGACGGCACCGACACCATCCGACGTGACGTGACGTGACGCGAGTGACGCACCCAGTGCTAGTGCTGTGCTGTGACCTCGCACATCGAGTGTGTGACTTGCGAGCCGTAGTGTGTGAACCAGTTTGGATTGTCTCGAGGCTCCCGCACCGCGAGCTCAGCTCCCGCGCCCGGCTCCAGGTGCTCCAGGCCCCGAGGCGGGAGCCTGTGGGCGGCACTCCACACTACACTACACGGGAGCCGGCGAACAGTTTCCGAAACAAGTGTCCACACTAGGTATGTCGCATTCTACAAATGTGTTATTAACCCCCGACGCAAAACTAGGGATGTTGTAAGTACCTACATGTGTGTCTGTGTCTGTCATCGTTGCTCCCAAATGGCTGAACCAATTTTGATATAGTTGTGTTTTGTTTAATAGTTGAGTTGATCGAAAGTGTACCTACTTAGTTATGATTTAAGAAAATCTGTTCAGACGTTTGTAGATTAAGATAGCTGCAGCTATCTTAAAGGGTGTTTAAAAAACAGTTTGAACTTGTAAGTATATTCAGCTTCCATATACCTATCCACCAACCTCGCGAGTCAGGCTCCTATCCAGGCGAGACACCAGGCCAGGACAGCTGACGTGACGGATACTTTACGTGCGACCCGCCCCGGCTTCGCACGGGTATATGTTTTACTATATGTAGTACTTATATATAAACCTTCTGTGAAAAAATATCTATAACTGATAGTGAAAACCGCATCAAAATATCTATAACTGATAGTGAAAACCGCATCAAAATATCTATAACTGATAGTGAAAACCGCATCAAAATATCTATAACTGATAGTGAAAACCGCATCAAAATATCTATAACTGATAGTGAAAACCGCATCAAAATATCTATAACTGATAGTGAAAACCGCATCAAAATATCTATAACTGATAGTGAAAACCGCATCAAAATATCTATAACTGATAGTGAAAACCGCATCAAAATATCTATAACTGATAGTGAAAACCGCATCAAAATCCGTTGCGTAATTTTAAAGATCTAAGTATATAAATAGGGACAGACAGACAGACAGAGGGAAGCGACTTTGTTTTATACTATGTAATGATCAAAAGCATTATACCCCACTAGGTAGGTTCTTTGTAACCTGTTCATATTATTAGAAGAGGCTGATCTCACCTTCTGGTGTAACATACTCGTACGATACCTTCTTACCTAGGTGCTTAGTTTCCAAAATAAATAAATTGTTTGGTGAATTTATTTGGTCTTGTAATTTGTTTGAGATCGCAGGAACGAACTTGTGCCTACACACTTGTAAACATATAACCACAAAATAAACGAGTTACCTTAAAAACTCATTTTTAGGGTTCCGTGCCCAAAGGGTAAAACGGGACCCTATTACTAAGACTCCGCTGTCCGTCCGTCTGTCTGTCTGTCTGTCAGTCACCAGGCTGTATCTCATGAACCGTGCCTAACCTAAACTAACTACTTAGATAGTTGAAATATTCACAGAATATTTAGTTATATATTCACTTAAAAAATTAATAATTGAAATAAAACAAATATTTTAGGGGGGCTCCCATAATATAACAGACATGATTTTTTTGCCGTTTTTATAGATAATGGTACGGAACCCTTCGCGCGCGAGTCCGACTCGCACTTGGCCGGTTATTACTTATTTGATGTATGGGTCAATTATAACTGAAACGAACTTGATCACCTGTCTGCCCTGCGTCTGCGCCTGCGCCTGCAATCTGTACCTACATCACGTGTGTTGTGGCCTTTATTTTATTTTTGACATTTTGTCACCGGTACAGTTACATAATATATCTATATTATGCACAGACATTTAATACAGAAAATATTATGGCATATTATATGCTCTTACTACGGACAAGTTTAGCTCGCTTGGTTTCTTTATGTAGGTAGATAGTTTCCAATAGGTATCTAGTGCTGCTATAGGTAGGTACGAGTAGGTAGGTATGTTACTGACTGACCCCAAAATGTTCATAATGCGTAGTAGATAGGTGTTACATGTACCTATAGGTATACCTACTCACACACGCACACGTAGGATGTACATATTATGTACGTACATGTAGTTGTAGGTATACTTGAACATATCAGCTGTAAATCTAAATATATATATATATATATATAAAATGCTAATGTTAGTACGTAAAGACAGGGTTTTCTCTATCACCACCAACTTCCCGTTGGGATGGTAAATACCCCTTGGTTTCCAAGTGGGAGTAAGGGAGTGTGGTCGCGGGGGGTGGAAGGGAGAGGTTGTGGGTAGCAAAAATGTCAAAAAAATATTTCTGTCCTTTTCTAACTCATAAGAACTTCTCATGAGAGAACTCATGAGAACTTCTGGAAAGATCTTAAAATTTCTAGAAAGTTCCAAAACGTGTAAAATTGTTATTATCTACTGGGAATGTTCCAGAAAGTTCTACAATTTTCTGGAATTATCTACAAAGTTCCAAAATTAGTTCAAACTGTTATTATTGATTTAAAATGATTGAGAAAGTTCTAGAAATTTCTGGAATAATCTAGAAAATTCTAAAATCAGTGCAAACTATTATAATCAATATAAAATGTTTGAGAAAGTTCTTTTATAGTTGAAATACAGAAAGTTTTTTTATACCATTAAACATGCATGTATTTTTACCCGAGCAACGCCGGGTTTCACTGCTAGTAGATTAAACATATTGAGAACATCTCGAACAAAGCCATGAAAACTTTGGGCTTTATTCTCCGAACTACTAGGGACTTTAAAATGATTAAGACTTTGAAGATTCTCTATTGTTCATTAGTACGTAGTCAACTTTAATATGCTTCACAAGTTTGGACCCCTGTTATGAAAAATATATGAACATCCTTGAGAGGCCCCAAAAGAAGTTCCTACGTTATATTAATTTCAAAGCTAAGATTCTGAGCGCTGACTATGAGTATGATGAGGTTTGCTTTCATCATCATTTGTTGCCTGTTCGAGTCAGAAGAGAGGTTGCTGACCTGACCTTCATGTCTAATATACTTTCTAATAGGATCGATTGCCCTTCTCTATTGTCTCGAATGGGTCTTGTGACTCCTCTAAGCTCAGCTCCTCGTAGACATAATCTTCAGCTGTATACTCCACGCTACGAAACTAATTATCGAAAAAACTCCTTCTTTATTCGCACTTTATTTAATTTCAACCGCAACTATTCATCCAATGTTGATTTATTTATGATGAGGCAAAATACATTTAATAATACAATTTCCAAAAAAATCTTTGACACATTAAAAGTGAAATATCTTCTATTGTATTCTCTTTGGTGAAATATGACAACACTAAAAGTAGTTTGGCAAAAAAACGTAAAATCAAATATAAAAAAAAAACATTTAGTTTGTATGAGGTTTTTTATAGTTTTACTTTGGGTATTATTTGTTTATTTTTTTTTCTCTATGGTAACTAACGTATTATCTCTTATGTTAAAGACTTCGAATGTTTGTTTTTCGAATACTATTTGTGTATTCAGGCCCGAGTTGGTGTTGCAACGGGGCTTGTACATTATTTTTGTGTTGTATTAGTGAAAACATATTTTTGGCTTTTGTGTAACTGTTTATCTCATATCTACTGTGTTAATTAGCAGCTGTTTGTTTTCCATGTAAAATAAAATATACCTAAATATATATTCGGGACATGTTTTGCACCCACGGTCATCTCATGCCCTGTCCTGTCAACTGTTCTCTCACTAGTTGGCGTAGTACTCGTAGGTTTACCTAATATAGAGATACCAATAAGTATTTAAATATGGTAGCACTGAAGTTATTGATGTCAAAGTCAATGAAAGAATGAATGAAAGTTAAACTTGAAAAAAAAAAACCGGTGATAGCTAAAAGATAAATTAATTCCATCGTATCTATACGAAAAATAGCTGTTTCGTTTGTAAAAATGAATGATAATAAGCGCAAATATGTGAAATGTAAAGCAACAACAATGGAACATCTGGATCTGGCCTCGCACCGTCTGCACTCATTCCCAACACCAACATCTGTATCTGGCCTCGCACCGTCTGCACTCATTCCCAACACCAACATCTGTATCTGGCCTCACACCGTCTGCACTCATTCCCAACACCAACATCTTCCAAGGCTACTTAGGTACTTGAGTACTTCTTTATGTGACTTATTTTTGTTATAAATAACAACTCTGTGCACTACTACAATTTAATATTGGTTGCAAAGTAAATCAACAATGTTTACATTTGAGTACTGCCTACCTATGAATACCTAGGCATCTATAATTATATCAAATTAATAATCAGCGTTGCCAGGCGTCCCGATTTCATAATTATATGTCCCACGCGGGACAGGCTCAGTCCCGGTTTCCGGGGATAACTCAACCGTGCGTGCCATTCCCAACAATATATTTATATAGACAAACGTTATAATTTTTCAAATGATTCGGTTGAATTGAATCGGTTAGGCGGCGCGCCTTTGAATCGGATCGCGCAGGGATGTACTTCCCATCACTAAACTGCTTTCGTGACGTCATAGTAGGTATGAAAAATTGACATGATTGGTTTTCATACAGTTTGAACCGCATGTGACATTTACTTATAGATATATTATGTCTATAGTCAGGATTCTAATGATATCACATAGTTACATCAAACTCGGTCGAGACGTTTACAACTTACTGTGGAATGAAGAAACTCACCTACATAAATATAAACATACATATTTCAAAATATACATGAGTACTAGTCGTGTAGTGTAGTAAAATAACCGGCCAAGTGCGAGTCGGACTCGCGCACGAAAGGTCCGTACCATTGTCTATAAAAACAGAAGAAAAAAACACGTTTTTTGTATGGGAGCCCCGCTTAAATATTTCTTTTATTTTAATTTAATTATTTATTTAAAAAGTGAATATATAAATAAATATTCTGTGATATTTCAAGCTTCTAGCTGTTGCCGTTATCAATATCAAGCAAAAACGAGCTAAAAAAATCACGTTTGTTGTATGGGAGCCCCCTTAAATATTTATTTTATTCTGTTTTCTAGTATTTGTTGTTATAGCTGCAACAGAAATACATCATCTGAAAATTTCAGCTGTCTAATTATCACGGTTCATGAGATACAGCATGGTGACAGACGGACAGACAGACAGACGGACGGACAGCGGAGTCTTAGGTAAAAGGGTCCCGTTTTACTCTTTGGGTACGTTACCCTAAGCTGGCAACACTCTGCCCGAACTAAGAGTGAGTGAGAATTGTTTTCACTATTTTTGGTAAGTATGTTAAACGATTTGAGCAAGAAAATTAATGAGTTACCTGTGGAATGTCACACCAGAACTCTAATGCTGCTGTCCCGATCTATTGCGGCATGATTTGACCGCGCAAATTGTCATTATAAATATTTTTTTGGAAGCTTTCAACACTATCACCTGACTCGGAGCACTAACCGCGCGAGCGTCGTACGGTGCCATTTATAGCATCAATTGAACAGCTTATTTTTCGCGAATGTACTAGGGTTCTATAGGTACTTATTCTAAGGTACAACCCTACAATTTGCCGCCCTGTCAAAAAACTATCTGTTTCGTTCTGGTAACAAAAAATTTGTAACATAAGTATGTTTAATACGTTTATGCTAAATTAACTCGAACTTCGCTGTAAATTAGTACTAACTACTTCTATACTTTTAGTCCGTTTTCTGAGGTCGAACGTTTTTATTTTATTTTTAAAAAGCACAGATAATAACATGTTATCCTGTGACGTCATTTAGAGGTCAAATTAAATTCTAATGTTTTCTTAAATTTACGTTAAAATAAATAGCATCTTGTCGTTTTAAAAGGTCAGAGTAAAAGGTTTAATAACATAAAAATCTCGAAATGATTTCGGAACTGGCATAGGTTATATTTTTCTTAGCATACCGAACAAATTGCATGCTCTACTAATCCCCTTTTGCATTTTACAATTGGAGTAGCATAGCGGGCACGAATAAGTGAGACCGCTTCATGGTTGATATTACGAAATTATTAATAACTAGCGACCCACCTCGGCTTCGCACGGGTGTACGTTTTATTATATATTTATATTATACTTCCGCGAAAACTTTTGTAACTGGTGAAAATGGTGAATAACGCATTTAAATCCGTTTCGTGGTTTAAAAGGAGTTAGCGGATATATCTACAGACAGACAGACGTGGAAAGCGACTTTATTTTATACTATGTAGAGATATTCAAATAATAATATAAAAAACCGACATCATCAGAACTGGACCAAATGCGAAGCACCAGCTTTCAAATAAAAAAAGAATCATCAAAATTTGTTCACCCAGTCAAAAGTTCTGCAGTAACAAACATTTTAAAAAAACAGACGAATTGATAACCTCCTTCTTTTTGGAAGTCGGTAAAAAAGTACTGTATTATAGTGTAGGTTAGCAATTCTGTAGGCGCATCTAGGTATATGTCGATTCAAGTACCTATAAGTAAATGACTGTTTAGATATTAACATATATTATGTGAGTCTGTGGATTCACTTTCACACAAGTTGTACGCAGCAGTAACACAGGAACACCTGGTATTCAGTATTCACTATTACTTCTAGGTACCTATAGCCCAATATCTGGATATTACTATATACAGTAACAAAATGTTTCAACTCTACTTATTGCGAACAAAAGACATCAACGCGCGACTGGACTCAAACTCACCAAACGAGACCGGGGGGAGCGGCGTAAACAAAGGGAGGCCTATACCCAGCGGTGAGTCATTCAGGACTGATGATGATGATATTAGCAGAGTATTAGTCATTTCACCATCTAATTATTTTGAAGTTATAATTTAATAATAGGCTTATTTCCTATGGCGATGGTAGGCGAGCGGCAGGCCGGTAGTGCCGGTACTGTACTCGGTACCATTACGTGCGAAACTAACATTTTGACTTTTATATTATATTTACTGGCTTGTGACCATGGCTTCACTCGCGTGAAACTACATACAACAAAATAACATATTTTGACACTTTCCTGATTTGAAGTTACAATGTTACCCGGTGACGTGAACTAAGTACTCATATCGTGTGCAAGCGAGATATTGTAGCCCTCGTGCCAGAAACAGAACAGGATCGGGAGAAACGTTCCGTTCACCTGAAAATAATGCAAAGTAGAACACGTCGATCGTTTCACCTCGTGACTTGATTTTCTAAAAACGATGAAATATCTACCCTTACTTGGTATTTTTAATTTCTTCTGTAAGCAGAAACATGCTTTTAAGGGTTGATTTTGAGAAAACAACGAAACACGTGTTTTATGGGGTTTTGTAGCCCGACAAGAAACCCTTATAAATGAATACTGTCCGTCCGTCCGAACGTTTTAGAACCTTCTAACTTCTATAATTCTTCCCTCCTTGTAACAAATGCAGTAATTGCAAATGGCGGTTTCGAGAAAAATGCGGAAAACGTATTTTTTGGATATATTAACAACATATCTATGTTTTATAACTTTTTAAGTGTATCTAAAGAACAAGATCAAAATGATTTTTTGTGCATAATCCCTTGGGATACAATTTCTGCAAAAAAGTGACCCAAAAATGTCGATTACTGCAAGTGGAATTAGTATGGCAGAATTTTAAGATAAGTGCATGAAACTTAGCAAAATGGCAGATATAATAAAGATCTCAATTTTAAAAGTATATCGTTGAAAAGGTAGGTAAAATGAAGGTAAGGTTTCATACACTACTTCTTAAGATTTCGTACCCAAAGCGTAAAACGGGACCCTATTACTAAGGCTCCGCTGTCCGTCTGTCCGTCCGTCTGTCGCCAGGCTGTATCTCATGAACCGTGATAGTTAGATAGTTGAAGTTTTCACAGATGATGTATTTCTATTGCCGCTATAACAACAAATACTATAAAACAGAATAAAATTAATATTTAAGGGGGCTCCCATACAACAAACGTGATTTTTTGCTATTTTTATAGATAATGGTACGGAACCCTTCGTGCGCGAGTCCGACTCGCACTTGGCCGGTTATTTTATAAAGTCTACCCTCTGCTTTGTCTAACTATGTCTTGTCCCCCCCCCCCCCCCTCCCCCTCCCTTGCATTTCTAAACTATAAGACAGAAACTTGAAACACACAATACGGATAGTCCATATTTAAAACCTAATCCCCGTTAGCAGTTGGTAGTGTACCTGCCTTCTGCGCTTGGGGGCGTTGGTTCGATTCCCACCTAGGGCAAACATTTGTGTGATGAACATATGTGATTGTTCTATGTCTGGGTGTTAATATATATTTAAAATTATGTATTTAAAAATATATAGTGTGTATGTATGTATATCAGTCTCTGGCTGCCATATTACAAGCTTTGCTTAGTTTGGGGTCAGATGACCGTGTGTGCTATAATGTCCCAGATATTTATTTATTTTATCGAACATTATCTGTTTATGACTTTTTGAGTACCTAACAACGATAAAACTGTAATAAATTCAATGCGTTCTAGCTCAAAGGTTATTGACCTTTTTTGTAAAATGATCTTAACAAAGAATATTTCTCAATGAGTTTTCTCTATGGTTAAACCAAAAAAGTATATTCTATGTCGGATGAAAATCTCCGAAATCTCTGAAATTTGGTCTAAGTCCACAGAGCTTCATTCGTTCGAATTTTTGTATAACTATCAATATCTGAACTATGACTACAATTATATGGCTTTGGTTACGGAACTCTACCATATGCATGTTTCGACACATTTTTGGCCAGTTATTTATGTTTGTTACCTCAGATTTCCTTCAGTTTGTGTACCGATTAAGAAAATTCTATTTTTTTATTAAAAGGTTATTCTTTTAGATTGGCCCCATACAAATTACATCTAAATGTGTTGTGTATAATGTTTTTTCTGGAGTATCTGACTGAAGTACATACTTCGCTAAAAATAGTAAAAAAAGTACAGAAAAGTACTCGTATACTTTAGCAAATGAATAACAGCTAGTCCGCTGTAAAACGATTACCTATTGTATGGGAAGTAAGTAATATATTCAAATACATAATTTTCCTTTGCTGTTAGTTGCGGTGCTAACATGTGTGGATGCAAAACATTATTTTTTGGCAAGCAATGTGTAAAGAGAAAAATCATAAACCGTAAATTTGTTACAATACCACAAACATATATTTTTTCTTGCGATTATAAACGTATTTGCAGTTGGTAATCCAACCGCGACTTATGTCGATGTACAGCAACTTACGTATCTATACCTAGTCTGTGATGTACAGACTTACGTATCTATACCTAGTCTGTGATGTACAGACTTACGTATCTATACCTAGTCTGTGATGTACAGACTTACGTATCTATACCTAGTCTGTGATGTACAGACTTACGTATCTATACCTAGTCTGTGATGTACAGACTTACGTATCTATACCTAGTCTGTGATGTACAGACTTACGTATCTATACCTAGTCTGTGATGTACAGACTTACGTATCTAACCTAGTCTGTGATGTACAAACTTACGTATCTAACCTAGTCTGTGATGTACAGACTTGCGTATCTATACCTAGTCTGTGATGTACAGACTTACGTATCTATACCTAGTCTGTGATGTACAGACTTACGTATCTATACCTAGTCTGTGATGTACAGACTTACGTATCTAACCTAGTCTGTGATGTACAAACTTACGTATCTAACCTAGTCTGTGATGTACAGACTTGCGTATCTATACCTAGTCTGTGATGTACAGACTTACGTATCTATACCTAGTCTGTGATGTACAGGGACAATATTTTTCCTACGGTAGTTATTTAGTCCTTTGACCAAATTCACATGCTGAGTAACGGCAAAATAGGAGAACTAATATAAATTGTAAAATACCTAAAATCAGTGTATAACTGTGGTATAACCCAATTTTTTGTGAATAAATTGAAGTTAATATCAATCCAGTTTATCTTTTCGTCCGGTCCGGGCAATGGTCGGTGCTCTCATGTAGTTATACTTTATGAACTTCAGTAATGTCGTTCGAACTACGTATTTACATACCTACTAATTTGTATGGAACCCTCAGTTCGCGATTCCAACGCGCACTTGGCCGATAAATAATAATAATATTTATGTGGCATCGGCAAAAATATATATTTGGGAGTGATAAAATTTTTTTTGCTCTTTTCTTTTTTCTCGTGAAAGATATCTAAATAGCAAAAAATAATAATTACTCCCAAAATTTATGTTTTTTTCGATCGATATCTCAATAACGATGAACGATAGGTGAAAAATGTAGAGGACCTTAAATGTAGATCCTAAAGAACGCAACAAAAAAGTATTGCATAAAAAATTTCGTATCTCAACGGAAAACCGAGTTATTATGAAAAAACTGAATTTAACCCACATACATATAATACAGAAGCAGACCCAACAAGCCACAGAAATATGGAAGCAAAATACACTACATATACATTACACGCAAACATTTGCAAAACGCGGGCCGGACTCAAGGACATTCTTTTATAATAGTGCTAACAGATACTATTAGATTGTATCTGAAATGTGACGTCACAAAATTTACGACCCCTCCCTACCCTGTCAGTCACACTTCGTCGATCCCTCCTCCCCACCTCTTTATGTGACGGAATTTATGGATGGTCCCATTGGGTATTAATATTCAAACACACCAGACCAAATCAAATCATTTATTTTTGTATAAAACAATTTGCCAGATGTGTCATGTGGTTGCAGGATCTGAATTTGATGGAAATGAGGTATTCTGCTGCTCCCGCAGAACATTTTTGCCAGTAACACTTCTTTTTGTGGCTTTCTTTTCACTTGGTATGTTATCGCTCTGAAAATTATTACATGCAAGTTATCATAATGTAGTTAGTACAACTTGAGATTCATGATAGTGATAGCGACTGATCATTGAAAACTGTAGTTCTAATAAGCATTACACCTCGGGCAAGGATTTTTCGGAAACCAGTCCGGTCGAACAAATGTGCCTCTAAATGCTTTGAGCACAACAAACTTGTCGCATTGGGCTGCCAATTTTTTCGATTCAAATTCTTCAACCATGCGTTTCTCAACGTTTCATCCTTGGGAAAATTTAAAATGCAATAAAAAATGTTTGTTACTTGAAATATGTCTAAATAACCCTTTAATTACACTATCTAGATCACTACGTATATATATGACATGAACCACAATAGGTAGGTAGGTACTTTATTTACATTACTTAAGAAAAGCAGCTAGTAATTAATGAAAAAGTTCATGCCATCATAATCACATCAAGCTGAATCATCTATTTTAATTATACTTCTGAAATACGAATTCTGATTCAGAAATAAATTCCCTGGACAATGTCTAAGTACCTCAAACGCCAAACAATGATCGAATCAATATTTTTTTAAAGAAAACTACTTATTAACTTTTATTACACCCACCAAACTTGTACATTTATGAAATTGGAAAAACACAACCTACCCAAGCCTTCAAATTGTAAAGTTTATGAAAAATAACAAGAAAAAATTGCAATTCAAAATAAGCTCTATTATGACTATGACACACGAAACTTACTTAAGAAACGTTATACCAGGTGGCATCTTATGAGATGAATTAAAACACATGAGGACATTGCACTTCACCATAGTATTTTCGTATCTTTTAAACCAAATATGTAAAAATAACTTTTATTTTAGGTTTTTCGCTGTCAGCCTTCTGTCAGTATATTTATGCTTAGCAAAATGGCGACTTGGAACACAGTACCACATGCTCATTTTTTTCTATTATGTTGCAACGTTACGACAAAAAGAGATACGAATATAAGATTTTTGTGTAATCGAGAGGTACGCAAACATAACTGTTTTTGCGAATGTAGTTGTAAAAAACATGTTCGGTCTGTTTCTGTATTAAAAGTCTGTGATTTAACCGTTTTTTCAAGATAAGCCATTTTTGGTCGACATTTTGAAGTTAAGTTTTTCTAGCCCCCCCTGTGGGTAATATAAAAAATTTAGCTTTCTCGGTTAACTTGCATTTCTAACCCGTTTTTCCCGACGTAATGACTGGACTATATAGTGGCAGATGTCCTCACGCGGTGTGTGTGTTTGTGCAGGGTGGGCGCAGGCGCAGCGCGGGAGCGTGGCGGCGGCGGCGCCAGGGCGGGCGGCATGGGGCGCGCGCGGCCGCCGGCGGCATGGCGGTGAGCTGCCCCGAGGTGATGTACGGGGCCTACTACCCGTATCTGTACGGGCGCGGCGCCGCGCGCTCCTTCCACCACGCGCCGCACTTCCAGTACGACCGGGTGAGTCTCGTCCCTGCACTGCACTGCACTGAACTGAACTGCACTACACTACACTACAATGTGTGTCATTGTTGGACATCTTTATCGCTTCCGAACATAATCTCTGTAGGTACTCTTTTTTAACCCCGTATACCGCTACGAATCTCATTATAGAAAAAACTCCTTCTTTATTCGCACATTAATTGATTTCAACCGGAACTATTCATTCAACGTTGATTTTTTTTAGGCAAAATACTTTTAAAAATACAATTTCTGAAAAATTCTTTGACACATAAAAAGTGATATTAGATAATTCCAAAAATAATTTGGCAAAGAAAAATATATTAAAAAAAAAATTGTTTGTATGAGGTTTTTATAATTGTAATTAGATATTATTTATTTCTTTTTTTTCTCTCTGGTAATAAATCTATTATCTCTTATGTTAAATACTTCGAATGTTTGTTTTCCTAATACTATTTGTCTATCCAGAGGCCCGAGTTGGTGTTGGTGTTGGTGTTGCAACGGGGCTTGTACCTGTGCTTATACACTATTTTTGTTTGTATTAGTGAAAACATCTTTTTGGTTTTTGTGTAGATAACTGTTTATCTCATATCTACTGTGTTAATAAGGAGCTGTTTGTTTTCTAAGTAAAATAAAATAACCACCAATTTCTAAACTATAAATGTGAGGACAGTTATATGGCGATGGCTACGGAATCCACCACATGCGTGTAACGACACGCTGTTGGCTAGTTATTTGGAAGTATAAAAATGAAATGAAATAGTTTATTGTCTAGATTCGCATCCAATCTATCTATCTATATATATACATCTATACTCTATATACATATAATAAAAACGTAGAGATTTAAAAAACTGTAATTGCGAGATAACAAAAATAACACACAGGGCGTCTTAAAATAAGCAGCTGAACACGATAGGACAGTTTTTAGAATTTTTGTCTGTTTGTTTGTTTGTACAAACACATCCGCGCACATCTCCTAAACCACTGGACGGATTTAAATGCGGTTTTCATGAGTATGCTTAGAAATTACCAGATTAAAAGATAGGCTATGTTATATCTTTTATTTTAATTCTTTATTATTACATAAAAGAAATTAAAAAATCTATTATTATTTTCTTCGTTACCCGAAACGTAATATGAGGATCGTCACATAGCCTCAAGCAAGGAGGTCCATAGTAAAGAGAATGTTATTGACATAGCCATTATAAAAATGTGAAACTGTCAACTGTCATTCAGATAATCAGTTTAAATTTAACGAAGGTTCCTTAACCTTCTTAGATGAATGAACGTGTAGATCAAGGATGTTATAAGAACATAGACCTTACAACCTCTTTGGTGATTCAATCCAATGCATTTTGCAAGACAAGCATATTATGTCAGGGTTCCGTGGCCAAAGCCATACTTGTGGTCGTATTCATATAGTTCAGAAATTGCATGGTCATAGAAAAATTCGAACGAGCGAAGCTGGACAGTCAAATTTCAGAGATGTATCATCCCGACATGACATGATATACTTTTTATGGTTTAGACAAAAAGAAAACTTCAAAACATGCTCTGCACTGTGGTCACATTATCTTTTTGATTTGAAAACTGTTGACGGTGTTTTTACTTTTATGCTTCTATCAATACTTCACACAGGGCGACTTAAAATAAGCAGCTGAACATGTTAAGGCAGTTTTTAGAATTTTTGTTTGTTTGTTCACGCACATCTCCTAAACCCCTGGAAGAAAATGCGGACGGATTTAAATGCGGTTTTCACGAATATGTTTAGCTATGACCAGATTGAAGTATAGGCTATGTTATTTTGCGCAAGGGCCGGATTAAAGGAAGAAAAAAGGATTGAAGTTTTATATGAAAATCTACGCGTACGAAGTTGCGGGCAAAAAAACTAGTATATAATAATAATGCATGGATGTATTTGATTTTGCTTGGTTGTTGTTGTTAGATCGTCGTAGAACAGTTGTTGAAGATTATTAACCTTCATATAGTATACTGTGTTCCGGATTGAAAGGCAATGTTTCCAGCGAAATTACAGGGCACACAGAGATTTGACATGTTATATCTCGGGGTGACGAGCGCAGTGCATTGCCATCCAGGTTTTTGAACCGTAAAAATTCTGAGTGGCGTTGTGCTGTTATGGGCAACTGTGAAGAACCATCAGGCGAGCGACTTCGCTCGTCTCGTCACCCAAAATCATAAAAAAATAGTATATTATGAATATATCCAGCAGTACAGAGCTAGCATGCGCACCGCGACATCATCTTGTCGTCACTTTGTCGACAGAGAACACAACAAGGTGCCTACGGTTACATTTAGCCGCGGTACGCCTGTCTCGCTGTGGCACGGATAAAAAAGTCGTCAAAATTTCGACGCGGTGTTCATACTAGCCCTGCAGGTGGCTCTGGTTCCTGATTGTTTGGTCATATGTACCATGCAGTGCAGCCATAGCTATTTAAAATAGGCAACTTTTTCTATTTACAACTATATGTGATAATTAGATTCAGATTCTTTATTTTAACGAGTATAACATGTTCGTCATATGAGGCAAGTCAGTTTCCATGAGTGCTTATTTCTAGTGTTATTAGTATGAGAACCCCCCCCCCCATGTATGCAGATTTTGTATTTTATCGGGGTTTTAGCATAGCAAAGTATAACATAATATTAGTTATAGTACGACACAGTAACGCGTTGAACTCTTTTCAAGGTAATATTATTGTTCAGTATATACTTGGTGACGAGTTGAAGTATTTTCAAGGTGATATTATTGTTTACGGCGAGGGAACTCTGGTGATACGCACTATAGTAAGTAGTATAGTGCAACCGCGCTTTGACATCACATGGTCAGGCGCAGATCAATCTTGGCTACAACTACGATCAGCTACGACGCTACGAGTAGGTATACGAGATGCAGGAGTGTATAAGCTAGATTGTGAGTGAGGTGTATGGAGTTCTTACCCACTGTCCACCTCCTGAGACCACTTGCGGGTGAACCGGGCTCACTTTTGTCCACGTGGGTGTGCCTTGGGAAATATTTCATTTCCACCGTCCACCTTGTTATCAAAGCTCTTCAAATTTGAAGTGCATAGAGATTATGATCATATTTTAATGGCCTATTTTAAATGTTTTGTTTTGTTGGATATTTGTTGTTCAACAAACAAAGAGAATTATCAGTATTCTGATACTTCTCTTAAAATCCGGTAAATAATTTCATAACGTTTTTATACTCAATAATTTATTGTATATTATGTAATTCACATAGGTACAGATGTTAGGTAGCATGTTTAAGGTAGGTATCACATAATATCCCTAATTAGGTATGTATGTATATGCCAAGGCAACTAAATGCGGAGCAGATTGATTTATTCCTTAATTGATTTATCTTCTAAATACTCGTTTAGGTTATAGTAACATTTTGCTAGTACTATGTTTTTAGGGTTTGGCAAATTTATTTAGTATTTTGGTAGGTACTGTCCTGGTAGTTTATTATATATATATATTGATGGCTATTGGATTTGGTCCGGAGCTGCCCAGTGCATTGTTAATTTAGAGGATAGTGAGATTAATTTATGTTTATTCTTTATAGATAGACATCCGTCCCCTAGTCTTCCTGTGACTACTGTGTTGTGAACACTGTGTTGTGACCACTGTATTGCGAAATGTTCCAAACGTAAGGAATTAAAGTGATGTAAAATAAACGCGATAAAATCCTTTAAAAGGGTTAAAAAAATATTTCATGTGTTTTAATTTAGTTGTATGTACCAAGTAATTTTGCAGTACCTACTTCATTCTTAGAACAAGAATGTACATACTTGATCGAAGATCGTTTATTGCCATGTGTTAGCGATCGGTCGACTGTATGACTGCTGGTGTTGGATGAGGATAATGAGAAACACAATGGTGGTAGAAACGTGATTATATTTTAAATATTTTTACCAACCTTTCACGTAAAAAAGCTCCAAATCAAAACTGACTCAATCGATACCAGTATACAGAAAGAACATCATTTTTCTTATAAAATATAACAAGCTTTTAACCAGTCAGTCACCAACACCATGGGTTACTATATTATGTAATCAGCCAGTCACCAACACCATGGGTTACTATATTATGTAATCAGCCAGTCTCCAACACCATGGGTTACTATATTATGTAATCAGCCAGTCACCAACACCATGGGTTACTATATTATGTAATCAGCCAGTCACCAACACCATGGGTTACTATATTATGTAATCAGCCAGTCACCAACACCATGGGTTACTATATTATGTAATCAGCCAGTCACCAGCACCATGGGTTACTATATTATGTAATCAGCCAGTCACCAACACCATGGGTTACTATATTATGTAATCAGCCAGTCACCAACACCATGGGTTACTATATTATGTAATCAGCCAGTCACCAACACCATGGGTTACTATATTATGTAATCAGCCAGTCACCAACACCATGGGTTACTATATTATGTAATCAGCAAGTCACCAACACCATGGGTTACTATATTATGTAATCAGCCAGTCACCAACACCATGGGTTACTATATTATGTAATCAGCCAGTCACCAACACCATGGGTTACTATATTATGTAATCAGCCAGTCACCAACACCATGGGTTACTATATTATGTAATCAGCCAGTCACCAACACCATGGGTTACTATATTATGTAATCAGCCAGTCACCAACACCATGGGTTACTATATTATGCTAGATTGTTGTGGCGCTCTTTGTCGAACATGCAACAACCATAACTACATGTTTTGTAATATTTATTATTTTTCTTATTTAGCAATGAAATGACGAATATCAAAGAACTATTCATTTAATGAGAGGAAATTATACGTGCTATTGTAATAGTAATGTCATACAAATAATTTTACTCGTAACTTTTCAAATAAGAAACTCAGCAACATTGTAGCGCGGCTGTGATCGATATACACCAAGGAGACGCACGCTCACGTCGCGTCGCCGGCGCCGGCGCAGCGTACGTTACTACTAGACAAGACACCACACTCACTACACGACACATCGTGACTGTCTTTTCATTTTGATAATTATGTAATTGTGTACTTTGTGTGGTTACCGCGCTTGAGTGCATTTTCAACAAGGAAATAGTTGCAGTTTTTTTTATTGGTTCACCAACAGAATGACACGATATTGCTTGATTAAAAAATATGTGCTATGGAGACCTATCGTACGTATGTAACTATATGTGCTACGGAGACCTATCGTACGTATGTAACTATATGTGCTATGGAGACCTATCGTACGTATGTAACTATATGTGCTATGGAGACCTATCGTACGTATGTAACTATATGTGCTATGGAGACCTATCGTACGTATGTAACTATATGTGCTATGGAGACCTATCGTACGTATGTAACTATATGTGCTATGGAGACCTATCGTACGTATGTAACTATATGTGCTACGGAGACCTATCGTACGTATGTAACTATATGTGCTACGGAGACCTATCGTACGTATGTAACTATATGTGCTATGGAGACCTATCGTACGTATGTAACTATATGTGCTACGGAGACCTATCGTACGTATGTAACTATATGTGCTACGGAGACCTATCGTACGTATGTAACTATATGTGCTATGGAGACCTATCGTACGTATGTAACTATATGTGCTATGGAGACCTATCGTACGTATGTAACTATATGTGCTATGGAGACCTATCGTACGTATGTAACTATATGTGCTATGGAGACCTATCGTACGTATGTAACTATATGTGCTATGGAGACCTATCGTACGTATGTAACTATATGTGCTATGGAGACCTATCGTACGTATGTAACTATATGTGCTACGGAGACCTATCGTACGTATGTAACTATATGTGCTATGGAGACTTATCGTACGTATGTAACTATATGTGCTATGGAGACCTATCGTACGTATGTAACTATATGTGCTATGGAGACCTATCGTACGTATGTAACTATATGTGCTATGGAGACCTATCGTACGTATGTAACTATATGTGCTACGGAGACCTATCGTACGTATGTAACTATATGTGCTACGGAGACCTATCGTACGTATGTAACTATATGTGCTATGGAGACCTATCGTACGTATGTAACTATATGTGCTACGGAGACCTATCGTACGTATGTAACTATATGTGCTACGGAGACCTATCGTACGTATGTAACTATATGTGCTATGGAGACCTATCGTACGTATGTAACTATATGTGCTATGGAGACCTATCGTACGTATGTAACTATATGTGCTATGGAGACCTATCGTACGTATGTAACTATATGTGCTATGGAGACCTATCGTACGTATGTAACTATATGTGCTATGGAGACCTATCGTACGTATGTAACTATATGTGCTATGGAGACCTATCGTACGTATGTAACTATATGTGCTACGGAGACCTATCGTACGTATGTAACTATATGTGCTATGGAGACTTATCGTACGTATGTAACTATATGTGCTATGGAGACCTATCGTACGTATGTAACTATATGTGCTATGGAGACCTATCGTACGTATGTAACTATATGTGCTATGGAGACCTATCGTACGTATGTAACTATATGTGGTATGGAGACCTATCGTACGTATGTAACTATATGTGCTACGGAGACCTATCGTACGTAACACCCCAATAGTAGGTAAACTCAGCATGTTATACAAATTTAAAAACAACTGCTCTTAAGAATTACTTTGTTCAAATAAGAACAAAGAATGGGGAAAATTTTGTACTTTCAGATATTATAACAAACTATTTATATACGAGCTTGACTAACTCTTTTCTTAAGCCCAGTAAGATACTCCCTGAAAAAAATCTATTCCATTTTTCATTATCTAAATATATAGTGAATAGGTATCTTCTAAGTCTGCGTGCTTCATCTTCGACCACATCGTCGCTTAGCAACAGGCGAGTTGGTGGTCAAACGAGGTCATATTAGCGTAAAAAAAAAAAAAAAAAACTTGGTGGCCCGGTTCCATCGGATTACAAAAAATATATTACGCGCGACTACGTGTTAATTAATAATAAACAAATTTAAATACAAATGGCTTCGGACTAGAGACTTGAAAAGGGTGGTTTTGAAAACACTGTTTTAAATTATCACGGTTGTTCTCTACAGTTATATGATTATTATTTACGGAATATTTACCGTGGTAAGGTTATGGAAGGAGCTCCCGATATTTCGGCACAGTTACATGCACCATGATATTTACCTTACCACGGTAAATATCCCGTAAATAATTATATAACTGTAGGTTTATTGAACTTTCTACTATTATGCCAAATAAAACCTTTGCTAGAACCTCTGCTGCTCTGTTCTCTCTGCTGCTCTGCTCTCTCTGCTGCTATGCTCTCTCTGCTGCTCTGCTCTGCTCTCTCTGCTGCTCTGCTAGAACCTCTGCTGCTCTGCTCTGCTCTCTCTGCTGCTCTGCTCTCTCTGCTGCTCTGCTGTGTGGCAGTCTGTGTGCTTTGTGTCCCATTAAAATCATAATCATGTGAAAAATAGGCCAAACGACCGGTAGGTAGATACTTTAATTCTAAATAGTCGAAACTACTAGTAGGTAACTACGATATCATTAAAAAAGTGTTGAAATGTAAACTGGATGCCAAGCTCTATATCTACTCCTTTAACTAAAGCTATAATAATAAAAACGTTTTTAGGGTTCCGTACCCAAAGGGTAAAACGGGACCCTATTACTAAGACTCCGCTGTCCGTCCGTCTGTCTGTCTGTCTGTCCGTCTGTCACCAGGCTTTATCTCATGAACCGTGATAGTTAGACAATTGAAATTTTCAGAGATGATGTGTGTCTGTGGTCGCTATAACAACAAATACAAAAAAACAGAATAAAATAAATATTTAAGGGGGGCTCCCATACAACAAACGTGATTTTTTTGGCGTTATTATAGATAATGGTACGGAACCCTTTATGCGCGAGTCCGACTCGCACTTGGCCGGTGACGTCACTCGCCGGCAGACGAGGGGTCGAGATGGTGTGATGATCTCTTTCCGTGAATGACAGAGCTCTCGTGTATTGTGCAGTTGAACGTGCAGAGCGGCGCGGGCAATGAGCCTTATGGGGCTAGCGGAGGCGGCGCCGCCGTCAGCTCGGGCTCTGCGTCCTCGGGCGCGCAGTCTCCGGCCTCGCCGCCGCACGCGCACCACCACGTGCACCACGCGCGCCTGCGCACCAAGGAGGAAGACCACTCGCGCGCCAGCAACGACGGTCAGTCTCGTACACTACAATGCTCTTTATTCATGCAAGTAATTAATTGTTGGTGATGTTCGTAGAGGACCGATAACGATATTGTACGTGTTGCACGCAGGCGGCGGCTCGTCGGAGTCTGAAGGCGAGTGCGGCGGGGGCGGGGGCGGCGCGTGCGCGGGGGGCCGTGCGCGCGCACAGTACGTCAGCGCCAACTGCGTCGTGTTCACGCACTACTCGGGCGACGTCGCCGCCGTCGTCGACGACCATTTTACGCGTGCGCTCGCGCAGGACAAGCACAAAGGTACCTATACTCACCTGGTCCACGCATCTGACCTCCCTCACCACAAGGAAAGAAGCGACCGTGACGAAATAGTGCTGCGATAGAGGCGCTGTGACGACGCGTGTCACGTGTCTGTTCTCTGATGAGTAGGTCGCTCGTGCCGGTCGCGTCTGGTACATCGTGTAATCTGGAATCAGTGTCGACATGGACCCTGCGAGGCAGCCCCGCGCAGCGCAGGTGACACGCTCACGTGCGGTATGCACTAATCGATCCATTTGTCACAGAGTCTATCGGCCAGATGATTAAAGATAGGTATATTTCCAGTCCATTAAAATGTATGAACCGGTCGGTCGGGTGTGTTGCATGGACGGCGCGCCGTACTGGGAAGAGCGCGCAAAAACGTCGCGCGCTCAATTCGCAGAACGCGGGACTGAGCCTCGCGCGGACAACTCTCCCGACCGGCGCCCTTCATTACCCTTCACGTTTAATTACAGAGCAGAGGCGCGGGTCGCGGCGCCGCACTCCTGCAGTGTCGCACCGCCATTCTCATCGAGTTATTCAGTTACCTCGCCAGAAGTCCTCGGTGCACTTCATTTACCCTTTGTGCGGACCTCGTTAATCATGCAGGGGCTACCGTGATTCATGAAAGAAGTCGGGTCGCGGTAAAACTGCCCCCGCAGGTTCGCGCGGAGCGCGGCTTGCTGAGATATTGTGAGGACAAACTGCGTGAACGATAGAATGACGCGACGCGACCCCTCTCTGCGTCCAACAACAAACCGAACAAAACTTACAAACTCGGACATAGTTTAGCGATAGCTACGATTACACAAAAAAAAACGATAGCTATTATTTATAAGATGGCCGAAAGGAGCCGCGGGACAAAACGTCCGCGAGAGCATCGTCACGAGCTCGGCCGGCTCGGAGCTGCCCGGAACAGCGCATTCCTTCCACCCGGCACCAGCACGGATGCCGCATGCCGGTCCGGCACCGGTTTACTGCTTACTCATTGCTACGGTCAGTTGAGTTGCAAGCGAGCTGGAGTTAAAATCGGTGCGATAATACTCATTTTCAATTTTAAATAACTCCGATGATTGTAAATACCTATTGGTAATTTTACCTGATTACATAATAATAAATAGCTCGTGAAATCGTTTCCTTTTTTAATGTATGTCAAGTAGGTATGTTAATCGCCGGAATTATATGAATCATCGGCTTAAAACGATCTCAGTTGCTTGTCCAAGATGTTAACCTCGCTCGTATGTAGAGTGAGTGCGCGCGTCGAGTGATCGTCGTCCGTCGGTCGGTGGGTCGGTCGGTCGGTCGATCAGGTGCGGGGTTGTTTCGTAAAAACGTCGATGCTCGCAGGCCGCGACTGGATTCCGAGAATGCGTCCTCGCAGGCATTCCCGAGCGGAGCCGCGTCACTGTCAGTGTCAGTGTCAGTGCCGCCGCGCCGCGGGACGGGTAGTTAGAGGTCACGTGATATACGTATAATATTGTCGTACTAGCGATGTAATTCCATATGATTGGGTTATTGTTACACTGGGGTGTGCATTGTCCACATACTTTATGGTTATATAACCAATCTACTTACTACTATAGTCCACTACACACGCTACCAAACTAATTATCATAAAAACTCCTTCTTCATTCACAAATTCATTAATTTCAACCGCAACTATTCATCTAACTTTGACTTATTTATGATGATGCAAAAACATTTAAAAATATAATTAAAAAAAAAAAACTTTGACGCATGAAAAGATAAATTTGATAACACTAAACGTTAAAAGCTTAAAAAGCGTAAAATTGTATTAAAAAATTTACATTGAGTTTGTATGAGGTTTTATATAATTGTAATTTTGATATAGTTTTTTTTCTCTATGGTAACTAACGTACCATCTCTTATGTTAAACACTTCGAATGTTTGTTTTTGAATACTATTTGTGTATTCAGGCCCAAGTTGGTGTTGCAACGGGTCTGTTACACTATTTTTGTTTGTATTAGTGAAATCATGTTTTGTGAGTCAACAGTTACACAAAAGTGTAACTGTTTATCTCATATCTACAATGTAAATAAGTAGGTGTTTGTTTTCCGTGTAAAATGAGATGATATAAAATAACTGATACTGCGGTAGTAGGTAGTAGTGATCAAGTAAATGCAGCGGCACCTACTTGATCACTACTAGCTAGCGTGCGACGTGCGGTGATGTCTGCAGTCTGCACACGGAAGTCTCACTGAAGTAGCAAATATAATACAATAGGTACAAGATAACACTAATACTACTAAAACAGATCATTAAATTCAATCGTGTAACATACATACAAAAAACATACGGTCGAACCTCCACCTCCACTTGAAGTCGGATAAAATAAACAACCGTGAATATTGTTTTGTAATGACGTACAGTGTAAACTGTAGGTACCTAGTGACACTGAACTGAAGGGACTCCGCACTCTCTGGCATTATTGAGAGTTGTCATTACACAGAGAGAACAAATATCAATATTATTTTACTATGTATTTACTAGTAAAGTATTATTTACTATGTATTTACTAGTAAAGTATAACATTTTAAACAACTAACATTAATATTGATACAAATAACAATGTTTATTGTGTGTAGTGTAGTCTGTTATCTTCGTCTGACGTTTTTTTGCTGCTTCAGTATTTTATTGTATTTGAAATACATACAAGGTGTTCAAAAGTACTGTTATGACGTATTGTTGTCGTTATTTAGAGTGGGTATGATGCTATGTACATAGAGTAGGTATATCACTCACTGTATGGACAACAAGGTAAATCAATCAAACTCAAGTAATATCGACGTTTTAGGGAGTTTGTCGTTAAATTTAGTGTCGCTATATAAAGTTTACACTGTATTTAGTAAAGTTGTTTGATTGTGTTCTTGACGGCTGGACTTCAATAATAATATAATATGTATTAATTGAAATATTATTGTGAAATATTATTTATCTAAGTACTTTTATTTACTGACTTATAGTGCACACAACATTTTATTTTATTTATATTAACTTTTGAAGTTATGAACATACCGGTTTCCTCACTCTGTGTTCCTTCACTGTTTTTTTCCGTTGACATGGAACTGTTTCCACCGAATTTTATGTATTGCATCTAAACTCAATTAAATAATTGTATACAACATCACCTTTAATACTCTCTTAAACCTCCCTCATCCCTTATGGGATGATTTTCAAAAAGCAAGAAGTGTTGGTAGTGGTTGTAGTTTGTGTTCCGTTGTGCAGAGAGCGTGCCCATGGTGTCCCGCAACCTGCCGGCGTCGTTCTTCAACGCGGCGCTGGGTCCGGTCGCGGGCGCGGCGGGCGGCGCCTGCGCAGGCGTCGAGCTCTACGAGTACGACCCCTGGCACCAGCACTACGGCGGGTACGGACACGCGGCGCACCGACACGCGGCGGAGTACCACGCGGCGGCCGCGGCCACTGCGCAGGCGCACCACTCCATGGCGGCGGCCGGGTACGGCGGGCTGCTGCTGCCACGCTCCCACCTGCACCACCACACGCAGTACAAGCCGGTGGAGTGGACGCACCCGGCGCAGCACGCGCCGCACCTCGACCCCGCCGCCTGCTCGCCCTACTCCTACCCGGCCGTGCCAGGTCAGTACCTCTCTCTCTACTCAGTACACACAATACATGTCTGACATAACGTCAACCCGTTACCTTACCTAATCACAGTTTAAGCACGAATTGTACGCGATTGTCCAGCAGCCTAGGTAAAGGTACTTGCACGATCAGTTTCTCTCTGCGTAGGTATAACAGAAGAGCGACCAGTATGTTCTGGCCTTTATTGAGATCAGAGAACAGAGAAAGCCGATTTGGACTTCATCCTTGGAAGAGGCCCAAGTCGGTCCGATAAGAGTAACCTGATTTTATTTCATTTTATTATTTATAATATTTTAATTTACATGGAAAATAAACAGCTGCTAATTAACACAGTTGATATAATATAAACAGTTACTCAAGAGCCAAAAAGATGTTTTACTAATACAAACTAAAATAGTGTATAAGCCCCGTTGCAACACCAGTGGTACGTCCATTGTCTGGTACAGGGCATACTCTTATCCAAGCTATCATTCTACGGCCTTCCCGGGAGGTTATGCGCCTGGGTCACCAGCTTCCTATCTGATCGGAGTATTAAGGTCGTTGTCGACGGTTCCTGCTCTGACAGCATGTCTATCAACGCGCCAGTCCCGCAGGGTTCTGTGTAATCAACAACGCTCTTCCTTCTCCACATCAATGTCATGTTGCTTTCGAGCAATATGCATTATTATGCGGATGATAACACGGGCGATGCACAGTATACCGGTCGTACAAACACTCCTCACGCCGTAGTTGAAGAAGGTATGAACAAACTACTGTTTGAAGATGAGGCCTCTCTTGAGCAGGTCTCGGATTGGACAAAGACGCAATTTTGCGCGTTCACCGCTAAAAGCTCCATTTGTTGTAGCTCCTCACTTTTAGAACACTCACCCTCAAGGTTTCAGAGCGCATTGTAATCCTAGGAGTCGACATTTCAACGAATGTACAGTTTTGCGGTCGCATTGTGAATAAGGCCAAGCTCGTCTCTATGAAACTTGAAGGCGAAGCGATACGTCAAGTCGAGACAAAGTCTTTTGCTTCACAAATCGCAAGTCTGACCTCACATGGAGTACTGCTTCTATCTTTGGAACGGAGCACCCAAGTATCAGCATGAGCCTCTTGATGCATTACAGCGTAGAGCTGTCAGAATTGACGACGATCCCAACCTCACTGAACACATAGAGCCGCTCAGCATGCGCAGAGACGTTTCATCTTTTATCGCATTTACAACGGGGAATGTTCTGAAGAACTGCATGTCTATTCTGCAAGCTAAGTGAACGCGCAAGTGAAGTGATAAGCTAAGTGAACGTGTATTCTTTTTTTCGATTACTATAGTGAAATATCAAAATGTCGAGTGATCACCCTTGACTGTAGTCCCTTGCTCTTTTAAGTTGATGTTTTGAGATTTATCTGCAGAAATAGGCACGAAAAAATCACATTCACTTAGCTTATCACTTCAATTGCGTGTTCACTCAGCTTGCAGAATAGACATGCTGTTCGATCTGATACCAGCATCGCGGTTTTATCATCGCACCATGCAGCCGTCACCGCCTGGAAGTTCATCCACATATCATACATCGGTGGAGATTCGTACACTGTGCGTTTTACGCGTTTTTTTGCCTCACACCTGCAATTTGTAGAATGAGCTCCCTCCTGTAGCATTTCCGAGTAGCTATAATATGCGTATAATTCTTGAAAAGGGCTATTATCAGAGTATTTAAAGGTCAGCAACGTATATGTGATGTCCATGGTGTTGTGGGTATCTGTTTAGTCCTATGGTGTGGTGGTTGTATTGAAATGCTAGTGGACTGTATTTAACTGATATATTGATAAAATATAAAGGTGATACAAATAAGTGTACGCGCGACTGCTTTGCGCTGAGGTAGCGGAGGAGTGTCGACGGTGGAGCACCGGTCAAGGTCCGCGCGCCCGCTGGTGCCGCCGCCCCTGTGGCACCTGCGAGTGCGAGTCTGCTTGTTTGCAACCTATGGTATAAACAATTACGACTCTACCGACATTGCAAATGCATGTTATTTAGGTACATTTTATAATGCTCAGTCAGTGAACCTCAGGAATAATTAATTATGCGCCGATAAATTATATCTATTTCAGTGTAGAATTAGAAGGGGTACCTATATAGGTAGGTGTACATATATTATCTCATCACGATACAAGTAAATACTAATGTGAGAGTACGAGTAGGTAGTACGAGAACTCGATCGATAGGTATAATTGAATGAACAACTCGACCGAGACCGAGACGACAAAACACATCGAGCTCGATATTAATAACAATTAATTATAAAATCTCGCTTTATATATATAGTTTATAATGAACACAAGAACGTGTTGTATTCGTGTGTTCGGAACGCACATTAACGTTATCAAAAGCATTTTTGTAATATTTTTAGAGTGTTTCGGTATTCGTCATGAAACGATACGATATAAATAACAGAACGTGTTCAGGATATATACCTACAAGTAGTAGGTATACATCACGGAGCCGGTGGGGGGAGGGGGAGGAGGAGGGGGACTGCATTTCGTTTTCAAAGACATTCCTCTCGTTTCGAGCGCAGATATTTTAATTGTGATGATTAAAGCGTTTGCGAGTGACAAAACAAAGCATTCCAGATCTGTGGAGTCTGCGGCCAGTTCCGGCGCATGCTCTTACTTACCAGATCTATGTGGAGGTCGCGGCCGCTGGGGCAGATCCAGTCCCACGCATGTAGCGCCGCGCCGCCGTCCCGCCCCCGTCCCGCCGGACAAGTCGGCGGCGAGTCGAGAGCGCAGAGAGACGCGCCCTAATGACGTCGATTAAAATTAATTTGCGCTACCGAGGGCGCGCCGCTCGCAAATTAAATTCTTGCCTCGACGGAGGTCGGCCGCCCCTCTGTCTCACTGATCGCACCCATCCACTTGATTGATAACACTTTACGGGAACGTCGGCCCCGGGGCTTCGGGGGAGCCTCCGCTAGCGGCCGTGCGTGAGGAGCGCTCCCCGCGTGTACTGTAAGTACAAGCAAGCCACGCCAGGGTGTCGCAACGGCCGGCCAGGGCGCCGCGAGCCGCCGGACTCACTCCCTGCAGGAGTGAACCTTACACCATTGTGTCGGTCGCTCCTAGTACAGACAATGGTACATGTAACTATACAGCGATCATAGCTCAGTAGTTGCGCAGTCGACTTGACTTGACTTGACTGCAGTCGTTGGTTCAAATTCCAACAATGAAGTTGAACTGCCGGTGGAAGAAAACATCCTGTGAGCAAACCTGCTGTGTCCCTGATGCACGCCTGGCCACACGCCTGGCCACACGCCTGGCCACACGCCTGGCCACACGCCTGGCCACACGCCTGGCCACACGCCTGACCACACCCCTGGCCACACGCCTGGCCACACCCCTGGCTAGCTTCTGCTACTACACTCAAGTTGAAAAATCTGTCGTCAAACACTTAACGGTGTGTTCCGGCAGAATCACTTGAGAGCTAGTTCCCATTCCATGTGAGGTATGTTTCCCAGCTAAGACCACACCACTTTAAGTTTGTTAATAAAACAAAACATCCCAACGTAGTACCTAGTGTGTCGCATGCAGGGAACAGTTTGCTTGAATATATTTTTATATATTATGTGATTTTATACGATATAACGCTATAGGTAGGTAGGTAGGTATATTATAGTGATACAAGATGGTCGTGCGTGGTTGCGTGGTCGGGGATGTGCGTGTCACCCCACCCCCCCCCCCTTCACCCCGACGGCGGCGGGGGGAGGGGGAGAGACGAGGAGTGCAGCGGGTTGACAAATAGCACGCGTGACGTGACGCAGCACATTGTTTCTCCCGGTACAGTCGCAGCACTGCAGCCGACCGCTGCCTGATGAGACCACCTGTCTACTGACTCCCTCCCCCCCTGTATTCACTCGCACCGCTCTCTACTGCTGACATTACTTATTCCAGTTACAGTATACATTGAAAATATCTAGGTATACCTACATTACACATCATCGGACATGGCTCTAGCCGAATCAGTTTGTCGTAGTTATCCTACGTTACTCACATATCTAAGTAGACGCTTCATCTACATCAGTTAGTGTTAGTGTATGATATATGTAAATAAACTCAGAGGATAAGATGAAGTGGTTGATAGATAACAGCAAAGTGTACAGCACAAAGCAGGAGCGTTTCAAACGGTTGCGCGGTCAGTGCAGGAGACTCACTGAATAAATCGATGGTCAGTCTGTATGTTACCGCGGTGAGGGGGGGTGGGTGGGCAGGGTGCGAGGGGCGGGTCGGTCCGCCCACGGGCGGCTGACCGCGCGATCGATGCGTCCCTCCCGCCGCCGCCTGCCCACTGAATCACGAGCGCGCCGTGTCAATTACCGCGCTCCCGCCGCCCGCCCTCTACAGCCCCCTCCCCCCCCCCCCGGCCCGCGCTACCCTCGCCTCGTCCGCAATTAACTATCATAAGCCTGGCTTTATGGCGGATGTACTATTATTTTATATCGGTATAATCTCGTCCAATGTGTCTGTCCGCGTTGATAATGAGTCGGCTCGTTGCGCCGCCGCCGCCGCCGCCGCCGCCGCGGGACACACCACCAGACATCTTCTATACTACCTCTAGTGATGTGAACTTGCAAATTGGAACTTTTACTCGATTTTAAGACTAGTAGGTTCTACGTATGGTATGGTAATATATAGTGTACCTACCTACCTGTATATGTGTATAGGTACAGAGGAAGGCTGTAGGATGCAGTGAACATCATGTAAACGATCCATGCAATAATCAACTAACAAGTGAATGATGTTATACGTATGAAGACTGGTAGGTAGGTACCTACGATATACGCGCCGCGCCCGCGCCCGCGCTCGCGCTCGCGCTCGCGCACTCTACATGATACCGTAAATCTGTCTAAATTATAATTATTATTATTTATCTGCGCTCAGCGAAGGGGATTGGGATAACCCTTTTGTTTTTAGTTCTTTAGTGAATACGCCGTAACATTACATATTCTGTGTAATTTCAATTAGCTATCTATTAGGTACGGTTCCAAAGATACAAAGGACGTACAGACAGACAGCGTAGGCTCAGTAATGTCCCGTTTTTACCCTTTAGGTACGGAACCCTAAAAAAACAGAATAAAGTGTCTAATAGGTACCTAACGTGTACGATGAGGATAGCGAGTGCCCAACATATCAACGCTCGTTATGTATCCCAACATAGATAAAATAGATCGGTAGCCTTAATACGAATATTTCCGTGAAATACCTACCTACGTAAGCATATAACCTAAATACTGACTTCTAAAATACAGAGGTTACTCTATTATATAAGTTTTTGTAGCATTCAACCAACGCACTTTCTATAACTATCTTTTTACGTAACTTTACTATGTCTTATAAATAGCAAGATAACACCAAACCTGTTCACACGTTATGTAGTACCTACCGTTTATAAATGTGACCAAATTGCACCTGTGACTAATTCCCAGCACACAGGCTTAACCTAGTTTGGGGGTTGGTTGCTCGTGTTTTTCTGTGGTAACCTAAACAACGAGTACTGGCAACCCGTCCTAAAAATATGTTCACTCGCACTTCACTCTATAAATCATCTAATTAAATGTCACTGTCAAAAAATGTCTTTGTCACTTTTGTCAGTCTAAAAAGGTTAACTTGTTAGATTAGTTTTGTGCAGAGATTATTTAATTTGTCGTTAAAATGTTGAACCTGCTGTTGGATGACTTATGTAAGTTATTATTTTCTTCTAAATAAATAAATTTCTTAGATTCTAAAAACTTGTACCAACTCCCGAGTCCCGTGTGATTTGAGATCGGGACAGTTAGAGATCATAGGTAGACGTTCTTTAGAGGTATTGACTGTCCAGTTAAAACCTCTAAAAACCGCTGTCCGTGCCGTTTGTCCTAATAATTATACCTAATATTTAATTGTGTTTGATTATGTAACAAATTTATTTCTGGTGTGCACAATACTTTCTAACATAGTAACATGCCATTAGTTTTTGGGACATTAGTAAACTCCTGTTAGATTATGTGCACAGAAACAGATGTGAACCTGCTGTTGGTTGTAGTGACTTTATTTTTTGCAAATAAATAAATATTTGATATGAATTGATTTGAACTTAACCTAGGGTGAAGTAATTTTACAAAACAAAAATAAAACATACTTAGTGTGATGGGTTACTTAATTATATATGAGATGATACAAAACTTATGACGCTACTTTCTTAACTATTTATATATCGATATTTATTATCTAATTATAATTTTCTAAATTTTATAGTCGAAAAAATCTTTTATCTCGTATTAACATTTTTGGGTTAGAAACTTACGAAGTTGGTTCTGGAAAAGTGTTATTATTTCTTTCTTTCTTTATTGCGTCCGGAATTTTATTGTATAGGTTTATTGTCATGTACAAAGGGCCTTTTTTGAATTATTTCTATTCGCGGGACTGAATTAAAATAGGATGCAGTATATTTTGTGTTGCTAACAAAGAATAAAATGCCGTAGGAGTATTACATTCAAATTCAAATTATTTATTTCACGGAACATGGGGTGTTACAATTTTAGTAATTGTGATAGTGTGGTAAAATAATAATAAGGTTCGCCATGTTCCAACCGGATGGTGTGCGAAATGTAAGACAAGTACGTAATATAAATGGTAAAAGACTTACCATCGGTGGCCAAATTATTAGGGACAGTACCCATTTTTCATTTATTTCTAGTTTAAATCAGTTTTTAGACAAAACAATTAGTTTTCATGGATTTTTTTATTTGGTATTGATACTGGCATCATTATTTTAAATTTTTATGAGTTGCAACACTGGGAACTGGCGTTATTTATCAAATTAGTGATGTTACTACTCACTAGGTGATTATTAGGACGAAGTTTTTTGAGTATTTTTTCTGTTGTAGTAGGTAGTAAAAATAACTTCTAATCGTTTTTCGCCAGTTTTTCCTGTCTGTAGTAATCAATACGTAAGTAATGTTTATTATTGCATTAATTTTATGAATGAATTTTCTATTTTGTTAACAGTATAATGTGATAAATTCAAAATTGTTTCTTTTTAGTATGGGCAAGGCTCCAGACACATCCCCTAAAAAATGTAGGGAAATACAAACATTACTACTTCATTCCACACATTCTCAGAGAGACATAGCAACTATAGCTGGTGTTTCAAAGTCCGTTGTTAACACAATAAAAATAAAAACCGACCAAAAAAATCCCTGGAAGGAGGACGAGTGGGAAAATGTGGCAGGAAACGGATCACCACCCCTCGTAGTGATCGTAGAATAAGGGATATCTGCCTTAAAAATCGTAAAACGAGTGTTGCCCGTCTGACTACGATGATTAACAACGAAGGAATAGAAGTTTCCAAAAGGACAGTCCGGAAGCGGTTAGCCGAAGACAAACTGATCGGCGCTCGGCTTATCAAAAAACCACGCCTCATCGAGGCCATGAAGAAGAAGCGACTGCAATGGGCCAAACAACACCGACATAATGGGGAACTCACCAGACATGAACCCTGTAGAGAACATGTGGGAGCTCACCAAACGGGCGATCGTCAAGGAAGTGATCACTACAAAGTGCCAATTGATTGAATCTCTTACCAAAGAATGGCATCACAACACCAAACTGAACAACAGTCTGTATAGAGAGCATGCCCCGACACATAGAAGCTATAACTGTAGCGAAGGGTGGCATCACTAAATACTATGTCTATCGTATAACATTTTTACTAATGTATGAGCATTACTTTTTCAAAGAAAAAAATGGTTTCAACTAAATAAATTATTGTTTTTATTATCCTAATAATACATTATTAAATATAAAAAATACCTACAAATTCTAAAACATTATATATTTTTAGTCAAACTAGAAAACACAAAAATATGAGTACTGTCCCTAATAATTTGGCCACCCACTGTATTACAGAAGAGGCTTTTCAAAACTTTACATCGTAAGACTAATAATAAAATTCTTATTTCGAACTACATAATTCTCATTTTCATGTCAAATAAGATTTATGTAAAATTATATTTATGTCAAATTACATCGAATCTTAAACTATAATGTCTTTATCTTTGAAAAATTCATCTAAAGAGTAATATAATTTTTCAACTAAAAGTTTCTTCAGTTTAAATTTAAAAATGTTTTTGTTTTGGATGTCTTTTAAAGTTTGTGGTAGTTTGTTGTATATTTGCACCCTCTTCACAAACGTACTTTTACTGTAAAGAGCCAATCTACATTTCGGTTCACGTAATACATTATTGTGACGCTTAGTTGTCAAGGTTTGATAGTCATTTAAATTGTTCTTTACAAGAATGGCTGATTCGTAGATATATATCGAAGGAAGAGTCAGCAGTTTTAATTTTTGGAAATAAGGTTTGCACGAGGTTGTCTGTTTCAGTCTACAAATAAGGTTTGCACGAGTCTGTCTGTTTCAGCCTACAAATAAGGTTTGCACGAGTCTGTCTGTTTCAGCCTACAAATTGCTCGGATACATTTCTTTTGAGCTTTAAACGCAGATTCTTTTTCAGTGGAGTTAGCCCAAGAAAGTACCCCATACCTTAATGTTGAGCCGACATAAGCATGGTAGGCGCTTAAAAGTGCTTTGTCGTTGGCTACCTTACGCAACATATATAGTGCATATGAAAACTGATTTAACTTTGTACATACATGCCCAACATGTGATTTCCACGACATATTAGAGTCGATGTTAATACCTAGAAATTTTGTTGTCTGTTTTTTTTTTTTTTTACCATGATAATTTATATTTAGAATGTCAAACTTAGTATTAATATTTTTAAAAGTCATTACATGTGTTTTGTCCAAATTAATTTTGAGGTTATTATTTTGCATCCAATCAATAATTTTTCCTAGTGAATTATTTACATCATTTTGATGTTCATCTGTTTTATCGTCCGTAAAAATGGCAGTGCTATCGTCGGCACATTTGTACCTATTAATTAATAGTAGATTATGCACTAAGGGAATAAAGCAGTGTCTTACGTCGCGGGCAGCATATTGAACCCTGAGCGTAACGAGGGACTCGTAACGAGGGAGGGAAGTTATATAGAGTCCTGAGTGAAGCGAGAGGTTCAAGCTGCCCAAGGCTTTATTCCAGAGGAGCATACTCTACTTTTCACACCTTCTCATCATCATCATCAGCCAAAAGACGTCCACTACTGAACATAGGCCTCCCCCTTTTACGTCCACACTGAACGACATCCTGTCATCTGCATCCACTAAATGCCCGCGACTCTCACAATGTCGTCGGTCCATCTAGTGGGAGGCCTTCCTACGCTGCGTCTTCCGGTTCGCGGTCTCCACTCAAGAACCTTTCTTCCCCATCTGTTATCAGTTCTTCGAGCGATGTGGCCTGCCCATTGCCACTTCAACTTGCAGATTTTAATAGCTATGTCGGTGACCCTGGTTCTTTGGCGAATATCTATATTCCGAATATTATCGCGTAAAGAAACTCCGAGCATAGCTCTCTCCATTGCCCATTGTGTGACTCTGAGTTTTTCCAAAAGACCCACAGTTAAGGACCACGTCTCAGTACCATATGTCATCACTGGCAACACACACTGGTCAAATAACTTTGTCTTTAGGCACTGTGGTATCTTGGACGAGAAGATTTCACGCAATTTCCCGAACGCAGCCCATCCGAGTTGGATTCTTCGGGCGACCTCTTTGCCTAAGTTGGACTTACCTAACTGAACAATCTGTCCAAGATACGTGTAATGATCAACAACTTCGAGAGTATTGTTCCCAACATTGACCGGCACGGGTACAACATGGACATTGGACATGATTTTTGTCTTATCCATGTTCATTTTAAGACCCACCTGTTGGGAAAGGCTACTGAGGTCGCTGAGCATTATATTGAGGTCCTCCAGCGACTCTGCCATGATATCTATATCATCGGCAAAACGAAGGTGAGTGATGTATTCGCCATTAATGTTGATGCCCAATCCGTTCCAGTCCAAAAGCTTGAAAACGTCCTCCAATGCGTTCGTGAACAGTTTTGGAAAGATAACATCTCCCTGTCTCACGCCTTTCTGCAATTGGATTGGCTCCGTGCTCTCGTCCTGTAATCGGATCGACATGGTGGCGTTTCTATACAAACACTTCAGCACTTCGATATACCTATAGTCGATATGACAACGCTGGAGGGACTGCAACACTACTCAGGTCTCGATTGAATCGAAGGCTTTTTCATAGTCCACAAACGCTAGACATAATGGCCGATTATATTCCTCAGTCTTCTGTATAATCTGGCGGAGCGTCTGTATGTGGTCTATGGTGGTCCAGCCTTTACGGAAACCGGCTTGTTCGGGAGGCTGGAAGTCATCAAACCTGTTTTCGAGACGGTTCGTAATGACCCTGGAGAACAACTTGTACACATGGCTCAGGAGTGAGATGGGTCTATAATTCTTCAATAAAGTGTTGTCACCTTTTTTGAAGAAGAGCACCACCACACTCCTGTGCCATGCTTTAGGCGTAGTACCTTCAAGTATGACGGTATTAAACAACTTTTGGAGGACTAAAAGTACCGGTTTTCCACCCACTCTCAGTAGTTCTGTCGTGATTCCGTCATCACCTGGCGCCTTGTTGTTGTTAAGCTATTTCAGAGCCATTCTAATCTCGTACAAGCTGATGTCTGGGATGTCCTCAGTGTAGCTGTCTTGTCCTGAGCTGTACTGACAATGGGCTGTCGTGTCGAGAAGTACAACTGTCCGTAAAACCTCTCGAGCTCTCTCAGAATCTCCGGCTTTGACGAAATGGTGCTGCCATCCTCGATCTTCAGCTTCGTCATTTGGCTTTTCCCAATAAACGAATTCTTTGCGGACACTTTCGGGCCTTGGTTCCGCTCAATTGCGTCCCTAATACATCTTGTATTATAGGAACGCAGATCGTGTCGCACCGATTTCGAGATCCGTCTATTAAGTTTGCCATATTCCGACATATCAGCTGAAGATTGCAGTCTCATTTCAGTCCGGTCTTCCATTAACTTAATGGTTTCGTCTGAGAGCTTCTGCGGTCTTTTCTGGCGTGGGGTCTTAAAGAACTTGGACCCCACTGCTTGGACAGTTTCCACCAGCCCATTGTTTAGTTCGTCCACAGTTCCGCTTTCAGTTAGGCCCTGGAAGCGATTGTGCAGTTCGAGATGGAAGACTTCGGGGTTTTGGATTTGGGCATGACCAGGACGGAGCGAGGACTTCACCAGACGCGACCTCTCGAGCTTGATGTTGATATTTAATGTGCCTCTGACAATACGGTGATCGCTACCGGTTTTCATCTTGCTGATCACGGATACATAATTAAATATTCGCTTCTTCGTCGTCATGATGAAGTCGATCTCATTTTTGGTCGAACCATCGGGGCTCATCCATGTCCACTTCCTGGATGGTCGCTTCTGAAAGAAGGAGTTCATCAAATAGAGTTCCTCCTTCTCCATGAAGTCGACCAGCCGCTGGCCCCTCGGATTCCGCTGTCCATACCCATATGACCCCACTCTTAACTCATCGACATTCCGTGTGCCCATCTTAGCGTTAAAGTCACCCATAACAACGGAGAAGTATTTTTCGTAGGTATGTATGGCTTCAGATATCTCCTCATACAACGAGGAAGTAGAGCTTCCTCGTCAGGGTATGTCGAGGTCGGCGCATATACCTGTATGACCTTCAGCGAATAACGATCGGTTTTTCTGAGTATAAGGTATGCTACCCTACTCGACACACTATCGACCTTAACCATGTTGTTGATGAGTGACCTGTGGACGAGAAAACCTACACCACCCTGGGACTTTCGTTCTCCTTCCCGGAAGAAGAGCATGTTACCGGAATCCAGAACTATCGTATCCTGTCCCTCTCGTCGGATTTCAGATATTCCTATGATGTCCCATCGTATTTTGCTCAATTCTTCATCCAGCTCAACAATCTTCAGAATTCAGAATTTTTTTATATAAACGCATGTATGGGTACTACCCGTACATGTATCCGACTAATTTTCTCCTAGGATGCTTAGGTTATAACTCTTTAGAAGTAAGGCGGGCACATAACCAAATGAAAATTATGTGTAAAATCTTTCATGGAAAGATTGATGCTCCAAATCTACTCGAGGAATTGTTACGGCTTCGTGTTCCCGACGACAACAGTCGACGCGGGGGGCGACGGCATCAGCTGTTCGCGGTGCCGCCAGCCCGCACAGTGGCGCACGGGTACTCCCCTATTTCACGCTCTCTGACTGCGTTCAACAATCTCCTGGCTTGGGCACCTGATTGTGACTTGTTTGCGGACGAATGGAAGAGTATGCAGTTGAAGTGTCTGGAATACTGTGAGGTGAAAGTGGGTAAGAAGGAAATGGATGATGATGATGAATGGGAATATTTGTGTCAGTGTGATTTTGACTTCTGGTAACTTTGACGCTTTATTATTGAATTTTTGACATTTAATTAAAAATTTATATGCATTTTGACTTTTTGTGACATTAATTGATTTTATCTGTATTTTATCATCCATGACATCATGTCATGTATGTCATCACTAATTTTATTATTGTTTTTTTTTTATTTTGTATTGTTTGTTAATATATTTGCATTGAATTTTTGGTTATTGTAATTACGAGTTATATGATTTTGTAATATTTTAATAATTTATCTAATGTAATTGGTTCTACCGTGTTAGTTAAATAAATAAATAAATAAATAAATTCAGTACCTGTTGTAAATTTTTGTTTTATTAGTATTTAATTAATCCGCGCGGAGTAGCACCCCGCACCCCCGGCCGGCACCCCGCACCCCCCACGGACGTCGTGCTTGGGAGAGGTTTGCATGGCTAACATGCACACCGCAACATAATCCTATGTCGTCGCCCTGTCGAGCGAGAACGGGACAAGGTGCCTATGGTTTTATATACGTCTGTCTCGCTTTGACATGATAAAAAGAGTCGACAAAACCCTGTCGCGGTGCGCATGTTAGCCCGCCTGGTCGCGGGCCTCGCGTGGAACAGTTACATAAGTAGTTATCATTTCCTAAGACAATGCTAATAGTGGGAGCAATTAGCCATTCATTGTTTGCTACAAATTAGAATGGAGGGCGAGTGCTATCAGTGTAACGGTTCGTAGAAAGTACCGGTGCGCGCGGTATGTGCTGACCCGGCGCCGGCGCCGGCGCCCGCCATTTACCTATCAAGCTACCCAATATTGAGTATTGTGATAATGTGTTCATACGAGTATCACTTATAACACTCGCACACGATGTGGTGCGGCAGAGCTCTGTACCTATCTGAACTACTATATCTGAATGCTAAATACATAAACTCTACTCTTAACATATTTTGTTCTCAAACAACTATTTTTGACTCGATATACCACGTGTCTTGTGCTATAGATAGATAGATAGATAATTGTTCATTGTTTACACCAGAAACAACATACATTAGACAAAAACCTACAAGAATGTCTCTGATCAAAATTCTTTTAGGGTCTTGCGTGAGCGAGTGAAAAGGGTTGCACGTGAATGTTATGTAAGCTACATACATAAAGTTGAAGACTCAATTCGAGATAATCCGAAAGCTTTTTGGTCATACGTTCAATCCAATAAACAACATAACACTTATCCATCATCTATGTCATTTGAGGATCGATCTGTAGAATCGGGGGATGATATTTGTCACGCTTTCGCTGACTTTCAACTCCAACTTCGCCATGTGTTATGGGTTTAGCTATTTCCAATCCCATTGACGTTACTTCTACGGCTGACATACGCTCTATCGCAGTTTCTTCTCCTGCCGTCTTGAAGTTGCTAAAAACCCTTGACTGCAATAAATCAGCTGGGCCCGATGGCTTGCATCCTTACCTTCTTAATAACTGTGCTGAGAGTTTGGTCTTTCCCGTTAGTCTCTTCTTCAGTAAGTCAATTACCACTGGAATAGTGCCCAAAATCTGGAAAACGGCAACGATAACGCCTGTTCACAAAAAAGGTCCCAAGCGGGATATTACTAATTATAGGCCGGTCTCTAAACTTTGTGTCTTGGTTAAGATCTTTGAAAAGTTAGTCCATGATCAGATGTACGCTGCTCTTAAACACTACTTCACGCCGCAGCAGCACGGTTTCCTTAAGGGGAGGTCCACAACGACTAACCTGGTCTCGTTCACTAATACGGTTACTGCTGGCATGGAGGGTGGAGGGCAGGTGGACGCGATTTACACGGATCACAGCAAGGCTTTCGATCGCATCGATCATTCCATTCTCCTTGCTAAGCTACATGCGGCTGGAATAAGGGGTGATCTGCTGAGGTGGTTCACCTCTTATGTTAATGATCGTTGCCAAACTGAAGTTTTGAATAGGTTCACGTCTGCTCCATCACCCATCCCTTCTGGTGTGCCCCAAGGATCAATTCTCGGTCCTCTGCTCTTTGTCATCTTTATAGATGATATTGGTCGATGCTTTAAACATTCAAACTTTGAACTATTTGCTGATGACATGAAAATATATAGGACTGTTAAGGATAGACAGGATTCCGAATTGCTTCAAAAGGATCTTGATAACCTCCATAGTTACTGTGTGTTGAACAAGCTTGACTTAAATATTCTTAAATGCTGTTGCATCACCTTCAGTAGATCCACTAGAAGTCTTAGCTATAACTACATAATTAATGGTCAGGCTCTTAATAGAACTGATTCTGTTGTCGACCTTGGTGTCATTCTTGACTCTGAGCTTCTTTTCGACAAGCATATTGAGAATATCTCAGCTAAAGCTATGAAAACTCTGGGCTTCATTTTTAGGGTTACCAAAGATTTCAAGATACCAAAGATTAAAACACTAAAGATTTTGTATTGTTCCTTGGTTCGAAGTCAACTTGAGTATGCCTCCCAGGTATGGAATCCCTGTAATGATATATACATAACCCTTCTAGAAAAACCTCAAAGAAAATTCCTGCGTTTCATCAACTTTAAGGCGAAAATTTCCAACTCTAATTTTGATTACGAAGGAAGTTGCAGGCACCATCATTTGTTGCCTCTTCATAGAAGAAGGGAGGCTGCAGATCTCTCCTTTCTACACAATATTGTGTGTAATAGATTTGATTGCTCATCCCTGCTGGCTGAAGTCAAGCTTGTCACGCCATCAATCTCATCTCGCAAAAGCTACCTTCGTCTATGTATCCCCCGCCATAGTACAAATTATCGTGGAAACTCTTTATTTTTGCGTACTTTTACTAATTTTAACTCTAACTTTTCTCAGCATGTTGACTTATTTTCAACGAGGCACAATATTTTTAAAATTTTGATTAATAAACAATTTTTCTCAACAGGCTCTTAATATAAAGGGCAAGTAACTGCTTATTCGTTTGGCTTTGTCATCTTTTTCGATTCAATCATATTTAACGTAATTATAAATTAGCAAAATAAACATATAAATACATTAGTCAGTAACTTAATAAGAGGCTTTATAATCGTAACTTGGCTATTATGTATTCATTTTATTCTTATTTCTGTTAATTTAACTTGATATATCTTCATGTAAATACTAATTATCAACTATCTTACCTTCTGTCTAAATTCTACCTATCTATTCAGGCCTATGTTGGTGTTGCAACAGGCATTTACACAATTTTAGTTTATATCAATGAAAACTTTTTTCTGGCTTTTGTGTAACTATTCATTATATATCTACCGTGTTTGTTAGCAGCTATTTGTTTTCCATGTAAAATAAAATAAAACAACTCGCAACCATTTCACGCTGACTACGTTTTACTTACATGAAAAGAACATTTCTGTAAATTATTTTATTAATTAAAAACGTCGAGTGTTACGTTACTATCGATTGACCTACTAATAGATATAGTAGGTATATGTGACATGTATGTTTGTGTTGTTGCGCAGGTCTGGAGGCGCAGGTGCAGGATACGTCGAAGGATCTGTACTGGTTCTGAGAGGCGCCGCTAGCGCCGACTGGTGGCGAGCCGCGCCGCCCGCACCCCCCGCACCCGCCGCGCCGGACTGGGACTCACTGTGCGCCGTGAGTGTGTGGTGTGCGAGTGGCGGCAATGCTCCACAGACATTGTATCTATATATAGTGTAGAGTTACGTTAGTGTATCACGTAGCAGTAAGTAGCGTGTGTAGAGTGCAGGCTGGTGCCGCGAGGGAGCGAGTCACGAGCCCCGCCGCCCTTATTAATCTGAAACGTAACGCCATCTAGTGTAACCACAGACAAACATTCATTATTGATTTTAATTCCCTTCGTTGTTGAGGTCAGTCAAAAGTTAGTCAATCAAACCAATCAGCTGTGTATAAATGCACCGGACAGAGGTTACTGATGTCACAAGCCGTCCTGTCCTGGCTCCTGCATTATATATAAGCAGGTGCGTGTTGGAGCGACACCCTCGCGTCAAGTCACGTGTCCGTGCACGATGCGCCTGCGCATGCACCTGGACACACTGTCGCCACAACTCAGAGCCGCAGGAACTCACTCCATTGTCTAGTTATCTTACTCTTCACAATAATGTAGCATTGTGACGTACTACTTCAACAAACTAGTCTCAATAGATTAGCGAAGTTAAGTAACCTTTCATCTGGACAGGATTTTGCAACAGTAATGATGGCTGGTGGCATATACAACTAATTGCTCAAACGAATGGCACGTTCCACTGCACTTACCTCAGGCTCTAGAATATGATTGCCACCTGAGAGGACTAAATGTAGAATTGAGTGAGCGAGCAGTCGCAGCCTGCATGAGAAGCGCTCGCTCGGCACTCGCTCCAGGGACGAGCCTGCACACGTGTATAATATATCTATTGTTAGTATAATTAGATGGTGTATAAATCACATCAGTTTGTCACAATGTTGTATATAGTTAGTGATGGAAGAAGACGACCGTACTCAGTGTTTCATGAGTTGGAACGTGTTCCAGTAACGAACGAGTTCCCGACAATATTCTTTATTTTCAACATAATATTATTGTAAATGGACGCTACATTGTTGCACACTCTATGACTGCAACAATGTAGCGTCGATTCATATAATTAACAAATTAGTACAAGTTTGTTGGATGGTACCTGCAGGATCCATCGGGAGTTTGAACACGAGTCTATACACTCGCGTGCACAGACCTCTATCAGTATAGACCCCGCCAGTTCACCTACTTTCCGCGTCTGTGGCCTGAATTAAATTGAATCAACGCTCCAACAGCACGCCGCATAATTCAATTTTATTTTCGTTTTATTGGCAGGAGCAAGTAAGACGTCTTTAAAGAATGTCAAATTGCGTCATAACAACTGACAAAACTCTTAGAAAGTAATTGACAGTGCGAATGGAGTTAAACTACCTGATACAGAATTATTGTTATCGTAACTTCACACCGTGTAGGTGGGCACAGAACATGTTCATACAAGGTGACGTGGTCGCGGGGTCTCTCCTAGTGTAGGGCTGTGAGGGCGCCGCGCCGCCGCCGCGTGCGCAACATTGTAAAAAGATCTAAAACATGTGGAAAACAACACAAGAAGCGACACACTCAGACGTATACATACATATCTGACTTTGTTAATGAACAGTTGTTGTGATACTGAAGCCTCCACGGCGTGTTCACCTCATCTCCCAGCCGCGGTCACCGGCCCGAGCGGCCCGAGCGCCCCGAGCGGCCCGAGCGGCCTATGTAAATATCCGCATCACATTGTATAGGTAGGACATTGTATGTAATGTAGCCCGAATGTACATACGTAGATAGGTAAGGTATATAATTATGATGAACATTGCGACAGATATCGTAGATAAGACGCGAGCCCACGTGTAGCCTGTCCGTCACACGCCACGCCACACCACGCCACGCCACGCCACACACCGACGCACTCCTCGCTACGTCGCGGGGTATGCGAGATACGTACTGATTAACAACATTCCTGAGAATTATACATGCTTTACGTATTCAATAAATTAACGAATAAGCTTTTATAAGAGTCGCTGCGAGGCCGTACCTACCTACATACATATATTCGCATACTTCGCATCGTTTCACAGGTTATTTTCGTATTAAACAATAGATTATTACACCGAATGAGTAAACAAGGCAATTTGGGAGAATAAAAGATCAGTTAAAAGTGCACAATGTAGAGCAGAAGCGCGGAGCCTGGGGGGGGGGGGGGGGGGGGGACGGGGGGGACGCCGTAACTCAGCCGCGACACTCTCTCATTGTTATGAGACATATTTAAGTATTCAATTAGCCGGCGCGAGACAATGGCATTCTTGTACGAAAATAGAACGCGCGCGGTTCCGGCCGCGGGGCGCTGCCGTGCCTCGGGCGCCGGCGCGGGCGGCGGTACCGCCGCGCACATCTATCAATGTATTTTCGTACATTTTGGGGAATGATTACATTGTTGCGGGGAACCATCATATTTATCAGCTCGAGCTACAAACATTATTGCAAACTGATTTTGGAATGTTTCCCGCCGACGGCCACAGAGTGATATAATGAGAACCGCAACTTCAGACATACAAGTATTGTACCGCGAGTAATAACAAGTTGCACGTGTTTTGCGCGAGTTACCTGCGAATTACGGGGGGTCGGTGTGTCGGCCAACGATGATAATGTTAATGACAACCAGTAGGTAATGAGGCGTGGACCTGCGCCCGCGCTCTCACCCCACTAACTACGAATACAATCTGACTCGGCTGGTGAGAGGTGAAACTTTGGCTGCTCTATTGTTTACTCTATATGTAGTGACAACACAATTAATAAATAAAATTAAAAGTCCGTGATAAAACAGCTGATATGTTCAAACGGCTGAACAGATCTTCTTGCATCATAGCTCAGATCACTCTCGATCGAGTCAGTAACATCATAGCTCAGATCACTCTCGATCGAGTCACCAATCATAGCTCAGATCACTCTCGATCGAGTCACCAGTCATCCAAACAAAAAAAAATCCTTTCAGCCGTTTGGGAGCACCAATGTCACAGGTCACAGACAGACACACAATATACTTACAACACTCCTCTTTTTGCATCGGTGATTAAAAAGGGTCCAATGTAAGTAGTAAGAGTGTGTTCGTAGACTGTCGCTGTACAGCGTCGCCTGCGCAGTCGCCCGCGCCGCCTGCGCCGACATGTCTCATGTGTAACCATTACGTACAACTTCTAAATAAATTCCATTATCTACTGTGATTGTTTCACGTCCGTTGTTTTATTTCTCCTCGAACGATTAGTGAAGTTTGTATTTATTTGATTGTCCTTGTAGGAATGTGTTATGTGCCGAGAGGCGGAGGTGGTCTCATGAATAGTAGAGAGTGGCCGCCAGCCGGCTGCGCGCGCGCCGCGCTCGGAACAGAGCACGCGGTACATGTTACCATCACCCTCGGAACATTTTATTTTCATTAAATCTGTAACGGAAATTATCTATTAACATGTATTATCAATACCTCATTAGGAGTTTTGAAACGTTGAAGGTGTACGTAGGTATGTCAGGTTGTATGAGGGATATTAAATTAATGTAATGGATAATATTCATACCATCATACAAAGTTACAAATATTTTCTCTCTTAAGTTAATCAGTAATCACATGACGTAAAAATATTTTTTGTCAACCCCCTCCCCCTCCCCCCATGTCGAAAATAAAATTTTTGCTCTTCGATATCTGAGTGCAAAAGCCGTTTTTATCCGCTAGAGGATAAAGTAAATTAAATTTAGAACATTGTGTGCACTAAGTTTGTGAATTGGAAACATCATGAAGCCTATTTACTTCTACCTCCATGGTGCCGAATTTATCATACAACCTTTTTTAATTTGTTGGAAACTCAGACTCAGAACCTTCTTGGTGTATTATTTTTTAATTTAGGTACGCGCGCCATTTTATGTTCACGTCATAAACTGAAATAAAAGTATCTTGTGATTGCAAATGTATTTTTTATTGGATTTAGTCATTTCCTCGCTGAGGTGGAAGTTGTTGATGAAAAGTAACGTGTTGCACTCGAGTGCAAAGATGTTTCACCTCGTGCTCTTTTCATTCCCTCACTAACGCTCAGGATTTTAATTTTTGAATCCTTCGCTTGCTCGGTCATGTAAATTGAGCACACGCTTAAAAAGAAACTTTGCACTCTTGTATAACAAATAACTATTGACTTTTTTAATTCGCTATTCAAATGTTCGTGTCGGAGTTACTTGGTACATTATAATCCGGAACGTAGATATTCGCCAAAGAACCAGAGTCACCGACATAGCTGTTAAAATCTGCAAGTTGAAGTGGCAATGGGGAGGTATCGAGATTCAATACTAACATAATACGAGTCACAATCTCTACCTAACTGAAAACAGTCCGAACGTCGTTGTGCATACATAGACATCAATTATATAATTTCACAATATTTACTTCAATTTAGACCTTATGTCGCTTGTATAGTGCTCAACATCGCTTGTCCGATAGGGCATCGTAGCATCACGCAGCGTCGTAGTCGGATCGCGGTTGCTCTACAACTAACTGCCCAAAAACTGTGCAATACGTAGCGTGCGCCGAGTTTTGGTTCGGACAATTTTTTTGGCACGATATGACTCTATCAATATTGTAACTCGCTGTGGGACGGCCACATCATTCACAGAACTGATAACCGAAGGGGAAGAAAGGTTCTTGAGTGGAGACCACGAACCGGAAGATGTAGAGCTCCCACAAGATGGACCGACGACATTGTGAGAGTCGCGGGCATCCAGTGGATGCAGATGGCAGGATGTCGTTCAGTGTGCAGGTTAAAAGGCGAGGCCTATGTTCAGCAGTGGACGTCTTCTGGCTGATGATGATCATGATTTAAATGTTATAGACATTTGACGCTAGCTCTGAGCGCTACTACCATACCAACAATGGCGCAGCTACGAATCCTGCCAGTCGTTACATTTATATTTATATTAGGATAGCTAAACAGCCTTCTTACACATATAAAAATAAAATAGAGTCAAAATCTGTTATAACGACATCTAACGACGGGACTGCTCACATTCAGTCGTAATAACCGATAGTCGTAACAACCGGTGATGTTTAATGTGTATCGTGCAAGTACAAACAAATCGATAGGTTATTATAACCGGCATATTGTTATAAACGATGTCGCTGTAAAAGGTTTTGACTGTAATAACAACACGTAGGCCAACATCGGTTATAACTTGTCTTTTGAAATGTCTATAACATTTAAATAGTAAAACATAAAACTTATGACAATGCGATCGCAGAAACATATTATCCATCTCTAATTGACATTTAGTAAAGATCTAGCAACATAAGATGTGTGTCGTCATCGATATGGTATCGATATGTTGTTCTGTTCTGGTCGGGAACCCGTCCGTCCAGTTCGCACGGTCAATAACTCGCCGGACGCTGCCTCCCTCCCGCCGACCTATACCTACTGGACTCTGGAACTGGATTCATTAAAATGATCTCGTGTTGTATCAGTGGGTCGCAGCAAGCAGCCCCGAGCAGCTTCTCACCTACAGCTGACAGCAAGGAAGTCGGTTCCGGCGAGCGCGCCTCTGCAGGACTCCATGTAAACACCGCTAATTTGATTGTCCGCTAGGCGGTTACCGGCAGCCAAGCAGAGCCACCTAGCTACCAGCCAGCCAGCCAACCGGAGCTGTCCAGCTACCGGACAGCGAGCGGGCATGCAATACAAGTCATTCAAGTTTTATCGCCGCTCGTGGAATCCTTTGGCGAAAAAGTTGAGACAATTATAATTTATTATTAATAATTATCAATTTAAAAAACCGAATAAAAAAAACAGAACTAAAAAAATTGATAAAAGTGTCAGAACTGGACCAAATTAAAATGGGACGACACGGGAGCACTAGCTTTCAAATAAAAAAGATTTATCAAAATCGGTTCAACCAGTCGAAAGTTATTAGATATATATGAGAAACATTAATAAAAAATTGTCGAACTAATAACCTCCTCCTTTTTGGAAGTCGGTTACAATCACTTATACCTAACATCATTACAGATAGACTAGAGCGATGCTAAGTACCTATAACAACTAAAATAACATTTATATTCTAATTAAAAAAAAGCTGAAATAAACATTATAGTAATAAATATAGCCTATGTTACTCAGGACAGGAATAATGTAGCATTCTAATGTAGAAAGAATTTTTTAAATCGGTCCAGTAGTTTTTGAGTTAAGTCGTTACAAACTTTCAAAAATACAAATCTTTACTCTTTATAATATTATTCGTAGTGTAGATAACCTATGTTGTCTAGTTGGTTTTGTTATTTCTATATTTATGTGTAAGATGGTTATCCAACACAAATAAAATAAAAGTATTCCTTCTGTCTGTATGATGATGTGAATGATTGGAGCGGTCCGGCCGGGCCGGGCCGGGCCGCTCGCCGACGGAACGTGAATCGTCTGCTGATATCAATTTGTTCCAAAATAATGTTAGCAAAGCAGCTTCAACCGAAGGTTACTGTTTATACTGTAAGCAAGTAAGCTGTTGCTTCTGCGGGTCACAGTGGACCGGAGTTGGCTGCCGATGATGATGCAGTAGGCTGCATGCTCCGGTAGCTCGCTGTATTCCAATAAGAGGTGTTATTTTGATATTCAAAGAAAAATGCCATTTTTTATTATAAATCATCAGATGTTTATTTCATTACAAAGAGGAAGGTATGCCGTTAATAGTGGAAAATAACATCAGGCAAATGACCACCACGGCCACGCTTACAGGACAAAATCCTTTTCATGAAATTTTCCATAACTAAATCGCAAAGTGGCTGCTCTATGTCCTCGATAGCCTCACGAATTCCATCTTTGAGGTCTTGAATCGATACTGGGCTGTTGGCGTAGACCTTCTCCTTCACGTGGCCCCAAAGAAAGAAGTCGCAAGGTGTTAAATCACAAGATCTCGGTGGCCAATTGTGATCACCTCTTCGAGAGATAACACGGTCCGGAAACTTTTCCCTTAAAAGATCAATGGTTTCGTTGCTTGTGTGGCACGTAGCGCCGTCTTGTTGAAAGTGAACGTTGTCCAGATCAATACCATCCAATTCCGGCCATAAAAAATCGTTAATCATCTCTTGATAGCGCAATCCATTCACCGTAACTGTTGCGCCAGCCTCATTTTCGAAAAAGTAAGGTCCAATGACTCCGCCGGACCATAAACCGCACCAAACAGTCACACGTTGAGGATAGAGAGGCTTTTCAACAATAACTCTTGGGTTTTCTGAGCCCCAGATGCGACAATTTTGCTTGTTGACGAAGCCACCGAGGTGGAAATGGGCCTCATCACTGAAGATGATTTTTCGATGGAATTCCGGATCATTTTCATGCATTTCAACGACCCAATCAGCAAAGTCACGACGTTGTTGATGATCGGCCGGCTTGAGTTCTTGTGTTAACTGGACTTTATAAGCCTTAAGACCCAAATCTTTATGCAAAATACGGTGTAATGACGTTTGTGGAATACCTAATTCCAAAGAACGACGAGGAATGGACAAACCTGGGTTTTCTTCAACACTTTCGGCTACAGCAGCAATATTCTCGGCTGTTCTTGAGCGACGTGCACGGGTTTTATTCTTCTCATCACTAACTTGTCCCAACAGCTCGAATTTTTCCACCAATTTCTGTATTGCGGTCCGACAAGGTGCTTCACGACGACCCAAAAATGTTCGAGTTTTACGAACCGTCTCTGCCAAATTTTCACCATTTTTATAGTGAATTTTAATAATTTCAATGCGTTGTTGAAGCGTGTATCGTACCATTTTTATTAATGGCGTAGTTTCTACTTGTCAAATGCCAAGAAATGACAGCTTCAAAAGTGACATCTACCGAAATAGCGGGCTATTCAAAATAACACCTCTTATTGGAAAACCCTTTACTGCATTTAATAGATTCACGTTTGCTCAACGATGCGATGTAAGTCAAGTTCGATTGTAATACAAGCTCCGAATACAGGAACAGTTCATGTGCGTACTAATTATTACCAACATTTGATTATATCTGACACTAGTGTAGTGGCACTGCTACGATGCTAACGTGTATCATTCGTAATAGTTTTATAGTGCGTAGGTACCTACTTACTACACAGTGGGCAGCGGCGCGACACCCGCGAATATTTATCGCGCACAGAACCACTAGACTCGCGGGAATGTGAGACGCGACTCTCCATCACTGGTACAAAACAATAACGAGTTTACGATTCAGTTAAAGCACCTATTACGTGCATCGTTTTGTACAGATCCGAGATATTTATAAGCTTTATCTTTCTTTTTTTAAACTTGATGGCAAAACAAGCGATCGCAGATGTTGTCTTGGACTGTTAACTCTAGGTACCTAGTTTGAAACAGCTGCGTTTAGTTCCGTGTCTATGAGCAAGTATAGTATTTACAGTAAGTATAGTAGGTTTTCGTATTGACTCCGTTACAATGATAGTGGACTGCGACAATCCCGCAAATCTGAACATTCTGATTGATAGTTACGTTAAAACAATTCTATGTACAATATGTACAATTCTATGTAGAAGGTAATGTCGCATTCCGCACGTCGAGATCCACACACACACACACACTCTTCATATTACGAAGGAGGAGGTATGTTTAATGCGGTGAAGCCACTTTAAAACCGATGCCAAATATCTAACAACGTAATTTTTTTTAAAGATCTTATATTAACAATTAATTCGTTTTTTTATCATGTACATTTACAGTATACCTACTACAAATTCAAAATCTTTTATTTAGGAAAACTTAAAAATCCATTGCGTTAGTAAAAAACAAAACTTAAAAACTATTGTTAGGTAAGAAATACAGAGACAAAAATTAATCACACATATAATTAATTACGACTGAGTAGGAATTCTAAGTATTGGCGCGTGACCATCCTCAGCCACTATCTTCAAGATGTTGTTCCGAGATGTACTACATTATGGTCTCAATTTTAAGAGTATAAAAAATAGAATTTTCTAGAAATTGTTTTTTTCCGCAGCATCCATAACTTTTATCAAGAGTATGCTTTACGAAGTATGGACCACCAAAGTGACAAAAAATTAATCATCCCTCAAAATCGAGTACTTATACTACTTACTCGTATTAGACATACAAACTTGTAACTTGGCATACTAATACGTTATCTAAAAACCTTTATTCAATGTTCATTATTATCAGCTACCTACCATGTTCCCCACTGCTGGGGCTGGGACACAGGCCTTCTTCATTATCTCATTATCTTATTCAAAGTTATTTGATACGTTTTGTGATCTCAACTGTTCGAGTTGTAGCGATATAACAGTAATAAGTTTGACGTTGTAGCTCCAAGGACATTGACCTTTATAACCGACTTCCAAAAAGGAGGAGGTTATCAATCGACAGTTTTTTTGCTTTTTTTTTGTTTGTTACCCCAGAACTTTCGACTGGGTGAACAATTTTGATGATTATTTTTTTATTTGAATGCTGCATGGTGCTTCCCGTGTGGTCTCATTTTAATTTGGTCCAGTTCTGTCATTTTTATGAAGTCGGTTTTTGTATTAATAATTATTGTAAAATTATTTCCACAAAGAATTGTCCCAAGTAGTTTGTTCTGTGGCAAAACCAGAATAAGTTTGTGTTATGTCGGATGATACGTATCTGTAGGCTACGAGTCCACCAGTCGAGTCCACGACCTTATTTCTATAGATTTTTTCTATTTCTTCTATCTATTAGGGATTAGGGACCCTATTCCTAAGACTCCGCTGTCCGTCTGCCCGTCTGTCACCAGGCTGTATCTCATGAACCGTGATAGTTAGACAGACGAAATTTTCACAGATGATGTATTTCTATTGCCGCTATAACAACAAATACTATAAAGCAGAATAAAATAAATATTTAAGGGGGCTCCAATACAACACGTGATTTGTTTGCTCGTTTTTGCTCGATATTGATAACGGCAACAGGTAGACGCCTGAAATATTCACAGAATATTTAGTTATATAATCATTTCAATAAAAATAAATATTTAAGGGGGGCTCTCGTACAACTTTCTTTGCCGTTTTTAGAGATAATGGTACGGAACTCTTCGTGCGCGAGTCCGACTCGCACTTGGCCGGTTAATTAATACGTTTGTGACCACAATTATGCAAAATTGTTTTTACTACGTAGGGAACCCTACCACATGTGTAATATAGTCTTTATTACATATAGTATATATGTTACCATGTAGGTAGGTACCTACGTACGTATGGGAGTTGTATTCAGTTCATACGTACGTAGATAGGTACCAACGTACGTATGGGAGTTGTATTCAGTTCATACGTACGTAGGTAGGTACCTACGTACGTATGGGAGTTGTATTCATTTTTTGAATGTATTATTATTTGTTACCTAGTTAATCAGCCGTAACATTTAATATTCTGTGACAATTACAACTGGCTATGTAAGCAAGGACCGACAGACTGACAGACAGACAGCGGAGACTTACAACTGGCTATGTAAGCGAGGACCGACGGAACGATATTTTATTTCCAGTTATGTTGATATAAACACCATACTACTGAACCGATTTTGATGAAATTTCTATGGAACTAATCTGAAAATATATCCTTTCAAATAAGGAAAGAATATTCTGAACTGGTTTATAAATGATGGAGATCTAAGGTATAAAAAAACAACTTGAGTATCTCCTTTTTTAAGTCAGTTAAAATGCTTATAATAATACAAATAGTAAACAAATGAACCGACAAGCCGAACCATATATTATATATATTAGCTGTTAGGGATTCCATTTTTCTTTTCTCCATCATCAGAATGGCACCACTCAATGTCTCTCAAAAAACTCAAATATGGCACTGCACATATTTAATACCGTTCCCGCAGTGTCGTAACTAGCCTTGAATGCGCCCCGTGCAAGCTTCTATAACTGCGCCCTTGAAAACAAAACTTGGTCCTGGTGTGGTCATTTCTGCGCCCCTCCAGAGTCTGCGCCCTGTGCCTGGGCACCGCTAGCACAGCCCTATTTACGGTACTGCGGTCCCGTAAGTATCTGTAAGGTGTCAGTTCAATGGGACACGTGGCAGCGAGCAGCGGGCGGACTATCAGTAATAACACAACAACCAGGGGGACACACGACAAACTGCAATTTTTATAAAAAGCCTCTAAAATAGATGAGAAGTAATATAGGAGCAGCGATCCAGACAGAATGTAGAGCAGCAAGTAGTCCAAGTTATACTACAGACAGACAGACAGACTAGCTGCGACATATATCAGTCATTATATCAGTCACAACACATTATCCAGTCCTTCAATTACATCCAAGCAAGAAGTCACGTCGATCCGTTGCTGCGTGAAGGTTGTACAAAGTAACACTCTTTCGGGTTCATAATATTAGTATAATAATATATCGGAAGACGCAGCGTAGGTAGGCCTCCCACTAGATGGACCGACGACATCGTGAGAGTCGCGGGCATCCAGTGGATGCAGATGGCAGGATGTCGTTCAGTGTGGAGGTTAAAGGGGGAGGCCTATGTTCAACAGTGGAAGTCTTCTGGCTGATTACGATTATGATGATGATGAATATCGGTAATCAGGGCCCTGATTCTATATGAAATCACGTAATACGTCATTAACGTGTTATATATATATATAGGTAAAAGGTGATGTTAGTTACATGGTGCATGGAGCAGAACTACCGGGAGTTCCATCCACAACCTCAGTACGGTAAACTATCCTTATTACATACATGATTATTACTATTAATAATCATGTAACTGTCGATGATACGATGTCATGTGTAGTGCCCTGAAACATGCATGTTGCGTGAACAACAGATCTGACGAGATGCTGCGCGGGGGGAGGGGGACGGGGGGACGGGGGACACACCGCTGGGTGACAATAGCTTCGCTCGAACGGAACACGTCTAATTCTGTAAAAGCTGTAAACCGTTTAGCGCTCGCGACTACTTTTGAAATAATTTACTAATTTTATCGGCCCCGAACGGTCGCGGTATGCCGCCGCCTCGTCCTCTTCCTTGCCTCTCGATACCAAATGGTGCAATGTTCTATTCTCGGCGGAGTATTGTTAAGAGCGGTCGCAGAATACGCACCGCTCACTATGACACTTATAGATAAGGCCAGGCCCACACCGCAGGTGACACGCTGCCGAACACGAGAGGTTAACTCGTCGTCACTGCGAACAAATATTTTATGGATACCCTGTTCTATTGATAACATGCTGATTGCTTCGAAACTAGCTTCGATAAGGTGGTCTGGTGGCGGTGTGGCGCGGGCCGGGGCTGGTGGGTCTGCAGCGGCAGCGATGGATGGAGCAGCACGGAGAGTGCTCGTAAAGCGGCACTTAATCACACCGGACAGGCGGGGCGGGGGTGAAGGGCGGCAGCTGCGGCACGGGGGGGGGGGTTAACTAAAATAAACAATACATGTGTCGCCAGAATGGAATCAGGATAAAGCGGATTCTCCACTAGAAGAGTTATAAGCTGTCCTGCTTCTACTGTTGAATTCAATCTGTTTTTAATCTATCATTTAATTTTGTAAAAATACTACATCAATCCATTACTTTCTCCAGACGACTTTGTAGATCACTGGACCTATACTATACCTAAGTAGATACATTTGTACATTTTTTACAAGTACTTTATTTATTTAAGTTGTTAATGAAAAGGAATTGTATCACAAACAGTAGCAAGAACTGTGCGTGGAGCTCTCTCAGATACCCAGGTAACTCATGACTACAAGTCAACAGTTGGATTAGGGATATTTCCGAGAAGTACCTACCTACCTGCCATTTCATGAACACACGGCTAAATATAATATATATTTAAAAAAAAACATGTTGTATTGTTTCTGAGCGAATTTCCTATAAATAATAGTACGTAGGTAGTTGAGAAACTTTCTCCTTATATATTTCGATAGCGTGAGTGATTGTAAGTTATAGATGCAGCTCGTGTCTACAGCAGCAGACTGTCCCCGCTCTATATGAAACAATCTGGAGAAGAATAGAGAGATCGTTGTTAGATCGGACGCCGCCGGTACCGAAATAGCGCCATTAGCGTCCGCTGTTTGTAAACATGCGACACATTACCGCGCCGCACTGTGTCGCACGGCGCCGCACCGCCGCGCCGCGCCCGTGTCGCACACAATGCCATCCCGGCGGAGCACGGCGCTCGTCAGTCGGCGACAGTTTTGGACACATTCCTCGGTTTCCATCCGAAGCGCGCTAACTAAACAAACTGAAATAAAACCCTCGAAATTTGTCGCGACACTTAATTTATGCTAATGGATAGTTAACGGCATCGTAAATATTACAGTAAGTATCGGTTACATTCGGCGACGCGACGACGCGCGTCCGCGAGGGAATACTAAGCAGGTGATTGAATCGCATCGGACGGCCCGGCCCGGCCCGGCCCGGCCCCGGCCCCGGGGAGAGCGCGCTCTGCATGCACGTCAGACGCCGCGGCGACGCTCCCGGTCGTGGAATTCTCCACTGATTCGCCAATAAGTACAAACAATTACCGAAACGACCCCTCTAAATAACCGCTTCATTTACCTGAGGCGAGCACTCCAGTTCCGTCTCCGGGCGCGTCGCTGCGGCGCCGGCGCGGGCGCGCACTTACCCGGCTCTGAATTATAGATGAGCGGCTCTTCGATAATACCTCATAAATATGAGTTATGAGAATGTATCGCTAAATAATGAACGCTCGGCGGAACAAAGCCCTGAATGACGCAAAAACGGGCAAATGCCACCAGCGGCCGCCGCACAGCCGAGCTGCACCGTGCCTCGCTGCGCTACATCGCGCCGCACTCCACCGCGCGTCGGTACTTATTCGGAATCATTATCAGATAAGTGCTGCATAGATACACGGTGGATTTAACATATTAATGGCAGATGATAATGGCACAGACAAGCATAACAGGAAGGATTTAATCATTCGTTAGAGGAGAAAATGATTCGGTTCTAGTTAATATTTACACAAATAATTATTTACGACGTCTGGAAAACTTCAAAGGCAACGTAACGCCGCCGCCGCATTGTTTCACAGTTTTCCACGTAACTTATCCCATGGTGCAGGATTATAGATACTCACAGTACAGTGTTTATGTGGATAATGTAAGGTGTGTGTGTGTGCCGGAGAGAGGTAGAAGGAGGTATGCGTGGCATGTGATGCAGGTCGGCAGTCGGCAGAGACCGCGAGCGGACGGCACAAACAAAACAAACAGAAAGCTGCACATTTGTGAGGAATGCGCGGCCGCGTCCTCCGTCCGCCGTGGGAACCGACGCGACACCTTCCTCCGGGACGCACGCTCCCGTCCCCGGGGACCGGCGCGGGCGCAGGTGCGGGTGCGCGGGCGCGGCCACATCATGATGTTACACGAGGAGCACTGCAGTATGCTGCCAGATACGTTACACAATCTGCGATACAATCATTCATATTCATAAACAATTAATTATCAAACATATTATTTCGTCAGCGACAGTCGTCCAGCGAGTCAGCTGCCCTCGCCACACGAGGAGTACTCCACTAGTTCGACAGCCTGCTCCACCTGCTCGTACTCACCAGGTAAGTATATGTGACACACTTGAAGATGATTACAACTGATTTACATCTCTAAATTGTCTATAATTCCTTGTGTCTTCATTAAGATAGGTTTAACGGCTTAATTGAGTATGATTTATGAAATGAGTGTGAAATAATTCGTGACACCTCTACACACAGCTACACATGTGATTCTCAGCTAAGAAAGATGACATCCTCTTCCGTCATTCCCAATTTAATTGATTAATGTGAGGAACTAGCTACGCCCTGCGGTTTTTCCTTCTAATACTTACTAGTATCGAAACTAGTATACTTACTAGAACCGTACATTTTAGGTATACGTAGTAATATAAACTACGGAATATAGTTTCACCATGTCCGTCCAACTGTCTGTTTGTTTCACCATGTCCGTCCAACTGTCTGTTTGTCCATCCTTCTGTGTTTATGTCACGACAGTGACAGAACATTTAATTCAGGAACTATAAAGCCTATTGCGCTGATATTTGTTACGTTTATATATTTATGACGGTATAGTAAATAGTGGATGGAGTATTGTTGATAAGAGACTAAGTATAATATTACAGTAAACTTTTTTCAAGTGATTTTCTATAATACGAGTATGCTTAGAATTTATGAATTTCCATTACATATTTGAATCCAAACAGACCATTTTCTTTTTAGGGATCCGTAACTCAAATGAAAAAAAGGAACGCATTTTGGATCACTTTGTTGTTCTTCTGTCTGTCTGTCCGTCCGTCTGACTGTCAGTCTGTCAAGATCCTTTTTCACAAGAACGCGGAGAAGTATCAAGTTGAATTTATATCAACCTAGCGACCCGCCCCGGCTTCGCAAAGGTGTAAGTTTTAATATATATATATATATATATTAACCTTCCGTGACAATTATCTAACTGATGGTGAGAACCGCACCTAAATCCGTTGCGTGGTTTAGGAGGAGTTACCGAAGTGTACAGACAGACAGACAGACAGACGCGGAAAGCGACTTTATTTTATAATATGTAGAGATAGTCGGGTTTACGATCGCTTTCAGATGTAACAATCAAACTTACATATAAGTTAACTCATTCAAAAGATATAACTTATGTTATTTTTCGCATGTTTTACGATTTCACAGGAGATTCTAAACCTATAGGGTACGTTCCGTTCACCTACAATCATGACATTAGTCGAGAAGCAAGGTCTCACAGTACATAAACCAAAAAAACATGAAAGTTTTTAATTTTATATTACACTAGTCGACCGTCCCGGCTTCGCACGGGTGTAAGCTAACATTACATTTTATCTTACATTTCGTGATTGGTATGTATAGGAGCACCTGTTTTCCAACTACGAAGTTAAGTTTGTCATTCGAAATTTCAATCTTTTTGTTAACTTTTTTTTTCGTCATGCATTGATGATTCTCGGGATGGATTTACTACATACAAAATTATAATTTTTGTACGGAAACCCCAGGATGCGAGTACTACTCACACTTGTTCGATTCTTTATTGTGTTTGGACTCTTTATTTTATACTCTTTGATATATTATATTTTTAATAGTTTATCCCCCGCTACTTTACATATTCTGTGATAATGTTAACTGGCTGCTTATTAAGGTTCAAAAGATGCCACCATTAAAAGGTAGGACAGTCAGACATACAGACAGACAGCGTAGGTTTAATAATAGTATATCATTGACATCTTTTGGTTACAGAACCATTATATTTTTACAGCAATTTGTTGTATTTATTACTTATATATATATATATTTATTCCTATTTTTATTATGTAATTTATTTAACTTGTTTGTGAGAACAGTGTCACTTGACTGATAATGTCAGTTGTTATTCTAAATAAATATTCATTATTGTATGTATTGCTTCTATAGATTTATTTCCATATCACGATACGACACGCACTTGACTGATTATTTAAGAAAAGGCAAATAGCCGTCGTTAATTCAGGTTACTCATAATTATACAAGCTACCTTCACACCAGCCAGAGATATTTTTAATGCAATAATAGACTTGCATTTAGCCACTAACTCGCCTGATGTTAAGCGATGATGCGGTCTACGACGGAGCACGAGTGCGTGTGTGTGGTTAGGTTACCACACAATACGAATACGATAATTTCAGACGAGTAGTGCGATGTTGAGAGTGAGGATGCGGCGATAGTTGTGATGTGAGCAAGCGAGGTGAGGTGAGGCTCATTAGAGCCACGTGTGGCTCGAGGAGCCGGAACTGCGATCAATCATGTAGCAGCAGCATGTGCAGCGCCGGCGCAGGCGCAGGCGGGGCGGCGTGCTGCCTCATCGCCTCTAACGGTTTGTTGGTCCGCGGCCGCAGCGCCCTAAACACATTAGGCACTTTTTGTCTCATGTCCGCGTGTGACGTGACGCGCTCATGTTACAGAAGCAGCGCCGCTCGGTAATTGGACGAGATGTCGTTATGAACATCAGTAGCAGCCGCCGTCGTTAGCTAATCGTCGGGAGCGGCTTCATCTGCTGACTGTTCACTGTCGAATGGTTTGTTTTGAAATTAAGAAGAAATTTTACACTAAATGACATCTGTTTAAATTGGGTCTACACTAGCTCAGTGGTTGGTGTGTTCGACTTCCACGTCGCAGGCGTCGGATGTGGCTTCAAATCCCATCAATGAGCATCATTCAGGCTGCCGGTTAAGGAATCATCGTGATGAAACGATAGCATATGGTAGTGGTACCTACTCTCTAGTACGTGATCGGTTAGCTGCCATCGAGTTGGGTCAGCTTATATAACGATAGTAACTAAATAAATAAAATAAATAAATATCTGGGACATTATTGCACACATGGTCATCTGACCCCAAACTAAGCAAAGCTTGTAATATGGCTGCCAGAGACTGATATACATACATATATATTTTTAAACACATACATAAATAGATATTAACACCCAGACATAGAACAAACACAAATGTTCATCACACAAATGTTTGTCCTAGATGGGAATCGAACCCACGCCCCAAGCACAGAAAGTAGGATCACTACCAACTGAGCCACCGAGGCAGTCAACTGTAGATACGTACCGGCGGCCTCACTTGATGCCGGCTCGGCATCTTCGACCACACTTTTTTAATGGTATGTATGGAAATATGTTCCGATAATTGACCAGCTTGAGCTTTTTGAAAATGCGACGGTACTTCACGTCGGAACAATTGCTTACACTGTACCAAGCACAAGTTCGGTCATGCATGGAGTACTGCTCTCACCTTTGGGATGGATCAGCTAAGTACCAGCTCGGGGCTTTGGAGTCTATTGAGAAGCGTGCCAAGAGGCTCATCAGCAACGATTCCCTAGTTCAGACTAAGTTACTTAGTATTGAGCATCGGCGTAAAGTTGCTAGTCTATCGGTTTTTTATCGGATACATTTTGGAGAATGTGCATCGGATCTGCATGATCTATCGTAATTTCCTCCTGACCATTTTTCTATCGGACTGCCAGAGCGGGCACGGAAAATAGTCACTGCTTTATAATTGATATTCCGAAAACCTGTACGAAGTGAAAAAATTATAGGCCTTTAAATGTAGATCATAAAGCAAGCAACAAAAAAGTTTTTCATAAAAAAAATCGTATCTCAACGGAGAACCAAGTTATTACGAAAAAACTGAATTTAGCCCTTTTTTCAAAAGGGCTAAAATTTCACAAGACAATTTTGGTCGACAATTTGAAGTTAAGCTTTTCTAGCCCCCACGTAATATCAAAAATGTAGCTTTCTCGGTTCATTTGCATTTCTACCCCGTTGTATCCGACGTAATGACTGGACTATGACTATGAGTCAGTCAAATTAGCTCCAGAATGATCTCCCAATAGAGTTACCTATACGTAATGAAGTACGAGTAAGTAGAGTAGGTGTACATTGTTCTAACTCGGCTCGGCTGGTAGTTCATATCATATCACGTGTAGTTCCTCTAATGACCCGCAGCACATGAACAGCGCCCCTTCATTATACTCGTACCTAATACGCGTTGGAACTAATCACCCTCTGACTCTCATTCACTGAACACATTCACTCACTTTACTAGTCCTATAACTAGTGCTACCCTACCTACCTACCTACCTACCTGTGTCTACATCTACGTGAAGCAGTCCTATCTGCAGGCCTTCGTGTGTGCCCGGTGTGTGTATGTGTGCGTCGTCTACAAAGTTAGCTCGGAATGGATGCGTGTGTGCGTGCGGAGAACGTATAAACTTCGTTTAGCTTTAATAAGTTATTTGTTGAGTCAAGTAGAGAGACTTGCAGGAATATTGTATTGGTACAGTCAGCTGCGAAATTACTCGATGGTTGATAATAAGCTGGCTTCTGGAAATACTTCAAACACTTAGTTAACAAGTACAATGTATGATGTGCTTAGAGATGAGATTCTTCGTATTGTTAATGTTAGATAGCGGAGGAAGATTGCTGGGAGTGTGAGAGTGGACCGGCGCCAGCGTCGCGCCGCCGCCGTGTGTGCGCGTGGTTACACTCAGTAAGTGCAGCCATTCCTTGCAATTAGTGCGCATGTTAGCATTGTACTACTTGCCTCAACCGTCCCATCGCGTGAGAACTTGCCGTCTGAGTTTGATTCTACTCAAAAGTGCATTTGGGTTTGGAGTGTTATTAATGAGGAGTCAATGTAAAGGAACTTTAATATACAGTAAATTAGAAAGACAAGGTGCTCTGCAGAACTCTCTGATATTGTGACCGACCGCACTGAGTGACGCGCATGTTGCTCGACACTTCGTTACTACATATCCACGTACGAGACTACATCGAGAACATTAAGTCTTGTTCACTGTAACATCCATGCAATAGTGGGCAGGTAACAAACAGGTAGAGTCCGCCGGGAGCCTGGACAAGGAGGGGGGGGGGGGGGGAGAAAGTTTGGAGCGCGCGTTATCGGAATAATTGCCGCGCTGATAATATATCTGTGTCGTCGCGAGATGGTATCGGCAGAATTAACACGTCGCGGCCGGCGACAGGCTCGCCTGCCCCGGCCGGGCCGGGTCGGACTGGGCTGGGCCAGGCGGGGCGGCTTTGTCTCGCTATCGAGCCTGCATCTCTTTGTCAGTACGAAGTGTGCATTATTCACAGCGCGGCGGAGAGCTGCATTGACTCCAGTCGGTATATATGTGCATCATCTAAACTGAACCTACTATACATCGCCAGAACCTACCACTGACACTGAACTCCTGCGTCTGACCTCAAACAAAAGCTTACTATTACCTACGCCCTGATTGTATAATGGTTTGTTCCACCACCACCCCGGCACACCGGACGTCGTGGAGTTGGGTGGAAGGAGGCTGGCAGGCTGCGCTGGATACACAGTGGCAGCCAGCTATGCGGTTCTCATCGCCAGCATGCTACATTGTGCAGCCGCTGCCCTCGATACCGATCTGGTGCACGTTCCTGGCTTCTTGCTCTATTTATAGGTACTTGTAAGGCAAACAGGTTAGCACTCGTAAAATATAACGATTAAAATATATTGATATGATTTTTGCTAAAAGTCTTCGAGTAAGACGTCAATAACAATATACCTACATGGCAGTGTTTCGAGGCGGCCGTTTGTGGCGCGTACATATTTAGACATTGTGCGACGATATTTGATGCGCCAAGTATGGCTAACTGCATCGGGTCGACGAGACTAGATGCTGTTGTGCTTGATGCTGATGTGTCGGTACCTAGTGTGACAGTGTGACGCACTGGGCACTGAGCCGAGCGCAGAGTGTTGGCTGACAGAGCGGCGCAGGAGACGCGCGCAGAATGCGACAACTTTGTCCGCTAGATTCCGATCACTTGATTGGCAGCTCGGTATGACAGATCACTTTATAATTAGACAGCACATCTCGATTCAATCGACCCGACACTACCAACACTCACCTATACTCTACACCCGGCCCGGGACTAGCACATTTATTTCAATTCGATAGCTTTCAATCATTAGTTTAAAGCTAGTTTAAAGCCTACCCAGGTATAAGTGGTAACTCCTGTCGTCGGCGCGGGCGCCATGAACAATGAGCCCCGAGTCAAGTAGGTACCGACGGCACTGAGCGCGGCAGTCGTCTAAACAGTCGCCCCGTGGAATCTCTCTTCATGATATTGTGACACCATAACGCGGCTAGGAACACCTGAGTAGGCTCTCAACTCGGGCGCTGCCGACTCTAATGTTATAAGGATCAGGTGCCAAATATATTTACTTATGGTAAATCTTTTAACGCCCAGTAGTTTCCCTAGAAACATTATCCTTCGATCCGAAATGTGCAGGAATAAGTTTGCACACTACTGCTTGGCAGCAAACTGTAACTGACAAATTATCAATTACAAAAGGACCCTAAATCTTTTTGGAATTACGCTAAGTCCAAAAGAGGTAACAGAAGCCCTCACAAATTATTGATCGACGGGAAGGTTATTGGAAATGAACAAGGCGCAATGGAATTTGCTAAATATTTTCATTCGGTATACGGTACGAAACGGGCTAAATTAGACGTAAAAGTGGGGGGGGGGGATAGTGGCAGTGGGCGGTGAGAATGGGGGGGGCACGAGTCCACCTAGATAAAATAAAATTAGAAGATGTTATCCGTGCTCTTCGACAACTCAAGCCGAAGAAGTCCGCTGGTCCAGATAGTATACCGCCATATATTATCTTCTACACATAGGTATATAACCACTGCCTTCAAGCGGCAGAGTTTCCTGATAGGTGGAAGTTAACTAGGGTCGTACCGGTACCAAAAGGGAAATCGCGTACTAAAGTAGACGAGTATAGGCCGGTTGCGGTACTTTCCGCACCAGCAAAAGTTTTTGAGTCGATAGTACAAAGAATCATAGCGGCCCAGGTGAGTTCGCAGCTCTCAGACGCTCAACATGGATTTCGACGGGCAAGAAGCACTACCAGCAATCTGCTGTGTCACATGGCTGATCTCATGCCGACCGTAGATAGTGGGGGTCAAGCAGATAGTGCATATTTTGATTTGAAAAAATATGGAGTATATCTGTTTTATCCGTTGATGTACCCTACTTTATTTATTTTAGTCATGGCTGGATATAACGAACGAAGGGTCAGGAGAGAGCTCACACTTATTTCTTATATTTTGAAGGTGCTGAGAGGTAGAAGAGGTGCTCAATCCGGATATACTGAAGCAGTTATACTTTTGCGTTCCTGATCGGTATGTGTGGCGGCGAAGACTGCCAAAACTGGTATCAGTGCCTCGAGCACGAACAAATCTTCTGCAGGAGGCACCACTTACACGAGCACTTCGCACTCTCAACGTCATTGCCGTTGCAGTAGACCTATTTGGTTGTGCTCTGAATGAATTCACAAAGATAGCTTGAAGGAATTTGTGTTATTTCTGTAATTTGATATTAATTTAATGTTGCTACGCTATCGCATTACGTAATATACCTGTAAAGTTAGTTGTAAGTTTGGAAATAAAAATAAATAAATAAATAAAAAATCTGATCATTAATTAGTTAATTACCTACTTATAATGGTAAAAGACACTCTGCAAATCAAATTGTCACGCCAATTTGCCGCTCTCAGTCGGCGGCGGCAGCGAGGGGCGGTAGCGGGGGGCAATTTTACTGGTTCATGAAACCTGAAACCTTCCCCAAGCGGGTGACATCCCCCTGTCATGTACTCCCCCCTCCCCCCTCTCACACCCCGCGCCACTCTTTTCACTTCAGGAATAAATTCATCACGCTGGTATTGCAAAACTCCTCCCTATCCTTTCATGTGTTATTTTGTTATAATGACATTGTTATGAAATGTTATTTGCTGCTGTAGTGAGTTACCTATATACTTATATCCAGAGAACTGCTGTGATATGTCTGTTGTTGCTATTATTACCTGCTGCTTGAATCGAAGTTTTGAAGTCAACGTTGTGAAAGTTTATTTATAGAAATTCTCTGGCGACATAACACTAAAAGTCCCCTTCTTCGGTCAATTGTATTGTGTAGGATTAACGCGAGCTGTTCCCAAACCACGCTCGGCGGGATTATCGGGTGTCGTGTAATGTAAACATCCGAGATGGTACTCCCGTGCCGAGCGCCGAGCGCCGGCCGAACCCTTGTTTATTTATCCCGGTGACGACGCGACTGCACTTAACTAATGGCCGAGTAATCCACGGCTCAGGCGAGCGCAGCTCCTGCGACACTCTGTGCTCGCGGAGATTAACCCTGGATTAGCACCAGCAGCCGAGAGCGGGGCGGAGCGTCCGCTGCAAGTCGCTCACGACGCGGATTAACTTACACTAAGCCGGGACTAATCGAGTTCGTGTCCTTTAGCTTTCTTTTCTATTTACGCGATCGATTGTTTAGTTTACAAAAATAAGCGAACCAGTTGAACATCTCGTTCGACGCCGCGCTCCATAACTCAGCTGTTATTATCTAGAAAACAATGAAGCTCATAAAGTACGTGTCATATAAATAGCGCGGTGCTATTCCGAGCCCCATTAGATAAACTGCGGTATTTATTGTAAAGTAAAACATTGACACGCGCGACAATCGGCCGAGATTTACTGCGGGCGGTGCCGCGCGGCGCATTAGTCCGCGGCTAAGAATACCGCATGCGACATTTACCTTTGTGTTTTAATCCGGGACTAAATCGAGCCGCAGTCCCGCTTCTCCCCGCGCCCCTTCCTCACACCTTCTGAACTAAAGCTCTATAAATCCTGCCCGAGAAGGACACTTTTGTTCCCCCCCTCCTGTCATTGGATGAGCTGAAGACGTGCCACCGCGGTGGAGCGCGTAACGCCATATCTCTCACTACAACTGACTGTTGTTATGACTTGCGTCATTTGACAATTATTTAACTAACACGTCGAGAATAGCTGCCGTCACTAGAATTTGTGTCAAATAAATGACCTGGAAAGCGTCAGGGTCAGGGCCCCGGCGGTGGCGGCGGCCGAGCGCTCCGCCACCAGCCGCTCAGGAAGCACCCGCGCGGTGAGACAGTACTTGTGAGACGAGAAGCTCGGTTCCGACGTGATATCTGCTGCAGCAGTCGTGACTCGAATTGTTTTGTATCGTTAATTGCGCTTCCGTGTAGATACAGCGGGTGCGGCGATTCATCTCCACGCTGACATGTTTACGGCCGCCCGCCCTCCGTCACCGCCGCCGCGCCGCCCTTCACTACGCGTTTTCTTATTTCCAAGGGCTGCATTATTCCTGCCGCACTCTGGCAAGAAATTTATTACTGAAACTCACTTTCATTAGATTTAGAAACTAAAATTGGGTTTCCACAGAATGTAGGCTCTCATGGAATGAGTTCTCATTCATCAGTTCGGAAGTCTTCTTCTTTGTAAGTAGATAACTTGAACGAAGGAAAGGTCAAACGTGTATCAATTAGTGATACATTTTCGAGTATAAAATACAAAAGCGCGTGTGAACAGCAATCGATGCGGTGGTGTGTCGTCGCTCGATCTCGTTATTAATAGCAGCATGTAGGAAATGCGCCGCACAAAGTGGAAAGTGGTCGCCGGTGATGTGTTTATTGTGTCGCGCGCGGACACTTGGAACCGCGCGCGGCGATTTATCGCGACTCATAATCACCGCCACAAATCTCCCTCGCGGCTGTCGCTCCTCACTCTCCGGCGTACGACAATACTGCGCACTCTCTCGGTGAGGTTTACTCGCAAGTGATCCACACTCTCCGCTCCTCAACTACCAATAAACAATAACTCCGGACTCGTGCGCTGCGTGCAGCATCACACGACTACCGACCCTGTGCGCCCGCGCCGACGCGGCGGCGGTTGCAGGCCGGTGAATGCGTCTATCATTATCTATGGGCATCGACTTACTGGTAAAGTGCGTTTCTTTGAGTTTGTTGACAATTTAATGGCGCTTATTTAAAATATGCAATCTAAGTTTGTACATAATTGAAGACAGAATTCCAATGTGATGTAAGTAGCGCAGTATGCTAAGAGTAGGTATATCGGCGTCTCCAGACGCCTGGTAGTCTCGCTGCGCGGGCGCCGCGCCGGTCCGCGCGTGCGCATGTCTACCGCTCGATGTACTCGAGCAAGCTGCATGCTGTATGCAAGTGATGATGTAGCGCGCACGTCAATAAATTTAATTTTATAAATGTCGCGTGCTCCATAATACGCGTCCTCCCGGCTCCCGCCCGGCCCAGCCCGGCTCCCGCCCGGCCCGGCCCGGCTCCCGGCTGAATATCACTTGCGATTTGAATGAATTCGACTAAGGTCGACAAAAACTCGATCAACATGCTACATTATAATATTATCCACGTTGCAAAATTCCTCTATAGTAACAGAGTACGTAGGTATATACCTACTCTAATTACAATATCTACCCAAAAACATTAAAATGAAACCACTTTCGTTGTTGTGAAATCAGATGCAGAATCGTTTGAGACAAATGATTAACGATCGCGTCAGCGGCGGCTGCAGCTTCAATCGAGCTGCAGTTCGGTATTACAGCTCGTTAGCGTATCGCGACCATCGCGCGGCGGCGGCGACTATCGCGCGACCATCGCGCCACGCCGCCTCGTCCGACACATGTCGCCGCGCCGTATATCTCCAGTCTCCACCAAATTAAACATGTTTTATCTTATTTTATTGAATGTGTCTTGTAATCGACGGAGTAATTTGCGATGCATTTCCGTTCATATCGGCGGGAATAGTTCCTCCGCCGTCGGTCAGTTTCAGCCGCGGGATGAGATGATACAGGAGACGCGTCCCCTCCGCCGTCGGTCGGTTTCAGCCGCGGGATGAGATGACACAGGAGACGCGTCCCCTCCGCCAGTTTGTTTGACATCTCTTTAACTGCGTTCATTATTTATTGTCATAACTCTTCCGGCGTGTGATCTCGCTCGACGTCGGCTCATGAATTAATAACCCACGTTTTATACATTGTTCAAGGAACGCTTTTGACGGAGTGCAGCGATTTATTACCGCTTCAAGTGTTTTCGAATTAGAAGAAAAATATGATCAAACCGAGTGAATATATCGCGTGTTACATCGTGCCGCATGCGAGACGACTGACGAGACTGAGCGAGCGATGGTTTGTGAAAACTTTCGATTGCGGGTCAGTAATAAAGTTGTCGTACGTCGTACTGTTTCGTTAATTATTTATTTTATTTAACATGTAAAATAAACAGCTGCTAACAAACACGGTAGATATATAAATAAATAAATATGTAGGACATTATTGCACACATGGTCATCTGACCCCAAACTAAGCAAAGCTTGTAATATGGCTGCCAGAGACTGATATACATACATATATATTTTTAAATACATACTTAAATAGATATTAACACCCAGACATAGAACAAACACAAATGTTCATCACACAAATGTTTGTCCTAGATGGGAATCGAACCCACGCCCCCAAGCGCACTGTAATAAATTCAAGGCGTTCTAACTCAAAGGTCATTGCACCTTTTTGTAAAATCGTCTTAACAAATTATATTTCTCAATCTGTTTTTTCTATGTTTAAACCATAATGTAAAAAGTATATGCTATGTCGGGATGGTACATCTCTGAAATTTGGCTAAGTCCACAGAGCTTCGTTCGTTCGAATTTTTCTATAAGCATCAATTTCTGAACTATGACTACAATTATATGGCTTTGGTTACGGAACCCTACCATATGCGTGTCTCGACATGCTCTTGGCCAGTTATTATTATATGTACCTATATATTTTAGTGGGATTTCATACGATGGAGCATGTTTGCCCAAGGGAACACCCGTTCAGGCAGCGCATAATATTTCACAGACTAGCAGTTCGCACAATAAAAGTAGAATCACAGCGCTTCGTGCGAGTTTTCGGAATATCAACCATTAAATGGTATGAATTTGTTTGCTGTTGTTGACGTTTTTATAGGTGTTTGTCTCAAATGAATACAACGTTATCATACTACGTCAGTGAGGTGGTGAGGAGTGCGCAGCGGGCACACGGCGCGGGCGGCACCGCCTGCTGACTATGGATGAGGTCCATCTGCATATCGCATCTATTCGCAATGCTCCCGCATGTGCTGATCTACTATGCTACGAAACTAGCGAAAATATACTTTAAATCAGGGTAGTAGAGCTCATTGAACATGACATTCCACTGCGGCATGCGAAATCACTCAAATAGGGGTAATTTTACGTAGCAGCGTGCTCACCGACCTAGTTCCCTTTATAAACACCCGCACTGACGTCAATACACTATTGTTAGTAAACAATTAGTGCATTCACTCTAACATTGTTTACGAATATACTGACTTCTACATATTAGTATCGACGAGCTTTCTGTCATTCGAGTATCCGACAACATTAGAAACTAATGTTTAAGAGGTTTTTTTAGTGGAATCAGTAGACGGATGGTTGGCTATGACTCGTCTGAGATGTAGACACGTGATGTGCAGACGAGGTGCATGCTGCTTGCAGGTCACTGCAGCTGCCCGAGGAACGGGCGCCCTCTGCCGCCGGAGGGACCAACATTACACAAATTACGAATAAGGCTAAATTAGACCTACTGATAACCCAGGGCGGAGAATACTGTCACAAGCTGACTGAGAGAGCTGATCTCAACTAACATGGAGACAGCACAAGAAGAAGGTGTGGTCATAGGACATTCTGAGTCAAGGAGGTTCTGGTTCTTTCTACGTTGATGTTTACTACGAAGATGTTTTACAATATCGACAAAGTAGGCTTCAGACAAACAAGCAAATACGCAATTAAAATTATCTGATCAGTAATGTTTTATTTACGAAGCAATGATCTTTTATCAATATTATTGTAGTTACAACTTTACGATGTTGATAATGCATTAAACATCGTAAATAATGCGTTCTTATATCTGATATTGCAGTCGTCATGAAATATCACAAAATTACGTGAAACAAAACGTAACGAAATTACATTGGTCTATTGGTCTATGCTAGCCGTTACGTATTTTCTAGCCGCTACGCGATAGGTCTAGGAGGGCGTAGTGAATCTGCTACGGCGTAGACGGTCTACGAGTGCGTAGAGCGTAGCGCCGAAATATAGAGTAATTGTAAGTAGGTATTTCGGGTGTCGGTGTCGTGTTTCGCTGGCGTCGGGTGTCCCGAGTGATTTGCATACGGCAGCGCGTGTGGGCGGCTCCCAGCCAGGCCCCGCCCCCGCGCCGGCACTGGCTGCACCGGACCCCGGCGCCGCTCGCCGCTACTTGTTCACTTGCACCACTCTCGGCAGCTGTACTCTTCAATCACTGCAAGTACCATGTGGAGCGTACCAGCTTTTCAAATTTGTTCCGGTTAAACCGTTCCGTGAAATGCCTACATAATTAACCTATTTACTTTAAAATATCAAATTGATATTAATGAAAATATACGTAGAGTTGAATTAATATAATTTCCTTATCTCCGGTGAGGATCGCAGAGCAGGCTCATAATGTAAGGTTTAGAACTGTGAATATATTGATGATTGTCACTGGAACTGTTTTTTTTAAATTATTTATTGAGATATTACACGGTCAAGCCAATTACATTATTATCTCACGAATTAGGTATAATTATAGATAAAAATTTTAAAAAATACAAAGGAAATACATTAGTTACAAAAAACAAGCTCATAAGAAAATTATATAAATTAACAGATAACATTCAAATTGAAAAAAATATTAACAGATAACATACCTACAAGTAAAATAAAAAAATGTCTATAAAATTACAAATGTCAGAAAAACAATAACATTAAAGTCCAAATAGTCATCAAGTCTTATTGCATCTATCCCACTGGGCAATTAAATTTTCACAATATGTTTGGAAAGATACAATAAAGGTCTTCCAGTTGACTAATACAATGTTAAGTTCAGTGTTGGCAGCGAGGAGTGCATTGAGGTGGCGACGAGTGCGAAATAAAGGCGACATAGAGCGCGCCAACGTGCGACTGTTGTTAACATAAGACAAATCATGCAGCTGTCCGCGCCTGTTTGCCGGGACTCCGGGTTCATCCGGCACAAACAACACCAACAGGAGGTTATGTAGGTCCAAAGAATCGACTGCCCCTTTAAACACCTTACAGCAGGTAGTGAGTTGGTAGATTAATCTCCTCACCTCTAGCGAGTTATAAAAACGTGGTCGGGTACATGTATGGATAGTATCCATAAACCTTCTTGTAGAGCGATCTCAAGAAGGCCTTTTGGACCTTCTCGAGCACTCGCGTGTAGTTGACGTGATAAGGATTCCAGACACATGGACCCGACACAAGTTTACTCCTTACCAAGGAATTATATAGTGTTTTTATAACTTGCGGGTTTTTAAAATCCCAGGCATTACGCAGATCGAAACCAAAACGGCGGTAAGCCTCCTTTTGCCAACTCAGATATGTGGTCGTGAAACGTCAGGCCACGATCGAAGTTTACTCCCAAATCAATCTGTTATGGAGTGAATCGTGGCACTTTCCATCAGGCGAGGGATTTGCTTGTTTTGTTTTAAGGGCGTTTATATGTCCCAACAGGTATCGTTAGAGTGAAGGTAGCCTGATGGCTGCGAGCTACGGTGATGGCGTCTCATGGAGGTAGTCTGGTGGCTGCGAGTGACGGTGATGGCGTCTCATGGAGGTAGTCTGGTGGCTGCGAGCGACGGTGATGGCGTCTCATGGAGGTAGTCTGGTGGCTGCGAGCGACGGTGATGGCGTCTCATGGAGGTAGTCTGGTGTCTGCGAGCGACGGTGATGGCGTCTCACGGAGGTAGTCTGGTGGCTGCGAGTGACGGTGATGGCGTCTTATGGTGCCCGATACGTTCTCGGAACCAGCCACAGTTTACACAGTAGTCGGTGCTCACTTCGAAGAACAGGTGCGGATGAATGCTGGCTGCGAGCTCGAGCTGCGCCCGCACCTGCAGCCGCCTCCTAGCTGGTGTACAGGTAGCTCGGCTTCCCGTGGTTTAGACCAACATGGATATCTTAACTATTGGTTTCACTATAAACAGGACGAGAGCTATTAAATAACCATTTCCCCTTTGGGTATTTTACTGAGAAGAATGTCTCACAAAGTTAAATACACAGAACTTGCGGTTTTAGATTCTTTATGTACGTGATATATTATGGGGTTTACATGCGAAGCTGCTTTTGTACAATTATACTCGTAATATAGGTACCTAACGGAGCTGTAAGTAGGTATGTTGGAGATTATTAGAAAAACTGAACATTTTGATAGCGTCATTTTAAAATAATTGGCCAAGAGCGTGTCGAGACACGCATATGGTAGGGTTCCGTAATCAAAGCCATATAATTGTAGTCATAGTTCAGAAATATATGGTTATATAAAAATTCGAACAAACGAAGCTCTGTAGACTTAGCCAAATTTCAGAGATGTACCATCCCAACATAACATATACTTTTTATGGTTTAAACATAGAGAAAACTGATTGAGAAACATTATTTATTAAGACCATTTTACAAAAAGGTGCAATGACCTATGAGATAGAACGCTTTGAATTTATTACAGTTTTATCGCTGTTACTCAAAGATTCATCATCAGATAATGTTCGAAATAGTTTTGAATGAAGATATAAATATGACCTATCTGTATTGTAAGATTCAAGTTTCTATGTCTTATAGTTTACAAATGCAGGGGGGGGAGGGATCAACTTTTTGCCACTGTGGCGGCCATATTTCACAAAGTATAGACTTTATAAATAAGTGATGTATCAAACAGTTGTTCTTGAACACAAGGTACCTACTCGTAGGTACGTAACATCGACAATCTTTTTGATAAATTTCTTCGAAATGGGCTTTTACACCTTCAACAGTGTATGTGCAGTCTGACTGTTGCAGTAGTGTTAGTGTTAGTGTTAGTTTGTATTTTGTTTAGTTAATAAAGGCACTTGTCCTAGTAAAAAAACTATGAAATGGTTTAAGTACATGTTATAAGAAAAAAATATGAATGAATCCAATTATACTTGGGTACATAGGTGAGTATCAGAATGCGCGGATGTCATATCTTGCAGTAAATCTTGAAGTTCATCACCAGCCAGTACTCGTATCACGTCACGTTTCAGTTTGCCAGCTGTTTGACAAGTATGGCATCTGCCCCCGTCCCGTGCATGCCAATATCACCTCTCCGGCCTCGACTCACCGTCTACAATCGTAGGACAGTATCGCCGATTGTGTGGAATGCCTGTAGATAGATGTGGGCCAGTATTCGCCGACAGACGCGATTATTCACCGGCGGCTCGTCTCACGCGACTACTGATCTCGATTTATTCACCTTCCACGAGTTATAGAACATTCTGTTGGCCAACTACCGCGGTACGAGGACACTTCAAGAGTGCATGTGAAGTCGGAGCCGCACAGACTCTACCAGTCGAGAGACGAGAGACAGCAGGAGCAGACCGCCGCCGCCGGCGTCCTCTACTGCCGGAGGATGGTAGTCCTACAACTCACTTTGTTGCAATACGCTTGTGTCCTAATGTTTCATTTATTATATACTAGCCGTCCGCCCCGGCTTCGCACGAGTGTAAGCTCGGCCTTCGGCCTCGCTACAAAATATAATATAGCCTATGTCACCCGGGGATAGTATAGCTTCCTAACAGTGAAAGAATTTTTCAAATCGGTTCAGTAGTTTCAGAGCCTATTCATTACAAACATACAAAAATAGGTACAAATCTTTCCTCTTTATAATATTAGTGTAGACTAGTGCTTTTGCCCGCGACTTCGTAGGCGTAGATTTTCATATAAACTTTCAACCCTTTTTCCTCCCTTAATCCGGCCCTCTGCGTAAAAAAACAGTCTATACTTCAATCTGGTCATAGCTAAGCATATTCGCGAAAACAGCATTTATCCGTGTTCAGCTGCTTATTTTCGCCCTGTTTTTTTTTTATATATCGCAATTACAGATATTTTTTTATCTCTACGTTTTTATTATAATATGTAAAGATAACAGGATTAGCGAAGGATATAATTAATTACATTACACATACAAAAAAAATTGGCTGAGATATATTTCTAAGATACAAGCGTATAAAGTTTTTGGTAGGGATAGAGAGCGGATGCACTAACACTATCCCGCCAGCGTGTGTTAATATATTTGTATGGCGCGTGCACGGCATGACGTCATAATCTATAGTGCGCTCTCTGTCTGGCACGAAATTAAAATATTTTAGGTAGTTATATTATGAGTTCTAACTTATAAATTTTTCAACAAATTTCTATTTTGTGTTCATATATAGGCTCTATTTATGATCAGATTTTTTAACGAGATAATAAAACAAAATTACGGCATTTGCCTTGTCTTCATTGATCATTACAAAGGCACAACTGCTCTACGTTCTTAAAATACTACTAATAAGCACTTGGTACTGTTAAATAATGGATTTGAAATAAAACATGATGAAGTAATTATGTTGGTCATGCACTGGTATTATTTCGTCATGTGTCATGTCATGCATCACTCAGGGTCTCATCACAAGGTAGGTACTGTTACTATGTAGATAGTCGTTCACTCTGAGGTGAACTGTTGCCGGGTTCCAGATATGTTAGAGCAGTGACGTGCAATGCCGTGCCGCGGCATGCGCGCTATGTTAGCACGCGACGACGCGACATTTCCCACGCACGCGTCACATATTGCAACTACTCTTATTGCATTCTTCCATTATAATTAGTGAAACATGCGCCGGAGTCGATCGACGTGCGATACTAAATACTGCGAGTATCATTTTGTAGAAGTACGCGTTAAGTGGCCCCTGTTCCCTTTGCCGGCCATTTAAGGAGACTAATAATGTCATATTCGATACCTTCTTCGTCAAAATCAACGTTCATTGCTCCAATTATTCACGAGAAAGGAATAAACGCGTACTTTCCGCGGCGCGGCGGCGGCACGGCGGCGCTCGCTCGCGACCATCAGTGTCAGTCTAGATTAGGCCTTAGAATGAGCTTTGCCCTTTTAGGGCCGTTCTGGCGCGGGCCTTATTTTGTCGCTTACAATCTCGACTTATATTCCATAGAGATATTTGGAATCACGGTTCTTCTTCTTTTACAATTATAATCCTTTTCAAATAGCAAGGCACTTGACAACCATCTCTAACAGACTAGTTTTCATAGTAGCGGTTAGTTATATGTTTTCGCCGCAAAATGTAAATCTTTAATTTAGCTCTGTGACGTCACATTTAATATTTACAAATCAGGTTCCATTATATCGTAATTTCAAACCACCTACCTGTCAAGTGCCATGCTATTTGAAACATACTATAAATAATAGGCTTACGCTTTACCTCCACCTCGCCTCGCGGGCTAACATGCGCACCGCGACAGGGTTTTGTCGACTCTTTTTGTCGTGCCAAAGCGAGACAGGCGTTTATAAAACCGTAGGCACCTTGTCCCGTTCTCGCTCGACAGGGCGACGACAGAATCATGTCGTGGTGTGCATGCTAGCCATGCTGGTGTTAAGCGATGATGCGGTCACGTGCACTGAATATTCAGGAAACAGGAATCTAAGTTCTATGGGCCTTACTTAAAAACGTTACTCAAGTTGACATACTTACGCTTAAATATGCTCCGTCTTGTTTTCGCGTGTGACGATGGCCGTCAGCTAGAAGTTGAGAGAGCATTTTAAAGCATAGATCAACTTGAGTAACGTTTTTAAGTAGGGCCCTATGTGTTTATTAACATTGAGATGATTCGCTTGACAATGAAGTCAGTAATCCATGTCGCACCTGTGACCATGTTGCGCGGTGCATATCAACTGGCTGCTTCTGTTCTAATGAGCAATAAGGCGCAGGCGGCGGTGGCGTGCAGGCGGAGACGTGATGGTGTGCGCGACAGGAGGCCAGGTCGCAGGAGTGCAGTAGGCGTGGCGGCGGGTCGCGGGACGAACGGCTCTAATTGTGCGGGGTTTTTACGTGCGCGTGCAATCTGTATGCAGGCCGCAACAGTTTCCACGAAAGCAATTACGACATCCTGCGCGGCCATCTTGCCCCGCGTCCGCCGCGCACCACCACCGCGCGTCGTCCCGTGACTTATGCGGCCGCAATTATCAGCCATTAACATAAAGCGCTGCGACCATTACCAACCCTCAGCCCCGCGCCGAGGATGACGACAGAACTGCTACAACACGAAACCAAATTAAAATCGCACAATTTAATTACATCGCACTGCTAGCATAATTAGAAATGCCTCGATACAATAAAAGCTCTACACACTTCGGAGATGGGTTCTCTCGTAGTAATGTGGCCACTGGAATAATCCGGACCCGTACTGCATGACCCAGGGAGCATTACATTTCGTCACATAAGGCTAAACACAATCACGAACACACACAAACACACACACACACACACACACACACACAAATATACACTATACGACACACTTATGATTGTTTATTAAGATTGTTTATTTTCGTTTTCTTAGTCTCCGTAATGCGGAACAGTCCAATTATTATAGTTAGTGCTGCAGTTAAGGGTTAGTTAGGGTTGCGTAGTCCTACAAGTAAACCTTTATAAGTTCGTTCTGTCCGTCTACCTGTCCGTCTGTCCTAACGTAACGTCCTTTTTAGAACCTTCTTACTGCTATGATTATAAAGATAAGCGAATGAAACTTTGCACAATTACAGTTGTAGTAGGCAAAGAGAATGTAACGCTACGCTAAGTAGTAGGTATAGATTTCAATTTTAAAAGTATAAAAAATATAATAATTATTGCATTTTAGGGGTGGCTCTGGTACATTTTAAAAGGGAATGGATTTGTTTATGTACTCTATGCCGGCACTCCCTCGTGGTTGATATCATTGAATAGGTCTTACAATGATGGTAAGGTTTCATACATCACTTTTTTATTATTATAAAAAAAATTAAAACTTTTGCAAAATATGGCTCGCTAAAATGGCACAATATACCCCTGCATAGAAATTTGTAATATACAATGGGTCTCATATAGGTCATATTTAACCTTCATTTAAAATTATCTCGAATACCATTTGATTATAAGTTTTTGAGTTACAGTGATAAAATTGCAATAAATTCAAGACGTTCTAGTTTAAAGGTCCTTTGATAGACCTTTACGTCAAATAGTCTTAACAAACAATTATCCCTTGTAGTAATATGGACTTATTGACTTAACTATAAATAGTATATACATATGTTATGTCGGGATGATACGTCTCTGAAATTTGGCTAAGTCCATAGAGCTTTGTTCTGAACTAAAAATAAATTTCTGAACTATGAATAAATAGATCTGACTATGAATATGAATATGACTACAATTATATGGCTTTAGTTACGGAACCTTACGATATGCGTGTCTCATCATGCTCTTGGCCAGTTATAATATTTGAAGATTCTACTGCGTAAAGTATATGTATTTGGTTGGGAATAAATTAGACCTAACTAGGTACCTATCTAAATACGTTAATAAGTACTCTAAAACATGATAATAATCATTACTAACGTGGTTATGTCGCTAGCTTTTTAGGTACCCTACCCGAAGACAGTGACCTTAATGCAGTTTTTTTTTCTATAGTTTTTAGTTCAATTTAGATTTAATTTAGTTAGGTATTTATTTAACTACTTTAGTATATTTCGTTTATATGTTAATTTTATGTTTTTTTAAGTTGTGCATAATAAAGCTTCATTTTTATTACTACTGATAATGAAGTCATTATTGTTTGTTTTAAGTAATTTGGTTTATTTGGTGTTAATAAAACGTTAACATGATAATTATGAGCAAGCTAATAGCTTCCTTCTTTTATACTGATAATGATGCTTGGTGATGTAACCGGCATCAGAACGTCGGTCGGGCGACGGTCGGCCCCTCGCTGCCAAATACAAATGTAATGTCATATGTGTAATACACATGTGGTAATGTTATGTACTATCGCTTCTGAAACTCTCTTGGTACTAAGGACGACAAGTGTGTCACATATTTTGCCAATAAAAATAGAACAACGTGTGAAAATTGTTTCAATTTTCATAATAACATATATGTTTTAATTTTGTGTATATAATAGTATTCCTTTGAATAATTATTGTGCAAAACAGAAAAATAATAATTGATAGTTCGTTGTTTGAATATAATACACAATAAATGGATAGAGTATTGCAGCTTCGTTTCCTTCATCCATGGAGGATGGAGGTGTTGCGGTGTCCGACTCTAACATACCTATAGGTATGATGGGATGCCTCAGTAACGGCAGAGGGAGAGTTATCTGACACACTGCGTGTCACGTTATTACACTGCGTGTCACGTTATTACACTGCGTGTTTGTATCCGAACATGGCACGTTATTACATTGTTGCCCTCGAACTCGTAATTTTCTCCGATTTAAAATATCCAAAAATGGAATTATTGTTCTGATGAAATTATTAAAATCAAAACGACTGCAACCAATCTGGCCGTAATTAATGTAAATAAAAAGGTTTTACATACTGCAGTTAACAATTAAGGTATGTATTATAATTACATGGATCTTTTCATTGATTCGCGGCATTCTAAAATATGATAATATTCGTATCATACAAAATTAAGGATAATTAAACCAGAATTTTATTCAATTACCTTCCGATGTATTTTTTTTTTGAATGAAAGTTTACGAGGTACGTGACGTGTCGAGGGAGATTCCCAGCGGGCACAAGCAAGGGCGGGGGCGGGGCGGAGAAGGGGAGGGGGGGGGACACGTCGCAGCTAATTAGTATCGAGTCGTTCCCAGCGGACACTTCGATAACGTTTAATGGTTTCGAGTGACCGCCGCGCCGCGAGCCGACGAACGCAACACGAACGTTTTACGAGCCTCCACCGCGGGCCTCCTCGCACGCCAATATCGACCTTCTTCCTTTATGATAGCTCAGATAGCATCGGCAACATAGAGAGTGGTGGTGCCGGTCGATGGACGTTTAAGAGTGGTCTTTAATGTCACAGATAAGATAAGAGCGGAGGTGGCAATAGTTTTACACGGCGTGTCCGGGAGCCGGTCGCCATCACACCGAGCACGGATCTACGTTTGTATCGAGCGAGGGTAATAGACCATCAAATAGAGCGCGCCTGATCGAACCCGGCGCGTTTCATATTCATGTCCGCGGCACAAAGCTCGCCGCCCGCCAGTGCTTGGCGCCCGCGCCGATCCTCTCCAGATAGAACAGTTTTTACCTCATTATACGAGTGAATGTATTCGTCGATCGCTTCTTAGAACAAACACGACTCCTGCGTAATTCGGTGAGAGATTAGAGGGTATTAGAGGCTCGACATTCTATCACAGAGCAGAGCAGAGTGAGTAAAAATACTACAAACGACAACGGAAGGTTCATTTTAACGGTTTTGAATAAAGGTAGCTTGTTATGGGATTTTTATAAGTACATTATTATACCTACAGCTTTTAGTTGGAATCTTAAAAGTAGTTCTCACGATGTCCCGACGAGGGTGCGCGGGTACCTGCGCGGGCGCATGTGTGCGTCCGCAGTACGTGTACGTGGGCGAGCATCAGTGGGGCTAATTCATTTGGTAACGTCGACAATAAATTAGTGCTAATTAGGAGGTGAGTTATGAGCACAGATCACGCGTCCCCCTCCCCCCACCCTGCCGCTGCTGACCGACAAACATGAACCGACTCGACATGGAGTGCACTCGACATAGACTGCACTCGACTCGACATACATTTATGCGTTGGTTTGATATCAGCGCGTGTTACATACTTAGATACTAATTATATACAAACGACGAATCAATTATAAAAGTTTGCCTTAACAGTAGTAATATATGTAGGAAATAATATCCGCTGAAGGTTGGAGGCGCGCTCGGTAAGGTGCTGCCGCTCGGGGTAATTGCTCAGCTGCTATTTACTTTAATGAAAAATACACTAACGACGTATAAGTGAAGGCAATTAGTGGACATTAACATTAGGAAATATAATACGACGTCTGAGAGTAGCCACACCTTCACCCAGCGCTGACGTCACGACCTCACGACTTACCTCTACCTGTCTAACTAGGAGTTCTGCACTTACTAAATATAAATATTAAGTACTTACTTGATTGGACCAAGCGTTACTTTATTAGTTAATCTTCAAAACTATTTCTTTTGTTTATAAATTCATTTATAATTATATTGTCATTATAGGTACATTAAGTATCTACTGATTTCACATTTAACTAATTTTTTCTTTCAGATTTGATAATAATGATCATTGTTACAAATCAATCACAAATTAGTTTCAGATATAACGAATTTTTGTTTTACAATAAATTCATTTTTGGTTCTTTTTTTGTGGTTACAATTAATTAGCTAAATTGACAAATTGTTAAGAGTACAATAAATAGTTGATCTCTAATTCCTTATTGTATTAAAAACAGCGAGGAACCGTTTTGTACCATCAACGTACTCACGACCACTCTGCCAAAAGTGCTAGAATAACAACAACAACAAGTATTATAAAAACAAAAGTAACTGTCTGTCTGTCTGCTTGTTCGTTTTCACGACTAAACAGATAAGCCGATCTTAACGAAATTTGGCAGGGGTACTTTTCATAGGTACTAAATAAAAATAAAATAAATATCTGGGACATTATTGCACACATGGTCATCTGACCCCAAACTAAGCAAAGCTTGTAATATGGCTGCCAGAGACAGATATACATAGGTTAGGTACTTTTCCCCCAAAAAAATGCGGAAAAACTGGAAAATCGCGGGTAGCATCACGAGATTAAACTAGTTATGTATATATCTCTAGGTACTTATGAATTATTTGAAATGAGTAATACCAAGGATGGATGGTACTAATGAATAATACCAAGGATGGATGGTACTAATGAGTAATACCAAGGATGGATGGTACTAATGAGTAATACCAAGGATGGATGGTACTAATACTATTCAAAATAATATCTCTGCGTAACTAAACACCTCCATGTTTAACTACACTACACTACAGTACACTACAGTACACTACAGTACACTACAGTACATTATATAACAAAACAAATTAAAGATGAAATAAATGTAAACCCTCCCGTCACTGCAGCGACTAGCGAGGGACACCTACCTCCCACCACTGCAGCGACTAGCGAGGGACACCTACCTCTGTATCGGGGGTCATTAATACTCGATGTACGACTAGTACGTTATTTATGTGGCGGTCTCCACGCGCGCTCCGCACGCCGCGTCCGCCTCGCGAGCGCGCGTGGAGACGGCCGTCGCCTGTAGAGCGGCTATCGGCGCCATCTCCACGCGTAAATCAATAAAGGGTTCGGTGTTTTTGTACTTTGTAGTGATCTGCCGCAGTGAGTGCGCTCAGTTCTAACTGGTATACTGCGACCCGCGGCTCTTGATACTTGAACAGGATTTCTAACAAACTGTTTAGAGCGATTTACCAGTTCTTGTGTATTTTCTTAATAATTTGTACCTATATAGGTATGTTTGTATGTTTCTGGAAACAGTTTCAGGACGCAGTTCGATGGAATTTCATCAAGTGCGCCCTAGTTAGACAGCTCCGTTAGCTTAGTTGGTACTGATCCTGCTTTCTGTGCTTGGGGGCGTGGGTTCGATTCCCACCTAGGACAAACATTTGTGTGATGAACATTTGTGTTTGTTCTATGTCTGGGTGTTAATATCTATTTAAGTATGTATTTGGAAATATGTATATATATGTATGTATACGAGTCTCTGGCAGCCAAATTACAAGTTTTGCTTAGTTTGGGGTCAGACGACCATGTGTGCAATAATGTCCCAGATATTTATTTAATGCATAGTATTAGATATTACGTACGACTATTTAGAATATCTTTGGTCATGCGGCTATTTCTTTAATGTTATTAGTCACATTTGATCAAGTAATATTCTCTTGTTTAGCTTACAATGAGACAGGCAGAGTAGGTACACAGTAGGTATAGTGTGATGGAGCGGCAGAGGCACATGATCCAGTGGTGCGAGTCGAAGAGTAAACAGTAGGTACGGAGTGTGATGGAGCGGCAGAGGCACGTGATCCAGTGGTGCGAGTACACAGTAGGTAGGGAGTCTGATGGAGCAGCAGAGGCACGTGATCCAGTGGTGCGAGTACACAGTAGGTAGGGAGTGTGATGGAGCGGCAGAGCCACGTGATCCAGTGGTGCGAGTACACAGTAGGTACGGAGTGTGATGGAGCGGCAGAGGCACGTGATTCAGTGGTGCGAGTCGAGGAGCGCGCGAGATCATCACAATCACCATGATTCGTATGTGATGCAGCAGATTACGATAACAGTTGTGTCGGAGCCGATGCCGCGATGTCTCGAGCCTGCCCCGGTCCTGACCTGCGCACCAGATTACTACATACTCACTCACTACTACCCGCCCCTATCTAGGATCTCAACCCATCATCAGCCAGGTACCGTGAACCGCTACACTACTCAACTCTAACTTGACTGGGTGGTAGTTTTATCTAGAGCTACTAAATGCTGAGTAGATCATCATCGTCATCATCCCGAGTAGTTATAGATTAGTTATTGCTGCTTGGAGTTTCCTGCGCGTGCGCACGTGCCACGTGGAGGTCCAAGTGTTAGTTTACTTTTATTTGTACGTGCACTCACAGTCAGGGAGGCAGCCAGCTCTGCGGCACGGAGTGGAGACTGTGGAGAACTGAGGCAGACTTAGACGGAACGAGCACGAGTGAGCATCTCTAGTAGCCTCATAAATACATACTTACTGACTACAAATCAGTACTAGTTTACTTACAAACAAATTACAAATAAAAAATATAGAATTATTTTAAATTTTCAAGTTAATATAATAATTATTTTTTAATATTAAGAAGATGGAATGTTATTTAAGTTACTGAAATACATCTTGAACATATCATAATTATTATATATAGTGCAAATTAATTTCATGTATATTAGGATTTAGGAAATGGAGAGTGCTGTAGGTACTCGTACCTGTGCCGGCTGGGTCCAGTGGTAGCGCGGTGCGCCTGCGCATCCTCAACTCATTCTAATTAATTAGCGATGGATGTGTGTCTGCGGCCGAGAGCTGCCGATAGCATCGCGCCCGGCCCGGGGACGGCCCCGGACGGGAGCCGATTAATCAATTATATTATTAAACGTCATTATTTATCGGAGCTCCCGGGGCGCTACCCGGCCTCCACCGCCCCCCCCCCCCGCGACCCACTGCCCTGCATACCTGTATTAGTTGGATATTGATTGTGAATAGATTTGTTTGCAAGACGAGGTGTTGATAATGCTTCGTGCCATACCTAGGTATATGAAGATCAGCCTTCCACATCTATTAATAATTATATACTGTTTCCTCTAATAAAAGACATTAACGCGCGATTGTTTTACAAAATGCTACAAGTACTCAGGCAACATTATACAATGCTACAAGTACTCAGGCAACATTATACAATCGCAAAGCTTTTAAAAACGATTTGCGGATGTAAATATAGCATCACGTGAAGTCGGGAGCAAGTAGAGTAGCGGCGAGGGCTGCTCGTGGAGACGGCTCGTGGCGGTCGCCGCGGCTTGTGGAGCGGCGAGGGCTGCTCGTAGCGGTCGCCGCGGCTTGTGGAGCGGCGAGGGCTGCTCGTGGCGGTCGCCGCGGCTCGTGGAGACGGCTCGTGGTGGTCGCTGCGGCTCGTGGAGACGGCTCCTCAGTTTTCGATGCGACGTCTCGATAACAACGATAATTTAGTTCCGATACGAGGAATGCACCCGATGCAATGTGGAAGTCGGGACAACATTAAACATTTTTTATAATAACAAGATATCTAAATTAAATTAATGTTATTTTGATATCGGTAATCATGGTCCTTAATACAAAAAAGTTTAAACTACCGAACTTGGAAGAATTTCAAATATTTAATATGAACGATGCGCGTCTCACATTCTCCCTGTCTAAATTACCTACTTGTTATTCGGTTATATTTTAGGACTCAGAAGAGTTATTGTTATATCATCGCTTTATTATTATGAAATGAATTTATTATTATAATGACGTTGCGAAACAAATTATATAATGAAACTAAGAATTGTTTAATGGCATAACTAGTAATTCCATGCGATACGAGCTGCCTTCACTTTTGAAATCGGTATATAGATAGCCTGACTATTAGTTTCCGATAAAGGAACCTAGATAATGTAATGTTACATACTGTGCGGGTAGTTCATTGCGCAGCATGTGCGCGTGCGCAATGAACCCAGCCCGTGAGCCCGGTGACTGCTGAGTACTAGGTAGTACCTCCTACTCATCTAACACACGGTGCAGGTGAACACCGCAGTACATCCCAGTAGACCGCAGTAGGAGCGCCGCCCATTTCATTCCAAACTTTATGATTGCACCGGAATCGCAGGAATGCGTTCGTTAAATCGATACAGTTGCGCGTGCGTTTGAATAACGACTATCAAATGACTCTGGAGTATTAAAGTGACGGCGACAGTTCTCGGAAACGCAATAAAAGGAACGTTACGAGGTTTTTGGAAGGAATTAGAAAGCTATCTATTCAGATATGCGAGATATGGGGAAGCCGCGGGAACATCTGCCTGCCTGCCCCCCGGGGCATGCCGCGCCGACCGCGCACCGCACCGGTGGAAACGTTATCGTTAGGGAATAGACTGTCTCTTCTAATGTCGTTCAAATAAATGATGCAGTTAAGAGGTTTCCTGTTTCTATTTGCTACTCATTGGTCGTCCAGGGAGGTACTTGTAATGAATGTGAATGAAATGGTTTACCTGTTGTCACAGCAGCAATAGGCTGCCCCTAGAGGCCCCGAGCTCGCGCCCCGGGGGCCCGCAGCGCGCCCCGGGGGCCCCACTCCGATGCCAGATAGCGACCTCCTAATGAATGATGACGTCTCCAGCGCCCGGCACCGGGTCAGGTCAGGGCTCATTCATATTAATGAGGTAAATTGTCTTGTAGATTGCATCGCGATAATTTTGTTTTATTGGTTTGATTTTCTAATCTAAGTAATCAATAACGATAGGTAGGTAACATGCTGTTTGCTAACCAGTTAGTTATAAAAAGCAAAGAATGATAAGACTTTCCTATCGATATAACTTATTGATATTTACAAAGATGAGGTACGTGTCGCCGTTAGAGCTCAAGTAATGATGCAGAACCGAGCCACGGTGGAGTGGCCGCGGTCCGAGTGGCTTGAAGCGAGGGACACGAGTGCCGTATATTAGTTGTCCGTGTGTTTGATGCGGCGTCGTGTTTGTCGGCGCCCTCGCCGCGCTGCCTCGATCCTCACTTAATTAATGAATACAATACGAGCGCACCAGACTCGGAGACAAACAAATTTGCCTGCCACCGTCCGCGCCTCACCTTCCCTCACTTCCCCTCGCCGCGACCGTTGTCCGACGTTTAATTAAATGTATCGAGGTAATCTCTCGACATCTCGCACAAACCGATGGGAATCGAATGCGACGGCTCACCCGCGGATTTCTCAAATTCTGCGCATTTGTGAGAACTTACCGGCGCGATATGAGCCGATTAAATAGCGCGGGAAACGAACTCTCCGCGTGAAATGAAACGGTAGCGAGGGGAGTCTCTCCTCCCGCAGGTGAGTAACTGGAGGAATTAGAATAAAACCGAGACGAGTTAGATAGATAGCGTACGTCTCGCGAGTTCTGCGGCAGTCGCCTCGCGAGCGTACTTTTTTTGACTTGGTATTCAAGTACATGACGACTTCGATTGACATTTCTGAGAGTGTCAGCAGGTCGGTGTGCCGTGACGCGGCGGTGGCGTGACGCGGCGGAACCCGTCGGAAGAGACGTCCCGTGTCGGCTGTCACTACTCCATCATCAGTCACGCGCGCGCGAGACAAATGGTTCGTTGTCGAGGAGCGAGCCGAGATCGATGTCGCGCTGATACCATCTCTATATCTCGGAGGGTTTCACTCGGTCGGTTCCCAGGCGCTCCGCCGGCCGCGCCCGCGCCGCCCGCCCGCCGACATTCCAAGAGTCTCCACTGTCACCACGTCCACCGCACGACACGACGCCAGACACAAAAACACGGTTTTTGTACTCCAATGAGAAGAGAACAATCGATAAAAAACTAATGACCCACCAGAAGGATGTCTTGGCTGTCGATTATATATTGTTTTGTTCAGATAAATAAAAGATTTAAGGATACTTCAATCGACTCCCTGATGTTGCGTTTTCTATAAATATAAAATTGTCTTGTCATTCATACTATCATCGATCAACGGCAAACTACCACATCTAAATATTGTAACGTAGTGCTCAGTAGTTTGTAAAAAAGTTAATGTCTCAAAACAACATGAAAATACGAATCTCCTGTTCAACTGTCAGGACAAACAGTTACAAATAATGTTGTACACGTTTTTTTTTATGATACTGGGTGACGAGACGAGCTAAGTCGCTCGCCTGATGGCTCTTCACGCTTGCCCATAACAGCTCAACGCCACTCTGAATTTTGAACTTCAACAGTTCAAAACCATGGATGTCAACGCACTGCGCTCGTCACCCCGAGATATAAGATGTCAAATCTCTGTGTGCCCTGTAATTTCGCTGGAAACATTGCCCTTCAATCCGAAACACAGTAGTGTTTGCACACTACTGCTTGGCAGTTGAATAACTGGCATTACGTTCTTACAAATGTTCATCTTCATGAATGTAACAAGTTAGTAAAAAGTTAAGAAATATAAGTGACTGTCCTCCCGCTGCTATCAACTAATTCGCCACAAATCATCCGGGCGGCGGCAGGCATGAGTTTGCTGAGGTCACGTCGTCTCCATCCGCCCTGGCCGGGGCAGGGGCGGGGGCGGGCGCCCCTCATGTTTGCACGTCTATTACCCTCGATTATCTGTCCCTCCTCACTATTATACCTACACCCTTCACTCTCCCCCCCACGCAACCCTTCCTCGCTAAATTATCTCATTCCAACAACATTCAAATGAGTTTTCCGCATAACAAAACTCATTTTTACCTTAAATAAATAATTTTGGTGCGTAAAGTTATACTGTGACTACGATGATATGTTAGTAAGTGCAGCTCATGGCTGGAGAGCGATGGAGGCCGAGCGGTAGCATGTGCTCTTTACAATCTGACAGCACCTGGTTCGATCCTCGACCTTGCCACAATTACTTATTTAGTACTTACTTAAATAAATGATATGCAGCTTACATTCGATGTCATCGTTCAACAACGGTAAAGGAATACATCGTTAACAAACCGGTATGTCCATGAACCTCAAACTTCTAAAACTAAATGACATTCACCAACAAGCACTTGGCCGGTATGGTGGGTTAATGGTCTAAATTTGATTCGTATTATCAACCGACGCGATTGAATTTTCTGACTTTGCAAGGAAAGTTTAATACTGCATTTTGATTCACGAAATAGTATTTTTTTTGATACTGAGTGACGAGACGTGCGAAGTCGCTCGCCTGATGGCTCTTCACCCTCGCCCATAACAGCTCAACGCCACTCAGAATTTTGAACTAAAACAGTTTAAAACCCCGGAATGCAAAGCACTGCGCTCGTCACCCCGAAATATAAGATGTCGAATCTCTCTGTGCCCTGTGATTTCGCTGGAAACATTGCCCTTCAATCCGGAGCACAGTAGTGTTTGCACACTACTGCTTGGCGGTTGAACAACTGGCAAAGGTTTGGAACTTCCCCAGGTGGACCCCTGCAAAAGAGTCCTACCACTACAAAGACATCGTTATGCAAACACAGCTTAAGAAGACATTATCATTCATTAAATTACCTTTTAATCTTTGTTCCATAGAGAAGGCGCGAGAGAGCCCCAGGAGCAGGGCCCGCTAGGAAACGTGTCACGCCACTCGTCGCTCGGCGTGACGGCGACGCGACGGCGGCGCGGGCGTCACGTCACTCGAATCTGAGATGATTTTCATTAGGACAATTGCGGCGCGCTCCATTTCACGCGAGACTGGCTCCCTGGCGCGGCTTGATCGCGACATTTCCTTTATACCGCATACGTGGGTACTGGGTAGGTACTTTACCTATCTACTTATTACTATTACTAACCTAACAATTTCGCTTCAAATATAGTTATTTACGAAAAAAATATATTTATTTATTTATTACACACCAGTTAAAATAACAATCGTAGACATAATTACAGATTAGCAATTAACTAGCCGCAAAAACAGTTGTGCCAATGGGCCCCAAACTAGGCAAAGCCTGTATCTTGGATGCCCTATAGCCAGTTAACAGCCTCCGGTTAATGCGCTTATATTTGTACACATTATTTTATATTAATAATAGAAATAAATATTTATAAATGCATGCAATAAAACAACACCAAAAATACAGATACACCATTGGAGAAAACTTAAACCTACTTGTACTTTAAAAATTATATAATGGATATTTCATTGAATTATTTAAAATAATAAGTTATGTCAAATAAATAGTTCTCTAATTAGTATATTACAAAAATTATTAGGCAGACGTGTGTTGCGTCCGTGTATGTGTGTTGTGTGTGTGTATGTGTAATGTTTGCGCGCTCTCACGTGAGCGAGCATGTTAGTGTGTAGTAGTGAGTAGTGAGCATGTGGGAGTGTATATGTATAGGTTATGTGTGTGGGTGAGGGGGTGTTTGTGAGTGTGGTAGTAAAGAACCTAGGTGTTAATAAACACTAGTTCCTGATGGGAAGACATCTTTGATCCTCATCTCGCTGAAGGCCACCAGTTTTTCCGTTTGCTTGTAGGATAGGGATTCCAGCCATCTCATAATTTTACTTTTGGATTCAGCAAATGTGTTTTTGATGATATCAATATGCCTACATACCGAGTTTTATGTAAATATGTGTACGTAGCCTGGTAGGCGTGAAGCAAACACACTGTTAATTCGTGGGAGCCTCAGATCTCTTGGACGATTACGTTTGGTAGGAACGTGTACAGTTGATAGGTAGTGGCTTTTGGCAATAGCCCGCAGGATAAAAAGCTGACGAACGGTCAGCACAGAAACTTCTTTATACAGTTTTTCTGTAGGATATCATCGCGTTTTGCCCAACATAATTTTTAGAATAGCCCTTTGAGCGCGTTCCGCCGCAATCATACTCGTATGTGATGAAGCTGCACCTCCCCAGACTCCTATACAATACTGAAGTTGTGACTGACAAACGAACTGTATACCATAATTTTGACCTCATCTCTGGCAGTTGGTCTTAAGATTTTCATTACGTAAATCAATTAGCGCACTTTCTTTGAGATATACGTAATATGGTTTTTGAAAGCCAGATTTTGGTCGATAACTACTCCGAGATATTTTGCATACTCAAATCTATCAATTGTACTACAGTAACAACAAGACTCGGACTTGTTGACACGATCAAAGTTCTCGCTTACAGTGTTATGGATTTGTAACTGAGGCAGGTTCGTTCCGGTAGCTTGCGGTATACTGAATGCAATAAAGTAGTTAAATAGTTACACAAGTCAGTTTTGTAAGCAAATATAGGTATTTGCATTACGTCCAGGTCAAATGGCACGATTAAAAGCAACCCTCAACACGTGTGTCAGCACCCTCCGCTCCGCTCGCAGCACCAGCCCGGCCCCGACAAGTGTCCGTGTAATGCGGAGCACTAATCGTCCCCGGCACCGGCGCCGGCGCCGGCGCGGGGACACTCAGCCACGCGCGAGACAATATTAATTCGGTTTTATGACATGCGAAATTACTCTCAATAAATTGTGCATTGAGAGAGATAGCGGGCCGGAGCGAGGCGGGGGCGGGGCGGGGGCGGGGCGGGGCAGGGCACACGTGCGGACCGTTATTAAACTTTTCATTACCCGGACATGTTCGCGACCCCTGCACTCGGCCGCGATGAATTAGGACCCGGAAAGGGATTTTCATTAAATAAAGGTCGGCGCTCGCTCTGTGCCGAGTGCCGAGCGACGTCCTCTCCTTTGTCAACGTCAGCCAGGTGAGCGGCAGACGGCTCATTGTCTACTCGTGTGCTTCGTTCACCATACCTACCTACCTACCTACCTACTAACGGCACTTCATATTAATATCCAATAATATATTGTTTCTACAATTACATAAACTACGTGTTTTTACTATAAACTTACCAACTTTCTAAAAAAAACGTAACAAGTAGGTACATTTTCGGTTTGCGAAAAAAGTAGGTATATAAAAGTTACCCAATAAAAAGCAAATAAAAAAAAAAATTATAACAATATTTTGTTTGTAAATTTAATAAAACCGCCAAGTGCGAGTCGGGTTCGCGCACTAAGGGCTCCGTACCACCACATAAATTGTTAGCTACTAAAGTACAAAAAAGTAATGCAAAAAGACAACATCCCGCCAACGCCCAGGTGGTCACCCATCCAAGTACCGATCGTGCCTGACGTTTAATTTCGGTGATCGTACGAGAATAAATATAATTTCACAGAATTCGGTGAAAAATATAAATTTGACACCGACTCACACTTGGCCATTATTTATCATTCTCTGTTACTAAGAGTGTATACTATAATCATGCAAAGTTTGATGATTAAATGTATTACCGTTTTTACACTAGAACAAACACAACAATAAGTAAAAAAATACGTTTGTTGTTGTGTTGGGGGGGGGGGGGGGGGAGGGGACGGTCCTCTTTACTTTTACTTTTTGACTTTGTTATTAATTCGCCGTAACATTACATAACTATGTGAAATTTACAACTGACTATCTAAAACGGCCAGACAGACAGACACGGACGGATAGACGGACGGTCAGACAGCATAGGCTTAGTAATAGGGACCCGTTTAAACCCTTTAGGTACGGAACCCTAAAAAGGGAGGATTAAAAAACCAATATAATCAAAACAATCTCCAGTTTCCAATGATACATTCAAAGCCCTCGCAATAAAACACTTGACCGTTTCAAACAAACCTCATAACAGCAGCTGTCTCCATTAATCAACAGCCAATATTAATAAAAGTGCTGGTCCCGGGCCGGGCGGCATGCAGGGGCGAAGCCCCCGTGCACCGGAGCGACGAGCGCGGATCATCCGCGACCTTATAATTCGCTATACACAACATTATTTGATTTTTAATTCGTCGCGGGGCGCAAGTGGAATGCGCTTATTGACTTACTTCCCCCTTCAACCTTCAACCGGTACAATGCGCATGCAATATTGCCAATTTTGTTTGGAATTTAAGTGAGTACTTGTCCGAAGAAATTAATCAAACATAAGCATAAGAATAGTAAGTACCTATCACACTAGATTGATACTTACTATAATAATGTAGGTATGTAAATACTAAGCTGAGGTTTAGCGACACTGAAAGTGCCTAAACAATGTTTGAAATGATGGTTGAATTCCAGTTAAGCGAGGAGTGGAGCAGACCGGGAGGAGGGGGGGGGGGGGTGACATGCGTGGAATTGACGAGCGCGGAAGGGTCGGAGGGTCTCGAGAGCGATATATTTGCGCGTGTAATATCGCCTTTTATTAGTTTTTCGCGGCGACAGCCACCCCGACCGTCCGCATACTCGCTTTGATGACGTTTCTACACCCTCCCCCTCCCCTACGGACGCTCCCGGGCCGCTGTCATCTCGAAACTCTTCCTCCTTCGACCCTTTCTTTTCTTTCTTGTGCGCTCTTTGTTTTACGAATATAAAATAGAAAACAGCTTTGAAGCGATCCGTCGGATGTCTCGCGTCAGAATCGATGCGGAATGCGGCGCGGCATCCGAGGAACGCTCTCAATTATCGCGGTTATGTGCCCGTTTGGCAAATATCTCATTGAAATGGGGAATATTTGAAACGTTCAACGAGTGATGTCACGTGACGTAGTGATGCGGCGCGGGTGTGGGGGGTGGTGGGGGGGGGGTCAGGCAGATACAATGGCATTGTTGGCGCTGCGCCAGCTCGCCCGGAGAGCCGCGCGTGCTTCACGACACTACACATCCATTTACATACATTGCACAAATTAATGAGGAAAAGGAACCACCCTAAAACACTTATAGCAGCTGGTGTCAGACCGTTGACCAGAGACCGTTGTTCAGCGTGGGAACCAGCGCCGCTACTCTCGAATCGGACGATTTAAAATGATCGGTTCCGAGAACCCGCGGCGTCGGCGGCAGCCTCGAGTAGAGCATCGTTAGTCACTCCGTCACAAACAAAACGACATTATGGTCCCGAATTCTGAAAACCAAGTGAGTATCGAACTGGCCGACCGACTGCGGTGCCGCTCCTAGTGCCGTCTGCGCTACTTCTACGAACTAACCGATAGCACCGATCGCAGTTAGCATCAGTTAGCCGTCTATAAATCTGTCGCAGATCCGAACCGCAGTTCGTTGGCCCGCGACAGAGCTCCAGCAGAGGTATTCGTGTAAATCGGCTCCAAAGGTCGTTCGGGGAAAAGCGTTACGGAATAAATGAGACATTGTGCCGGCCATCGCGCGGACGACTCTATCTTTAGATACTCGCCATCCGTCATTGTAATGAAGTGTGCGATTCATCAATATGTCAGTGCGAACGTCCGCCGGCGCCGCTGGCAGCTGGCAGCTGGCAGTCACGCCGCTGGCACGCTGCAGGCGCGGGCGCACTCCTCGTCGGAGTCTATTTGCTGCTGCAGCTCGAGGCGGCACTAAACGATATACGATTGAACACTGTCTTGCATAAATACATCATCTTAATATCTTGCGGCATATCTTCTTTCTCAAATTAAAATAATAAAATAAATTTTTACTAATTTTTTATTGTATTGAGAAACTTCTCGGTTACTATGGACACGAGATATAGGAGTCGATGCTGATGCGTCCCTCCCTACTCATGTACGAACCAGCGTTTTACCATTCTGACTCGCATAATTGTTTTCATAATTTTCGGGCAATAGGTATAAAAATGCTCGAAAATTTCGTTTTATAAGTATTCAAATGAACAAAATAAACAATATTGATTGGGTGTTCCCCGATAGTTACAATCAGGGGCCTTACGCCCAACTCTAAACGCGGGCCGAATAGGTGCAGTTTGCAAAATCACGCGACCGCAAACCGTATCTCGGGGCGCATTCGCGCCCGCCGTAGCAAACTGCAACTGTTTGCACCCGCGTTTAGAGTTGGGCGTAAGGCCCCTGGTGTCATCAAAATCGCGAGTGAATCGATTTCTTCTAGGCTTGCATGTTCCATCGTAGACCGCATCATCGCTTAAGAGGGGTCTGTAGCGCGTACTTGTCCATACAAAAAGAAAAAGCTGTTTTCTACCTCCTAATATTATCCGATTTCGGTGTTTTTTTTTTCATGTATTCAGCTCATTATTTACTAGGCTTATTCGTCTTATTTTTTCCAGTTTGTTTTATCACTGTAATGTTATAAGCATTTAAAACAGCCATATTTTTGCTCTGAAACTATGTCTATTAAAAGTCATCATATTTTAGAAACCAAAAACTTTTTTGAAAATAATAAAACGTATAAGCCTAGATTACATTATATTCAAGCGATTGACACCAATAACAAAACATTTTGTTACAATTTAGGGGGTAAAAAGAGGTATGCCGCAGAACCTAAATTCTAACAAAAAATATACCTAAAAATCTTACGAGCAGCAATTCTCTCTATCGGGCACATAGGGGGTCGGGGGGAAGGTAAGACTTTACTTCTTTACTTACTTTACTTCACACAGACAAGCAATAGGGATGCTAACGGTTATATCGACACTAGAGATGGGAAAGTAATCAAAATTACTTTTTCTTATTTACTTACGTTATTGAAGTAAAATGGGCATTTCAAATTATTATTAATGTTCAATCAAATTCATTCAACATACCTACGTAAGTAATGTGTACTACGTACATATAATTATTATACCTAGTACTATATAATAAAGGCATTCAATGGGCAGGGAGGTGGTAGGTAATGAAAGGAATATACCTATTAGTGGTACCTAACTTACTAGATGCTATTTGTGGTATTACGTTGATCTCCTATTTTTATTTAGGACGCGTAATTTTTGCAATAAAGCCTGTGTTTTGATCTGATCTGGATGTGTTTTGGTTGTTTGGTAGCTGACTTTTTTATCTAAGCTTAGTGGTAAACTTTTTAGGGAATTATAGTTACAGTCATCTAATCAAACAAATCAAACAATCAAACTGCTAGTCTGTGGAATACGCTTCCTGAATGGGTGTTCCCCAACAGTCACAATACAATCTGAGTGTCTCCAAACCACGAGTGCATCTGTTTCTTCTTGGCAAGCGTGCTCCATCGTAGACCGCATCATCGCCTAACATCAGGCGAGTTGGCGATCAAATGCAAGCCTATAATTAAATCAAATATAAATCTAGCTAAAGGTATACCTTTCGTCTAAATCGTCTTCATCGCTAATCGCAAAAACTGCAGATTTTCAGCTTCTTCTTCCACAGGTGTTTTATTTTTCTTGTAGAAAATGTCGATAATTCTAAATTACAGTGCATGTTCGATACAAAGATAGAAACAGACAGTCCGACAGTAAAATATTTGCTATAAAAACGAGATTTTATGTCGTCGATACCGAATCCCGAGAGTATCGAAAAAGCCGGGAATCAGTTTTAATGCCTGGTCTTAAATTACGTTTAAAAATACCGGAAAATCCTGGTATTTTGGGTTCCGTGATTTACTGATTCTGAACCCTAATAGGTACCTACAGAGAAGCCTGATAGCTTTTTAAAGAATAATTATCAATATAAAAACCGACTTCATAAAAATTACAGAACTGGACCAAATTGAAATGGGACCACACGGAAGCACCAGCTTCAAATAAAAAAAAATCATCAAAATTGGTTTACCCAGTCGAAAGTTCTGAGGTAAGAAACATAAAAATAAAAATAAATTTAATAAAAACAGTCGAATTGATAAACTCCTCCTTTTTGGAAGTCGGTTAAAAAAATACAGTCGAACTGATGACCTCCTCATTTTTGGAAGTTGGTTAAAAAAATACAGTCGAATTGATAACCTCCTCATTTTTTGAAGTCGGTTGAAAATAAATCACATGACTATCAAAACTTGTACTATTTTAAAATGAAAGAAACACATCAATTTCAGGGACCATTTATTTTCCTAGATCGCGATTTGCCGTGGCTAGGCCGTTAGCCAGGCCAGAGGCCCGTATAGGTGGCTTTACTACGGGTAGTGAGTTTAGATGTGTGCGCGCAAGCACGCACACACCGAAGCTTACGGTGACACACTGCTATAGATTCTGTGACGCGGCTGCGGGGGAACGTTGAGATAGCAATACGTTTACCAAATACCTACAACGCGAAAACAGTGTTTGCTATAGACTCCTCTTAACATCAGATGAGGTGGCGATCAAATTAACGAATAGCCTATAAACACATTTTCTTATAAATAGTTTTTTTTTTCCAAACTCAGAACAAGTTTTCTTGAATGATAGCTGAGAACACTCTCTCTCGTTCAAGGTACCTGTCAATCAAAAAGAAATTAAATCTGGAATTAGAATTAGAAGAAATGAGACTCGGACTGTCAGGCTAACAAGAGCCTCGTTGCAAGTTGTAATAACTTATCCTTTCCGCACTTGTATCACGAGTTGTTACAGTTTGTGTGATAAATGTGTTTACTTTAGCTTTACGGGGTAGCAGTAATTTTATGACAAAACACCCTTTTTTTTTTTTTTTTTTTTTAAAATACTATGGTTGACTAAGATATTTTATTGTAGACATTTTTTTCTGGAATTCTAATAATATAACGCGGAATCGCATGTGTAATGCATGCAAATGTAAACTGTGATTAAATACTATGTTGCAGCGTGATTTGAGTTCAACCACGCGCCCGCACCGCGCCCGTGTCGCACCCACGCCGCATCCGCGCCGCGCTTGCGGAGGAAGCGCACCGCGCCGTATCGAGCGGCGCGCTAGAATCTCTGCAGCGCACGTTTGAAGTCCTGCAAGCTCTCCGCCGCCGCCCATTCAGCACTCGCGTAATAATAGCGCTGCCGTGCTGCGGAGAGCGGCGCGACACGTCGCCCGAGCCGCGGCCGGCGTCGCGCCGATTGATTTACTGCTCTCGCGTAATTTATGCGCGTTTAATTAAAGTACCAGCAGCCGGAAGAGTCGCCGGCCGCGAAACGAGCCGTGAATTACTCTTTTCAAATTGATGATTCACTTTGATGGCGAGCAGATCTGACGCTCGGTCGGTCGCCGAGCGCGGAATGCGATCATAAAAAGTCCGCTTGCGATACATTATGGTGCTGAAGGGTCGACGGAGCGCTATTTGCGACATCACATTACCATAACGCGGGCTGCAGCTCCGGCCGGCCGTACTAGGCGCGCGAGGAGACCCACTTGCGCCTGCGCAGCTCGTAGCGAGCGTCGCCTTCTCGGCAGAGTTGCCACATAAACGCCTTATACGACCCTCATTAGTTAGGGTAATTGCGCCGCTCGCTGCGCACAGATATCTAATTTACATGCTCGAGGTAGCCGAGTGCCGTCGCTCATAGAAACTGACTAATTACGATTGCGAACCTTTTATGAGCATTCATACTGTTCTCGTTTCCAGACCGGTTCAGATACGATCAGATGAACGCACCCGAGCCGTCCGCGTCGGTCCTCGTGTTGTAATATCGAAGTGTCAATACAAAAACTCTGAGAGCCGAAAGGGAAAATGACGAACTCTCATTTAACGTCATTCCGCGGCGGAGAACGACGCCGGGGAATTGTTCGATAACTGTGAAAAATTGAGGTGCTCGCTAACGGCGCAAATTGAGTGAAGTAACTCCGGCCGTTCTAACTTGCCATAATACAGCCCTTGAACCCCCCTCGGCCCAGCCCCTTCCTACAGGGGGGCGAGTGGGGGGGAAACGACGGTATGAAATGGCACGTCGATCAGTGAAACGATACCTGACATTATACATCCATATCGTGCCTTCCTCGCATTCCCGGGCACAGCGTACGTAGGTACCTCGCCGGAGTACTGGCGCGGACGCGGACGACTGCGTGCGTGTAGAACCTCTCGCTTGGTTCGATGGGAAAATTACTTAGTCTGTGGCTCCAGAGTATGAAATACGGTGAGTATTCCCTGCACGCGACGCGATGATGGGAGGCGCGGGCCGAGGGGTGGCGGGGGCCGGGGGAGGGGGTGGGCGGCGGCTTTGAGCGGCCGCTGTGAAATTGATCCGTTCATACTTCATAATCATTGGTGAGAGACGGGGTCTCACGCGAGCTTCAATGCCGCTATTGTACTCCAGCCACAGCCGTTTCACAAATACCTACCTAGACACCTCGAGTTAACGTGTGTTTTTGTCAATCTCAGATGATGAAGCACTGGAGTTATAATGAAGACAGCTATGCGGTCTGCTCTGCTTGCTTCACTTGAATCGCTATAATGTGGCGGGGATTTTATACAAATTGAAATTAGCACTCATCGTCTCAAAGAGCTACAAGTTTTGAATTTATATTTATAAATTGCTAGAATCAGAATATAGGTAGGTAGGTACTTTCTGAAAGTTGAGTCACTTTTTATACAAACGTAGGTACCTACTTACTAGTTAATATTTTCGAAAAATCCTATATCCTTTTTGATTTTGATGATAGGTAAATAGAAAAAAATATGTGTTTATCTTTTTTTCTACTGAAAAGAAAAACATCTCGATTAATTGGGGTCTTCATCCCCATTTCTCATGCATCAGATAAAAATGCAATATTATATATTACAACTGTCATTTTGCAATGTTTCATGCACTTATCTTAATAATTATAGAAGTTAGAAGGTTCTATCAAATTCGAACGGACGGACAGAACGAATTTATAAGGGTTGTCGGGCTACGGAACCCTAATAATGTAGAGTAAAATTATATAATTCAACAAAGTTGATTCTTGATCCTCATGTTGGCCCGACGCCCTCTACATTCACTAACTATAGTTCGGTCAAGCTGTAGAGGCCGCAAGGCCAACAGCAAAGAATACATAAAAAAAATAGTTGATCTAATTTTGAAAATACAATAGCGAGCAAGTCATTGCTCCGACCCGTACAATTGTAAGCGCAATAAATCACCCGCGTACTCTAACTTACCTTACAAGTAGATATATGTATATACAAACATACGCCAATAGTTATACAAATGTAGCGGCATACCGACCGAGTCACGGTGAGGTATTCATCAGATTTGATCTGTGGCGGCCGACTCCAGCCATTACTTATATTTATTAGTCGGCTGCTCGATAAATATATTAGGTTGGGGGTCACTCTCTCAAACCGTAAATAGCAATATTCAGTTCAGTTAGTCTACTTGAACGCTTGTTATGACAGATACTGGCTGGTTCTAGTCACGACACGACACGACGTAAAGGGCCACACTAACTGCTTATTTATAGCTTTTACTAAGGTAAAGTCGAACAAACGTTTGGTCATGTTCTTGACTCATTATTTGAATAGTGACACGCAAATGGTAGGGTTCCGTAACTAAAGCCTTATAATTGTAGTCGTAGTTCAGAAATTGATAGTTATAGAAAAATTCGAACGAACGAAGCTCTGTGGACTTAGCCCAATTTCAGAGATGTACCATCCCGACATAGCATATACTTTTTATGGTTTAAACATAGAGAAAACTGATTGAGAAACAACGTTTGTTAAGACCAGCGGTCATTGACCTTTTTAATTCACAAAAAGGTCAATGACCTTTGAACTAGAACGCTTTGTATTTATTACAGTTTTATCGCTGTTACTCAAAAAGCCATCATCAGATAATGTTCGAAATAATTTTGTATGAAGGTTTTAAACATGACCTATTCGTATTGTAAGACTCAAGTTTCTATGTCTTATAGTTTAGAAATGCAGGGGGGGGGGGATAGAAATGCACCAACTTTTTGCCACTTTGGCGGGCCATATTTCGCAAAGTATAGACTTTATAAAAAAGTGATGTATGAAACCTTACCTTCATTTTAAAAGACCTTTCTAACGATACTGCACACAAGTACGTGGAGTGAAAAAAAAAAACATCCTCAATTCACATGTAGGAGAGCCAACCCTAAACAGCAATAATATATTTTTTATACTTTTAGAATTGAGATCTATATTATTACTGTTATTATACAAAATTTCATTCCATTATCTTAATAATTATAGAAGTTAGAAGGTTTTAAAAAAATCGGATGGACGGACAGACAGACAGACGGACGGACAGAACGAATTTATAAGGGTTCCTTGTCGGCACAAACTTGCTAGTTTATCGGTTTTTTATCGGATACATTTAGGAAAGTCTGCATCAGATCATTCATGATTTAATTCCCTCTGCTCATTTTTCTATCGGACTGCCAGAGCGGGCAGCGGGCAGCGGGCACCAGCGGGCAGCGGGCAGCGGGCAGCACCGCTTTATGGTTGACATTTCGAAAACCCGTACGATGCGCTTTGATTCTAATTTTATTGTGCGAAATGCTAGTATGTGGAATGTGCTGCCTGAATATGTTCCACGATAGTTAAAATCTGGGTGTCTTCAAATCACGAGTGATTCGATTTCTTCTAGGCAAGCGTGCTCCATCGTATACCGCATCATCGTTTAACACCAGGCGAGTTGGCGGTCAAACGCAAGCAGGTAGGTATAATTGAATTTTTAAAACATTACTTGGGTTTCCACTAGCCGCGGCCCAGCGCTCGTGGCACTCCTGTCGAGCTGGAGCTCGCTTCCGGGCGCCCTTCCACCGCCTGCGTCCTCGCCAGGATCTGATAACGGAGGCGCGGGGCGAGGGACGCGGGGCGCGGCCGGCCCAGCTGTCCAGCTATTGTATGCTAATCGCAAACTGACCAAACGAGCAAAAAGTCGCCTTGTCGCGCCGCATGCGACTCATTTCGTACTTTGCTTAAATTATGCATCGTTAGTAGCTGGAACTGTTTAACACCTCACCAGGAATGTAAAGATAATATAGAACTGGCTCTTTTGTATCGAACGGCTCCTCTACTAGGTACGTATTCGTGTTTCGATTCATTGTATGGCGATGAAGATGATGCCTGATGACCATTACAACCGGTGACGATACAACATTACAACCGGTGACGATACAACATTACAACCTGACAATATTCGATTACTTTGGTTTGTTAGTTAGGTATATCAGTGAAATTTAAATTCAGCTTTCATGGTTCAGTTTATGTGATGTATTTATGAGTGGCCAACACCAAGGATCATAACACTTCAATAATCGTCCTTGCCAATATCGAAGTGTAAGTACTCACCGAATAAAAACGAAACGACGTCCAGTGAACTGTGACGGCGCACGCGCAGACCACGCGGCGCCGGAACCGGAACTCTATTGTTTTAAAATGCAAACCCCCGCCCGCGTCCGTGCCCGTGCCCCGCATCTGTCTTGCAAATTGAAATGGAAACAGTGGGGAAAGTAAAAGTATCGACATTAATTTATATTTCAAATGTTTTCATACAAAAAGTCAATAAATTGTTAGATTCGGTCCAATCATTTATTGGCTCTGATAGTTGAAACATTGTATAAAGTAGAATGAAAAACACGAATTCTGTTAACTTTCTGTAGGGTTTTGAATGTAAGCCTGTACCAGGTCCAGGTACCCGATATACCTTCTTTAGTCAAATATAAAGAGAAAGTTTTGAATCCAGCTTTTGACAGCGTTATCGCAGCTGTCAGAGCTAATAAATGATTGGACCGAGTCTAAATGAATTTATCTAGCTCTATTTCACGTTTTACAATTTTTGTAAGTGTAAAACAATGTATAATGTACTTGGAACCTTCGCAAAACAACCATAATATATTATTTTTACAAGTAATTCAAATATGGTATTTAGTAAATAATAATAATGATTTAAAATATAGAAGCCGCTGACCCGGCGCGGGCGTGAAGTATCGCTTCACTCCATCATCAAATCAAATTATTGTATTGACATCCGGATTACAAAAAGGTATATTTTTTATTTATTTTTATTATTATTTATCTCAGTGAATAAAATACATGCTATGTATATACAACTCTGCCAACATTGCAGTATTGAGTAGGAACATTTAAAATTTTTCTTTTTAAGGCAAATGCCTTTACTAATTAAACAAAATACATACTAACACTAACACTAACAGAAACAGGTCATCATTGGAACACAAGGAATGGACACCTACAGTATGGGTACCTACTTACTTGCATAGTTTCATATTGATAGATTAATAGATAGGTACATAATAATCAATTTAATAAATCGACTTAAAATAGGTTTAAATGGTCTTCCAAGATTTGTAAGCTTGCGTTTAACCGATGATGATGCGGTCCACGATGGCGCACGTTTGCCTAGAAGAAACCGATTCACTCGTAGCTTGAAGACACTCGTATTGTTACTATCGGAGAACACCCTTGCAGGCAGCGCATTCCACAGACTAGCAGTTCGCACAATAAAAGTGGAATCAAAGCCAAGCAAGTGGAGAGATTTGTATGAAATTTACTTCAATTATAATTATTTTTAAATTAAGATCTAAGTAATCTAAGGTACGAAATGTTATGTATGTACCTACCTACTTGTTCACAATAACAGACAGACATACCTAGAACAGACTGACTGACTGACACAACGGCTGAACAAATCTTATTTATTGTAGTAATAGTACGTATACATATTATGTACATAAAAAGTATTTAACCAATATAAGAATAAATCTGGTGTAGCTTCAGGTGTAGGTCAGAAGTTCAAACTTGGGGTTTGCCAGAGAGCGACGATGGAGCGCAGCGTCCTAACCACAGAAAAGAGAAGGGCAAAACTAAAAATTTCTCACTTCAGTGGTCCTAACAATCAAGAGTACGGATCGAATCAGCCACACGACACGCTGCGTTCAGTTACTGGAATCGCTAATATTGGCATCGAAGCTGACAAATTAAAGTGGGGTTGGACGGGACACGTGGAAAGATGCATGCTGATAAATTGGCCCAGAGAATCACGCAGTGGATGCCCGAAAATATGAACGAAGGAACCAAGGCAGGCAGAGAAAATGGTGGCGCGATAACCTCGATGAGTTCCGAATACAGTGGACAAATGTGGTGGGTGATCACACTCACACTGATCATGGGTGATCACACTGTCTGGAAGATGGGGGAGACCTTTCCTTAGAGCAAGGATAAAACAGGCTAAATGCTAGTGCTATAAGTTCCAATTAAAAAAAACTGATTTCAAAATGAGTCATCATCACCATCATCAGCCAGAAGACGTCCACTGCTGAACATAGGCCTCCCCCTTTAACCTCCACACTGAACGATATCCTGCCATCTGCATCCACTGGATGCCCGCCACAAAATGAGTAAAATATTATGCAATTTTGATTCGGTGAAAGACATGATAAGATCGTCCAAGTAACCGAATGATTTGCTTAACTTGGTAATAAACAGAAAATAGTCACCGAATCGAACTTGACCATTATTTACAATCCGCCGTAACAAAGCATATAAGCTAATTGAAACTCTCCTTTTTTGTAGTCGATTGAAAAATGTTTTTATCGATATAGTTATGATGGCAGAGCGTCCCTGGTCGTGGTCCGGCAGCCAGCCTGTCCCCAGGAGCCGTTGTATCGCGATATTTATGTCCGGTGTCACGAGTGTCCGGCCCCGCGTCCGCGCCGGGGCTGCGTCACACGACACCTGCTCTCTTATTATTCTGAGACTCCGATACTGGCACATGGCGGGCGCCGATGTGTCAATCAATCATCGCTGACGAAGTACAAACATAATATAGGCACTCCGAGGACAGGTCATAATATCTTGCTAGAATTGGTTCTTTTCATGGCTGGATTCGATTAAAATGCTCGCTAAAATGAAGCATTTAATTTAAAAAATAACTGGGCTAGAGCGTGTCGAGACACGCATATGGTAGGGTTCCGTTTTCCGTAGCCAAAGTCATACAATTGTGGTCACATCAATCATCATAGTTCAGTAATTGGTGGTTATAGAAAAAATCGAAAGTATGCAGCTGTGTGGACTTAACCAAATTTCAGAGGTGCTTAATAGGTACCAACATAATATAAACATTTTATGGTTTATTCAATGGCCTTTGAGTTAGAACGTCTTGAATTAAATTGAATTTATTACAGTTTTATAGATTGATTGAATCAGGCGTTACTTTGCGAAAGTCCATCTTCAAAACTGTTTTTCTGATGAATTTCTAGTGTAATTCCGCTTCTACGTCACTTCAAGTACAATATAGAATTCGGCATCATTTTTACTCGGTAGATATTTGTAATGTGCTTTAACAAATATCGAATTGTAGTGTTATTTATTGTGCTCATTCTCGTAGTAAATTATCTGATGCAATTTCTCAAATCACGCAAAGGTACTTAGATTCGTTGTATTTGTAGATACCTCCCATTCACCCACACACGCACGCGCTTGTGAACTTTATCTGCTCGCTCTCGAGTTACCGAACTTCTTAATGAAGACTAACTCACTCTAGCTGCGATACGAGTGAGTGAGTATTAAGTAAGTGCCGAGTCACGTGTGCGTCACTACGTAGGTAGGCGAGTGCTTACAGAACAAATTATCTAATACTTTGCCAGCCAGCTTCCGAGCACGTGCGGAACTCTTAATTACACGTTCGATCTTACGACGAGTCATGTTTTAATATGATCTTCCAACCAAGTAGCGCACAAGTACCTATAAAGGTATGTGGGTACGATGTAGGTATGTATGTCTGTTTAGTCTGTTACCAGAAGTGACATGACTGTATTCAATTATGTATACCTACTATGTACCTATAGTCCAATATTTTAGCCTGGTTTAGGCAACGAGCAAAATACTATGATTACCTACTATTGTAACCTGGATTCTGGAGATTTTATGACGTTGACAATATGTGCTGACTGCTGAGATTTCTTTATAACGACGCGACGATGGTCATCCAATTACAGGATCAGCTGTCCCATTGATCAGGGGAGTGAGACGTGCATGCTATACTCTAGACTGTCATAAACGTTAACGGCGAGCACCCCTCTCACGATTTGCCGATGATAGGTATCGTCATTATGGCGGAACCGCTGTACAACTTGCAAATAGATGTCGGGATGAACCTGGATAAAACAAAGATCATTAACACACATGACCCCGAGACCTGTCAATGTTGGCCTCATACCTCTCGAACGTTGTCTATGAATAAACCTACCTAGGGTAGATTCTGCAATTACCTATATTATGTTTACATGCGGGGCTTACTTCTAGAAGGAAGGCGACAAAAGAATTCGACTAGGCTGGGCAGCGTTTGGTAAACTTCGTGATGTCTTCTCATCGTTCATTCAGCAATGCCTGAAGATGGGAGTCCTCGATCAGTGCGTCCTGCCTGTCCTGCACTCGGAGCCGAGACGTGGACACAGACAGTGTGAAGAGAGATTGATATCCGAGTTTTATTATCTTGTTTCAAAATGAACCTGTTGTTGAAGTTAACCAACTGATATCATAAAGCCTAATTATTGTAGGTAATTACTCAATTAGAATAAAGGAGCGCATTTAAAAACATGCAATAAAACGTTATCTGAAGGTTTCCATCATGCAGTAGGTACGTATACCTATATATATACTGTAGGTACGTACATATTGCCATTGTTTCGTAATTAATAGAATGTCCGTTGTTTTGAACATGTGCCCTCATTATTTTTATTTCGGAATCGTCGATAAGCGCGGTGTGCGGCGGCCTTCTCCATATTTTACGCATTCCTTCAGAAGGCATGCGCTGCGTATGTACGAATGTGCATTAAAATACTCGCTACAATACATTATTTTGATGTTTCTATGAGTAATTACCTCTTTATCGGGGACTTATTAAAATACTTGTAAGTTTTATCTTAACTGCGGGCGTAACAATACATTCAGGTATTTTGATGAACCTGTGAGTGAGTAGGTATTGTTGGCCAACTATGTCGGCCAGCTATATCGTAAATTATAATAAATGCCCATAAAAAGCGAGTTATTTTAGAGTCTCGTAGAGCAAATTACATTTCGACCTCATTCAAGCTAATAATAACGTTCATAAAATACCTCATTTGTTTAGTTAAGTTAGTTAAGCAGGGCCGTGACGTGACGTGACGTGACGGATGTGACGTGACGGAGCCATGCAATACCTCAAATATATGGTCACTCGTGTTCTACAATGAAACACCTACCTACTTGCTGAAATGGTGCAATGAACTCAAAGTATAGTGGAGTCTGACAATATAAGACATCACTCCTCACGGCAGTGTGCGACCTGGTGCCTATCAGGCAGCTGGACCAGATGCAGCCCAGTACCTAACCACGGCGTCACACCGGCAGTAGTACTTGGGACGCTTGCCAGACCAGGCGACTCCCAAACCAAAGAAATGAAGATTTATGCCTGATTCACACCATAGAGTTTCAGCCCGTATAAAAATAACAGCATCTGCTTTCGGCCCACGTTTATGCCGGTTTTAGCTCAAAAAAACAGTTTTATCATGTTGTATTGTCGTGTGTCCTGGTTGGGCCCACATTTTGATGAAGGTATAAAATGCCTATTTTAGTACAGTTGAAGTCAAAACGCTTTACACTTGACGTAGATGAACACAGACTTGTATTTTATTGCTATTTTTCATGATTGATAGACTGGGAGTGTAGCCACAACACACCTGTGGACGAAGTATACGAGTAAGGTACATGAGTGAAATACCTTCGTATCGAATTCCATACAAATGTCAATATCGACATTCAAAATGTGTATGAATTTAGATACGTACTATGTTACGTTGTAAATGCTGGTATATATATATATATATATATATATATATATATATACTTCCTGCATGATAGATACGTTTACAAAATTATATTGAAATAGTATAATTATGAAAGCTTTTAATGATTGATTGTTTAGTCCGCAGCTCTGTGTCTCAATGATTAGGTTTATCTGTCGTTGGTGCAACTTCAGCTTCCCTGGAAACTGACACAAGTGTATTAATAAAGCCTCCTGCCGCCTGCGAGTGAGTACAACGCCTCCTCCCGCCCCCGGCCGGCGGCCCCTGGCCCAGCATCCTCCCAGCGGCACTATGATGGAGTCTGTGTCCGCGAGGCGGTGCTATTGTGTTATTACAATAGAATCAAGTCATTGTGTTGTGTGAAGACGTTTCCCCGCATTGTGGCGGGTATTGTTCCCCACCGCGGCTCCGTTCTCTCTGCAATTAACGCAACCGACCTGTCTATGAGAAAAATAACCAAAATCTCTGCTAGAGAATAAACCTTAATGAGCCTCATTACTTACGATATTATGAAAGTATGCCGACCGAAGCTGCAGTTAGAGATCTCCGGCCAATTAATAACATTCCCAGCGCGGTATGTTCACGGCTTGTCACTCGAACCGCGGTGGAGGCGGGACCTCCATTATACCTAGGTACTACTCTCTTCTAATTAAAATAATTCATTACTAACTAAATCACACAAATCTTACTCACTATCTCATCATACCTATGATGAGATATTTTACAAGGATTTTATTATGATTTAACTTATTTGCTACCGTATCGTATTAAGCTATTATAAAAACGTGCCTACTCTAGCGAGTACGTATCTACTAGGTATAAGTACGTAGAACCTACTGCCTGTTCAGAAGGAGCGTTGCGTAGCGCATTGTTTGGGTTTTTGTTTATGAAGAAAAGGTCAATTTTCATTCTGAGATCTAGGACGATTTCCAAATTGTAAGACCGAATCAGAGAAATCTAATTATGTTTCTTCCTAACGTCTAAATTGGTCGTTCTCTTTGAGTCGACCGATGCTACTTGTTAACGATCGCCAAATTACAACGAACAAAAACTCCGTGTTGTTTTTGTCGGCGAATGGACAATGGCGACCATATTGCCGCTCGCGGGGGGCGTGGCCGCGATCAAAGTCGCCGCTGACCGCCCCCACCCCGTCCCGCCCCGCTGCGCGCGCGCACCGGAATGCGTGCCGACAAAGCGCATCTTGATTCGATATCAAACGAACCGAATGCTCCCAAAGTATAGTATAATTGTATTAGGTTGGCATGTTGTTAGACTGTTGTCTGACTCTCGAATGTTTTAGAAGATTTGTTGACGAACAGAAATAACGGAATATTAATGTTGTTGGACGCTTTATTGTACCTACGAGAGATCTTCCCATCACGGTAAGTAGGTACCTATACCTACGGCTAACAAGGCTATATAGGACACATAATATTATGATGATTTCCTAACTCAATAATGAAGACGTTGCGATAACAGAAGGGACACTAATTATAAATATGAAATGGTTCCAATAAAAAGCACCCCCAGCGGCAGCGGGAGGGTAGACGTGCCGTGGCGTGGCTAGGGGAGGAGACATTCCTGGGGCGAGCACATGTGCGGCAGCCGGCAGGTGGCCGACATGGAGACATGAGCCGCCTTCTAACTGACACTTGCATCGCGCATGTGATGACAACGTAACGTTCAGATTGCAGACCTAGGTTTCAGGTAGGTAAAGCTACTAACATACCTACTGTCTACATTACTAACTATACTAGTAGGTAAGTAATAGTAACGCGGGACAGTATTGCCCATTGTCTTACCAACCGACGAGTAGGTAATTATATCTATCCATTATTATCACGTAAGACATTGTTTTAAACTATCGCGGTTGTTCACTATACAGTTATTATGAACTATGTAGGTACCTACTTATTTCGGGATTGTTATTCTCCATTCACAACCTTACCACGGTAAATATCCCGAAATTAGATATGATGTAACTGTATTATCTCCTATGTAGGTAACTTATCTACCTACTAGGTAGGTATTAGCTTGTTATTCATGGCACAGGAAACAATATATCCTTCACAGCGTGTTCACAGCACGGTAATCAAGCACTTGACATCATTTTTATATAGTGTATACCTAATTACTTTTAACATAAGTACTAGATAGATATAATTATCGAAATATTTGTTTTGACTTACTATATAGGTATACTATATTTAGGTATTTGCCCGAGCATTCAACATTGAATACTTAGTACAGAAAAAACATTTAATTGTATGAATTATGTGAACTTGTCACATGCCGAGTAAAAGCAAATTAGTGTAAAACCCTATTTGTGGCCGTGTACCTATATAGGTACCTATGTATTAATATGGCTTATAATCATAATCATCCCATCTCATCCCAGTGCTGGGCACAGGCCTCTATCCCAAGGCACGCGCGGCACTCGCTCCTATCTTCTGCTTTTTGTTTCCAGCCACTGGCAGCTGGCACCAGACGTCAATCGAGAGCCAAGCCGTCCTACGCTACGTTTAGCTGATCGTATGGTTATAGAATACTTGTATCTACACTGACGGTTATCGGTTCTGCGTTCTGCTACAGATATGACCGGCCCCGCCATCTATGTCTAAACGTACGTAACCTACGAGTATGTATGTTATAGGTACCTACCTACTTAGTTATAAAAGTATCTTGGTACCTACATTTTTTTTTATGTTTAAAGTACTTATGTATTTGTATGGACAAATGCGGTACGGTTATAATGTAGGTAGGTACCTACTCCACACCTACGTTTATGTTTATCTGAATAATAATCCTGTAAAATTAATTAGTATACCTACCTACTCTAACTTCGGAAAAGAGACTTGAGAAACAGATAGATGAGGACCTACTTGTTGAATTAATTATGAATTATAAGATGTTGACTTTATTACATATAGGTAATAACATCCTGTGTTATTACCTATATGTAATAAAGTAGGTACATTAAATAAGACCTACGAACACCTACGAGTACCTACCTACAAGCAAAGTAGGTACAAGTAGGTATTTATTTTTTGACCCTATGATAATATCAAACAAATATTTTATAGCCTATAGATCTTAAATATTACATGGTACCACAGACTGTGCATGGTACCTACCTACCTAGATAGATGACGCTTCTGTCAACGATATATTGTTGCACACTACTAACGTTAGAAGCACGCACGCGTTGTTTGATCCGAACTACTAAACTGATGAAAACACGCACACACTTTATTAAAACTTCTAGGTATAAATAATACAAATATTACAGACTTTAAATCAACTACCGATAGCTCTTCTCTGCTCTTAGCGATAAGCCCGCCGATTATTGCACTAGTTTTAAGCTGTTTTATCGTGTCTTGTGTATGTAATTTGTAGTGTGAACAATAAAAGGTTTATATATCTACCTACCTTATAATATAATAAGCATTAGTTATAAACTTTTACAACAACAAAATAATACGAATTTACGATAAGCTGATGAAATTCAATAAACATAACTCATTCCCTAACTTTGTAACCTAGAGGTAACAATATTTACTTTCAAATTAAGTTATGACAACCTTCGAGATTTTATCCTATGCAATTAAACGTGTATCATTAAATTTGTTTCATAATCAGCTAACCTAGATATCGCGTAGATCGCTGTTATAGAGAGTTAGTAGATACCTACGTGTATAGCTGTAGGTACGAGTAGGTATTAATCCGAAAGGAGGTCATTGTACTCATCATTATGAACAACTTTTACAATGGGACCAACCCTGACATCGCGAAAAAAATATCAACTGTTCCATAGAAAACGATCATTAACACTCAAAATGTATGGAACAACTGATTTGTTTTCGCGATTTTAGGGTTGTCGCGGTAAAAGTTGTTTATAATGATGAGTACAATGACCTCCCTTCGCCTTAGTACAGTCTATATGGGTGACCGTGGGTATCCAAACATACAAAAAATTATAGGTAAGTACATTTTTTAAATCTTTTTTAAAGTCGGCTAAAAACAAAATAAAAAATAATAAGTTAGCACGTTGTTTAGACATTATCAGGATTATAATATGTGTGAGTTGTCATATATCATGAGCAATCAGGGTGACGGCGACAACGCCTTTATCTAATCTATGTAGTCCAGGAGCCGACGGTAAATCACACTCGTATCACAGGACGACTCTGTATCTGTAGGTACCTACCACAGTTCACACGACAGTTGTTACGGTAGGAGTAGCTCTTGCTAGATAAGGTAGTTGGTCGTTTTAAGTCATTAGTCCATTACTCTGTCATGGGAGCATATTTACGAGGCACAGCGCGGCGCGGCTGTGTCTGCATGATTGATCGCATGATATGGGCTGTAAGCACGTACGGACTGTAACCTAAGCTGTGTCATATAGGCCTAGATGGTGCATTTATTCTGTTTCCACCGGAACACAAAAGATCTGGCACACAGAAGCCATAACAATTAGGTATTACAACATAAGGTAGGTACAGTAATTCTGAGTAGCGACGATCGGCCGCCGCCGACGGAAACGCCTTGGCACTCATTTTTATTCCCAATAACATTGCTGGGCCTAGCAGGTATTTTCATGCAACTATAATATTAATATGTAGGTCCTTATCTTTCTGTTGGACTGATATCAGTTGACTAGTAAATATTTTTTCTTGTAAATACCTATACGTAGAAATCTTTCATTCTTAATGTGCACCCTCCACCGTATTTTTGTAGTATTCTGTATGCGTAGTGTGGTGAAGGGGTGTGCACATTTAGAATGAAAGATCTCTACCTAAAAATCGCTAGCAACTATTACCCCACTAGTTGTCAGACTAGCTATCAAGCTATTTTGTCGTTTAATTGCGTGCAATTTATGGTGCGATAGGAACAATCTACTTATTTACTTTGTAGGTTTTCTTTATCTCGAATAAGTCCGCATTTGACCACCAACTCGCCTGTTGGTAAGTGACTATGCGGTCGAAGATGAAGCACGCAGATCCAGTAGCCTACCTATTACCACAGCTGTTACTAAAGTTATGTGACAGACTATGACAGATGGGTGACCGCGACAGATACTATGGCTGATAATTTTTTCGCGATTTCAGAGTTGATTCCATTGTAAAAGTGATGATTACAATGATAGCCCCGAAGACTTCCACTGTCTCACCACTCACCCAGTATAGCTTGGATGACACGTTCAACTGTACGTTCTGAGCTTAAAACTGACATTAGGGCTGCCCACTTAGCTTATATGTAATAATAGCGTGTCACACTCATATAGCTCGCCACTAGGATTACCTGTGTCGAGGATGTCATGGAACTCACACACACTGCACACAAAGACCAACAACTATAGCATCCACACCCTGAGCAGTTAAAACGCCTGCCCGGCCGGGAATCGAACCCGGGACCTCTTGCTTATGAGGCAGACGTGTTACTACTGAGCCAAACCGGTCGTCAACGACGATACGAACTTATACTTTTTATCTACCGTCGCTACCACAACCTCAAAAACATTATAATAATCTTACATTGAATTTTGTCTTGATCTCTCATTAGCCGAAAGAGCGAGACAAAGCTAAATCAGCTATATATAAAACAAAATAGAAATTTCAACCAAATAATATGTGAAAAAATGCTCACCAGTCTCCTGCTGGTCCATGCAGGTTGCACTCCTACAGCCTTCAATAGATGACGTAGGTAGGAGACTGGCTGTATCATTACGTAGCCAACATTACACGTAGCTAGGCCTACATGAAGTTCCTTAGTTACCAATAGCTAGATAATCTTCAACAGCTGATCACTACAACACTACAATGTACTTGATTGCGATAATCTTTTGATGGATTGGATGTTCTGGTTAAATACTTAGTTGAATAAGTATTCGATATGTGGTCATTGGTTTATCTTATCGTGATCTTATGAACGACAACTATTGAATGTTGAGTATTGTGCGAGGACAGCTCGCAGGTAGATTAGTTCCCGCGCCAACTAATTATATTCTCATGTCACTGCGCAGGTGCCGACGTCGGTCGGCGCAGGAGCAGCGCCCACCCACAGCGGGCACTAGATTCCACGCCCGGAGCGTTTTTTACACCCTAATTAAGCTAATTTATCGAGACAATAACAGAAATTATCGGTCGGGCGATGACCGGCCGCTTTATGAGCGGTACTAAACCGTCCTTTGAGCGCTACCGAGCTACACCCGGCCGCTTGATGCCCGCATAAATATCCCGAGATCCCATCAGATAACAGCCTCCCTGCGCGTGAGCCGCTCGTCCCTAATGAAAGCAGAGTCGTCGGTGACGCTCCGTGGAATGCGATATTATAGGCCTTTAAATGCAAATAACATAACACGGCAGCACACACCGCGCCTGTCTCTCCCGCCGACATTATACTTACCTAGGAGATCACCGCAGGTGCTCTGGTGGGATCTTTATGGCAGATCAGTTAACCGTTTTATCTAGGTAAATGGCCTTTTAATGAGCAACAGTTTGTGTATGACTCTGCTCTGTCTAGAGTAGAACTCGTCTGTCTGTAGCTGCACGGCACGTACAGTGAACTCGTCTGTCTGTAGCTGCACGGCACGTACAGTGAACTCGTCTGTCTGTAGCTGCACGGCACGTACAGTGAACGTTTACAAAATAAATAAAGAAGTACTTAGATCAAAATGCACTGCCGCCGCGCCGTACTGTCTTTATATAGATACGTACTCGAGGGGTCCGCAAATACAAAGAGTAGCACTACCGGCCGGCAGGGGTCGCTGGCTTTTAAAAACCTCATGTCTGATCAATTTCAGGATTCCGGAAAAAACGGAACCCTTATAGGATTATAACTTTATTGTCAGAGTTTCAAGACGCTTTTTCTTAGGAACGCATACAGGTTTCAAATTAAAATTATGTTCAGGGAGATTTGACCCCAAGAATGATCTTGTGGATTGCCATGAGACGAGTGGCCCGACCGGCCACTATTATTACATACAACACCTACCTACTTCAACCCTTACAAAAAACAACATAGACAAACGTACCTATGCTTCACATCAAGATACACCTAATATTAGTAACGATAATTTATACCTACCGTCCTATGTACTTATATTGATACCTATTGATATAAAGTACCTACTTACCTGAGGTAGGTAGGTAAGTACTACAAGAAACCCCAAAAAATTCATTCTGTTCATCCATCTGTCTGTCTTTCTATATATCCGTCTGTCCGTCCTATCCTTAGAAAATTCATAATTCTAATGAAACTTTGCACAATCTGTGGGGTTAGTACGAGAACTTGCGAAAAAGTGATCGTTACTGATATGGTCCTAAGGGTTGTTCAATAAAAACGCCTTTTTCTCTTCAAATGTAGTGGACTGTATTTCTTAAATGTTGACAGGATTGCTTCTTATTGTTCTAGGTGATTCTTGAGCCGCTGCGAGAAGATGCGGACTGTTTTTTTTTTTCTAATGTGACTTATTGCTGTTGGCCTTGCGGCCTCTACAGCTTGACCGGACTAGTTGGTGAACGCAGAGGGCGTTGGGCCAACATGGTTTAGATTTTGGGCGACAAGCGCAAGGGCACCTCGGAGGTACGAGCCTCTGCTTGGACCGTCGCCGGGAGTGGGGGATTAGACTTGCCCTGGCACCCCAGAAGGGGTGTGCCCTGGGGCCCTAGTAGGTTGTTGAACTGAATGATTATTTGGAGAGAATCTAACCAATCTTCTAACAGATCCTGGGGGGGTGCGGACTGTTTTTTTTTTTTTATATTGACTTGTAATGTTGGCCTTTTGGCCTCTACAGATGGACCGGACTAGTTAGCGAACGCAGAGTGCGTTCGGCATAACTTGATGGTTTAAGTTTTTGGGCGACTAGCACAAGGGCACCTCGAAGGTACGAACCTCGGCTTGGGCCGTCGCCGGGGGTGGGAATCAGACTTGCCCAGGCACCCCAGAAGGGGTGTGCCCTGGAGCCCTAGCGGTTTGTTGAACTGAATGATTATTTGGAGAGAATCTAACCGATCTTCTAACAGATCCCGAGGGTCTACGATCCCGCCGGCGGGATCGCTGTGTGTGTGTGTGCCTCTGGTAACCGACGCCTGTACAAAAAACTGAATATTTCCTATTGCTAGGAGCAGTCGGATCGGGCGTCCCCAGCGCCGCCGCTGTGACGACGGCGATGGGGTCGTCCGGGTCGCCCAAGATGTCTCTAGGGCGTCTACGGAGAGGAGGAGGGTCTGTCACGTCTGTTGAGTAGTTGGAAGCTTTAACTACAAGAGGATTTGGGTGATGAGGCGCCGCGTCAAAGTAGCGGCGGGAGATATACTTAATGTATTGAATCATAGATGGGAGTTCAACATCGCAGTGCAGATCGGCGTTTCGCATATACCAGCTAGCGCCGACCGCTCTGCGTATGAAGCGGTTTTGAATGACCTGGAGTTTGTCCAGATCGATGCGGGAGGCGTGGGCGAACGCCACAGAGGCGTAGGTCATGACGGGGCGGATGCAAGTTTCGTAGATTGTCAACTTATTTCTAAGTGACAATTTACTACGCTCGCCAAGGAGGGGGCTGAGGCGCCCTAGAAAGAATGCCGCTCGATTGCGGACTATCTGAATGTGTTTGGAGAAAGTGAGTCGGCGATCGAGAGTCACGCCGAGATACTTGGTCGAGCTGGTCCAAGGGATGGCCTTACCGTGAAGCGTGATAGGCCTAGACGGGGGATTCTTGGACGGGTGAAAGTACATTGCTGCACTTTTTTCCGGATTGACCGTGATGGCCCACTTCTTGAACCAATCACCTAGATGAGAGAGGGCTCGTTGAAGATGGGCCCTTTGGATGACTTTGTTCCACCCTCTGGTGTAGAGGGCGGTGTCGTCAGCGAAGAGAGCTATATCCACGTGGGGAGATCTAGGAATGTCGCTAGTGTAAAGCGTGAAGAGGACGGGTGCCACGACGGAGCCCTGAGGGACCCCGCCGCCTATAGGGTGAGGTGAAGAATGAGTCCCTTCGACGCGATAGCGAAAGTTACGAGCCGTGAGGTAGTCATGTATGATGAGCACCAGACGGTCCGGCATCCCGAGATGAAATAACTTGTATATCAACCCGTTATGCCAGACTTTGTCGAACGCTTTCGCCACGTCGAGGAAGACCGCAACGGTGCCCTGGCAGAAGGGCTTGTGGGTGGGGTGCGGACTGATAAAAAATGCTCTATATATATCCCTAATCTTACTCTCGCAACTAGTACTGGATGCGGGCGTACAAACGCTCCGACCCGTCCACCGCAAAGCTTTATTTTACATTCACATTTTCGAGATCTAAATTCAAGGTCATGGTTTTAAAGCTCGTCTCTGATTGCTGGACACATTTTCACCAATTTAGGTACATTTACATAATCGAAAGTTTTTAGCTAAGTACGTGACAAAAAGGTGTAAGACGAATCTGTCCGTAACAGTTACGTAAACGATAGCAAATGTATTAAAAATTTAGTTTCCTTTTACGTCCGATAGAGGCGCTGTTCAATTTTTCATACATTTTGCTATCGTTTACGTAACGATAACTTTTTCGCAAGTGCTCTTACTAAGGCCACTGAGATTAATTATTAAAAGTATAAAAACATATAATTTTACATTTTAGGGGTGGCTCTGGTATGTTTTTTTTAATGCTCAAATAGGTTTGCATTTGACCGCCAACTCGCCTGATGTTAACCGATGATGCGGTCTACGATGGAGCACGCTTGCCTATATAGAAGAAGCCGATTCACTCGTGATTTGAAGACACCTAGATTGTAACTATCGGGGAACACTCATTCAGGCAGCGCATTCCACAGACCACCAGTACGCACAATAAAAGTGGAATCAAAGCGCTTCGTACGGGTTTTCGGAATATCAAACACAAAGCGGTGTCGATTTTTCGTGTCCATTCTGGCAGTCTGATAGAAAAATTAATGGATAGATCATGCAGATCCGATGCACACTCCGAAATGTATCCGATAAAAAAACTGATACAATAGCAACTTTGCGCCGATGCTCAAGACTAAAGAAGCTTAGTCGGAACCAGGGATTCGTTGCCGATGAGTCTCTTGGCGCGTCTCTCAATAGGCTCTAACACCCCAAGCTGATACTTAGCTGATCCATCTCAAAGGTGAGAGCAGTACTCCATGCACGACTGAACTTGTGCTTGGTACAGGGTAAGCAACTGTTCCGACGCGAAGTAGGTACCGACGCACCGAGACGCTCAAAAGTTCAAGCTGGTCAGGTATCGGAATGGATACATTCCGGAAAGAAGGAGCCAGTTGGAATGGCGTCCATTTGGCGGAGAACAGACACGCCTGGGTCTTAGCGGCATTGAACTTGACCAGGTTGGCATCGCCCCAATAGGAGACTGCCGATGGCCTCTCAGAGAGACTGGATTTCTGGTCCACTGGTTCGTGCAGTGGATGTGCTCTCTGTTACTGTGCTGCCGTCTGCGTACCCAAAGGTACCGGTCTTTAGTAGAAGTATATCCTATCTACCTCCACAGAAGCCCCTAATAAAATGTCTCCACCAGTTTAATAGGGCATGTCTTGAGCTTGATCTTGACTTACTTTGCTTGATTCTGACTTTTTTGAGGATCTATAGTATAGTCGGTGCGGGTCGCTAGTATAATAAAACCATAAATATTCTTACGTCCTTTTGAGTGTATAAAACTTTGAAAATCTCAGTACTTGACACTGGCCAACTGCACAAGACGTGCAACGCCAAAATTCTCTCAAGAGGAGAGAAAATAATAATTATCAATTTAAAAAACCGACTTCAAAATTAATTGTAAATCCGCAATTACGCTTAGGTACTTGGATGACGTTTTTTTTTTTCAGTTATTTTGAGTTTAAAAAATCCTATAGCTCCTCGGTACACCCTTGTGATGCGGTCTGCGATGGAGCACGATTGCCCAGAATCTGGGCAATCGTCTGCCTGTACGTACCTGGTGACGCCACTGACCACATTATCGCCATCAAGTGTGGCGCAAGAAACTAAATTAACAAAAAAAAGTCTTTTTACGTGGTTTTTCAAACTCCATAGAAGTCTCTGGTAAAGTTATCCTACTTTCCTACTACCTGTGAACGAACGACTCAATACTCATTACAGTTAAAGTGAAATTTAGTAAATGTAAGTAAGACAAGGTTGTATGGCCTTAAAAGCTTTAGCCTGCCCAGTAATGGATGAAAAAAGTAATCATCCCTTTGCTTATATAATATAGGTACATCACAGCACAGATCTACTACCTAAGGTACATCGATCGAGTGAATCGATTCCATCGGATTTAAACTAATTTACCATAATCGTTACTCGTAATTTCAATGGCAGCTAGCTAAAAAGAGCTAGCATTAGCCGTTGGCGCGCGTCTCGAAGCTGTGTGTCACCAGCGTCGCCACCAGACGCCGAAGGCCATATTTGTTTGTTACCAGCTGGTGAATACTCGCTGTGAATTTGTTTTGCCAAAATATTTATATTCCAGTTTTAAATTTTTATTTCATTTTATTTTACATGGAAAACAAACAGCTGCTTACTAACACGGCAGATATGAGATAAACAGTTAAACAGAAGCCAAAAATATGTTTTCACTAATACAAACAAAAATAGTGTAAAAGCCCCGTTGCAACACCAACTTGGGCCTAAATAGACAAATAGTATTCGAAAAACAAAAACTGCATTTATACTGCATTTGGTTACATCAATTTAATAATAAGAATGGCCAGGGGCCCGATTCTACTAAACCAATTGTTTTTGAATTGTTAATGAATTTTTTATAAAATTGCCCTTTTGACAGTTTTGGCATAGATAAAGTGTCAATTTACACTATTTTAGTTTGTATTAGTGAAAACTTCTTTTTGGCTTTTGTGTAACTAATCATCCTATATCTACCGTGTTTGTTAGCAGCTGTTTGTTTTCCATGTAAAATAAAATAAAAATAAAATAAAATAAAAGTGAAAAACAAAATTGTTTTTAAATTGTTAATGAATTGCCTCAAAATGTATTTTTTTTACACTTTTTGTATAGATAAAGTGTAAAAAGTAAAAAAATTGAGGCAATTCATTAACAATTGAAAAACAATTGGTTTAGTAGAATCGGGGCCCTGTATTGTTACCGGTTGTTTAAACTGAGTGTGTTTTTTGACGGAAAATAATGTGAATATAATTATCTGTCCATCGGTAAGGCAAACTCATTATTGGACTTCACAAAATTAAATTGAGAATCTCAGAATCAAAACTTCCGAAAAATCAATCATTGATAGCTTATTTTATCCACACATTTTCAAGAGAGTTGTGCAAGTATGTTGCTGTTTTGTCTTAAAATTACACTAGAACAATAGCGACACCCATGATACCAACTACCCAATAGGACTAAACGCTTCAAACAGAAAAAACGGGCAGAGCGAGAGATACCATCTTTAGGCATTTGTCCCACACTAATATTATAAATGCGAAAGTTTGTGTGTATGTTTGTTACTCCTTCACGCAGAAAAGGCTGGACTAGGGCATGCAAACCGGGTACCCGAGTACCCGAAAAACCCGATTAACCGACTGATTTGAAAACCGGGTTTTTAGGATTGAAAAACCGGGTTTTTCGAGTTTTTTTTATTCACGATGGTTTATGTAAAATACTACCACCAGAACATTAATAAACAATGAAACTTCATAAAAACTTACTCTTTCTATCGAGATACAATACCTATAGACTCACAATCACCAAGTAAAAGTAGTAAAAAACGTCCGAGCGTCGATGTAAATACCTAGACATCACAATGACACTTTCTAATTTAGACGTTATGTCGCTTGCATAGTGTTCAACGTCGCTTGTCAGCTATGGAATTACAGCACTGGCATCGCGGGGCATTGTAGTCGGAACGCGATTGCCTTACAACTAACCATAAAGTTGGCGCAATGTGTAGCGTGCGCCAAGTTTTGGTTCAGACATATATATTTTTTGGCACGTTTAGGTATGATATCTCTATGATTTTTGACAATATTTCTACTACTACGTATTTTAATGTATAGTCTTTTTGTTTCTCAATTTTCATGTTTTTGTTTTAACATAGCTAAATCAATAACCATCATCGTCCCATATTATTATTTTCAATATTTTGATAAACGTACGCTATACTAGTTCTTCATATCAACAGAGAGAAAAAAAATAGGAGGACTGCCAGTGCCGATTCAGCAACATTAAAATATATAGAATATAAAAAATCTGCTTGCGATAAATCATCAGCATGGTTTTAATCATTGCATGCCACGGATGAAAACAGCTCCAAGGGTAAAGAATGTAATAAAATGCTGAATATGTCAGGCAGTTCTATTGAAGATTCCGTCGCGGCTTTTCACACTAAGGAGTTTAACATGCCCCAACATAGACTAATTAGTGACTCCCGTTGTCTATCGTCATCATCATTAGCCGGAAGATGTCCACTGCTTAAAATAGGCCTCCCCCTTTAACCTCCACCCTGTACGACACCCTGCCATCTGCATCCACAGGATGCCCACGACTCTCACGATGTCGTCGTTCCATCTAGTAGGGGCCTACCTAGGCTGCGTCTTCAACTTGCAAATTTTAATACCTATGTCGGTGGCTCTGGTTCTTTGGCGAATATCCACGTTCAGGATTCTATCGCCCAAAGAAACTCCGAGCACAGCTCTCTCCATTGCCTGTTGTGTGACTCAGAGTTTCTACAAAAGGCCAACAATTAAGGACCACGTCTCAGTACCATATGTCATCACCGGCAACACACATTGATCAAAGACCCTTGTTTTTATGCACTGTGGTATCTTTGACGAGAAGATTTCACGCAATTTCTCGAACGCTGCCCATCCGAGTTGGATTTTTTGGGTGACCTCTTTGCCTAAGTTGGACTTACCTAACTGAACAATCTGACCAAGATACATGTAATGTAATAGTCAACAACTTCGAGAGTATCGCTCCCTATAATTACCGGCACGGGTACAACATTGACATTGAACATGATTTTTGTCTTGTCCATTTTCATTTTAAGACCCACCTGTTGGGAAAGGCTATTGAGGTCGCTGAGCATTGTATTGAGGTTCTCCAGTGACTCTGTCATGATAACTATATCATCGGCAAAACGAAGGTGAGTGATGTATTCGCCATTGATGTTGATGCTGAATCTGTTCCAGTCTAAGCTTGAAAACTTCCTCCAACGCGTTCGTGAACAGTTTTGGAGAGATAACATCTCCCTGTCTCTCGCCTTTCTGCAATTGGATTGGTTCCGTGCTCTCCTTTTATCTGATCGACATGGTGGCGTTTCTATACAAACACTTCAGCACTTCGATATATCTATAGTCGATACGACAACGCTGGAGGGACTGCAATACTACCCAGGTGTCGATTGAATCAAAGGCTTTTTCATAGTCCACGAACGCTAGGCATAATGGCCGATTACACTCCTCAGTCATCTGTATAATGTGGCGGAGCGTGTGTATGTGGTTTATGGTGCTCCAGCCTTTAAGGAAACTGGCTTGTTCAGGACGCTGGAAGTCTTAACATTATACCAAATGTTACTTGATTAATCTCTTGTTAAAGCTAAACAATAAAAATACGCAAGTGCAAATACATATATGACTAAATTTCAGCATTTTCTTTACTTGCACACACTAATACAATATTTTTAAGGTTTAAATAAAGAAAACTCGAAAAACCCGAAAAACTCGAAAAAACCGGTTTTTGAAATTGAAAACTCGAAAAAACCGGGTTTTTTCAATTACCCGAGTTTTGCATGCCCTAGGCTGGACGGATTTGGATGACATTTGGAATATACGTTAGGTCCTGGATTAGCACATAGGCTACTTTTCATCATCTTCATCAATACGCGGGTGAAACCACGAGACGTAGCTAGTAATTTACAAAAAGCGTGTAAGTACCTACCTAGTTTTTTTTTTATTACTGTTATTCAGTTATTCAAATTATTTAGAATATATTAGATTGAGTTAGAATTGCAAGAAGCGTGGGTATGTAATAAAAGGTGATGACTGGAGGACTTCTCAACACACAAAAAAAAAAAATGTTCTTAACATTTTGAATCGTATAAGAAAGGCAATACATAAATATTACAACAACATTATATTGTAGTTTGGGTATGTTTTTACATCTAGATTATATGTGTCATAGTATGTGAGTTCATCGGTGTAAATGACATATCGATAAACCACAGCACTATTGAACAAAATATCTATATAGTCCTTTAAATGTAGCTTGATTGAAACGACAGCTGACGACATTTCAGGGCATGTCCTTGTAATAAAGTCTGGCGAATTGCATTTACTTGTAACACAAAGATCACTGGTTTTCTGCGTCTTAAACTATTATGAACTACAAATGCTGTACATATAAATAGTAAAAGTATATTTGAATTTTAAAACGGAACTGCTTTTAGTGTGGATTATCACAATACAATAGCCATATTTTTCCATTATGTCATAACAAGGTTACGTCAACTTGACAAAAAATTTAGGGACGTGGTAAATCGATAGGTAAACGTAAAATCGATCGTTTTATTTTGCTGTTTGAATTAAATAGTATTTTTATAAATGTTTTTTCAGAATTTCCTCTGCGTACTATCGAAGTACAAAACTCGTACAGATAACGTACAATTTTTTTGTAAACCTAGATTTCTTTTGTATATAGTATAATAATATCGAATTACTAGCAACTGTCTTAGTAAATTTTACGGAACGAAAGTAGGGTTTTTTTTTTTATCCAAAGACTGACTACTAAAATAGCATACTAGACTGACTATTGATTGAATAGCATTTATTATTAATCTGCAGGATTTCTCAAGTGACTCTAACGCTGATGATGATGATGACACTGATTTGGAATGTACACCATTAGATTAAACAATAGATTTATTTATATTACAAAAATGTGTACTTGCTTTTTCTGTTTTATTTCATTATCCTAAAGTCTCATCATAATATTACTACAACAGAAATATAGATTGGTTTAAAAATATTATTCGTGCAAGAAACATTCAGTCGATAAATAAAGACACATTATTCTCGATTTGGTCCGAATTGTCCCAGCACTAATCGAAGATTTTGACATACTTCATTTCAATCAACTTACATTTAATAGACTATAGTACCTATATTTAGCAAAATATAGTCAAAATGGAGACATTTAATTTGTTTCGACCCACTAAAGAAATTATCTTTATCTCTTTCTGGCTCATGACATTTTTCTGTTGTGCTACGAAAGAGAACTAAAGTGGTAAAATATATTCTATCTATGTATTTCTTTATCTTTGGTACGTTCTGCACATACATGGCAACTGCGTCAATCACGCGAAGCCAAAAAAGCCCCAACACGGGGAAAAAATATATTAAGATTTATGACACTTGACACATGACACGATGAGGTCCTGTATTTCGTTGTGATTTTCCATGTTGTTGCTTTTTATTTACGGCTCTGCGTTCGTTTCCTCTTGCGGAAACTCAATAAACATAGTGAGCCACGCGAAAAATGCCTGACGGTCATCTCGATGGCTGGCTTGAACGTAGCTGAGTGGACGCCGGACCAAGTGGCAGAATGGCTATCAGGTGCGTGCTCTAAAGCCGGAGTATGGCACTATGAGTCACGAAGAATGATCAGTATACGGTGTTATGTGCAGGGCTGGGCACGTCGGTGGCGCAGTACGTGCCGGGGCTGCGCGCTCGCGGACTCGCCGGCGGCAAGCTGCTGACGCTGCGCTGCGACGACCTCGAGTATCTCGGCGTTCATGTCATCGGACACCAGGAGCTCATCCTGGAGGCTGTGGAACATCTTAGGAACTTTGTAAGACTATATTACCAAACAGTGTCAACAGCATTTTAGGCAACCAGCATTTTTTTTATAGTACAGCGACAAAAATCCCGTAAACCTCGCTAGTTAAATTGTATTCTAGTCCACTCTATGATGGATCCACTTTAGTGAAGTTCTAGAGTCTGCTACTATAAAATAATATTGACAGGTTACATAGAGATGGAAGGGAACATAGTAGCATTTATGTTTTGCTCTATGTAGTATTTATGTACTACTACTACTATTTGATACTAGCGCTCGATAAGTGGGTCATTGATGACTCAAAATGCAGACGGTAAAAAACACTGCCTCCCTAGGGAGGTAAAGTAATTTAAAAATCAAATTAGTCCTATGCCATAAAATAGCATTCAGCTTACTTTTTTGTTTTCTTTGACCATTGAGGACCATACGATGTCAGAAACATTTTACTCTGTGAGATGAACTGCAAAAAAACCGCTATGTAAAACTGCTGTAGTGTGAACCTGGTGCATTGCAATTTTTTTGGGAGGAAGTTAATGTATAAAAAAATGCTTTTTGAGGTAAAGCTGGGTAATAGACATGTGTCGTTCGTTTATTCATAAAGAAGCATATCAATACTGACCCTTTTCTGTTCTTTTGTCCCATTCAATCGATTGACAGATTTCAAACAAAGTTTTTGTGGTTTGTGAATATGTCAGATAGATCAGGTCAGTCATTTTAACAGGTTGTGAGAACCGTAGGGAAGCAAGGAAGTATTATATTTAGCTATATAGCTATTTGGAAAATGGTTATTGACACTACAAAATGTATGGAACAGCAGATTTTGTTTTGTGATGGGAGGAGGAGGAGGGTGTATCAGTCACATAATTTGGTAAAAAAAGCAGGCGAGACGAGCCCAGCGCGCCGGCTCACTTGGCTCTTTAGGTTCGCTGCTCCCTGCGACCCCCTGCCAAGCTGCACTCCGTTCGTTAAAGGTTCGATCTAACAAACAAATACTTTCCATCGTAGTGACTGAATCAATTGCATGAAGATTGTTTTACAGGCCTCGTGCGACCGAGGCGTGTAATGTAACCCTTTATTTGTGGAAGTGTGAGTCAGTGGACGTATCAGTTATCATGTCAAGTGTTATCTATGAGCCAGCGAGAGCTGCGCTACTGAATCACTTGTAATTGACACGACTGCTAACTACTCGGTGATTTGTAGCAATGCTATTATTATAAATTATCAGAGACGTGAGTTTAACTTGAACATGGTTTAGTTTAGAGTTGAATAATAGTTTGCTGCAGCCTGTTACCACAAGGTGCAGCCTGTTACCACAAGGTGCAGCCTGTTACCACAAGGTGCAGCCTGTTACCAAGGTTACCATTTTACAAAAATTGGGTTTGATTACAGACGTCTATAGACATGGCATCTATTAACACAGACTATTAAAATTTTATTCACTAAAATTATGTATGTACCTACAGTTATAGAAAACTTATAATTGTATCCCAGCAGTGGAAACATGTGGGCTGATAATAGTGATGCAGAATAATTAAATACATCATATCCTAGGTAATTATTATTACCTTCATACACAGAGTAAGTTAGTTCACTGGCGACCTATAGCTAAACGCCTTGTGCACTATACCATATAACATAACTGCACTATTGGGTCTCCTTATTTCAAAATAAATATTCCTTATATTTCTTTTTTTTTTTCTTTTTCAGTAATTATTGATAAAAAATATTATTATGATAAAAATATTATCATCAATGCACCGGGGCCACATTGTATTTGTCATTAATGACATAACAAAAAGTGATCTACATTTTATTTTCGAGTTGTCGATCTCATTATCTGTTGTGAAGTTTTCATATGGATTGAGATTCTCCTATCCCACGCTTCATTGGTCTTTTGCAAAACAAAAAAATATCAAAGTGTGTGGGCTACACAATGTAATTAGTTTGACTGACTTGGTAGTAGGACATAGTTTGGACATAGTCAACTGTATCTTGGTCATTACGATTATTGCATACTGTGTTGTATTGTACCTACTGTATAGTATAGGGAATGTGTCGTGTGTGCAGCAATATGAGTTGTCGCGCGAGTGCATCCAGCAGCTCGCCCTGCGCGTGTCGGTGGCCGGCACGAGCATCGTGCGCGCGCTGCGCCACCAGGCGGAGGGCGGCCGGCTCGACACGCAGCTGCTGGCGGACGTGGCGCGCGCGGTGCTGGCCGTGAAGCCGCTCGTCTGCTGGCTGGACGCCACAGCGCCGGACGGAGACCTCGCCGCGCGGAGGACGGAGCTGCTGCAGCTGGCGTTAGAAGCGGCCACGTGCGCCATGCGGGACCGGTTCGCCGACCAGCCTGCCAGGGCGGTATGTACACCGTCTGCTGGTTACATGTCGTCATCCAGCAGCGAGGCATGCTCTCTATCAATGTGGGCGTACTATGTTGTAGGTAGCGGCGGCAGCGGCGGCGGCGGGCGCGGCGGCCGCGTCCATCGTGCGGGAGGCGCGTGACCCGCGGGTGCTCGCGCCGGCCGCGCTGCACGCGGTCACGCTGCGCCCGCGGCGCGCCGACCTGGGGTTCGAGGTGCGCCGCTCGCACTGCGCACACCTGCAGCTGGCCAGCGTGCGCTTCGGCTCGCCCGCGCACGCCTCGGGACAGGTGCACGTCAACGACGAGATCGTGCAGGTACTCTATCATCTAACTAAAACATGGAGTGTCAAGTGATGCACGGTTCACACATCCACTGTTGGCGAGATGGTGACACCGCATAGCCGCGTGGATGTAGTGCCACGTGTGGGTGACGGCATGTAGTGCCACGTGTGGGTGACGGCATGCTGCAGTCTTTACAAGTCGATCACGTCTCGAGCCTGTCGTGAGAGTTTTATATTGAAGGTCTGTATTCCCGCAGGTGGGGTCGCAATGCGTGATCGGATGGGGTGCCGCAGAGGTGGAGCGCGCGTGCTTAGCGGCCGCCGCGCGGGGGGAATTGGCCCTGCGTCTGCGGCGGCGCGCTGCGCGCCCTCCTCCTGCGCTGGCCCGGCGCCGCGTGCGTGGTGCCTCGCCCCGCGCACTCCTCGCTCCACCCGCGCCCGAGCCCGATCCGGAGCCGGCGTCCGACTCCAGCGAGCCACTCTCGCCGCCCGCCTCGCCCACTGCGCCCCACCACACTCGGTACGTACTGGCGTCGCCCCACTGTACCCAAATATTTATGCGACCTGTTGTCCGAGCACGGGGCCGGATGCGTCACTCTGGCTATATTAACACGATGACCTCGCATTCAATGGGCGCAAAACCTACACGGCACCCTTGCATGTGTTGTGTCTTTCTGTCTGGTCACCAGATTTCATTTAAAAACACAATATACAATGGTAATAAAACAAATAAATTAAAAAGACTAAACTAGAGCTTAAAATAATGGTGGAGTGATAATTATTGGGGATATAAAAATGCCCCGAATATTTAATGAATATTTATTTTTGCAAAAGCACACACAGTCATCTGACCCCAAACTAAGCAATGCTGCACTATGATTGATATAAATACATTATTATTTTTATACATACTTAAGAATATAGTAATACCCAAATATAAAACAAACAGAAATGTTAATCCTAGGTGGGAATCGAACCCACGGCCCCAAACGCAGAAGGCAGGGTGACTAGCAAGTGAGGCCCGGGGCCCGGGGCCTGGGGGCTCGGGGCTCGGGGGGCAGACAATAGTGATAGTATTGTTTGTGTTGCAGGATGTACCCGCTGAAGCCGGCGCCGACCGTGTCCCGGCGGCACTCGGTCACCGGCGGCAGTCCGGCCGCGCGCCGTCACAACCACTCCATCGACCAGGTGAGTACTCTGCTCTGCACCCTACCTGCTGGTGCAGGACGCTGTCGGGTGGCTCAGCGGCCACGTGATGGTGGTCTCCGATCGGCACTTACGTAACATAATGAACGTGCATGGCTCCATCTTTGTTTACAGTAGAGCGTTGTTTCAGTTCTGGCAGCAATTGAAGGAGCGGCGGCGGGGCGTGGTGGCGGGGGGGAGCGCGGGGGGCAGCCCCGAGCCCGATGACGTCACACTGTACGCACGCGACAAGGTACGCACATTGACAACAATACCACCACCTGCATCCACACTTTTAACCGACTTTAGGAGGAGGAGAGGGGGTTCTCAACACTTTTTTTTATGATTGTTACCTGAGATTCTGAGAGCTCCGTTATTTATGAACTGATTTGGATAATCCTTTTTGTAATTGAAAGAATATACTTTCAGATTGATCCCATGAAAATTTCATCGAAATCAGTTCAATAGTTTAGCTTTTATATCAAAATAACTGAAAAATACGATTAATTCAAAAGTCACTCAAATTGCATATTTTACAAATTATGTGTAAAGTCCATTTTTTTAAATGTATAATGTTGTGTTATGTTGCGCGTTATGTATTGATGTTTATTGTCCCATTGGTTTCCTTGTGTCGTGTATAGTGTATAGCAGATCTGCGACTGCATGTATCCGGCCGACACTAAACAATGACAAACGCAAACAAACTCAGTGACTCCCGTGACCCGGTGCACCCGCAGGATGGTCACAGGATGGTGCACCCGTAGGATGGTCGCAGGATGGTGCACCCGCAGGATGGTCGCAGGATGGTGCACCCGCAGGATGGTCGCAGGATGGTGCACCCGCAGGATGGTCGCAGGATGGTGCACCCGCAGGATGGTCGCAGGATGGTGCACCCGCAGGATGGTCGCAGGATGGTGCACCCGCAGGATGGTCGCAGGATGGTGCACCCGTAGGATGGTCGCAGGATGGTGCACCCGCAGGATGGTCGCAGGATGGTGCACCCGCAGGATGGTCGCAGGATGGTGCACCCGCAGGATGGTCGCAGGATGGTGCACCCGCAGGATGGTCGCAGGATGGTGCACCCGCAGGATGGTCGCAGGATGGTGCACCCGCAGGATGGTCGCAGGATGGTGCACCCGCAGGATGGTCGCAGGATGGTGCACCCGCAGGATGGTCGCAGGATGGTGCACCCGCAGGATGGTCGCAGGATGGTGCACCCGCAGGATGGTCGCAGGATGGTGCACCCGCAGGATGGTCGCAGGATGGTGCACCCGCAGGATGGTCGCAGGATGGTGCACCCGTAGGATGGTCGCAGGATGGTGCACCCGCAGGATGGTCGCACGTTTCAAAATTTTAGATACCCATCATCATCAGACAGAAAATATATGCTGAACATAGGCCTTCCCCTTAGACCTCCACACTGAACGACAGCCTGCCATCTGCATCCACTGGATGCCCGCGACTCATGCAGTAGTCAGTCTATGTAGTGGGAGGCCTACCTACGTCGCGTATTCCGGTTCAACACTCATACATATTTATAATTTACTCATTTATTCTTGTTTTTTTTTTATCTCTACAGAACTGCTACTCTTACATATAATTTATTTATTTACGAAAACAAAAAGCTTTAGCAATGTAAAACATAGCAATAAAAATATGAAAAAACAAGCCTTAAACTATTCTATCAGTATATTCTTTGATTATTCTATTTTAATATTATTATACTTAAAAAAAAATAATCTCGTGGCTCATCCAAAACTTGCCATTATTTATAAAATTTCCTAAATATAATATATGTATAAAATGCGATGTGTGTATGTAGGTATGTTCCCTCCTATTTTGACGGGTCTTTCACTGGCAGATAGCTTATGATACAAGGAACCGCGGTACACAGCTACTTGAAACATATTATCTTGTGACTTCCACCGCACCGTACTATGTAACAGTAGGTGATTCATATAAGGTATCCTCCTAGTGCAGAGTAACCTTGTGTTCCAGGCGGTGTCGTACAGCACGGGCCTGGAGCTGCACCCGCGCCCGCGCACCTGCCCCGGGCCGGCGCGCGCGCAGCCCCCCGCGCCGCCCGCCCCGCCCGCCTCCGCCGAGGAGCGCCGCGGCAAGCTGGACAAGGCGCACTCTACCCCCGCGTACGACCTGGGCGCGGGGGGAGGCGAGGAGGGAGCGACGTCTCTCCAAGCGCAGCCCATACCTGAGTCGCCGACCACTCCACTAGATAGCCCCACAGTACGTATCTCATGCAGCACACATACACACACACACACACACACACATGACGGGTCAATTATTGGCCTAGTTGTGGAAAACGTAACAGTCACAGCCTTATTCTAACTGAACCTAATGTAGGGGCACTAGTTGAAACGTCACTTGTAAGTCGCGGTGTAAGAACCAGACAAACGTATCTACCAAAACCTCAAATCTCTTTTTTTTTTATAATAGGGTCTTAAATGTGGTCCTTCACGATGTGCCAACATGACGTAACTGTACACTCAATAAAATAAATACAGTGTTGATGGTAAGAGGGTGTCGCAGGTGGTGGTGCACTCGGCTGCGAAGGCGGACCAGATCCTGGCGTTCAAGAAGTGCAGCTCGGCCATCGAGGAGGCCATGCAGCACCGACGGACACACGAGGATGCCGCGACACACTCGCACGACGACACTCAGGAAGGTATACTTCTACATTACACATGACACTGCCACTCTGGCTCATTTCCTATCCAGCCGAGTGGAAGAAACTATTTTTTTACTGAAAATATTGCGCTCGTTGGAAACTGGTGTGTCCAAGAACCTCAAAAGTTGTAAGACCACTTACATTCACCAACATGCACTGGGCCAGTATGGTAGATTCCATCCTCTCTCTAAGAGAAGACCTGTGTCTCAGCAAGGGGAACATAATAGGCTGATAATTATTGCGCTTGACTACACCTCGCCTAATGTTAAGCGTTGATGCGGTCTCCGACGGCGCATGCTTGCCTCGCGGCTTCAAAACAGCCAGATTGTAAATATCGTGTTCTCGAATGGGTGTTCCTCCCATTCAGGCAGCGCATTCCGCAGTATACTTGAGTAGGGGGGCATGTGTAGTCAGGGACAGTCGAGCGGTTCGCACAATAAAGTGGAACCGGAGCGCTTTGTAGGCAACTCATTCCAAATCTCATCGTAAGCTTATAAATGTCCTCAGGCTGTGGCGGTCGAGACGAGACGACAACAGAGAAGATTCTAGAAACAATCAACATAGCGATGCTGGAGCACCGGCGGCGGTCTCTACTTGAAAGGCCCAAAGCGGCCGAGACCGAACGAGCGCTCGCCCTCTCCGCCAGCGACGTGGGCAAGCGAGACAGCGCTACTGACGGTGCTGAGGACAAGGTCACTGCACTCAGGTGAGTGAATGAGACGACATGTGCCACTTGTGGGACGGCTCTGCTAAGTACCAATCGGCTCGTACCATTACACTCGGTAGAGAGACGCGCCATTCGACTCATCAATAACGAGGCGCTGGTTTAAAAGAAGATGTCGCGCAACATCCAGCACAGATGGAGGGTAGCTAACTTGTCTGACCATATTTTACCGCCTTCATTTTAGAGAATGTGCAAAAGAGCAGTTTAAGCTGATCCTGTCAACCAATTTCCGCCATCATAGGTCATCGAGGCAGTCATTCCACCCCCTTACGTAGAAGATTTCAGTCTAACAAAAAATGCTTGGGTAAAACCAGTAATCACCCCAATCCCATGACTCCCTAAAATGTTTAGCATCACTAGTAACACTGTCCTACAATACCCCACGGCTCCGAGCAAGCGAGTGATACCTTACACTACGAGTGCTACTCCAGATGCCCGCTGCCGGCCACTGGAGCCTGAATGTTCTTGTGTTCTCCACCAGGAACAGCTCTGAAAACTAGCTCACTGCATTCAGGTAAGCAAGTGAGACAAGGCAGCATTGAACCGGATGGAATTTGGCAAGACAGTAGTGTGCATTAAGAGGACAGAAATAGGATACTATTTCGTCTGTTGAATTGGGAAATTGCAAGCAAAAACGCCTCTTACAATGTATTTGTTACAGTTAATCAACATAATCTTTGTTTAGAGTTATAAAAAGTTGTAATGTAGTTGTTGACACGTTGTTTGTTCAGATCGTCGTACCTGCGCAGCTCCCGGGCGCGCCCCTCGCTCCCGCCCTCGCCGCCGCCGCGCCCTTCCGTCCAGATACGTCCGCACCCCTCCGCGCCCGCCGAGCTGCCCGTGCTCCGCGCGGTGCCGCGAGGGAACGACAGAGAACCCACCTCGCCCATGAAGCCGACTCGACCTATAGACGTCACTCAGGTAACATGTGACCTCCCCCTGCCCGCGCGGTGCCGCGGAGGAACTCGACCTATAGACGTCACTCAGGTAACATGTGACCTCCCCCTGCCCGCGCGGTGCCGCGGAGGAACTCGACCTATAGACGGTGTGTTGTCTTCTATAAACCTTGAGTAATAATGTGTAGTTCTGTGTGTCAGATATCAGGACCGGTGCAGCATATTACGAAGCACGACATCCGCATGATCTCCACGGAGCGGCGCGAGCTGCCCGCCATCAACATGGAGCCTGCGCCCCCCGCGCCCGCGCCGCGCCCCGCGGCCTCGCCCTCCGCTGATATCGTAATGGGCGCGCATGATACCAGGTACGCTCAGTGACTAGCCTGAGTGTATGTTTCTTCTGGTCAACTCTATGTCACTTTACCACACGGTCACTTGCCGTCAGGTGAGCTGTGGTCAAACGGCTAACCTGACAACCATCGAAAGGTGGTGCTAGTCTATACTATTAATGTGTTTTTTTTTCTTCAAGATCAGGTGTTATGGAGTAGAGTGGAGACTCTCTCATTTATATGATGTGATGTGATGTGTACGCCATCCGTACCGCATTATTATTACTATTTATTATTATTTATGTTCAGCTGCCTGTATGCTACCTCGAACGTAATGTGTAGTTGAAATGATCTCGTGAGTGTCGTGCAGCAAGTCCTAACTAATAACGTATTCTGATCCAGAGGCATCGCGCTCTCTCCCACGAGTGCAGTTCGGAGCATCTTCATTAACTCCAAGTCGAGGAGCTTGAAGAAGAAGAGCTCTATTCTGGCCAGTAAGTACACTCAGCTCCACGCACGACGTGTTCTGTCAGTCGGACCGTGTGACACATTGTTGTGATGTCGATCGTCCTCAGAGCGACGCTGCGTGCCGTACAAGGTGTTGGTGAGTAACGGCACGGCGGCGAGCGGCGTGTGGCAGCGCGTGCGCGCGCGCGCCGGCGCCGCGCAGCCGCGCTGGGCGCGCCGCACGCTGCTACTCACGCACAACCTGCTCTACGCGTACAAGACGCCCGAGGTAAGTGTTGATCTGATCTGGCGACAACTTGTTGATATCACATGTACCTACGAGTGGACAGCCAGTCAGACATCAGTGTCATGTGTTCCAGTGCGGGCGCGCCGCGTGCATGGTGTACCTGGAGGGGTACACGGCGGCCGCGGCGGCCGAGGTCAAGTCTCGTGCGCACGCGTTCAAGGTGTACCACACCGGGGTGGCGTTCTACTTCGCGTGCGACTCGCGCGACGCCATGCTGGCCTGGATCCAGCTCATACACCGCGCCACGCTGCTGCCCAGCCTCGTCACCCACGTCAGTACACACACACACACACACACACACACACACACACACACGCACACAAGCGCGCGTCATACTGATCTCTGGTATCTCCGCTGACAGGTCGACGTGACGCGACAGTTCTCTGAAACAGACTACTCAGAAACCGAATCCGACACGGAGAGCGCCGACCAACGGAGCGACAAGGACAGGGATAGAGATAACAAGGAGAGAGACAAGGACAAGTCCAAGTTTGGATCACTGAAGAAACTCACCGGCAGGATGCAAAGAAGTGAATCCCAGGAAAATGTCAGCCATTCTTCGACCAGCCTCGACCGGAAGTATCTCAGGTTCTTCTCGAGACACAAGAGCAAAGACGATACCAAGCCAAAGGTGGGATTAAAACCTTTATAGTTTAGTTATGCCTGTCTGCCAGTCTGACAGTCCTTACTTGGCCCTTAATTGGTACTTACTCCTCACTACGCGTACGAAGTCGCGGGCATCATCTAGTCGATTAATCAAACCTCATGAAATGACTTCACAAAGTCCTTCATACTTTTCAGAACAAACAGTCCGTAGTACCCATCGCTACGGAACACAGCCGCAGCTACCGCCGCGTGGCGCCCCCTGCGAGTGACGCGAGTGACGCCCCCGGCGCCCCCGCCCTGCTAGGTTCAGAACTGCGCGCCTCTAAGAAGATCCCCAAACCAATAAACTACATTCACGCTTCGAACCCCAACCTGTTAGATTTCGAGAAGAGTGATTTCGTGACGAAGCCTACGATACAAGTGCCTACCAAACAAAAAGTATCCAAGGTATGATTTTTATAAGACATTCGTTTGACCGCCACCTCGCCTGATGTAAAGCGATGATGCGGTCTACGATATGCCCCCTTGGCTAAAAGTGAACGATTCACTCAGCACTTGAAGACAGACACCCAGATAGTAACTATCGGGGAACACCAATTCAGGCAGCGTATTGTACAGTCTAGCGGTTCACACATTAAAAGCGGAATCAAATAGCTTATTACGAGGGAATATCAACCAGAAAACGATATCGCCTTTCGGGTTTTCCGTCCGGTAAAAAAACCGATAGTCCAGCAACTTTCCGCTGATGTTCATGACTAATCTGAACTGGGAACTGATTCGTTGTGGATGAGATTAGCAGGTGGATGTTAGGGAACCCCGTGGAGGCCGAAAAGGACAAACTCGGCAACTAGACCTGACTTGGCTCACGAGGTGCCATGTGGGATGACGGCTCGTCAGTCGTGTTCGCTCCGCAGATAATCTCACAAACGATGTTATCTGTTCCCACTAGATGGACCGACGACATCGTGAGAGTTGCGGGCATCCAGTGGATGCAGATGGCAGGATGTCGTTCAGTGTGGAGGTTAAAGGGGGAGGCCTATGTTCAACAGTGGACGTGTTATGGCTGATGATGATGTTATCTGTTTGTGGGCAGCTTCATGGACTATGTATGGCAGCGATTTTGTGAAATATACCTTAATGTAAATATATCTTTCGATGTTATTGTGTGTGATGCAGTTTAAATTATCTCCTGTTCCCCCAGCCGGAGAGCCTGACGGGGCTGGTGACCTTGGAACAGTTCATGCTGCAGAAACAAGAGGAGGAACGTCGTCAGCTCTACTCCAACCGAGTGCTCAGAGGGATCGAGAGGGACAGGCACCAGCGTCAGGAGACTATTGGTACCAATTTTTTTTTTTTCATTATACTTTAAAATAAGTAATTGTAGAAAAAAACATGGTGTTTTTTAATTTTATTTTACATGGAAAACAAAGAGCTGCTAACAAACACGGTAGATATATAATGAATAGTTACACAAAAGCCAAAAAGAAGTTTTCACTAATACAAACTAAAATTGTGTAAATGCCCCGTTGCACACCAACTTAGGCCTGGATAGATAGATAAAATTTGAACAGTAGGTATGATATTCAAAAATAGGTCGGTGAGAGCAAATTATTAGGTAGTAGGTGTCCCTACGACCCACGGACCGCTATGTCTAGATATAGGTACTAGACAAGCGGTCCCTGGGTCGTAGGTACTTAATTTTCAAGATATTGTGCCGTTCGTCGCGGACAGAAAGTGCTTGCCGGTGAATTAATGGTCGCCGCAGGCAGCCAAGCAGAGCGCCCGGCTACAACAGAGTCAGCTCAGAAGCTGAAGCAGCGCATACTCAGTTCAGCAGCATGTACAGATTGGAGTCAGCTGCAGATATAAGTAGCCGAGGCTGGTTGAGCTTGAAATACTAAAAAGCGTCGCAAGAGCTACACGCATTAGACATGAACTGAATAAAGTAAGACTGCCACATAACACCATGTGGGCCCTTCTGTGGGAACAGTTCGACACAGGTCTTGGTTCGTTAAGATCCTCTGAGGTGTGTACCATACATAGAAGTTAGTTAAAGGTGCAATAAGCAGTAAACCAGCATCAGTACTTAGCCGCATCCGACGAGGTGCCATGTTAACGTGACCGGGTCATACATCACACACTGTCACATAGTGTACTATCGGCAGTACCGGACGTGATATACGGCGAGGTGCACCCCCCGGACATCCCCCTCCCTGTGCTGGAGCTGGTGGCCGCCGCCGCCGCTGCCGCCCCCGCCCCCTCCACCGCCTGCTACAAGGAGCGCCGCCCTGAGCCCGGCCGAGGGAAACCTATCTCCGTCAAGGGAAAGGATGGGTGAGTACACTGACACTACGGTGACACTGACACTAGAATGACAGTTGTCAGTACAATCACACCACTGACATTACGACGATACCACTGCGGTATGTTTACTGAACACTCGGTGCTGAAACTGAACAGTTCACGTCTCCTTCACTTGTATGAGTTTTGTTATCGTGGTACAATCTGAATGAACGGTCTATTACACTGAATAAATCAAACCTGTCAATTTTTTATTTGATTGAATCATAAATAAGTAATCCAACAATGAATTCCTTTATACTTTTCATCCTACTGTAACTGAAGTGAAATGGATAGAGAAACATAATAGCTAGAAGTGCTAGAACTGTCAAAAACTGTACAACTTTATTTCAATATCGCCGTTTGTTCCAGTTACGAAAAAATTGTGTACACGGACGATCCGCCAGAGACGAGCGACGGCGTAGCGGACAGCTACGTAGCACCGAGCTACGGCGTAGCACGCGAGCGCCGACCTGCGCCTGCGCCGCCCGCGCCCGAGCGCTGGCGCGACTCGCTCCGGAGGAATGACAAGGTATATAAATAAGCCCGTAAAATATTACCCTCCTTGGGCAGTAGGGTAAGAAATATACGAGTAACATGGGTAAAATGCTCGTTCAAACCCTGAGGTGGTCGATATCAATGTATCGTCTTCCTCTCCCTCTCTGTCTCGTTGTCACAGGCCATCTGTCTTTCCTTATCTCTAGTTGACATGCGCAGTGGTTTCAGTACGTCTGACGTTCTTGCTGCACAAAACTGACAGCCATCTGTAGTGAGGAGATTGTTAGTTACAACATGGTAGAGCTGAGGGGGTCGGTCTGATCTGACGGACCGGTGTCTGTCTCCTCCGTCCGCGCCTACTTCCGTGGGGCCAGTGGTTGACTCAGTTATCCTATGACAAGTGTGTACAAACGAATTCAAACAAGAAGTTTTTTCTGTGAACCGATTTTAATTCTTGATGATTGTTTTTGATAAATATGCATTCGAGGAGAACACCTATTTCATGAACATATTCTACGTCTGGTAACTTACCAGAACTTTGCCTTGATAGACGAATCCTGCTTAAGTTTTTGTGAAGTCGGGTGTTACTTTTTAAATGTATTATGTTATCTCTATGTCCTCGCGGTGATATTTGATTATCTGCGAGTGATTGTGAGTCAGCTAAAGTCGCGTGCTCTGCCCCGTGTCGCAGTCGCTCAGTAGACCGACGTTGTCGCGTGTGTTCTGTTACAAGTGATACCGTATAGTGTATGTGACGTCCCGGCATGTCCGCAGGTGCACTCGGCGCGCGAGGGCGCGGGGAAGCCCCTCCCCGGCGCGCACGCACCGCACGACACGTGAGTACAATACTGTTAGTTTGGTATACCTTTCTCTTATGTACTACTAGCGACCTGCCCCGGCTTCGCATGGGTGTTAGCTACTATGACCCGCTCCAGGGCCATAAAATTTCATCTGAATCGGTCCAGCCGTTTTTAAAGTAACCTATGTGTTATTCCAGACTAATCTATCTCTGTGCCAAATTTCATTCAGATCAGTTTAGCCGTTCTGACGTGATTGAGTAACAAACATTAATCCATCCAAATTTCACATTTATAATTTAAGTGGGATATGTGCGAGTATATAAGAACAGTCCCGTGTGTGATGCAGATGGAGCGCGGCGGGGGCGGGGGCGGCGCGCGAGGGCGGCGCACCCCCCGCGCCCGGCGGCGTGTCGCGGCTCCGGCTCATGTTCACACACGCACAGGTACACATCACTACTATGTTCATACAAACTTCCATCAGTTCCTTGTTACTTGTACACTGACGTGACTCTGTCGTACTTGCTTGTTGCTTGTCTTGTTTGCCAAATAAAGGTGGTGTATGTGTTGTGTTGCAGCCCCCCCTGCCGCCCGCTCCCCCCGCGGGCGTGCAGTACCCCCACTTGCAGTGCCCCCCCACGTTCCAGCCCGAGTCGTACTCGCTGGCGGAGCACCCGCGCCGCCGCGACCGCGCGCCCCACGCTCCTGGCGACACCTAGCGGCTCACCACTCGTACTCTACAACACACACACACACTCCTACTGTCGTGATATCACATCACTACACGCATTATCATCTGACTCGTCAAACAATGAACGTCACATGATCATAAGACCCGTAAGTGCGAGCGAGATAGACAGATAATGACCCGACGACTCAGATGATAATGCGTTTACTGTAGTGGAGGAGGAATAACTGATAAAAACTTCTTTTTACAAATTTACAGATAGTACTGACAAAACTATTACTTTTACATAAGGTTTTGGTAAATGTCTATAGACAAGGATTGTACACATCATAATGACAAAATTCCCGTTACATTAGATAGTAGAGTTTTAGCACAAACAAGAAAATAAGAACAGAATTAGGAGAGACAGAAGTAGAGCAGAATATGTAATAACAAAGTAGTCACATAACTCGTGTGATATAAATAACGAAGGTAACATGTGCGGTGGTGCTGGTGCTGTTTGTAGAGCTCCGATGTGAAGGGAACGGAGGCTGACTGTACTCCACGGGCCTCACGGGTAACTCTTAACGCGGGCTCGAATTACCACTGAAATAGCGCAGTTCGCTAAATGACGCGCACGTGAACCTTAACGCGCCGAGATAAAGTTTGCGGTCGCGCAACTTTTCTCTTCACCTAAACAGAATCACTTAAAACAGATAGCCGTAAGCTCCCAGCTTAAATGTACAAAAATGTTATTTGTCCCAATAGTGATGACAAAACATTTTTGTTGAAATTCTTATGAATAGAGGTATATTGAAATGTTATAAATGAATATTATAAGTAACCTGGCGTGCTCGGATGTAAAGAGACTGATGGTAGGTAGGTATATAACGTACCTACGTGGTAGGCATGTTGTATATAACGTACCTACGTGGTAGGCATGTTGTATATAACGTACCTACGTGGTAGGCATGTTGTATATAACGTACCTACGTGGTAGGCATGTTGTATATAACGTACCTACGTGGTAGGCATGTTGTATATAACGTACCTACGTGGTAGGCATGTTGTATATAACGTACCTACGTGGTAGGCATGTAGTATATAACGTACCTACGTGGTAGGCATGTTGTATATAACGTACCTACGTGGTAGGCATGTTGTATATAACGTACCTACGTGGTAGGCATGTTGTTTATAACGTACCTACGTGGTAGGCATGTTGTATATAACGTACCTACGTGGTAGGCATGTTGTATATAACGTACCTACGTGGTAGGCATGTTGTATATAACGTACCTACGTGGTAGGCATGTTGTTTATAACGTACCTACGTGGTAGGCATGTTGTATATAACGTACCTACGTGGTAGGCATGTTGTATATAACGTACCTACGTGGTAGGCATGTAGTATATAACGTACCTACGTGGTAGGCATGTTGTATATAACGTACCTACGTGGTAGGCATGTTGTATATAACGTACCTACGTGGTAGGCATGTTGTATATAACGTACCTACGTGGTAGGCATGTTGTATATAACGTACCTACGTGGTAGGCATGTTGTATATAACGTACCTACGTGGTAGGCATGTTGTATATAACGTACCTACGTGGTAGGCATGTTGTATATAACGTACCTACGTGGTAGGCATGTTGTATATAACGTACCTACGTGGTAGGCATGTTGTATATAACGTACCTACGTGGTAGGCATGTTGTATATAACGTACCTACGTGGTAGGCATGTTGTATATTAGATTGTATTATTACATATCCATTACTCCGCTAGTAGTTTATCAACAATTTTTTATCGAGCAAAATATTGTTATAGTAATTTGTGACAAATGAAGCAATGTTGTTCTTAATTCCCTGCAAATGTTACAAAACATCAAGTAACATGACACACTAGTGGCTTGACTACTTTTGAAAGCTGTACACCCTTATTCTGAAACTATTAAGATTAATTCGAAGGATGTCTTCAAAGGTTACAGATCGAACTAGAGCTAATAAATGAAGTTTTTATATATATTTAGTGTAAGAATTTTTGTTTCAATATCAACAATGTTACCGTTTTAAATATACAGAAAATAAAAATAAAAAAATAGCCCTGTATACGTAGGTAGCTATAATTATATATCTATTGAGACAATATTAGTTAGGAAAGTGTACATTTTTTACAATATTAAAATGGCGTTTTGATCAATTTTATTCTTTTATTTTGAAATTGTAGCTGAATGTTTTCGAGTTATTTTAATCATGATTAAATAAATGAAATGATATAATTATGAAATAGTTGTACAAACATTTCTAGTTTGACTCAATTGTAGCGCCTTAAGGTGATACGTTTCATGTTTGGCGGGAAATTCAAATTTCAAACAGTTTTTTTTTGTTCTTGTAGCTAGGTCGGGTAATTATTGTGAAATGGCATAGTGTTCGCGAAAATTGTTGGTTGTTCTTTACATTATCATGTACAGATATCAATCAGTTAAACACCATATTGCTTACATTTGGCAATAAACCGTTTGAAACAGCATAAATTTGTTTATTGACAAACGTATGTAATAATGTGCATTGGAGATAAATAACTTTACGTGAGTTTGTAAAGAATAATAATCAATTTTCGCGAACATCATGATCGTTTACAATAATTACTCGGCCTAGCTACAAGAACAAAAAAACTGTTTGAAATTAGAATTTCCCGCCAAACGTGAAACGTTTCACATATAGTTCCTTTACTGATCTTAGTTGATACAGAGCCGTACCCTTAGTACAAGATTTGACAGTTTTCGAAAACTTTTTTCGTTTCCGTATTGTCCCATACATTTTAGTAAAGCGCCTCTAGCGGGATCGCGGATGAACTAAAATCGGTAGTAATCGGCAGTATAGGTTGCTTCACTCAAATACGAAAAATAGTTTCGAATAGCTTTCAGCCCAGCAATGTATGCATCAAAACGTAAACGAAAGAAGTTTTCGAAAACTATCAAATCTTGTACTAAGGGTACCGTGCCAGGAACGACACTCCTACAATGTTACTAATGTTTTATAACTAGATTATATATTATAACAATTATTATACAATTGTATACCTACAGTGAATATATAAACATATTGTATATTTTAATTAGGTATTCAATGCGTATAGTTATGAATTGTTAAATCCTTCCATTGCAATAAACTTTTACTTATTTGTATAATGGATGCTCAATAATGTTTATACTTTATTTGTAAATGTGTATGAATGCAATAATAATTTTCATTATTGTAAATTATTTATGTAAGTAAATTGTTTATAAAATGTACCGATAGTATATATAGAACGCAGTTGACTGCGGCGCCGGCGCACACCTCGACAACATGGCAGAATATAAATATAAAACTAGCCTATTTATTAATATTCCACTTTATTTCAACTATATCAATGTTCTACATAAATGTACAATTGTTTTTTACTTAAGTGTTTTCAGATCAGACAAACAGAGGAAGTAAGCAAGTGCCTTAATGTAATGTGCGTTTGTATTCACATAATTTGCGTTTGTATTCACATTAACTTCGTGTTTCACCCAATTTTTAATTGTATCGCTAAACTGCTTAATGATAAAAGTGTAAGTACAACACATTAATTATAACGTACACTATGACTATAACTTGCACGAACTAATAGTTCACATGCAAAAAAGGGCGGCAAGATCGTCTGCAGGCTATACACTAAAGGAATCAAGTCTGTTTTAATTGCATGCGCATGCGCACCCGCCACTTTACCTTACCATATGTAGCTTGTTTGTCTGATCTGAGGTGTCTTCCTGGTAATCACGGTTGTTCACAACAGATATATCATTATTGACGTGATATTTACCGTGGTAAGGTTGTGGAAGGAGCTCCCGATAGTTCGACGCAGTTACATGCACCATGCTGCAGTCTTCCTGTTAATTTACTATCGGTTTATGCAAGATGCGAAGAACACCATTATGTACTAATATAAGCAAGTAGTGTGTAGTAGTGGAACATCGTTACGTTATACTCGTCGTATCGTAAGTACATGTGTCATGTTGACTTGTACCTACATAATGTTCCGAACTCGGAGGACATCAACCACTGGACGGACTCAGTGTCGGACGACACATCACTTGGAGGACATCAATCACTGGACGGACTCAGTGCCGGACGACACATCACTTGTATACAGTTTACGTATCTCCATGGAGCATGGCTGTAGCCAGCTTTTAATTAAGGGTATAGAAAAAAAAGAACTAGCCAAAAATGTATTTAGTTAAACAATAATCATAAAAACACATAATATCCTAACAATGAAAGTTTATGTTAAATTTACCCCACATTCTAACAAAATCTAGTCGAGTAAAAATTTGAAAGAAAGTATGAAAATAGCATGTTGATTGGTTCTCGTCCAGTGGTCGATACTCCAAGTAGTAAGTTTGGTGCTCAATTGTAGAAGTATTTCTGTTGTCGGTCGGACCCGGAGCCGGAGCCGGAACCGGAGCCGGAGCCGGAGGTTGCTTCTATAGATATACGATACACAATAACTATTACTTAGTACGTTATGTGATAACCGTCTTCTATACACACGTTTACTTTAAAGCATTTGACGTACCTTATGTTGAGACTAGTGCACACGCGGCTGCAGCGACGTGCGTTCTGCCACTTAAATAATATCATTATTACAATGGAAATAAAGTCTAAAACTAGTTTTTTTTGGACATCGTGTTTCTTGTACTATTGCAGTTAATTGTATTTCCGAGTATCTGAATAGTAATGACAAATGTAACGTAGTTCGTAGCCGTGTGAACACAGCTCGCGTGCTGTGTGCTCTGATTACGTGCTTCCAGTACAACACACATATTTTAAGAACATATAAGTTTTTTTTTTTGCAAAACATTCAAAAGCTCGATCTACGCACAGGGTCTTAACTACCTGTTATGATATTTTTTAATTTTAGATGAAAGTAATAATTGAAGACTTAACTATTATTTAGTAAGAGTTGTATTATTTTATTAATAAATAGTATAAAAGGACATTATTGTACCTATTCCTATGAAGTAGGTATACTAAGTGGATGTTGTATTTATATGTCTACGTATGTAGGTAACATCAAATGTAAACGCAACAACGCTGTGCTGAAACTTATTATCAATAAATTTTATCAAAACAAGAATGATTGATTTTGCATTTCTCCTCTTAGTAATTGACAGGCGTTAGGCTCGCAGGACCTTCTGTAACGTTTGAGCTAATTTGCGAATTGCGGTATTGTGCGTAAGGTGGAAAATTGTAAACCATCCTATAGAATACTCATAATTATCAATATAAAAAAGATGACATATAAAAAACCGACTTCATAAAAATGTCAGAACTGAACCAAATTGAAATGGGACCACACGAGAAGCACCAGCTTTCAAATAAAAAAAAGAACCATCAAAAACGAATTTCACCCTTTCAACTTTTCACCCAGTCGAAAGTCCTGAGGTAACAAACACAAAAAAAAACCAGTTGAATTGATAACCTCCTCTTTTTTGGAAGTCGGTTAAAATACACAATAAAGGTACTTTATTTCCACTAAACAGCGCCGCAGAGGCCAGTGCCACTGCAGGGCTGCTCACTCTGCTCAGTGTGTAGAAGCCAAGTTCAAGCGTTGTATGATACTTCATTCCTAAAACTTTAATGTACCTATTTCTATATCCCTACTGTGGTGGACTTTACTGACATCGTAATTAGAAATGAAATCGTATAAACCTGGAGTAAGGTCCTAGGGCCGAGCTAACTTGATATTCAACAGAAGTAAAATGAACAAAAAGTATAACCTTTTGTCCCGAGCTCATAATTAGCATAATAAATGAACTCCGCTACAGAATTAACTGAGCCTGAGTGCGATTTAATAAGAACACGGCGGACTAATCTAATAACTGAAGTCTTGAAGTAAAAATGTATCTGTTAAACCTGCCTCGCAAAATTACCTCCCAGGGCTCCGGCATTAAATCTTAGACGTCGCAAGTTAGGTAACTAACTAATACCTACATTAAAATTATTTCAAATGAAACTAAGATATAGTTAGAAGGCATATTTTGTGTAGGTAAGTGATCAATTAGAGTTAATTTGGCGTCCTTGCGCGCATAGGACAATGTTTTTTAAATAGTAACGTTTTACACTCGCACACAATAACGGCGCGCATATTACCCCTGCAAGAAAATAATTAAAACAGTAAAAACATAATTATCCAAACTCTGAATCACAGCGTGCATACTGAGGTAGGTTGGTATGGTGCGAGTGGACACGCGGTCAAACTGGACGGCCTTATTTAAATAGGCTCGGGTGGCGTATTGTAGGATGCTAATGTGGCGCTCGAACAAGGATCGCAGCGGGAGGTACCGGCGACGCGGGTTACACCAGCCGTTACTCCACGCGACGCGACTCACTGCTCCAGCTGTGTAAGTACCTACCTACCCTACTGACACAGACTGATAACTACAGCATGACTAAGCGGAGGCTTCGGTTGAAGCAATCATGCTATTTGAGGAATAAATATGCAATTGTGGATAATTTGTGAGCGGCGCAATGCTGCATATTGACGGCGATCTGCCGGTAATTCATGGCTCGGAAGCCAGTTGATTCATGGTACGCGCATCGGGCAATCAGTTCAAGAGGTATTAACTCATATAGGTACGTGGCTTACTCGCAGGTACGAGCGGATTGTTATGTCGGTTCTTGGCACTATTTAGTTAGGCATTAGCTTTCTTGAGAGTAGGGTGGTGGGGTGGTAGTGGTAGGGGTACCAAAGCAATGTCGTGTGGCAAGTCATATGTGTGTTCAGTGCCTGCTCCTGAACCCCGAGCCACTGTCGATGAACATGTTTATTCCTTTCAAATCCTACATAGTACTTAATTATACTTGTATGTGACGTCTTATAGCTGAGTTGTTCGCACACATAAAGTTGCCATACGATAGACGCTGATACTGATGCTGCTTTAAATACTGTACCTCTTAAATGTACCTAGTGGTATTGGTTTATTAAATAACTTCAGCGACCTGATAAAATATGAAAAGTAGGTATGGTTTTATATTGATATCTTACTAGTTTCATATACTTAGTTCAAGATGTGCCGGAAACTTAAAAAAATATATATAATTTTTATGGTTATTTGTCCTTTTCGATTTTTGCCGGGACAATGTTATGTACCTAATAAATATAATAAGGCTTTGTAAGGTAAGCCCTTAAACTGTACTTTTTTATCTACTACTGCAATAAACTAGGATTTATCTGAGACGATCCTTTAGAAAGTCAGGCATTGTAGGCTACCTAGACAGGCATAGGCATTCCTTTATTTTGAAATGGTAACCCTCAGTGCACCCAGCACAGCACAGCACTGTACCTACACTAGTGTTTAGGCGTATATTAAGTATGTATATAATAGACACCTACCATTGTTTTGTAGCCAAACGTATCCACTAGCAACCCCTTATTGGTCTGTGCCATCAGCCAAGAACACTCGGACAGGCGCGTGCGTCGGGAGTTAGGTACTTACTAGGTACATCTTTTAATCTGAAAGTTATTTTTATATTGAAGTGTTGTTTGATGTTACACACTAAACTTTAGGACTTTTTAATATTGTCTTTAGTAGGTATGTAAGTAGGCAGTGGCGGATTTACACATTTGCCGCCAGTAGGCTATTCAAATTTTGCCGCCCCTACCGACCTCTACAATTCGATATCCTAGTTCACAATCACATTAGTTACATATTTTTGTGCAAGAAATCGTTAATTTATGATTTTGAGCACTATCGTCCTAATTATGTTAACTTTTTGCCGTAATTAATAGATACCTATGATTGTAAACTATAGGGAATCGATGTGTCAGTTCCTATATTATTTTTACAACCCATTGATTAAGTTTGTATAAGAAATAGTTTTGGTTAGGTATAATAGTTTAGACTACTTACATAATAAAGATGAGAAAGAATTATCTAAGTATTGAAACATAATTATTAAATGTTGAATTTTTTGTGAACCTAATAACATTTTGGTTTATAAATATGAATCTTTTAATTTCAGTAAGATAAAAAATAAATGTGGCCCCAAATTTGCGCCCCTAAAATCTGCCGCCCTAGGCTCCAGCCTACTCAGCCTGCTGGTAAATCCGCCACTGTAAGTAGGTATATCTTTTATTCTCTTAGAATTGAACGAGTGTATGTATAGGTAGGTATATCTCGACATGAAGGCAGACCACGAGGCAGATATAGGTAGGTACCTATAGATAGAGGCAGGTTCACTCAAATAAATAAGTGGTGGTGGTGTGGTAGGACGAATAGGTACATCAAATAATAAATATTAAATACGGCGTCTGTTCGGCGAGCACTCTCGCGGATTACATCTCATATCTATTTCTCAGCCGCGTGTAAAAACCTACCTGTACTTATGTGTTTGAACGCCTCCGCGTGATTTAGGAGGTAATCTCACATCGCCCTGTTTTACAACGAGTCGCGGTGAAATACTACAGACGGTGGGATTCTGTTCTGATTGTTACATATTATGCAAGGACCGATGTGTCTGTAGTCGGTATTCACAACCTTCTGTACAGTACAGGTAGGTTCAACATTCATTAATAAAACATTATTTATACCTACTAAACTTGTAAAATGATAATACTTAGAATTCGACGCGTTTTATTATTTGCAAGTCAACGTTTACATTTTAGGTGCCTTTGCAGTTCGCTACGTACACACAAGTTGCGACATCGTGTAGGTACTCACACGAGCCTGTCACCGCTGCATCACCAGCACCACCCGGACCATCCTGTGTCTGTGTACAGTCGACGAGGGATGGCACGGATTATATAACAGTGAGTAAAGCCACGGCTCACCGGAGCATGCTCCGCTCCGGCAGAGCAAATACCTACATCCGACTCAGTCGGTACCGAGTCCACACGACACATGTCATGCCGTCCCACCCCACGTACAGGATACCGCACTACATATATTATATACCTATATAGTTATGTATATGTACCTACCTACTGGACGTTCATAGTTACATCAAGTACCTGACGTCATGGATGACAAGATGACGTGACGTGGCCGGGTTACTGAGAGTGTTAGTTTGTTTATATGATGAGGGAATGTCAATGTGAGGGAAGGTGAAACCGCAGGGCACAGCTAGTTCTACATATATTACAATTTAAGTAAGAATACAAGTAAGGTGCCTACTTTGGTATATATTATCTGTGTAAAATGTACAATTTATTTCCCTAATGGTGTATTAAGATATGTATTACATAGCTCAGAATATTTATGATAGCTCAGCGATGTTGAATAAGATCCCGAAGCTATTATCTCGTCAACAATATATATACCTCACTTGTGGCACTATAGCTCGTAACTACATATTTCTATCTGTTTGTAATTTTTATTTCTGGTGTACACAAAAATGAGCTCTATCTATACCTATCTGTAGAATGAACGACAACCTCTGATTATGTAGACATAGTGACAGAGCACAACACACGCTACAGCAGGTAGTGTAGAGCTAGGTATCCGTGTATTCCTAGGAGTCATAGGTATGTAGGTATGTGTAGTGTTGATCGGTCGGGTGAGCGCGTGCCGCGTGCTGCGTCGATACGATGTCCAGTGGAGCGCGGCATGCGATCTGCAAAGTAAACGTTTGTACTGTATGTACACCGACACCGGCTCTACAGCTCTCTCACACACACGCACACACACACACAACACTACCTATAACATGCAGGAGATATTCATTGAAAATTGAAATTGAATAAAAATGAAAATATATTTGGTGTCTACAAACATTGTCAGTCATAAAATTATACTTTTTTTTTGTGTAAAACACTAGTTTCTAAAGTTCCGGTTCCATAAGTTTATCAAAAGACTTCACCAAAGTATTTACACTAATATTTAATTTTACTGAATAGAATATATTTCATGAACGCCTACATACCATTTGTTCCAACCTATATAGTGGATGACTGGTAGAAAATGTTTAGTATAAAGTCCTCTATTTGAGCATTTGTACTTATTTAGTAATTGTGTAATAAAGTATTAAATAAAATAAATATCTTTAGTTTTACTGAACCATTCTTCGATCAACAAATACAAAGATGCCACAATGACGCGCTAATCGCGGCAATAGGTACTCAATCTGTGTGGATTCAATACGCAGCCAGAATTGATCCACAGTCATGCGATAGTTGCACAAGCCGTAACACACCGCAAGAGCCGTCAACTTGGGTGACGAACCACCGTCCGACCAACGGGAGAGAAAGAGAAAATTGTCTCTTTCTCTCGGGAGAGAAGTTCCCATTTGCGATTCAGACATATTCGCCGTCTCGCTTGCTCAACGACGTTTCACGAGTATTGACGATGTTGTGCTAATCGAACAAGAATTAGAGAACTGAGCCGTAAATGTATGAAAATACGATTGGATTTGATAAAATAGTTTTGTGTCGATGTAAATTGTATACAGCTGTTTATATACGAAACTGCGTACGTTTTATCATTTTCTAAGTGTTGTTGTTTCTAATATAGTTATTCAAAGGAACCATAAAAAAAAACATGAATTTTAATTTTTATTGAATCTCTATATAGATGCAATGAATTCTATACATGTATATCAATGTATAGTGTCATATAAATGAAGATTTCCTTGGCGTATGTACATGTTAGTTTATCTAATGTTGAGCACATAGTTGAGCCGTCAGGTTCCAGGGGTTTTCTTTTATTACTTGCAAGTTGGACGAGTGCGCAGCGAGGTGTGAAGTTACGGTCATAAAAGCATCCGCCCGTTCAACTCCAAACGGATTTCATCTGCAAACTGCTATAAAAAAGAACGAATCTGATGCAATTTTGTTATTTCCATAAAGCAGCACCTGCCCCTCTACCCGCTTTACCCGGCTGCAATATCAGCGTGTATCGCGCCAAGCTTCAGGACAAATAAAAAGTTAAAACTATAAGTCCGGCGCGGGCGCGCAGTAAACTGGGCGCACAAACAGAGCCGTTATCGCCGCAATGAGCCCTGGAATAATACTTCCCTGCGACTGGGCTCATTGTAAACGACCGAAGTTTTTCTATTTCCTGCGTTTTGAGCCCGCCCGCCCTGGGATGGGCCGCCCCCGCCCGCCCGGGCCCGGTTGAGACCCGATGATGAATAGTAACATCACCTGTCTTGGAAGTTGGAGCGTTGCTCCAAACTTTTTGTCCGTCAAGTTCCGGGTAAGCGATTACGAATGAGCGCCGAATAAAAACTTGTGTTATGGTAAAAAGGTGTGAAAGGTAGCGGGTCTGTCCTTTTGATACGCACCACCTGTTCTACCGCGGCCCGAATGACTTCGAGAATGAGTTATCAAATGTTTCCAAATATATTCCGATGTTCTTTTTTGCTTATTTCGCTACACGACCGACACTACGACATGAAACTTTCCTATAGACAGCAGCAATCAGGTATTCTATAAATATACATTGGCTTGTAGTTGAATAAGCAGAGATATTTTAAGAGCCATTTATCACCTCAAATGGCTCTTCAAATATCTCTGCTAATTTAACCACAAGCAAATGTATCATTATAGAGATACCTACTAGAGAGAGAGAGAGAGAGAGATAGAGAGAGAGAGAGAGAGAGAGAGAGAGATAGTAAAAGAGGGATCTCAGTTACAATCTCCAAAGAAAGCATAACAACAATATTATTGGATCGTCACAAGATAGCGTATTTAGTCGACCGGTTGAAAACAAACAAGCGAGCGGAGTGTCACAGAGTCCCCGGGGCGGGCGGCAGGCTGGGCGGGGGCGGGGGCGGGGGCGGGGGCAGAACTCAAACAACAAAGGCTAACACGAGCTATAGGCATTGTTTAGCGGATTACTGCGGCCGATTATAATCGCAACCGAAACAGATTATACGAGTGTCGTCCCAGAGAGGGACGATACGCACTTTGTGCCGTACCAAGCCGTGTCTGTGGATGTGTCGACTGTCGAGCTCTTTTTTTTTTTTTTTTTTTTTTTTTTTTCTAATGTGACTTATTGCTGTTGGCCTTGCGGCCTCTACAGCTTGACCGGACTAGTTGGTGAACGCAGAGGGCGTTGGGCCAACATGGTTTAGATTTTGGGCGACAAGCGCAAGGGCACCTCGGAGGTACGAGCCTCGGCTTGGACCGTCGCCGGGAGTGGGGGATTAGACTTGCCCTGGCACCCCAGAAGGGGTGTGCCCTGGGGCCCTAGTAGGTTGTTGAACTGAATGATTATTTGGAGAGAATCTAACCGATCTTCTAACAGATCCTGGGGGTCTCCGATCCCGCCGGCGGGATCGTTGTGTGTGTGTGTGCCTGTGGTAACCGGCGCCTATACCAAAAACTGAATATTTCCTGTTGCCAGGAGCAGTCGGATCGGACGAGCCCAACGCCGCCGAGGTGACGACGGCGATGGGGTCGTCCGGGTCGCCTAAGATATTTCTGGGGCGTCTACGGAGGGGTGGAGTGTTTGTCGTGTCTGTCGAGTAGTTCGAGGCCTGGACTACGAGAGGGTTGGGATGGTGGGGCGCCGCGTCAAAGTAGCGGCGGGAAGTGTGCTTCATATATTGAAGAATGGACGGGAGTTCGAGATCGCAGTGCAAATCGGCGTTTCGCATGTACCAGCTAGCGCCGACCGCTCTGCGTATGAAACGGTTTTGGATGACCTGAAGCTTGTCCAGGTCAATGCGGGATGCGTGAGCGAACGCCACGGAGGCATAAGTCATGACGGGACGAATGCAAGTTTTGTAAATTGTCAGCTTATTCCTAAGTGACAATTTACTACGCTCGCCAAGGATGGGGCTGAGACGGCCTAGGAAGAAAGCCGCTCGGTTGCGGACTATCTGGATATGTTTTGAGAAAGTGAGGTGACGATCGAGGGTCACGCCGAGATATTTGGTGGAGTGTGTCCAAGGGATGGGCTTCCCGTGAAGCGTGATGGGTTTAGCGGGGGGATTTTTGGAAGGGTGGAAGTACATTGCTGCACTTTTGTCAGGATTGACCGTGATGGCCCACTTCTTGATCCAGTCACCTAGGTGAGTGAGGGCTCGTTGAAGGTGGGCCCGCTGGATGATCTTGTTCCACCCTCTGGTGTAGAGGGCGGTGTCGTCAGCGAAGAGAGCTATGTTCACGTTGGTAGATCGGGGAATGTCGCTTGTGAAAATCGTGAAGAGAACAGGTGCCATGACGGAGCCTTGAGGGACACCGCCACCAATGGAGTGAGGTGAGGAGCGAACTCCCTCGACGCGATAGCGAAAGCTTCGAGCCGTGAGGTAGTCTTGTATGATGAGTACAAGACGGTCTGGCATTCCGAATTGATATAGCTTGTATATCAACCCGTTATGCCAGACTTTGTCGAAAGCTTTTGCGACGTCGAGGAAGACCGCAACTGTGCCCTGATAGATGGGCTTGTGGGTGAAGCCGTGGGATGGTTTCTTATTGAAACCTTCAAGGATGTACTCCGTGATGCGGTGCACTTGTTGGACGCAGGAGTGTTTGGCTCTAAAGCCAAACTGCTCGTCGGGGAGGAGGTTGTTGTCCCTGATGTGGGACCAGATGCGCTTCAGAAGGATGCGCTCATAAATCTTCCCCAGAGTACTGAGGAGACTAATGGGACGGTAGCTGGAGGGCTCAGAGGCCTTTTTACCTGGTTTGTGAATGCCGATTACGTCGGCAGACTTCCAGGCATCGGGAAAGATAGAATTGTTGATGGCCGCATTGAAGATGCTGACTAGAAGATACACAAGCGAGACTGAGAAGTGCTTGAGCACTTTGTTTGAGATGCCATCGGCACCAGGGGCTTTCCTGACTTGGAGGCCCTTGATGATCGACTCGACCTCAGAAGCCGTGACTGGCTCGAGGGTATCAACGGGCGGGGTGGAGGATTTGTGTTCGACTTCGCTGTCCACCGCTTCGCGGTGGGCAGGGTCGACCTGAGCTAAAGAGGGGCAGCATTGCTGCTCGAGACTTTCGGCCAGACATTCGGCCTTTTCCTCGTCTTCGAAAGCGGGGGGGAGATCAGGTCGGGTGAGGGGGGGCATGGCAGTCACGGTGTCAGATTTCAGAGATCTAGCCAACCGCCAGTATGCCTGGTGGGTTGGATGAATCCCTGAAAGTAGGTCATCCCACCTCTGATTACGGAGCTCACTGATGCGGTTTTTTACGGCACGCTCGTAATACCGCAGAGCAGCTCTGTTATCTTCGGTGCGATACCAGTCAAAGGCCCTAGCGGCAGCGTGTTTCGCTCTCAGAAGCTCCTTCACGTCCTCCGGCAGGACCCAGCGTTGGTCTTCCTCGGCTGGGACCTGCTTGGAGGATGTACCTATAGCGGTGCGAAGATGGCTAGTGAGAGCGTCGATTGAGGTGGTGACGTCGTCAGGGGTCACGATGTCGTCGGGGATTCTGTCCAAGTCTGGAGAATTGATCGCCTTTAGGGCTTCGCCTAATTGCTTCCAATTCACCACGGTCTTGGTTTCAGGAGGTCTGTCAGTCGGGTCGGGGCCTAGTCGCATAAGGACGGGTCGGTGGTCAGATTCAAGTTCGTGTAGCACCTCTAGCGAGCGTAAACGAAGTGTTACGCCTTTAAGAAGCGCTATGTCGAGTACATCAGGTCTTAGGTCCAGGTTGGAGGGAAAGATTGTCGGGGTGCTGGGAGGGAGGATATCAAAGTTGAGTTCGTCAGAGAGGGAGTTCAGGAGGTTACCCTTCACATTGGACACGTTGCATCCCCACATGAGGTGCTTGCTGTTGAAATCGCCAGCCAGAATGACGGCGCTTCCTAGAGACAGGAGGGCCTCGAGGTCGCTCCTGTGGAGGGTCTTGTTACCGGAGAGGTAACAAGATACAAGTGTGATGGACTGGTGGCCGGTCATCGAGAGACGGCAACAGGACGCTTCCATAGCTATGAGGGGAGGAGTAGGGATAGGAATGCAGTGAAGAGACCTTTTGTAATAGATAAGAGTCCCGCCTTTCATGGCGGTAGTCCTATCATTACGTACCAGCAAGTAGTTTGCGATCCTAGGATCCCTCTTGCTTGGTTTTAGAAAAGTCTCGTTCACAAGCATAACATCGACCTGATGGGTCGAGAGGAATTGGTGAATCAGGGGGCGTTGGTCCCTTGATTCAGTGGAGAGGCCGTTGGCATTGAACCATGCCAACGATAAGGAACGAGGTCTCAGTCTTTTTGGTGTACTATCCATGATAGTTACCAGAATTAAGACGAGGGGACAGACGCTTGATTGAATCAAGAAGACTGGAGTGCTCTGCCAGGACGTCGAAGACGTCGGTGATGTCAGCATTCCGAATTTTGCGGGCTACCAGCCGTACTTCCTCACAGTCGAGGGTCGTGGCAATTTCTACCAGGAAGGCGAGGTCCGACTTTAGACCAGAATGGCCTGAAGAGGGAGGGGCTGAATGGGGCGCGAGAAAGGGACGGACTTTGTTCTGGACGCGAGCAGATGTGGTGGCCGGAGTTGCAATGGGCGGCTGGGAGGCCTGAGGGGCATGCAGGGGCTTGGTCCATGCATTGGTTGACGGTGCAGGGGCGTCCACGTATTTGGGAGCCTGCGTGACGGGGAGTTTCGACTTAGAGCCGGCTCCTTTGGAGTGAGAAAGCTGGTGGGGACGAGGGGTTTTGCCCTGCCCCCTTGCGGCCCTCGGGGCTTTGGGGCAACCACGATAATTCGCGGTGTGTCCCGTGGTCCCGCAGAGCACACAACTGGGCGGGGTTTGGTCGCCCTTTTCCCGCGAGCATTCGGAAGTGCTGTGCTCGCCGGCGCACTTGACGCAGCGAGGAGCAGCATGACAGAAGCGGGCAGCATGCCCGTAGAGCTGGCAGCGGTGGCACTGCCCGGGAACACCTTTGCGGTGCGGGGTCTCGACCTTGAGGCCGGAGAGGCTAAGTACCGCCTTCAGATTGAAGATGGTTTTCCCCTCTGGTGTTTTGTCTAAGATGACCAACACGAGGTCAAGAGGGGTTTTGGCCCTACCGCGGTACATGCGGTGGACCTCTCGGGCGGGGAAACCCTGGTCCTTGAGATCTTCGCGGATCGAATCCACGGGGATCTCTTTGGGAAGGCCGCGTATGACGACGCGAAGGACCTTTTCTTCCTCAAGCGGGTGGTTGTGGAAGGCTAGGCTCTCTTCCCGGAGGACTCTGGTCAGGAGACGGTAGTTGTCAGAGGTGGTAACCCTGATGCTAATTCCGTCACTGACGGATTTTGCGACGAACTTTATGTCATTGTCGGACATAATCTGAGAGACGCGCTCCCAGTCTTCTCTTCGTCGTAAAACAAGAGGAGGGGGGGGGTTTGGAGGATGTTGTCGCGGGCGCTGGAGGAGCGGCGGCAGCATCGGTGGGAGGCATAGCTCCAGAAGATGGGCACTGGGCCTTGGCGGAGGAGGGGGGGAGGCCAAAGGAGCGGGGCGCTTCTTGCCCTTACCTACGACGGTGAAACCGTCGGTGTCCTCCTGCGAGGGGATGGGGTCGGGAGAGAGAGGGCTGTCTAGCGGGCCATATTGATGATTGACCTTCAGGGAGGCACGCGAGGTGCTCCTGAGGTCGAGTTTCGCCTGGGGTGCCACGGATCGTGAGCGACCTCTGCGAGAGCGAGAGCGGATGCACCTGGGAGAGCGCGAGCGAGAGCGGCTCGTTGAGGGAGCCCGGGACTTGGGAGCAGAGGCTGGGCCTTTAAAGGAAGGCGTCAGCTTGGCCGCCGCGGTGCGGTCATGCCCAGGCTTGGGCTTGGGTGGAGCCTTACGGGTAAGGGAGGAGGACGGGGAGGGGGAGGCTTTGGAAGCTTTCGCGGTAAAAAGGGTGGCCGCGAACGTCGCTGGGGAGCGGAGAAAGTTCTCCGCGTCTGCCGGATTGGCAATAAGCTGAGCCAGGAAGGGGCCTGCGAACGCTTCGAGGGCGGTCTCGAGATCCTTCCTGGTCGCCATATTAGCGGAAGGCTTAATTAAACAAAGTTAAAAACAGAGTCAAAACAAAGTCAATATTGGGTTGGGGGGAAGGGTCCCCCCAACAGGCTAAGGTGAATGTAGTCTCCCTACCGGGGCAGGGAGATGAGTACCGGGTGAGTGAGTAACAACAATGTGAGATGAGTACACGAAAAAACAAGTGAGTGATAACGTGAGGTGAGTACCTGGTATCCACGAAAACGGCAACGGCTGGAGCGAACTAAACAATGAACTAACACGCACGCGCACTATTCACCCAACACACGCGATGGCACAACGGGGGTGGCCAGATGGTATGGCCACCTGTCAACGACTGCTCGCCCGCGTCAGCGGCGATGCAGGGTCAGCCGGGTGAAGTCTCCTGAGAGAAAGCCCAGCTTAACCCGATCAGCGACTGAAGACACGGGACGAGCGTCTAATGTCAGGAAACGGCAGCGGCGGCGGACACTACGAGCACAACACACACACACACGAACACGCGCGCGCGGCACAGCGGGATGCGACCCGCGCGGGGGCAGGGCCTCCGGCGGATTGAGGCGGGGGGCAGCGAGCGGCGGTCGGGCACGTCCGTACGGTACGGTGGCGCGAAGCGAAGTGACTGTCGAGCTCACGGTCAAAGCGTTTCTTTAAGTAATGAGCAATGAGTTATAATAATAAGCAATTTTTACCCGATGACGGCAAAACAAGGGTCATGAGTTTGATCGTCTATGTACCTACCTATGTATGTAAGTGATTTAAGTATGTTCACGTGTTCCTTCTAGTCTACCATATTTATTATGACCTAACATTAGTACGACGAAACATTTCACACTCTTTATGGAGGGTATATTTTTTTTTATTCTTCATAGCATTTAAATTTTTTACAGTTGGGTTTTAGTTTTTTAACCTTTATCTTGTTAATGGTTCTTGTAAATCCTTCTAAAGTAAACAAGACAGAAAAGTAACCTACCTCTTGCAGCGAGCAGGTCGTGTGAGTAATAGTTGCTCTGTCTTCTTGGGCGGAGAAGTTCTATCTGGCTGCACCGTGTGTAACGCCGTACTCTGGATCCATTACGATGTAGTGGAGGTAAGTACCTACTGCGTATTTTATTTTAGTTTATTATACTATGGTCCTAGTTTTTTGCTCTGACAGCAGCGGACAGACAAAACGCTGGAGAAGAATTGGTAGGTTTTTAAAAGTAAAATTTATGTTTTCATTCAGTTCACACTGAGAAAGATATTTTTTTCGCTTTTCTGTGAGTTTACACAACGGAAATAGCAACGTCAGAGAAAAACTTATTGTGCCAAATTTGAGTACTTACTATATTTAATTATTTGCATAATGACTAATGGTTGCCTGGAAAAGATTGCTTTTAGCGATAAGGCACTAGTAGCACTAGCTCTTAACTTCCTGTGTCTATGTAACTTTAATATCTGATGTGTTTAATAAAGAGTTTCTATCTAGATGTATAGGTCTATGTGTTTAATTGCTTTGTTGATTTTATACGAAAGAGTAGAATTATACCGTCACGTACTTAGATATAGAATCAGACTAACCGTCGTTAAGAGTAATTGCCTCATAAAATGTAAATTATTATGATATATGGACCTTCACTAGATGAAGTATAGTTTCAAGTTTATTGTCGACCAAGTCCACCTGTTCACAGGGTGTTATCATACAATCGTGGAGATTAGGGTGTTAACTGGTTTTTGGTATCTTGTTCTATGTTTTTGTATTGTGCATATTTTTTTATTTTGGTATTCTTTTAGCGAAAAATTCATCCATTTCTTCATACTATGGAATTTTGACGTGAAAAATCTATTGGTGCGCCTTGACAGCAAAACTGACTCGTATGCCGTGACGGACGTGACGTCGTATTGCTCTCTTATGCCGTCAGTTTCACATTTGACGGGAGTCCCGTGACGGCATTTTTTTGTATTATACGTATTATTACACGGGTACGCAGAAAGCACACAGAACACCCATCATTATGAACAAATTTTATCAAAGGACTAACCCATTTTACGAGAAAACGTTTTCTTTTCGACAACTGGGGCATTATTAAGGCGAACCTGAACCTTGACGCGCCGAGATACAGTTTACGGTCACGCAAGTTTACGCATCATCTAAACTGAATCGCTTAAAACAGGTGGCCTTAAACGTAGAATTAATTTGATTTTCGCGAAGATGAAGACGTAACACCGTGCGACGCGACGTTCATGTGAGTCGCGCAAACAAACCAACTCTACACTCGTTGCATAACTTTATATTACTCAGCATACTGCAACTTTATACTTCACGAAACCCTTGCAGTTTATTCCGTTGGTTTGTGACAGAATTGTCTTACACGTACACTTTGAAGTTCCACTGCGATGCAACCACAGGGCCGTCTCTACGTAGAGCTCTACATACTGTAGGTAGACATCTAGTTTGAAGTACATGCACTACTGAATAGATGCGTGCAGACGATATACTCCTTTCGATAGTTCGTCTCCTCGTCGTTCCATTTACAAGATAAACACACGTGCCTGGCTACATACATGCCTACTAAGTGACAAAGCATCATTTTTCGTCCGTCCGTTGTTCACAAACACCGCCTTACAAGTAAACACCAGAAAACTTATAAAACAACGTACCGAGAACGTCACCATCAACTGGATTATGATTTATTACATGTATATGGAAAGGGCATATAGCACGCAGAACAGATAGCCGATGGGGCCGATAGGTTCTCGAATGGAGACTGCGGACCGGTAAGCGAAGCGTAGGACGTCCACCCACAACATGGACAGACGACCTAAAAGAGACCGCAGGAAAACGCTGGATGCAGGCCGCTACCGGCCCTTTTGGAAATCGATGGGGGAAGCCTATGTCCTGTAGTGGACGTCCTATGGCTGAAATGAAGATGATGATGATGACTTGCGTATGCAGGAGTGTTATAATTTTTAGAACCAAAAAGCATGTCTACTGCCTCCTTTTTAAATTTAATAATACGAGCATGCTTGCGTTTGACCAACAACTTACCTGATGTTAAGTGATGATGCGGTCTTGCAAGTGCCTCTCCACTACTTGAAGTTTTCCGTCAGCTCAGCAAAACTTGTCTTTTCCGGAATCCGTTCTCTTATGCCAGATAAATAAAATAAAAAATCGGCTACTTTACAAAAAAAAAAAACCCTCGTAACATTTTACATGCCTCTGTCTGTATACCATATTATACATAATATTCTGTATGTATATTCCCTACGTGTATTATGTATGTATTGTATAGATAGGTAGCGACCACTGAAGTGAGAATTTTTTCGTTTAGATAGCGACGTAGCTGTAGGTCGCGTCCACACTAGCTCGTCGTAGTGGCATCTCCCGCGCGCTCTGTAAACAGTTTATGCAAAACGAGGAATTGAATAAAGGAAGGATCCATCCTGGGTCGCTGCCGACGCTGCTCGGCCTCCGCTCACACTTACAGGAATGCAGCCTGTTTATATAAATACTAATCATTTAAATAATATTTATGTTGGATCAGTAAGTCCGATACGGTCTGTAGGAGGCGTTAGGCCACAGGACATTAGGGTCGCCACTGGCTTGTTTTATAAGCAAGCAACTGAAGCAACGTACACTAGTCTCATCTTTGTACTTATAAGCTAAAAAAAATTGGAACCCACCATTTTATCAAGTTTTTATTAGATATTAGTTGCATGGTAATCTTACAAGAATAGTACATTTTACTGGGATAAAAAGTACCTATCCTATGTCACTTTAAAACTAATCAAATCAAGCTAATAAATCATAATAGCTGCGTAAAAGAGGAAAATAGGTAGGTAAGTAGCTACCACACTATCACATTTATAAAATTTTAAAGTTGTTATCTGAACTAAAGAATAAGTTTAATTTTATAAATAATCGCAGCTGCATATTATAAGATTATAAAAATTAGTAGAAAAAGGTTTTGATGTATGATTTTACAAAGTTTTTGTGTAAATATAAACGAAACTTAGAATAGATAGATTGTGATAACTACAGTATACATTTTTATGTACAAGTATTTACAATAAACGATATTCTGTAATTGAAGTAACTATAGTCAAGTACCTAAGTAAATCTTGAATTAAAAAAATACAAGTATCAGGAAGTAATTACTATGTACACTGTATACATTTCACACAAACTTCTTACTTGGTAGGTTTAAATTTCTTCATTTAAAATAAAACTCTACCGGATCAATTATAGGAGAGCGTATAACTTGTTGAGGGAGATCCGATGCCTCAAACACCTTTCAGCGCCAGAACTTTAATTAGGAGATTATTGTCATTTAAACTATCACTTAGTTGAAACTTGTCGTCTTTGTTACTTAACGAAGTATTGGAGGCGCGCGTCTCCGACCATCATGAGTACTTTGAACGAAGATCTGGTGAGTTGTTTCAGGATCTGGAGTATTAGTTTTGTCATGTTCATTCCCTTTGGATTGATATGAGTGCGACAGAGACAGAAACAATATCGCATGCCATGCACAAGAATATCCGGCGTGAACCACATTTCTTAGTAAAAGTATGATTACTTAGAAGCACTCCTATCTATCTTCTATCTATATCTATCTATCTATATTCTATATCTATAATAAAAACGTAGAGATAAAAAAATCTGTAATTGCGAGATAACAAAAAAAAAATCACACAGGTCGTCTTAAAATAAGCAGCTGAACACGATAGGACAGTTTTTAGAATTTTTGTCTGTTTGTTTGTTTGTTTGTTTGTTTGTTTGTTTGTCCGCGCACATCTCCTAAACCACTGGACGGATTTAAATGCGGTTTTCACGAATATGCTTAGAAATTACCAGATTAAAACATAGGCTACCTTATATCTTTTATTTTAATTCTTTATTTTTACATAAACGAAAATAAAAATCAATGATTTATTTCTTCGTTACACGAAACGTAATATGAGGATCGTCACATAGCCTCAAGCAAGGAGATCCAAAGTAAAGAGAATGTTATTGACATAGCCATGAAAATTTTGAAACTGTCAACTGTCATTCGGTTAATTAGTTTAAATTTAAAAAAGGTTTCTTAACCTTCTTAGATGAATGAACGTGTAGATCAAGCATGTTATAGGCCTTACAACCTCTTTGGTGGTTCATTCCAGTGCATGGAGTAGGAGTATTACATTCTCTTGGTTTTATTCTATGTTAGCATTTAAAACACAAAATATACTGCATCCTATTTTAATTCAGTCCCGCGAATAGAAATATTCAAAAAAGGCCCTTTGTACATGAAAATAAACCTATACAACAAAATTCCGGACGCAATAAAGAAAGACAGAAATAATAACATTTTTCCAGAACCAACTTCGTAAGTTTCTAACCCAAAAATGTTATTACGAGATAAAAGATTTATTCGACGATAAATTGTAGAAAATAATAATTAGAAAATAAATATCGATATATAAATAGTTAAGAAAGTAGCGTCATAAGTTTTGTATCATCTCATATATAATTAAGTAACCTATCACACTAAGTATGTTTTTTTTTTGTTTTGTAAAATTACTTCACCTAGGTTAAGTTTGAATAGTATATATATATTTATGTAATAGATTTAACTATACTTAAATTTATACGAGTATGTTTATGTCTGTGGTCTGGTTTTGTGAACAGCCACTACATAAGTCATTGCTGCACCCTTTATGCAGGGTATATAAACTTAGCTTTTAGAAGAATACAGTGTATATTTGCAATAAGAATATAGAAATAATTTTATTTTACTGTGATATTTTAACAGATAAATAGAGTAGTTCCATTTCATGGCTTTTTAATCAAGGTATACATACAAATGCACGCGAAATAAGAAATAACTAGCCAAGAGCGTGTAAAGACAAGCATTATGTCAGGGTTCCGTGGCCAGCGAAACTGGACAGTCAAATTTCAGAGATGTATATCATCCCGACATGACATGATATACTCTTAATGGTTTAGACAAAAAGAAAATTTCAAAACATGCTCTGCACTGTGGTCACCTTTTTGATTTGAAAACTGTTGACGGTGTTATTTATTACTTTTATGCTTCTATCAATACTTCACACAGGGCGACTTAAAATAAGCAGCTGAACATGTTAAGGCAGTTTTTAGAATTTTTGTTTGTTTGTTCACGCACATCTCCTACACCCCTGGAAGAAAATGCGGACGGATTTAAATGCGGTTTTCACGAATATGCTAAGCTATGACCAGATTGAAGTATAGGCTATGTTATTTTGCGCAAGGCCGGATTAAGGGAAGAAAAAAGGATTGAAGGTTTATATGAAAATCTACGCGTACGAAGTCGCGGGCAAAAAAGCTAGTCTATAATAAATCCGGACCCGGGTATGTCCTAAAACTGCGACCAGAACCACCGGAGGATGGGCAGCAGCGTTCTAATAGTACACGGTGAACGTACTGCGATCCCCAAGCCGCCTGCCAAGCGTGGGGATTATGGCAACACCCCTCTCTATGAGGGAGGCCTTGTCCAACAGTGGACGTTAATTGGCTGATGATGTGACTCCTACCTATATACCTACCTAGTACAAGTTTGAAACACTTTTTCTTTACCAGTTTGTTACTTTTTTGCGACGTAACGGTTAAACCAATTTTGATGGAATTTGACAATTTAACAGAAATCTTCATACATTTCATCATCATCGCCCTGAGAGACCCACTGCTGGGTATAAACTTCTACCAAATAATCATACGTTTATTGTCAGAAACTGCGGGAAATCTGATAGGCATAGCAGCGGGACGTAGTTTGTTCAAAGTAAAAATGAGTAAACACTTTTTTAATGCCACAGGTGGCTAAACAGTTAATGGACCTCTTGATGGTAAGCGATCACCGTCACCCATAGATACCTGTCACACCTAGGAGCATCACATATACTGATGACAGACGTTGCCGACCCTTAAAGACTCTTTTAACAGCCCCTTTTAAAGAATATGATAGTTACTCGGAAATGCCGTAGGAGGGAGCTTATTCCACAAATTGCAGGTGTGAGTCAAAAAAGAACACGTAAAACGCACAGTGTACGATTTCCACCGATCTATGATAATTATGTGGATGAAGTTCCAGGTGGTGGCGGCTGGTGTGGTGGTGATGGTACAACCGAGATGCTGGCATCACATAAAATATGAGAATTTATTGGTATTAGTAGGCTTATTATAATGAATCGATTGTACGAGCGCCATCGAACGAGTCCGCCTGAGACAACGTGAAATAGTAGTTAATTAGGATCGACTGCATTGTAAATGGCCTTCCTGGTAGAGAGAGACGTGGTACAGGTCGGTGTGACGCGCGGCAGCCTCCAACTCGTCGGCAAGTGATGGGATAACGTCAAGATATCGTTATTATATACACGTTTTGTTATTCAGCTAGTCCTGGCTCCGGCAACTGTCGGCGCCGTATCGCTCCTCGGATAAGCGGCGAATATCAATCATACTCCACTTGCAATATATTATGTGTTTACAGACTTCACTCGCGGGAACACGCCGCGCGCTGCCACGCGCTGGCAATACAATCTGACGCAACACTGGCACCCTGGTTTTATTTAGAGTTTAAAAACAGTTCGTGGTATCCCTTCTTGAAAATAAACACCTAAGTCTTTATGATTAATCAGCTGCACCCCGCGATTTTACCCGCAATATCAGCTATCAGTGGAAGTCCCGTCAATATCGGTCCAGCCGTTTTGGAGTCCATAGAGAACACATATCATGTTTTATATGTATAGATAGATAAGGGGTAGGTCTAGGGTAAGGGTAGGGTAGGGGTAGGTATAGATAGATAAGGGTCTAAGTTTGGTTCCGTACTTTGCATTGTTTACGTAAGTTTTAGCGAGAACATTTATCCAAGTAATTGTTACGGCACAAAGTTTAGCAACGAATTGAAGTAAAGTTTGGAGTTCATTAATTGCAATTAAATAGAAAGTATCTAAGGACAAGAAGACGGCGTGATTTGTTATCGAGTTTGTCGAGTAATCGCCTGGATCGGGAGTCTGCTGGCTCACTGAGATAATTATGATGTTTCTCTTACGATGTGCGAATGACGCTTTAATTATTTAGAGAGAGTAGTAGCCCCGACAGTAGTAATGTATATAATGTAACTAGTAAATGTTGTTTGTTTATATGCAATTCTTTAGTTAGTATTGAAACGGACTACCGACACTAGTATAAATGGAAAATATTTATAAACGCCCTGCAAAACTTTGACCAAAATAAAATGCATGGACGGGCCCAGTAGAAGCACATTTTTGAAGATTACAAAATGAGCGCCAGCGCTCACTTCGTTTCAGTCGGTTTCTAGCCGTAAGAAGTGAAACACGAGTCTATTGTTACGCGATAACGAAACATCTGACAAAATTTCGAATTCGTATGCTTTACCGAAGTGTAAATACACAAATAAAACTGATATCTATTTTTTGTAACTAATATACTGTACATTTTTATAATTAGGTGTTGAAGTATATGTCCGACAGTTTTGACTCGTTTTTACTGATCAAGTTCAATGGGTAGGGCCCGTCCATTCATTTTATTTTGGTCGAAGCTGCAAAAGAGCTAAACCAATTTTTATAAATCAAAGCTAAGAACACTCGCGATCAAGTCACCATTTAAACAAACAAAAAACTAAATCAAAATCGGTTCAGCCCTTTGAGAGCTACAATGCCACAGTCAGACACACATACACACAGATATACATACACACACGTTAAACTTATAACAAATAGTAATTTAGTAGCTCGTAGACGTAGTTCTTAGTCTGTCTGTCTGTTTGTTATTTAACAGATTCCATTTTCGAATTGAGCACTAAAATTATTAATGTTTGACAGAGGAATACAATTTTTGTTTTGATAAGTACCTTTTAATTTAAAGCATAAGAGATTCTTCACATGGTTTTAAAACTGACTCTAGGGCTAGTTACTCAGCCTATTCATAAAGAAGATTTAAAGCATTTACAATTCTACGTTGTCACAATTGATCTGTTACTTGTACAGCTTCTTCTATACAATCAGGAGACTCGGCTGGCGTCATATACTGCGACCAAAGTGATGGTACCCCCCCTCCCCCCCACCGCTCCCATCCCGTGTCCCGGCGTCATGTCCCGCAAACAATTAGCATTTAGATTAAACAAATAAACGGTATCGCGGCGTGACCTGAAAGAATTATCCGCTTTATTTATTATCTAATTATTTTATTTATTGCGCGACTCTCTCCGGAAGCGTGAGTTATGGAGCGGGTGGGAGCTCTACCTTTTATAATGTTTGCATCAGCTCTTGTGGGATCCTACTCTTCAACATAATATGAGTATTACAAAGTTCTCTTCTTGGAACAGTTTGCAATGTATGTCAATGCAGCGGTCGGCGTGCTCTAACATTCGGTGACAACGCCACTTGAAATACGGCGCTGTAGCTAAATAGCAAAAAAATATTTACAACATCAAAAAAGGTTTTTGGTATTTTTAACACCTCCCCCCCCCAGTCGCAAAAAAGATGTGGTATGAATTTAACGTGTGTGTGTGACATGTAGCCCTTAAATGGCTGAAAGAGATTTATATTTAGTTTATTTTGTTCGCATGGTGACTTGATGAGATAACTCATTGTTATAAGACCACACACACAAGGAAAACATACATCGAGAGTGATCTTAGCTATTATTCAAAGAAAATCAGTAACGTCGTTATGAAGTGGGTTATCTTATCACCTACCACTGTAACACAACACTACCTATCTGTTTTTGTTAATAACGATTATCGTTACATGCAGTTACTATTACAATAGTAATAATGATATCGATAAAGCAATATATATCTCGTTACCAGCAGTAGTGTGCGCCCCTGGCCCGGTCCGGTACCGAGCACGCGTTAATTAAGGCATTACGGCCCGCGGGGGACCGGCCTCTGATATTGATATACGAGCCTAATTTAAACTAACTAGTGACTAACCGCCAAATGGAAATAGCCTTCAGAGCACTATTTAGACCTGGAGCGATCTACGTTACTATGGATAATACAGAGTATAATAACAAACGTCAAGGAAGTCCGCGATCTTTAGAAACAGTTATCTTGTAGGTGTACCTACTAGAAGTAGACCAACTAAAATTGCAATGTATTCAGACTCACACAACAAAACAAACAACAACAATCAGCACCTAACTATCCTATTTTCCAATTCATATTTTATTATTTACATTATGTAGGTGGGTACTTCTTTTTTCTTTGGCTGGAATCGCGATATGTGGGTACCTTCAAATTGATATAGGACAGACGCCGGAGGTTCGAATCATAGCAGCTGTAACACAGGTTTTACCTAGCACAACTGCTTCTGATCTACCTACTAGACTCAAATGAGAATTGTAAAAAAAAAAAAAAACTAAATTTATCTTTATTTTATTATCTTTTATCTCATAACATTCTCGTGTAAATATTAATTAAATATTATTATTATTAGTTAGTATATAACATAGGTTACAAAATATAATGTTTTTTAAGTTTTTTGGAAATAAATGTATTGTATTGTATTGTAACTACAAATCTAGACGAATGAAATCCAATGAAACAATAAAATCAAAATGAAATTATTTACTCACCACGGTAAAAAAAGGTACGCATATTATTTATTTTATATATATTAAATACCCCAAGTTAGTGAATAGTGTTATTCCTGGAACATAGTTTGTAGCTTTTCCAACTCAATGTTGGGATGATGTTTTGTATCTTATACAACTTGGTTCAAACTAATTTTATTGTAATTTTATCCAAAAGTCCGTGTTCGTCCAGCTGAGGACTCGACCCGCTCGGTCACCTCTGCCGAGTTCACGAAACATACATTATAATAAAATACTACAACCTATAGTAGAATAAATTGACTGTGTAATAAAGTTGCCCCATTTACGCGTGAAGTTTGTTAACTTTCAGACCTAACTCATAAGTCGAGTTTCTAATATATGCAAAGGTAAAGTTAAGAGTTAGCAGTCTCATCAAACTGTGTCAAAGTTACACTTTCATAAAAACTTCATCTTATTTTATAGAATTCGTTTATTTACATACATCGATATAATACAAAGAATAAGGTAACATTTGAAACGCTCGGATCAGTTATTTTCTTTCAGCGCATTTTCAACAAATGAAAAAAAAAAAAAAAACATTTACTGCTATAAAAAGACCTAACAAGTTGAAAAATGTTTTTTTTTTACAGATTTTTATTTTTGCTTGTTTATCTACTCAATTTCTGTGTAGACTGAATGGTTGGCCCACAGACTAGTTAAAGCTACTACGTAGGGTTGGCCCGAGTGGACAAATTAATAAACTGTCTGTCTGTCTCGGGTAGGATCATCGTTTAATGACATGTATCCTTTACGTGTGCGAGCAGACACCGCAGACAGGCAGATTCAGTCCTAGGAATTAGTATATTATCATTAGAATTATGCAGGATGGCTCAGTGCAACTTAGCACGGTGACAAACGACGCGCTCTTTGATCTAGTTCGCTGGGTGTGCGTTCATTATTCAGTCGAAGGTAGAGTCGCCGACACTCGCCTACACTCGCCGACACTCGGGAATGTGGGTCAACTGCCTGAACTTATTCCATTTCATCCTTTTTTAGGAGATAGTGAAATTTTTGTTATAGATTAATATGTAAATTTAGTACGTATTTGCGCTTCTGAAAACTTACATTTTTGTGCTAGCTTTTCGATTGTCTGATTCAGATGGCATTGGGTAGCTAGTTTGTTCAGCTCTAGCATTGAGTTTTAAGGATTTCTCAAAAAAAACATCGTGTCTAAAGAAACTTCTTGAATCAAACTCTCTAAGGAGGTGCGGTTCATGTTTGGCGGGAAATTCAAATTTCAAACAGTTTTTAGTTTCTTGTAGCAAGGCCGGGTAATTATTGTAAAATGACACAGTATTTACAAAAATCGTTGATCGTGCTTTACATTATCATGTTCAGCTATTTATCAGTAACGCATCATATTACTTATATTTGTCAAAAAACGTTTGGAACAGCATTTTCTTTTTATTGACAAATGTAAGTAATAATTTGCATTAGGGATAAATAGCTTTACATGATTTTGTAAAAATAATAAGCAATTTTTGCAAACATCATGATTATTTACAATAATTACCCGACCTAGCTACAAAGACAAAAAAACTGTTTCAAATTTTAATTTCCGACCACACGTGAAACGTTCCACCTTAAGGTGCTATTCAAAGAGGTTGGAATGTTTTAATACTTAAAGGTTAGATTAGACAATAGTTAGTCACATTTGAATTCCTTTGGAAAGACTTTTACGCGCAGATTTTAAACGATAAAGAGAGCTTTTCCGAGCTGGTGAGGTGAAAACATACGAGATCGTTTTACAAAACATACAAAATGTAAAGTATATTATGCCATAAAATAGTATTTGTTCGTGTGACGCCCCTGACTGACCACACCTCTACAAGTACAATGTAACAAGCGTATTTTCAAGAATAAACTGAACGTCCTGCAGTTTAGAGACAATGGGTGTCCCATTTTAAAATACGATGTGTGGAATATTCACAGAGTGGTAGGTTTAAGTGGCCTATAACTCAGGTGGAGGCTGTGCCGTGTGTACGGTCCGAGGAGTGGTACGGAGGGACAACACTCGTCGAGAGCTTCGTGTTCCAGTACGGTCCGAGGAGTGGTACGGAGGGACAACACTCGTCGAGAGCTTCGTGTTCCAGTACGGTCCGAGGAGTGGTACGGAGGGACAACACTCGTCGGGAGCTTCCTGTTCCAGACTGTAGATCTATGATACGTGTGTTCCGGAGATAAGGCTTTACTTCCTCCATGGAACTATTCACATGATCATAATAAGTACCCCATCCGTTGAATTTAATATCATATATCAATCGCGATTACAGAGATAACAAGGTAAAAATACTGAACTGAAATATTTCACTTTAAGATTTCTGCTACCAGCTGCAACGTTAAGTTAAAAACCTTAGCAAAAATAATCAGCTTTGATTGAATTTGTATTTATTCAATTAGCGTGTTTAAACACCAATTACTGTAACGATCGATATAATTACAAACTTATATCAGATATTGTATAACGTATAACAATTAATATTTTTTTTATATATATATATATATATATATATATATATATATATATAATAGGTCGGGGAAAAAGTCTTTTCGTATTTTGTATGTATAAAGTTGTAGTAAAAATCTCATCGGTTGTACTGTTTGTATCTGGCTGGTTTTGATACCATTAAAAATATGACATTTTAAAAAAGGAATACAAAAAGTAAAAAGCAATTTCCCGCCATTTTTCAATTGTTTTTTTGTTCGATAAAATGAGTGAATCTAACGAAGAAATTCGATATATTGTGAAATTTTATTACAAAAAACTGAAAAATGCGACACAAGCCGCGAATAAAATTTGTGACATTTATGGACCTAATGCAGTGTCATCAAGAGTAGCACAATGTTGGTTCAAGCATTTTCAGTCCAGGAATTTTGATGTCAAAGATGAAGCTCGCTCTGGTCGCCCTGTTACGGATAAAGTCGATGCCATTTCTGAAAAAGTGGACCAAGATCGGCATATTAGTAGTTACGACGTAGCTGAAGACCTGGGGATTGACCACAAAACAGTTTTGACCCATTTGAAAATAACTGGGTATACAAAAAAACTCGATATTTGGGTGCCACACCAGCTCACTGAAAGAAACCAAATGAATCGTGTACTCATTTGCGATTCTCTATTGAAACGTAAAGAAACCGAACCGTTTTTGAAAAGATTGATCACTGGTGATGCAAAATGGATCACCTACGACAAGAATGTGCGCAAACGATCATGGTCAAAGGGCAGTGAAGCACCACAGACTGTAGCGAAACCCAGATTAACACGTAATAAGGTGATGCTGTGTGTATGGTGGGATTGGCAGGGCATCGTTCATTATGAGCTTTTACCGCCGGGCAAAACCATCGATTCGGATCTCTACTGCCAACAGCAGATGAGACTCAAACAAGAAATTGAGAAAAAACGGCCTGAATTGATCAACAGAAATCGTGTGGTCTTTCATCATGATAACGCCAGACCGCACACATCTTTGGCCACTCAGCAAAAATTTAGAGAGCTTGGTTGGACAATTAATATATTTTTTTTATATATATATATATATATAAAAAAAATATATTAATTGTCTAAATTCATTTAAAATTATTATAGTTTATGGATTTCATTAAACTTTTTAAATCTACTGCAGTTATTAGAAATAAAAACTAGGACCGAGTACATAGACAAGTACATAGAAACAAGTACAAAGACACACGTACACAGACAAGTACATACACATAAGTGCATAGATGTAAGCGAAGGAGAACAAGCAATAATTTAAGCATACTTTAGGGAGAAATCAAATATCCGTTATTAACTATTTACTTTTACGAATTACTTAATCATTAAACATTACATTGTTTTAAATCCAAAGCATCTAATAATATGATACAAGCTAGTAGTAAAGGTAGCCCGCAGCCGTGTGTCCGCCGGAGAGAACCACATTGCGTTAAACCGCGTTTCCGTTTCCGCACACAGACGCACCGCACCACGCGTCTGTGTGCGTCCATAATACATGAGATCTGAATTTAGGATTAGAGGTTAAGTGATTAGGTAATAGTTGTGTGGATAATTGATTGCGCGGCCGCGATGAATTAACTATGGCCCTCGGGTCAGCGGTGGCGTGTCGGTCGCACGCGGCTCGGGGGACCTGCCTGCTTGCTCTCTGCTCTATTGATCATATCAATGGTAACTTATCATATCCATAGATACTTCCCTTACAACTATATCATTCAATATATTCGCAGTTTAAATCAATACTGAGATATGAGGGTTGAGTGCGTCATGATACACTAACGGTAGCAATCTGTAACTACTCCGAAATAAAATATTAAGTACTTAATATATTTAACCACCTCCACCTGTCGTCCGTCTGTCCGTGTGTGAGTACATCACAGGTCACCTCCTGGAGAACATATCATTAGCTAGAGCTTGTTAAGTAGAGTATAAATATTATAGTTTTTTTTATGAGTAATAATTTTTGTTATAATTTTGACACCCTTTTTCTTACTGCGTCTATCTCAAAAAAAGCAATTATAATATTAATTTATGCATATAATTATCATGCGTCATATTCTGTATTTTAGCAAAAAATACAAAATATCAGCCAAGTCGCTTACCAATAAGTGACTTGGTGGTCAAACGCGGTAAGTTAGCTATAAAAAAAGCACGTATTGGACTCGTGATCCCGAACCGAACGCCAAAAATGAGTTGTGTGGTTGGTAGTGGTACATAACCCTCGGTGCGCGGCCGGTTTATTAATGTCTCCTAGTGAATATTAATAAACTATCCGTCAAACAAATTTCGGCACAATAGCTCTTTGGATAAATCAACCGTGAAGTAGTGACGAACAGACAGACACGGTGGAAGTATGACGATCCCGTTTTGCTACGGAACCCTACATGCGATAAACATTCCAATCATTCGTTTCGATAGAGTAACGTTACAAAAAGGTGAACAATGAAGTAAGAGTAGTTATATTTCGATTACATTTTCTGTGAACAAACTAGCTTTAAATATTTGAAACTAAATTAACAAATCCGTTTATTTTTTTAGTAAAGAAACGCTAAACTTGTCAAACAAACTAGATTGAATCAAGTGCTCGTACACACATGAAGCGCGACGCGAGTTGATCAAAGTTAGTTATTTACCCAGCCGCGCGCCCGCGCCGGCGCCGCGCCGGGCCGCGCGTATCGTGTGATCTGAATCCGCTGATATCTTACATTAATTATCTAGCGCAAACAAGTAAGCCTAGTGTTTGGTTTCCACCCCGCGCCCGCCCCACACCCCCGGGAGCTTCTGCGGGAAGTGACAGCGCAGATGGTAGCGGTGAGGTCACTCTTGCTGGTATAATAGCAATGTACTCGTTGAGAGTATGTGTCCTGAATGAAGAGAGAAACAACAAACGCATTGCAGGTTCTGTAGAAGGCATTGTGAGAAAAAAAAGTCGGAAGTTTGGTAGGACAGGTCTATGTCTAGCCGTAATCATCACGATGGCGGGATGAAGATGGCTGCCACAGCTATACAGGAAAATGGAAAGAAAAATTTGTGTGGGGGAGGGGGAGGGGGTTCATACCATACAAATTACTTAACAATTTTGTATTATTATGAATGTATCAACTATTATTATTTTCTATCTATTCATTTTTTTTAATCTATTATTAAGATTTTATTTTTTTATTTGAATATTTTTTTTTCATATTTCTTAGATCCTTAGATTTTTTTTCATAGTTATTCGTATGGAATTAAAGCTTTATTATTCATGATTATTTTCAGTCAAATACGAATTTTGAGGCATCAGTCAAGAAGTTGTGTTGAATCCTACACTAATATTATAAATGCGAAAGTAACTCTGTCTGTCTGTTTGCTAAACGGCTTAACCGATCTCTATAATTTTTTGGGAGGTAATAGTATGTATCATGAGGACGGACATCTAGGCAATTTTTTTCTGAAAAAACCACGGACGAAGACGAAGAAGACGAGGTCGCGGCTACAGCTAGTATAATATACAATGTTATTATGGAATGTGTATGAAAGGTCATAGAAATCTATTGTACAGTATAGGATTGTAAAATATTATCTACTCTTTTTTGTGACTAATAATAAACACTAAGTTTGTAGAGCACGTGACTGCACGGTCTAATAATATTATGTTGTCATCAGTAGAAGTGGTCGATCCTGCTGCCGTCTGCGTCTGCGCAATCACCTGCGAGCAGATTACGTCGCAAGGACCATCATTTTAGCATTCTCGCATGTTAGCCGCCACAGTTTATACACTCCAATCATATGTTTTTGCGCTCTACTAAACTCTCGAGCACTAGTTAATAAAGGCGTGATCGAATGATAATTTGAATTTTGAGACATAAAATCGTAATCATATCTATCCTTCTTCAGTAGAGAAACAATCTTAAAACGAATTAATAAAATTTCTATCAAGTAGTTCACGAAAATTATGAAAATGTTGAGCCAATATTAGCGGTTCCGATAAATGAAGTAAATAATTATATAGCCTATCTTGTTATGTATGTGTTGTCGCGTACTCCGGGAACTTCCGTCGCCGATACCAAACAAAATATTATTCTATGTACACAGTATCCGCGCAATGACTGTATGTATGGGAACAACATCATCTGGCAGCCCATTGTGAGCGGCGCTCGCATCTGCCCCTCCCGAACTAATTGAAACAGCGATTTGCGCCTTATCACCGGGCGATAAGGACGTCGGGCTCCGCTCCGGACTTCGTTTGACTACATTCAAATTTCTTAAGTAAAGTTTCTTAGCTAATATTTGTGGTACATTTTCAGGGAATACGTTTAATACAATCATAACATTAAATGTTGTTGCGAAGTTTGTTCCACGAAAATTGGGGTGTATCGTCGCGGGCGGGCGGCGGCGGCGGCGGCGGTGTCTGGGCGGGCGGACGAATGCTGTCGCCACATTCCCTACAACACAATTAACATCGCCAGAGCAGCGGCTGTACGAGTTTTTGTTACAGTTCACTTGTTGGGCGCCTTCCACGATTCTACCTGAAGACATGTGAAGGTACTCTCACTGCAACATACAATGAGGAGGCTTTGCCGACTCACTTCATACACATTTAAATTAACGTGTTTGAGAAGAGAAGATTGTTTTTTACACTCGATTGGTGAATTAAAAATGTTTCCTTTTAAACTTAAGGTTCATATCGTCTTTTATACTTCGCTATGAACTTGCAAGAAACGGAGGAATATAATAAAAATACTAGTACATGCCACGGTCGGGTGCGACACTGCTCTCTTCATAAACCAAGATCACTTAAATTAGTATTCATAGATCGTTTCGCGTCCGTAATATATGGGGTTAATATATGTCGCGTGTGTTTTATAAAATAAATAAATATGACGGAGGCACAATATACGGCGGTGGACGGTCGCGTCGATCCAATAATAATAAAATGTGTCACTGTCAATAAGTACCGGCGACGCGTCCTGAGCCGCCAGGGCTGCCCACTACGGGGGTGGGGTTTGATACTCAAAATGTGGTCAAAAAGTATAGTATAACAAAATTACGTTTTCTATATGACTTCAGTTTCATCTTTCTTGAACTTTCCCAAAAAAAAACCCACAAAATCTTCTATAATAATGAAAATTACATCATCATTATCTACAGCCTTGGGCCTTTAGGTATTTGCTGTGTCACCTGCCTCAGTCCTGTGCTAATCTGATTCAGTTCCGCAATTTTTGCAATATCGTCAATCCATCTATCTGCTGGACCGACGCTCCACTTACCTTGCCACGACCATCACTCTATCGCTGTCTTACTCTACTTGTCATCTTTTCACTTATCTCGTGTCCTGCCCAGCTCTATTTATTTTGCAATATGAAATTTTACTCAAATTGTAGCGCTCTTCTTATAATTGTATACGTGAGATATAAATATTATGATTTTCTTTATTGAAGATAGATCTACGTTTAGCCATCAACTCATCCGCCATCCGAATATAGAGCACGTAGATATAAAAAAAAACAGTCTAACCTTCATGATGCACATATATATAGTACACCTTGAAGGATGGCAGGGTGTTCCATTCTTGGACAGCACCCAACATAAATGTGAAACCAAATTGTTTCGTATGAATTTCTAGAATTTCTCTGTGAATAAGAAAGAAAGACTGCACACTACCACCGAGTGCAGTCATTCTACTTATCCTATAGTAAAAAAAGGAGATTGCAATAAGGTAATGAAACTCTTGCGCGCACTCACCGAAAGGTATCCGGTAGAAAATGGACATACATACTTCTTTATTACTGCGCTAGAGATTTAATAATTATGTAGGAGTTCTTTGTTTCTTTGGATTGCTATGATTATATAAATCTTGTGTAATCCTGAACACTTCCTGTATTACATTCACGGAAAGGTTTTTTTTTGTAATGGCAACCCTAACTCACCAATATCCTGCAATATTTCACCTCGCAGCACGTCACGCGCGGACCGCGTGTCGCTGCGTGCCGCTGCGTGCCGCGCGTCACGCCGGCGCCGCTGCGACGACGCGCAGCTGCCGCGCTGTCGCTCCGAACACCAATCTCAGTTATTTATGGCACGTTACTGAAATATCCTTTATGACCTGTGGAAAATGGGAGAAATATAATCGAGTTCTCTGCAAAGTAGGTACTGCTATATAATATAATTAAAATAGAGTTAATTAAGTAGTCCTAAATGAAAATTAATTTCAGGTAGAGTGCCCAAAATGCTGGCCGCGTTGCCTCGCTGGATGGCGAGGCTTACTTTCTGACCCAAATATAGGCCAGCATTTTGGTCACGCAAAGAAACTTTTAGTCTCCCCGACAAATCCTTGAAAATTTCGAAAGCACTTGGCCCCCACGGTCCAAGTGTTTCTACCCCAAACGGCACAAATAAGTAACCTCTGTCAAGGCTGGAATATTTGCGCCGCTTGAGGCATTCAGCCGCGATAGCCGCGCCACATGCCTGCTTTGAAGTCTCTGGAAGGTGAGACGGTGCCAGTGTATCAACACATGTAGCGTCCCACACTAAAGGCCGTCCCATCTTCCAGGGAATGAGAGTCATTCCGTCGGGTCTCTTACCGTCGTCGCGAAGTAGGCCATTCGGTTCCAGAACGGCTGCAACACCGGCGCTTCCAAAAGCCCGACGGATGACATCATTCAAGTTGCTGTGGCGCGCTATCCGACCGGCACTCCTATTGCAAGATAAACCGTGGTGACCGAGGCTATCAACTTTGTCACCGCATGCACATCGGTGAGGAACGACACAAGGTGCACCGATGCGCAACGAAATGGCTACCCGGAAAGTGTTATTATCGAGTAAATTTCCCAAATTATACGAAGGAAGTACCTGCAGCCAAAGACCCGATTCCCAGCGACAAACAGCTAGGAGACGTGCTCGCTCTGAAGGAGTGCTGGACGTTTGAAGTAAGGAATTCCGTTCCAACTCACAGAGCGGCATATCCCACTGCTTTTGGGAGGACGGGTTCCTGGGCAGGGTTGTATTTGGGCAGGCTATTTTCCAAGCATTCATAGCCTCAGTCAAAAAGGAAATTTCCACAGTTCCTAAACTGGATGATAGAATCAAATTTACTAATTTTTCCGTACTTTTGACTGAGGACAAGAATGCGGGTAATGATACAATCGAAATTTTTCTGACACCTATGCCTCCATACCGAATTGGTAGCGACGCCTGGCACCAGCTGCGATCTTCCAAAGACATGTTTAAAATGGTAGTGAGCGTACCCTTAATAATGTTGTCCAGTTTTTGTAAAAGCTCAGAGTGATTCCAAAGCTGGCAACATCGCAAGGAATACGTAAATTTTGGTACAAATAAGCAATATTTAATAATAACAAAAGCCATGTGCATATTAATTTTTGAAAGCCTATCCGAAACAGCATTGAAATTTTGAATTTTTTCCTCTACAAAATCAGGTATAGACTCATTGAGGACTGGTGAACCCAGGAGGCGAAGTGAAGTAATATCAATGATTTTGATGTTTGGAGCCAAGGAACTAAATTGTTTGATAATATCATGTTTTGATGTACACTTTGTCGAGATGTATAATTCACATTTTGAGAAATTTAATTCCAGGCCAATAGTTTGAAATTCTGCAATTAAGGTTTCTAAATCTTTAAAAACAGTATCAGCGTCGCCTCCCAAAGTTCCATCGTCTAAATACCATACGTTAAATTTAGACTCCAGACGTTTAATGATGGGATGAATCGCGAGACTGAAAATAGCCGGTCCCAGAGGATCACCCTGCTGACAACCCACTTCTGATGATAGGAGGTCGTTTCGATACACTAATTTTGAATGTTTGCCATAACATTGCCAAAGAAATGGATACAGATCTGGGATGTTGCTTTTGACCTCCGTCAACAGGGCACCTCTATCCACGGAGTTGAAGGCGTTTTTAACATCCACCTTCAGGACGACGTCCCCTCCATTATTAACTAAAAATGTCCTTAGTGCGTGTACAGCCGCCTCACAACCTCCACGCGAACCGAAACCTAGCTGCGTCGGTTGAAAGTAAGGAGAAAGGTGCTGCCTTTTTAGTCTGCAGCAGATTTTCGCTGTGAGACGACGGTACGTAGTGCCAACAGCAATAGGCCTTATACCTCCATCTTTTTTCTTGAGTGCACAAAGGTTTGCTCCATATAATAGCTCGGTAATATTACTGTTGACACTACCTGCCAGCATGTAGTTTACTAAATTGGTCAGTGCTACAGTAAGACTTTCACCTGCGCTGCCGCTAGCACCACCAACTAGGTCTTTGAGGTGCTGCGGCGATAAAGCATCAAGTCCGCCAGCAGACCCACTTTGGAACGATGAAATACCACCGATGATATCCTCGGTGGTAACAATCGGGAAGCTGTCGTTGTCGGTGTCAGGGGGTAGTGGTAGGTTTAAATTCGTTGCCGCAGGTGGATGCTTAGAACGCAGAGCTGCAATTGTGTCCAAATTATTAGGTGCGACTGTATCATTGGAGAACAATAGACGAGCTGCTCCTCTTATGTCACCGTCCCCTAATTTATTTTCTATCTGGTGGTATGGAATGGAATTTATTGATGGCGAAGAACGTGTGAAATTGGAATGCGAGTGGAGTAAGGCGATATTACTTCCAGCTACAAATTGGGCATTTGCATTCACACAGTTACGTTTGATTTTAGATGTTATTGAAGAATGATCTGAATTGATTTGCGGAACATGTAAAATACGGTAAGGAAATGTCAATAAATGTTCCCAAGCTTGCTCTGAGTTTTCTGCTACTGCGTTCCCGATGTCAGTAGCAAGACATTGTGCTACCGAAATACGAGCGCCCCGGGGAATGCGTCTAATAACTGGTAGTTCAGCTTTAAATTTCGCTAAACGCGACCAAAGGGGCTGGTTTTGCAGGACGCTCGCATTCAGTGGGCCCACCTGAGTACCATTTGTGGTCTGTTGTTCAGTCTCTAGCCGTTTATGTACTTTTCCAATGTGGATTCTCAGGCCTCTGGAGGTTTGAAAGGAGCGAGGTTGGGAACATTCATTGCACACAAATGTTTCGTCCAATGATACAGTGGTAACTACATTTCCGCTAGCCATAAGATGGTTTTGCCGGGGTTGACTTGTACCTATATATATAAAACATACACAAATACCTACCAAAAAAATAATAACAAATAACATACAAAATTAGTCCAAAACACAAAACAACAAATTTTCACAAAAATGACATCGGTGACACCGTCACTGCCAGGCCTGGGCTGGAATCCGCTACTCCGCAGGCGCGAGCTCACCGCCCGCAGGCGCATCACCGCTGGGCGCAGCTGCGCCGCCGCGGCCCGCCATGGAGACCGTTGCTACAGACGCGGGGCGCAGGTGTTCTCCGTTCCGAACGAAATATATTTCGCTGTCTCCTCCGTCAAAAGTTTAAGTGTCCCATAAGAATTTTTCTTTTGCTCTGTGATGTGTTCTTGCTAGTTTATTAATTAGTTAAATAAAAACACATGTTTAAATGCAAATACTATGCAAAGCAGGGCTTTTTACCAATTATATTTAAATTATTTAAAAAGCAAAAAAATTATTCAGTCTTGACATCAATGACATCTTTTTATTATGTGGAAAATTAAATGTCCGAACCAGCCTATAAATAAACTTCATGATCGCTTTCATTTTGTCTTTTACGGGATCATTTGTTTGTTTGTTTGTGATTTTACTGCATTTGTATCTCACTGGAGTCACTCTTCACTAAACAGTTAATTTGTATAGGAGTCACTCTTCACTAAACAGTTAATTTGTATAGGAGTCACTCTTCACTAAACAGTTAATTTGTATAGGAGTCACTCTTCACTAAACAGTTAATTTGTATAGGAGTCACTCTTCACTAAACAGTTAATTTGTATAGGAGTCACTCTTCACTAAACAGTTAATTTGCATTTAATTAAGAGCAAGCATTTGGACTGAGTAGAATACAGAATTGAATAAAATAAGTTTGGGGTAAAGGTAGCGTTTAAAAAAAAAAACAGCGTAGTCATTTGTTTTCGCATGAATATTTAAAATATCCCGTTTTTCTTACACATACAGGCTAGTGGTCCGCATGATGGTAAGCGCAAACCGTCGCCTGTGGACACCTGCACCACTAGCGGAGTTGTCGAAGCTTTGCCAGCCCAGAGAGATGGTGTAGATATCTATTTTTAAACGCTTTATGTTGATGGAGGGAAGGCACACCCTGCAATCCACAGAATAAAGTGGCGGCAGAACCACACGGTGTGGGATTTCCAGCTTTGAAAGATTTGGGGGTGAGCATTTATACGTATAATAGTTATCATAGCTTACAAAATTAAACATTAAAGCAGTAGGTTAAACACTGTCCGCGGCGGCAAGTTGTTACTAAGTTCGGCTGTATGTTTGTATGTATGTTTGTATAAGTTGGTAAAGCTGCTTAAGTTTCGGTCACTCGCGCTAATCCTACTTATCCATACAGCCGCGTCTGACGTCACACCATCGTACCGCGGAGTCACGCGCGTGTGAGCTAGTGCGCTACTTGCTACACTTATAAGTAACACTAACAATTATAAATGTGAAAGTTTGTGAGTATGAGTGTGTGGAAATACTCACTTAATTTTGTAGTAACTGAAATTTTATACGGATCTAGCAGGTGTAGGACAACATCGCGAGGAAACCGGTACATGCAACAATCTCAAAAAGTTTAAAACCATATGACATCATGCGTGCACATGCACTGAGTAATATTTAGTTTTAAACAGGTAGAGCGCACCAGATCTGTCACTTTGGCACCTACAATCGTTGACATTTCTTTGTTGACATTTTTGATCTTGAATTATGAATCAGGGTCAACTACATTACTAAAGTTTGTTCCAGATTGGTTCTACGCTCACTTTACTAGCAGCCTGCTCGACAAACTAAGCAAGTGTAACCAACCAATCGAGCAGGTATCATCATCAGCAGGTATCATCATCAGCAGGTATCACATGTGGACCTAAATACAGCAAAATAGACATAAACAACAAATAATATAAAAAACTTATTAAGTAATGTACATAACTAGAACTACGGAAAAATTCTAAAGCAATGAAGCTTTCCGAACAAAATGTGTCCTACTTGGACGACCATTTCCTGGAAAGCATGTATTTATTGTTAAAGGAAAGGAAGCAAACACGAAAGCTTTTCTGTTCGAAGCTTCGATAGCCGATATCGCGAAATCAATGACATAAAAGCGCAGGAACGCCGAGCTCGCTGTAAATATTTAACGCGGCGTTAAGCTCGCTTTATTCATCGTTAATTCGCTACGAACGGCCGTTAATCTCTCGTACCCTTCTATCGTGTCATTTTTATTTTTTACACTTCATAAAAGTGTGTACTTATGTGCTTTTGATGAAGAAATCAAACGATGTTATTGTTGTTTTTTGGATCTTAAAAAGTCTCACACTCATCTGAACCCAAGCTAAGCAAAGCTTGTATAGGTAGCGGCACGTAAGTTTGGCGCTGAGCGAAATGTGGAGGGATAGCTGCGCATGGGTACAGTCACGAATATAATGCAATTATAACTTTAATTGATATAACCAAATAATTTTAAGAACATATGAGCAAAATACTCGTTGCTTTATCAATCTCACTTTTTATTTGCTTTAAAGAATCAATCAATTCATTGGTTTCTCTTTTAACAAAACATTGCACGTCATACACCATTTTCGTGCCCATCTTTTCAAAACAGTATTTCTTCTAGGCATATTCACTATCTACTAAAAATACACTAATATAAAAACCAACAATAACAAACGAACTCAAACATAACAAAAAACAATAACAATGAACGGCAAAGACAATACAATTTAGAACGCGACTGTTCAGTCAGAAGTCCGCGGAGCGTCGTATCGGGGCGGGGGACGGAATACGACCGGCTGGCCAACTGGCGCTACGCACGCGCACCCTTCGTCCCTCTGGCCCCCCTGTGATACCTATTTTTCTACTTCTGCGCAATGACGGTCAGCGCTAGAGTTTCGTGCCGCTACTTGTACTATGGCTGCCAGAGACTGATATACTTACATATATATATATATATATATATATATTCAAATACATACTCAAATAGATATTAACACCCAGACATAGAATAAACACAAATGTAATCTCTTTAAAAGCCGGTTTAAATAATACGTTTTTAAATATTTCAAGTCTGTAATTTTTACCACATCAAACACCTATCCGGTAGCCCATTTTATTGAAATATTAATTTGCTACGACATTATAGTACTTTCATAGCGAAGTTTTATTTCGTAGCCGTCGTAGCGATGTAGCCACGTCGTAGCGACGTAGAGTCGATAAATACTTGCGTGTCAATGTCCATTGAAAAGAGTTCAACGGGAGTCTTCAATCAAAATACAAAGTTATTAACGCATCACAGTAATGTCTTAGATTTATTTGTCCAAGTTCGTTGGTCTTACTGAAACTGTTGAAGTATATTATGTACCTAGTCTATGTGAAGACAATTCAAGGATATCCCACAAAAAAATCATGTAGTAGTTTGTAGTGGTAGGACTCTTTTGCATGGGTCTGCCTGGGGAAGTACCACACCTTTGCCAGTTATTCAACCACCAAGCAGTAGAGTGCAAACACTACTGTGTTCCGGATTGAAGGGCAATGTTTCCAGCGAAATTACAGGGCACACAGAGATTTGACATCTTATATCTTGGGGTGACGAGCGCAGTGCATTGCCATCCAGGGTTTTGAACTGTTGAAGTTCAAAGTTCTGAGTGGTGTTGAGCTGTTATGGGCAAGCCTGAAGAGCCACCAGGCGAGCGACATCGCTCGTCTCGTCACTGTATCATAAAAAAAAAAAATGTAATTGTATGAATTTAAAACTTCCTAAGATTGGTTTGCTTTGCAATTGTTCAATCGATTCAGATCATTGTACTTAATCACAATTTCCCTGAGCTAGAATGCAAATCTATCGGCACTAGCGTTGCGACCCGACACCGTTCGTGCGGTGTTCGTTACCAATTACCGTTGTGATTTGCCGTTTGCGTACCTACAGAGAGACCTACAGACTAAATATCAAAAGAGGGCAAACTGAACATAAACCCTATGTTCATTGCTTGACAAGTAACCACCGCATATCTATAATATATATCTATATATATCTATAATGTCTGTTTAAATATCAAAAAAATGATTTATTTTATCAAATTTCATAAATATATTGATGCATTTTTTAATATGACTTATAAAAAATATGCATTTTTTTTATATGATTTATTAATAAATAAAATATCATCATCATCATCATCATCAGCTAGAAGACGTCCACTGCTGAACATAGGCCTCTCCCTTTAACCTCCACACTGAACGACATCCTGCCATCTGCATCCACTGGATGCCCACGACTCTCACAATGTCGCCCCGCGGTTTCATCCACGTGGTGATGACAATCGGTGATGATCAAATCGATGACGACGAAAAGTAGCCTATGTGTTAATAAAAGATATAAAAAGATATAATTTTTTTTTTTTTTTTTTTTTTTAATTAAAAAAAAAATGTTAGTGTCTGGCCGGCACCCGTACTAGTAATGTAACTGTGCTACAGGCACCGGAGCCTTCCGTCTGACCACTATTAATTGTAACAAAAATTTTCCACATAAATTTAGAAAGAAAATTAAAAAAAAAAAAAAAACGAGTTTTAACAATTTGACACTATATAAAAAAAAAGGAATGTAAATAATTAAGATTTACGTACATCAGGTATTAGATATTAAGTTTATCATATAATAAGCATGCAGTGTAGTAAACCTAATGTAAACAAGCATAAGAGGAGTGTGTGTGTGCGTGTGTAGATGTGTATGTGTGTAAGTGAGTGTGTATGTGTGTGTGAGTGTGTATGTGGGTGTGGGTGCATGTGTGTGTGTGTGGGTGTGAGAAAGGGGTGTAGGTATATGTGTTTGTCTAAGTGTGATGCATCTCAAAGATACTCCATGACTCCTTAGAGTCAGGGTCCCAAGATACGATAAGAATGTGTGATTGTGAGGTTATCTGTGGGAGAGAAGGGAGAGTTTGACAAGTGTGAGGGGGAACGTAACTGTTAACTAACAATACCTAATAATTTTTCGGTTTCATTGTAAGATAAGGTCTTAAGCCATAGTTCCACGCTTGATTTAAAATCCTTTTTCCTCCTTTTAGTCCTGTTAATACAGGACATAAGCAATGTATATTCCAAATTTAATCCAAATCCATCTAGCTGTTTCTGCGTTATTGAGTAACAAACATCCATCCATCCATCCATACACCCATTCATCCAAACATTCACATTTGATATTAGTGTGATATATTACGCATGCACGATAATATATTTCCACGTGTTCCAACTACTGAGCTGCAGCGCACGGGGGGGGGGGGGGGGAGGGGAGGACCTTGGACGTTGTCTTCACTTCACTGAGGTAACTCATTTTTTTATGTTTATTACATTAAAAAAATTTACTTACCGTAATTACAACCTTTCTACGTCCGATGCTCATCTAAGTGTAAGTGAAAGTCTTGTGAAGGTGAAAGTCTTCTACGTACGTATTTCGATATGTTAAGAGTTGTTTTAACATTTTGTTACTAAGAAGAGGAAAGTCATAGATATTATATTTATCTGACTACGGCTTAGTACGTGGCACGAACCCTCGACAAATAAACTCTTGTGTGTGTGTGGATTGGAGATAGTAGGAGAGCTGTAGGATATTGTCCAGTCTCGCTGCTCGTCATCCAAGATCCAGGAAGACGGACAATCGGCGCGAGCAGAGCCGCGGGCCGCACCCTGTATAGTATAACTTGCACATTGTGACAAACAGGTTTATCTCACTGGTTATATCTGAAACGCACACAGAGATTGCTCACTGAGTCCCCCGCGGCGGATTCACGTTAACATGGTAGTGGGGGTCATTTACCATATAATCACAGAATTTAATTAAGTGCCATTCGCTGTCTACCGTCGGAAGTAAGTGGAATCAGATCTGAGACATGTGAATAATAGCTGCGTCTGCGCGAGGACAATCTCTCAGGACTTACGGCTATCTGTTTTAAGAGCGCGACCGCAAACTGTATCTCGTCACGTTAAGATTCACGTTCGCATGATTTTCCGCACAGCGCTGCTTCGAGCCCGCGTAAGCGAGGTAGTCATAAGGACCTGTACATTTATTTAATCGCGAATAAACGTATGCTATGTCACTCTTTGGCCCTCTAACTAAGCTTAATTATGTTTTTCATTATCTAAGCATATTTGTTTAGGTATAATTACTTATTTATTGTTTGATTTGTATATTAGCATAGTTTATATATTAGCATAGTTTAAATTTGTTTAGGTTAACCTACAGCATCGCATTAGTTTTTATTGTATATTTTTTGTTTTGCAGCCCCGTTTGCCCGGTTGGTAGTGAACCTGCCTTGTACGCTTGGGGGCGTGGGTTCGATTCCCACCTAGGACAAACATTCACGTGATGAACATTTGTGTTTGTCTATATCTGGGTGTGAATATCTATTTAAGTATGTATTTAAAATTGTATATGTATGCATATCAGTGTCTGGCAGCCATATTACAAGCTTTGCTTATTAGTTTAGGGCCAAATGACCGTGTGTGCAGGATTGTACCGAATATTAACTTTTTTTTAAATTTACTTAATGAGAATCAACATGATGTTTGAACACAATGAAGGAGCGATGGTGGCTGAGCGGTAGTAAGTGTGCTTTACAATCTGACAACATCCGGTTCGAACCTCGGCCCTGCACCTATGACTTATTTAGCACATTAATAAATATTAAATGGATAGAAACTCTTTAGTGTACATCAGAAATACTCAAATGTCGTTCTTAAGTTCTATTTCGTAGGTTAAGTAGTAGTCGAGATTTCGAGACGAGTCAGTGAGTCAGCGAGTGTGTACGTGGTAGATATTTCGCGTTTTATTTATAAAGATTGAAAAATGGCCTCTACATTGTACAGCTATATTTTTTGTAACACCTTCTTAGAGGTGAACTTGGCAATAAGTTTTCATGAAACAAAAATGACTATAATAAGAAAAGCGGCAAACAGACAGACGGCCCTGATGGTAACTGCTGCCTACGGACTACACTAGTTATGTTGTCGATGCGTTGTTAGTCTTAAATATACAACGCCGGGTTACAAGTTATTATTACCTCACAAACATTTGGATACCACACATTTATTTAAGTTATTTCACAAAGTTCAATGTATGCACAATTTAATTTTCTCACTGCAATTGCTACGAGAACGCCTTCTTACCGATTATCAATTGCCATCAAATTAGCCGCGGAGTGATATTAAGACGTCACGCGACAAAAAGACGGCGCCACCTCGCATCACGGCCGCGTACCTACGAGACGTTTAATACGCCTAATGGACGACACGTGGACTACGTGTACATTTGTTTCGACGTCATGTCTTTTGGCAGTATGAGCCAGACATTTTCATACACAAAAAAAAGGTAAGTTGGGCGATATGGAGGCAAAATAAATAACAAATCAGGGAATGGTGATAGTAATGAAATTTACTATGTTCTCGATTACGATTGCTAGCGACTTGTAAACGTAACAAGCCGTCCTGGGACCTTACAGAGAAACGTTGCGCGACAGCAATCCGTATCTTGGTGCATTAAGGTTCACGTTCGCGTGGTTTTCCGTTTATAATAGTACCCATCATTTCTGATTTCTGTTTCTGAATGTATTATAAAAAAACCCTGTATTATTGTACGAGGTAAATGTAATTGATCATATTGTTTTTATCGCAATAAACAAAAATAAATGAATTTAATAATTATGAACAACAACTTTTAGTACGATCATTGACACTCGACAAAATGTATGGAAGAGCTGATATTTTTTTCTTGATTTCAGAGTTTGGTCCCATGTAAAAGTTAATGATGACATGAGATTAATAATGTTGAGTATAACGAATGAGTATTTCCACGTAGCCCTCTATAACGCAATGTAGAAAAGTTAGTATGGTATGGGTTAGTATGCGAAATACACAATCATTTTACTAGTATCTGATTAATGTTGCGTCTGCGCAGGCGGCGGAGACTGACCACTGTGCCAGCTGCCGTATCCGGTCATAGCTTACCAGCACAACACACAGCCGACACTGAACCAAGTACATTGTTACTGTTCCAAGTAAATAGTAATAAGTAAATAGTCATAATCATAATCATAAATCATTTATTTGGCGAAAGAGTTACAAAAACATTGGAATAACAAATTGGATTACAAAATATCAAGTATGTCACAAACAAATATGAGCTTCGGATCCCTAAACTAAGCTGCAGCTTGTGCTTCAGAGAATAAGTAAATAGTAATAAGTATAGTTCCAAGTAAATTGTTACTGGCCCTGGTCACAGTAATATCCGTCTCGCATTCCACAACTGCTGGAACTTGCAGGACTCTGGACTCTATAAATGCAACACTAATTTAGAACTGCTAGTTTCAGTTCAGATTGTTTCATTAGTTCGTAGCATTCAGATCGTGCTTGGAATTATTTTACTTAATAGGTAACCACTGTTAGTGTTGTTTGAACCGCGGACAACGGAAGACAATTAGCTGCATCAATCGTGGCATCAACGCTTTCTTTAAATAGTACTCCGAATGTGACATTTTTTGTGATATGTTGCCTGCTATTCTGAAGTTTATTTTGACTTTATGTGAATATTTTATATGACTCTTATATTTTATGAATATAATTTAAACTTACTGTAATATTTATAATTGACATCGACATTGTATATTTGGACTAATCTTATAATTTTTAATAATGTAAACTAGATAACAAGTGATATTGGCGTTAGTCATTCTTAATATAACTTTAAAATAAACCTGCTATATAACGCTCGAAATATAAAGAATAAGGAATATCTAGGAATTTCAGAAGTACATTTTTTGCGAATGCTTTACTCTGCCAACTACAAAACAAATCCGAATAAAATCACATATAAAACCGTCGGCACAAAAAGGTAAGCCAACGAGCACCGGAAACAATGCGCGTACATAAAAACACGGACTAGTGTAGAACTAAAGTGGCTCCAGCACGGTCCGGGACTGAGGGAGAGAACGCACTACTGCTTACTTGTTAGCCATCTCTTCAATACATTCATTTATATCTCTTCCATCAGTGAACGTGCAGAGAATGATCGACTTACATTATAACGGAGAGCATCGATAGAATATCGACGATAAAATTAAATCAAAACACATAGGATCATCAACAGATGACCAGATAAATATAAATTATCTAACTATAGTTATAATATTAATTCGTTTACAGACAATGAATACGTTACACCATCAAAGTATGACATTTTGCACAAGTGTTCATAAGTGTTCAGTGTGTTTGTATGGGAGTTAGTTTTTTTTATATAAGCATGGAAGTTGTTTTTAGACTTCTGTTTAGTTAGTTGTGTGTATAGCAAAAGTATATTCGTTTAAAAAAAAAGTTAAGTATAACAAATGTCACGGACTCTGATGTCTGTGGACATGCATATAATTTAAAAAAAAATATCATAGTTAAACTGTTTTTGGGAAGAGAGTAGAAGAGATTGGAAGGAACCTGTGAGTAAGTAAGCTAGACAGGAGTATCATAAGAGCGTTTGATTGAGCTGAGCTGAAGCGGATTGGACGCGGGATGAGAGGATGGTGAAAATCGGAAGGGAGTGGGATAGCCATGGGATGGGACGAGATTGAAAGATAAAAGACAGGTCGGGACTTTGCTACACGTACGAACTAGTGGGCAACAGCTAGTTATTTATAAAACATTTGATAGATCGCAACACGCGCAAGCGACGGAAGACTATATATTTTTTATTTTTTGATGTCTCATCGTGCTGGAAGTCATCTACACAACCTAGGTCGTATAGTTAACTCTTCGGTCACATTGTGACTCTTAAGAAGTTGTGGGTTAATGCACGCACAGCGACCTGTGATACTATCCACGCGAGGCACTGGGAGGAAGCCCGTGCAGGCTTGTAAAATGTTCCAGTGCGGTCTCACCTTAAAGCTAAATTTCATGTAGCGTCCGTATGTGGAGGCGTTCGGAGCGTTCCCGCGCGGCGACACATTGTTACTGCTACAGCGAGTGGACGAATATTCCCGTATTTAGTTGAGTGCTGAACTGTACACAGTGTAGGTACTCCACAGTACGACTCCTACAACTGTTACTGTGGATGTAGCATACATGTACGCATCTAATACTGACCAAGAACTAAAAGCTGCAGTGAAAAACAAGTGATATAGTCCTGCAAATTGTCGGTATCATAACAGGACACTGCTGCAAACATCTTTTCAAAATTGGGATTACAGGCAGACCTCTGTATATGAGGATGCATGTAGTTGGAGGAAAATAGAGTATAGAATGCAGCATAGTGGCGGAACAATGAAGTAACATCCTCGGGTCACTGAGGACGCTCTGGGAAGCCTGCGCCGGCGTCAGCGCGCTCCTGTCCTTCCTAAAGGAGACCAAGTGGCTTAACTAGCTGCAGCCAGTATTCGCAAGTTGTCTCAATTGCAGAAAACGCTCTATTCACAATGTATATGTCCGCATCTAAGGTTAGGGTTGATTCATACAATGTCCGCTACTTGTACTCGCTCAGACCATGACGTTGATTATAGACCCAAGAGTGATTTTCAGGTAAACGGTTCATAATAATATAAGATCTGTAGCATCATGCTGGACCATATATATGGCTGTTCAGACTTGCGTTAGTTCTTGTAAAACTGTACCAGGTATCAACTTGACGGTATGCCCGGGCACGATGTCTAAAGTGAAAAGCGATGTCCAAGAGAAATGATATTATGATACGTACTTACACAAAATGAGATTGTTCCAATCAAATAACTTGCAATAGAAAGTTAATTAGGTAAGTTCCTAAACGTGTTACTGAGGAGTGTACACTGTTGGTCCGGGCGGCGGGCGGCGCGGGAGGGGCGGGCGGCGAGGACAAACTGCACGGTAATTTATGTGCCACGCGGGAAATTACCGGCGCGACGCGGGTGCGATACGCCGCCCGCCTAACGAACGCATTGTGCGCCGCCCTAGCGCAAAAAACACAAGTTAAGCGCCTAATTGGCTTCGATAGTGACTAATAAATAATCGCAGCCATATGATATCACGCCGCCGCTATCAGCCGATCTTTGTTTATTATTATTGGCTCGTTCGAGGTCAACAGACCTCGTCCACGGGCTGTTCCGACATCGATTTCGTTCCACCAATTTTCATATTTAAGATACCGCAAAGAGAATTCATATTTGAATTTCACAGCAATCGGACAGAGTTGAAGTAACAGGATTTTCCTCCTCCCCCCCCCCCTCTCCTGCGAGGAGACGTTAAAAAGTATGTTACTCGTTTATTGGTGTTGTTTGTTCTACGATGCTCACGGAGAGGCGCTAGTTTTTGTTTTGATGGTGTCGGTGAAGAAGTTTATATCTCTCTGATCTCTCTTAGCGAGTTATATTTTTACTATTTATCCTGAACATGAGCTTGGGTGAAATACGAAAATTTATGTAATAAAATAAACAGCCCTTCGCTTTCTTATACAAAAATATCAACGATAATTGTTCATAATGTCAGCATTGAGCTGACACACACACATGACAAAATCAAATCTTTATGAGACGTGACATAACTTTACAGATAATATGCTTATAGGCGGATATACTTATGAACTTTTAATATCATTTTTATACAAGATTAAAATACAAATCTAGTCTTTATCTATTGTCATCAGAGAGTTGGAAGTAGGTGTTAGATGGTAACTCCTCCCGTGATCCGAGACACGAGAGACAGCGAGGGTGGCGCCCGCGGGAGCAGCCGCAGCCCTGCGACTACAGACACGCCACAGTACTCCCAGCTGTGGGACACGGCACCGAGTGCGCAGCAGTCGCTTCCTAACAATAAGTGACGCGGGCGCGCCACTCACATCCTTGCAAACTACTATAAACATTCAGATATACCCATTCACTGCCTCTAAAAATGCAGGCGTGTTACTGGCTCAACGCATAATCATTGTTATTCAGCGTGGTAATGCCGCCAGCATGCTGGGTACACTGCCAACTGATAGTGAGCTTGGCATTTGGATTGTCTTTAGACCTTCAACGGGCTATTGGCTGTGGTCTATGGGCGAATGTTTTTATAGTGTTAGTGATGGCTTGTATTTTCTATCTATACATAGATATTATATCTATACATAATTATAATTAAAACGTTGAAATAAAAAAATCTGTAATTGCAATACATAATTATATATAAAAACACATATTAAAATAAGCACCTGAACACGTTAAGACAGTTTTTAGAATTTTTGTCTGTTTGTTTGTCCACGCACATCTCCTAAACCACTGGAGGGATTTAAATGCGGTTTTCACGAATATGCTTAGCTATGACCAGATTGAAGTATAAGGCTATGTTATTTTGCGCAAGGGCCGGATTAATGAAGTAGGTTTCCGATGGAATGGTGGCCACGTGAGGGTGAGCGCAGCCCCAGAAGACCGCCCATTTAATGTTTCAACTGAACATTTATACGTTTATAGAAAACACTAGAAAAAAAAATCTGTTCTGAAACGCATATCGGGTGCCTTTGTCTTATAAAACGTAAATATATCCCAACAAAGAACAGATATCCATCTGTAGCAAGAAGCGAGACACGTCATCAAAATGTGTAATAAAACATCCCGTCGGCATCATCTGTAGAGTAGTTCGGCCACCTCTGTCGGTTCGCAGGCCGCTGCATAACCGACACATATTCAAGCGGCTCATCTCGTGAGATGCACATTTGCCCCTTCTCGCCCCCTCCTTGCCCCGCCGACCTCTTTGTACACCCTCTTAGGATATCACCTTGCCACTTTCTGTTTACCTGAACTGGGAATATTTTAAGGCTTTTCATTTTAGCTGACATTGGAATTGTGCGATTGTTGCGAAAGGTTTGTTTTGCTGATTATTTACGAACTATGCAGCCTTTTAGTCCTCACTGTTCAATACAGACTGATTAGTGACTGTGAGATACTCGCAATCAGAAAACTGTAAATAATATAATTGCATCAGTAGGTACCATGTAGATACTGTACCTAACCTACCATTCACTGGAAAAAGGACTTCAAAAATCCCATTCATCATCATTTAACAGTCAGCGTGCTTGGAAACATCCTTACCTCATGGCACCTATGTTTTCTAAGAAAATAAGTGATAAGTAATGTTAAAACTAATACAATACTTAAATTTCATATATTGAAACATATAATTTACAATTGGCTGTCTAATTTCGACTATCTCGATTTATTTAACTAGGTTATGCGACTAAAGCATAGCCAGATTAAAAAAAAAAATTGTAACGTCCGGTTCGTTTTATAAAATATGATTTTAAGCAATTTCAGTTTTTGTATAACGTAGGACTTAACTGTAAAACTTTTTATATTTGTTATTGTGCCTTTGTAAAATATTGCTTTTGAAAACAGTGTTTTCACTAAAGCAAAAGGCAGAAACAAAAAAAAAACTACAAAAATATTTCACCTTAAATTATTTTAATGTATATTGTAGTATATTTTGTAGTGTTGTTTGTAGACATTTAAATAGGTAGGTATATATATAATTACTCGACGATTAAACCTAGCACTAGATCAAGCCTTAATTACTAGACCTTAACCGTTACATTTGAATTTCGAGGGCTAATTCACCGACAGTCTGTGTTATTAGATTTAGTCTAATTCGGTTTGATAACAGTTGTAGTGTTAATTTATGGGCACGCTAATTATTACTTTGCGTGAGGAGAGAACGGCTCGGACACGCGACGACCGCAACCGCAATCGGACTGTCTACGTCTGTTTTCAACAGGGGCTTTCTAAATGTAAAGTGATGAGATAAGTGAATCTTGTGCTTAATGGTAAGGGCCGCACTAGCAGCCCATGCATCCTTGCAGTCGTATCATCGCGCTGGCAAACTCACCATGTCATTATAACTTCTCAATACATCTTAAACGTAATTCAATGTTTGACTATAAATACCACTGTTGCAACTCTTTATCCACATTTCTGTTGACAAACGAAGCAGTATGAGTGACTTTAAAGCTTGTACGCCATCTACATTCAAACAGGGGTCCAAAAATTTTCCTACAAAGAACGTTAAGTGGATCATCATTTCAGCCATAGGACGTCCACTGCTGGATATAGGCCTCCCCCATCGATTTCCAAAGGGACCGGTTGGAAGCGGCCTGCATCCAGCGTTTTCCTGCGGTCTTTTTTAGGTCGTCTGTCCATCTTGTGAGTGGACGTCCTACGATGCGCTTACCGGCCCGTGGTCTCCATTCGAGAACCTTTCGACCCCATCGGCCATCTGTTCTGCGTGCTATATGCCCTGCCCACTGCCACTTCAACTTGCTAATCCGGATAAGTGGATAACTTCAATCAATTAAAACCGTTCTGTGAATAAAATAAAAATGCAAACTTCGTGTAACTATCAAACTCTTTAACTGGAGCTAGTAATAGTAGGAACTAGTGCTCAAGTCTGTCAAAATTAAGTGGAAAATTGTTAGCATTCCGTTTGGTACCGCTCCGGGGAGCAGCTGGAATGCCGCAGCTGACGAGTCAGCCGGCCGGCGCAATCTTGGCTCGCCCGGCATGCCGCCACCGGGCATACCAGCCGAGCTCCGGCGCCGGGCCGGGTGCCGGCCGGTGGACGCTGATCGAGCTGATCTACGCACAAACACAATGAGAACTTTAATGATTTTTTTAACATTTTTAGTGATTTATTGGTGTTGTCAATACAAGGTGCTAGCAAATTAAAATGAGTTGTAAAACAGACACACGATACGTTTCAATTTGTACGACCCCTTATACTACTTTATGTAGCATGTTCTAATAAATAAATAATTTGATTTGACAAGTGGAGGTCAGCGAGCGAACTAGAAGAGTGCCCTCTGTCCTTCTCGTGCTGCTGCCGTACTGAGCGGGCACCACGTGCCTCAATGATTACTATTGGACACTAATATAAAGTAATAAAATAGTTTTTGCGTTTGTACTAATGTATTATAATTACTTGTCATTTCACAGCAGCACGTCGTGAAAGCTCACCAGTTTAGGCCGAAGAAGCTGCCGTACTCGGAGCTTGTATGGATGAGAGATGAGTTATATAGAGGCCCTTATTATTAGCAAGTTGATTGCGAGCAGCATTCCGTGCATTGCAGGTAAATAGCTGATTTGGTTGGCACCACGCGCTCCCACGGTCTACATTCTACAATATACTGTACGGCTGCATCACGAAAAATGCTTTATTTTTAAGATAAATGTCAATTAAGTTATTACTTCATGTTGTAAGTTCTATTTAGACTACTAACTATTGAATTCTGGGCACAGTTAGTATGAAATCATTAAAACATGTTCTGCTTGAAGCTACGATCGCGGGACTACCGCCGGTTGTGGTCATTAGCCTTCAACCTACATTGATACAATGGCAAACATTTGACCCACAACAATTATATGTAAAGTTTAGTGAATGGTACCAGGTCAGCGCTAACAGACCTCAATAGAACGCGGAGTGTATTCCAGAGCAAACTGTTTACTAACAACGGACTCTAAGAAGCACCTGCATATTAATAACTCGTATAACAGTGAATAGAAAATCTTACAGAAATACAGTTTCTTGATCTAGTTATTATTTATATGAGTATTATAATATCTGACAGTAGAGCTGTCATGTTCACACGACTCTGGCGTGTGAAGTATGAATTTTTAAATGTTTTATTTTGACTGCTATCAGGGCTTATAGCGCAATCTTATTGTTTTGGTAAAACCATAATAATACGCATGCGCACACACAATTTGCAATGTTATTCTCAAAAGAATGCTCAGTCGTTGGTTTTATCCCTACTTAGTTACTTAATCTTTGCCTTGTAAAATAAATATCTGGGACATTATTGCACACACGGTCATCTGACCCCAAACTAAGCAAAGCTTGTAATATGGCTGCCAGAAACTGATATACATAAATGTATATTTTAAAATACATACTTAAATAGATATTAACACCCAGATATAGAATAAACACAAATGTTCATCACACAAATGTTCGTCCTAGGTGGGAATCGAACCCACGCCCCCAAGCGCAGAGGGCAAGTTCACTACCAACTAAGTTTACAGGTAATATTTAAAAATATAATGTCGCAGCTTTAAAAATGTGTTCAAATTGTAAAAGTTTAAAAGTTACATGAATGTCATATCTGTGATGCGAATAGAAACGTAAAGAGCAAGTAGCACGCGATACCTGTGGCACCTTTCTGTCACGTAACTTGTAGCTAACTATAGGCCTGTACGTGAACTCGTTGGTTAGCACACAGCAAGCCAGCAGACCACCAGGTCGGCGCTGTATGCCTCTCTGTTGATATTCCAGTGGGCGATGTAGCGCTGCGTCAGCGCAGGGACCGCACCCCACATTTTATTGGAATCTAATATCTGCGAGCGTCGCCGCGAGGGTCGCCAGGTGGGTCAGAGTTCTGCCTTTACTGGTTACATTCAAGGTGATGTGAAAACTGCTAGTCTGTGGAAAGTCATGTCTTAATTATTTAATAATAATAAAATTCATCATCAGCTCATCTATATGAGATGACAACTATCAGACGCAAATATTTGAACACCTTTAGAAGAAATATGTGAAAAGCGTAATAAGTGTCTATCAAATTTGAGGGTTGCCTTCGATTTCCCTGAGATTCCATCAAAAGATCCTGACTTGAGTGACAATGGGACTAAATTGATAGTATACCCTACTGAACAAAAGTTTTTTTATTAATCGGTCAACAGTTGGCGGATATATCAGGGAACATACATTTTTTTTAAATATATAATCAGTAGAACATAGAGCCTCCCCCTTTTTTAAGTCCGTTAAAAAGCCCAGACATGTACAGAACATGGACACTCAAACTATAAATACTTGTACTTTCTAAAACTAAGTTGTTCGGAGTCCGGAGTAGGTACAGTCAGGTACAGAACTGCATACGGTCTCGCAACCAACACCAACACGAGATGTTTTAGCATTCTGATGTAGTAACACGACTCTAACTTTACAACTCCGACGCGAATGTGTAATGCACTCTTTACCTCGTCTACTTTTAACAACTCCATCGAACAACTCGAGACTCTTTCTGTATGTATGTAAGGCGTGTACGGCTGCAGAGTTAAGTTTGTAGACGGTATTCATCTGAAAGCCAGTTTTTCTCGAGTACGTGAAGGTGTTTTCAGGTGTTTAGGTACTTATTCGTTTTATATTGTTAAGTTAACCTAAGTCAAATGGCTTTGGAAGAAGATAAAGTTGTGCGGGGGATGTTGTTTTTACTGCTAATGTGTTTAATGGCCTTCGGCATATTTGAAGCAAGAAGTTTGATGTTCAAAGCATACACTTTGTGTAAATAATTTAATTAGGAACATCGCGAATAAAACATATATTTTATTTTGAATTTTTAGGGAAACTTACAGCCTAATAGTATAAAACTTGAAAAATAAATTTGGTGTAATTACAAGTTTCCGCCTATAGAAAAAAGAATAAGGTTTCGAAATTTAGCGTAACAGTAACTAATAGTATAGATAAATAAGATTATGAGTAGATTCACTGCGATAAACAATTATAACTATACATGTTAACTTTGAGAATCAAACAATTGAGAAGCTAAGTGTGAGTGTATAACACTCACACTACCGCAGAATACATCGATATCATTATGCAACAAATATTAATATTATATATATATATATATATATATATATATATATATATATATATATATATATATATATATATACGAGTATATTATTAGTAATTTTTAAACTTTCGCGATTTGAACACATGTTCAAACGTTGTTTTTGTAACATGGTCGAAACGTCGAGCAAAAGGTATCTATTTTTACCTAAATTTAATATTGCGCGGTAAGTCCCGATAAATATAAAAAACAAATATCTATATATATAAAAGAAAGTCGTGTTAGTTACACTATTTATAACTCAAGAACGGCTGAACCGATTTGGCTGAAAATTAGTGGGGAGGTAGCTTAGAACCAGGAGACGGACATAGGATACTATTTTGTAGCGAGGCCGAAGGCCGAGCTTACACCCGTGCGAAGCCGAGGCGCGTCACTAGTTTATTTATAAAAGAAGAGGTCCTGTGAAGAAAGGTACTTTTTTGTAATTCGTCTTAGCAAAGGATGTATTGAAGTATGATATTTTACTAAGAAGTTCTTTATTGTCAACTTTTGCATTGAGAATATTAATAAAATAGGTTACATCAGCTATAGTTCGTCTTTCATTAAGTGGAAACAGGTGATGACGCATTATGTGGTCATTGTCTCTAGTTCTTCAATGATGTTATGGGCAATCCAACTAGTTTTAACAAACTTAAAAAAGAAGGAATTTCTCTAGTTAGTATAATAGGCTAGGCAGTTTCTGTATTTAGTGCTATTTTGATTAGTTAATAATGATTTTAAAAAAAAAACATTATTACGAGTAAATAATTGTTTTTGCTCATGGGTGCTTGTGTAGTGAAACAACATTGTATATGTTATACAAACAGCGAATTTAAATAATTTTTCAGTTTTATAGTTTCAAATATTACCTTCTTCCTGAAAGTAGGTCTAAGACATAAAAAGGCTAATCGAGAAATTTCCTCTATTTATAGTATTCGTGCCACAGAATTCTCCCTATTACCACAGAATACATTAGTACAAGCTGCAGATACACACTATGACGTAATAGATTGTAACTTTATATAATAGCTAGATATTGATCTTGTTATGGACCCGGGTATGACTGCGACCAGAACCACCGGAGGATGGGCAGCAGCGTCCTAATAGTACACAGTGAACGTACTGCGATCCCCAAGCCGCCTGCCAAGCGTGGGGATTATGGCAACACACCTTAATCCCTTGAGGCCTTGATCCTTGAGGCCTTGTCCAACAGTGGACGTTAATTGGCTGATGATGTGGGATGTGATCTTGTTATACTAGAACGCTAATAATATACAATTAAATGCAAGTGAGTGCAGATAAGGCATTGATAACGGAGTATTCGGATAAGAAAATAAAAAGACGAAAATAAAATAAAAAACATTTACTCTTAGAAAGAATGGAACGAAAACGTCATCAACACACTGACAGAGAATGAAATAGTAACCTACCTACTTACTGTATTAAATGTATTCATAGATCCGACACGCTCATCACCACAAATGCAAGGAAGAGAAACAAAGCCACGATCCCGTGGGGGTGAAGATATCCCCCCCCGACCCTCAACCCTACCCCCCTGCTACCCTCCGCTGCCCCGTACACAATAACCTCAAGATAAAGTAATGAACACAAAAATTCCTTGAAAAATGGCTGCGAGTTAATAGTCGAGAGCGTGTATGTCATTACAAATGGTTGGAGCGGCGACACCGACTGGCGCAGTGCAGCGGCTCGGCAGTGGGAGAACTACGGACAGTAATAAATATGACAAAAACAGTCAAATATACCTATTCATAAAAAATAAGGCTATTTAAAACAAATTCTTTGTTAGACGAAGTAATTGAATGGGCGTTACCCAATATTGTATTAGTTAATATTACACGAACAAACACAAACTTTGCTTTTATTTTTGCTGCGAACTGTACAACGTCTAGAATTTACAACAAATACAATCTAAGTGTATTGTTGTAACTAATAATGTCATTGATATAATTGACTAGAAGCCGTTTGTATTAAATAAATATTACATTTCGTATACTCGTAGTTTTCAAGCAACTAAATCACGAGTAACTTTGTCTAACTAGCATGAGCAAATTAATAGTTCTTATATCTACTCGATCGTTGATCAATTGAATGCTTATAAATTTATGTAAACAACAACATAGCATTTTGTAAAATTATAAAAATAAAAATAAACTAATAACATTGTTGTAACAAATTTAACAAGCGTGGGTTCAAAAGACGTCCTTCTTGATTAGTGTGCACTGTGTCTGCGGGGACTCTTACGGGGCGCAGTGTTTCGCCTCGGTTGATTGGTGCGCGTATCTCGCGCGGCTCCCGGCTCCAGGGGACATACGGGTCGTTATGTCTACCGGCTACGTCTAACTATAGGATTTAATTGTACCTTACTATTTTCCAAACTTGATGTTTCGTGAATAATAAAATTTGTATTGTGTTTGGACCAGAATTTGTTACCATATTGGTAGTATCTGTATCCTTATTCGGGTAGTTGGAGTGGGAGCACGCTGCACACCCCATCAAGTGTGACATTGTGTGAAGCTCACACCACATTGACCGCGCGCGCTGCCTCCCCGTGTAGTCCCGAGCCGGCGCGACGCTAAATTATGACATTTGTAGCTGCCAGGCGGAGTGAGTGCCTGCTGTCTGCCGCTGCCTACTGCGTTATTAACTGCGCGCCTTATTACATGTGTGCTGCTCTCTGATGGACCCGCCGAGGGGTAATCTACGGCGAGTGGCTTATCTGCTATTATGTTGTTCTGTGGTTTATTCAACTGATCGTTGAATATGTTAAAGATTTTTTGATTTTTGTTTACATTTAATTGCTATGTAATTAAAACCCGTTATTTAGTAAATTATTTGTTACGTTTCCGAATTTTTACCAGCATATATTGAATCTGGCTTAGAGATGTACTCACATTTTATGCAATAGTCTTGTCGTTAAAATAGACTTGAAAATTTTGATACAAGCTTACGGTGAGTAAATAATTTTTCGTCCCAGCTTCTCCACACTAGCCTGATCAAGTAGTTAGTATAAAAGTACTTTAATTAAGTATTAACAACATATTAATGTAAATGGCCAATAAACGATGAATAATAATTTCTTGGAATAAATTATACTAAAATACATACATAACTGTTTTTTTCTAAAATTCCTTAGTAAAATAATATGTTGAGCGCTAATATTATTCAATTGAAATAAAATATATTACACATAAAATAGAAAAACCGGGTTGCTATAAAACAGCTCTGTCCAATTTGTTAACCTTTTTGATGTGAAAACTTCTTTAGCGCGTTGAACTGTTTTTGTTAATTGGGGCAAAACTTATACTCACGTTACCGACATGCTAATGTGACAGTTTTCAGTTTTAAGTATTCACTTCTATCAGCAGTCTCACTGCTTTCACTGACTTATAACTTTTACAAGCTGTTATTTAACTTGTAATGTATGTATGTAACTATGTTTGTTTGTTCGGGTGGAATCTTACAACTCAATTTTGAAGCAGATATCTTCAACCGGTTGAGCTGAAATTTTGGATACACGTTAAGTTTAGATGATAATGATTGGTTAGCTGTATGATTTTATTCTAAATCTAACATGGCGGAATAACCAAGATGACGGACTTATAACTTATTTTATGCATTCCTACAATATGGGTATCAAATGGAAGGGCTTGCTGAGAATAGTAATGCGAGTAAAAACAAAAAATATGGTGATCATAAACTTCGTCGCTACAATTCATCTGAAATGTTGATGTACTTACTGGGTGGGGGTTTTTGTAGTCCTCGATTGAAATGAACAGAGTGAGAAACCTGTACAGCGAACTAAAAAGTAAAAAATAAATTATAAATAAAAAAACTTTTTTTTAACACAATATTTTATTTAAATACGCTGAAGATAATATAATAAACTATTCCTTTATCAAATCAAATCAAATTTAAAACTTTTACTATCAACTTATAATGCCATTACACGTTTATATGATATAAATGATATAAAAATTATAAAAAGATCTGATACATTTTAATTTTTTTAATGTTTAAACTAAGAAAATACGTGTACTTAAATCTCGCGACATGCTTTTATATCATATAAACTGTGTAATGACGTTATAAGTTGATAGTAAAAGTTTTAAATTAGAAGTTTATTTTTAAATACCCTAATGCCAAATGCTATGCGCAAAATGTCTGAACAGAAAAAAAAATGTTATAGCAGGGTTCACGCAGCTGCTACGTTTCTGACCGTTACTGTCCACCTAGTTGGTTTCAGGATCATCTAATACAAAGATTACAAACGTTTTCGGTGGTAAAACGATCAGACATGGTATTGGTCGTGGGTTCGAACGAAAGAGATTATACGCAAATTGTTATATATAGGCACTTTAAGTGGGTACTTTAATTATGACAAGTTGTTTATAGGAAACAGAAGTAACCCCAACAATGGCCGGTCGGGGTTCCGAACCTCGGGTTATCCCTTTATATATGGACTATTGACTCGAGCTCGTTTCTTGATATTTGAGATTCCGTTATTTATGTGTTGGGGAGTTCTGCTCTAAATCCGTACTGAATTTTATTTGTTTTGGATGCAGTACTTGAGACTACTGACTTTACTGGCGAAAATGAGAAACGTTCTGCCATTGTATATACTGTTAATCTTAGATTTATTACGTGTTTTAATAAACTAAATTTATTTTATATATACTAAAATAAGACTCATTCATGGTGTTGATAAAAATCTAACCTGATAAGGTTTAAATTATGTACGTAATTTTTCATATAGAAATGAAAAAAAAAATGAGCTGCCAAATGTAGTTTAGTTTAGATAATGGTGCAGGACAAATTAAATAAAACCTTGTAAAACCGACTACAATAAGTAACAACATTATTCGTACTATTGGAGCTGGTAAACAACTTCTGAGCCGAAGTCAACGCAATTTTTTTTTAAAACTATTTCACAAGCTACATCATAAAAATAGGATCACGTTAATTGGTTCACAAATGGCGGAGTAATTGTTTTTTTTTAACGCGTATAAGTCCGCGTTTGACCACCAACTCGCCTGTTGGTAAGCGACGATGTGGTCGAAGATGAAGCACGCAGACTTAGAAGATATCTATTCACTCTCGCCTTGAAAAGGCCCAAATTATATCTCTCAGGAAACAAGGAAGCCGGCAGGTTGTTCCAATCCTTGGCCGTACGGATTAGAAACGTAGAATCGAAATGTTTGGTACGTATCCAAGGAAAGTCCACAATGTATGGGTGGTAATGAGCCGTTTTCCTACTTTGTAACGGTTCGTTATATAACTAATGTTATTTATCCTAATTTATTTAATTATAATCTACTTTCTACCTACACTAGAACAACAAAGTGACTAAAACAGTTTTCACACACAATTCTACCGCGCGTCTCAGCCAATGAGCGAGCGGCAGATCTTTACCGGTGTGGATCACCTGACGTTTGAGCGAACGTACGCATGACACATTGATACGAAATCGTACGGTTGCATTCTGGGTAAAATTATCAGCTGCCTCGAATTAATCTAAATCATTCGCGAGTTTTATGCGATTACCATTAAATTCCTTTATAAAAGTTGTGAACCCCGTGTCCTATATTGGGTGAGTGATCTGTGCGTTAACTATCCATTGTGTTTAACGTAAGTACATTCAAATATTATCTTCGTAGCCATCGGTCAACTTATGACACTGCAGTTTTATTTTGTCTACTGGAACTATCTTGCTAACTACAAACTAAATTACACAAGCATTTCCTTGTAATTAGTCACCTATTAAATCAATTTATCTTTTCATTTCATTGCATTTGAATGTGGGTACCTAATAATAATTATCAGGAATTGTTGTGCATCTAAAATTATTATTGTATTCGCTGCATAGAATTTACATCTTGTTGTTTGACTGCCTCATCTTTGATTCTATTTCATCGCTAGACATCACTCGCTTTAAGCCTCGCGCATTACTACAAGGGGAGCAGTCAAACTCATTCTTGGACATATTCTAAGACATCCGTGTTAACGGATTTCAGGGTTCACCCTCACCGCTCCAACCTACTAGTGGCGCCATCTGTTGTTCTGCCCACGGAAGCTCAGTATCGTAGTTTACGCTGCGCTGCTGCATACCTACTCTCTGCCTGCTGCACCTACTCTCTGCATGCTGCATTTGGTGCTGCCGCCGCTACACCGTGCTACTCTAACGCCGACGCTAAGGCTAGTGGGTCGTTCAGTAGTAGAACGTGATTTAGCGCATGAGTGTAAAATCCACGACCCGGACTATTATAATTCCTATCTACCTACTTGTCTAAATTAATTACTTATATTTTTCTAATGTGTACCTACTACCTACCTCCTAGTTATTAAATAAATGTTGTATATTGTAATCTCCTAGTTTTCCTTCCCTATCCAACTAGGGACGTTACATTTGGCGCCCAAATATTACACTCATGGCTAATATTACGTTCCCCTAAACTGTTGCATGAAATAGTTTCTAAGGTGTTGGCTTAATTAAATTAGTTTTAAGGTTGTTTATTGTACCTATCGTCTACTGTATGGTAACCTTACGTTGTTCTATCTATTGTGTTAAGTTCGTATCTTCTTTTACAAAAAAAATTGGTGGCTTATTTATCCTATAAATCATTAGTTAACCAATCATTGTTACTCTTATTTTCGGAACGGAACAGAACACTCATCCAATATTATACAAAATGGCGTATACTATAAAGTTTCTTTCTTTGCAAAAATCAGAATTGGAATACGAGGTGGAGCTTCGGGGTGGCGTAGGTGACTCAGTACAAGAGCTGAGAAAACAGATAGTTAAGTTATCTCAACAGTTGCCCTCCGAAGATATTTTAGAGTCCTACTTAGAGCCTGCTGATGATCTAAAAGGTGTTAAAGAGTCTCTTATTAAATCACAGGGTAACCTTAATACCCTCAAAACCAAATTTTGCAAAAATTTATTTAATAGGACTGAAAATCTACTTAACCATCTATATCACAGGTTAAGTAGAATTGTCGCGGTTGCCGATGTTGCGGAGGTTTATAAAATATGCAATTCAAACTTCAATACGCAACACAATGAGTTGTCGGTACTTAGACCTCATTCATCGCAAACTAAAACTATGCCGTCTACTTCTGATTCTACCCCAGAAGCCACGACTGCTATAGCTGTAACGTGCGAACGCAGCCTAACTGCTGATGTCGCTAAACTTCGATATTCGGGAAAATCATGTGTGCGCTCGTTCATACAAAAAGTTGAGGAATTCGTTCTTTCACGGGGAATTGCCTATAATAAAATTCTGTCCCTGGCCTACGAAATCTTCACGGATGATGCCTTGCATTGGTATAGATGCAATAAGGATAAAATCAAGTCATGGCAAGAGTTGCGCGACTTACTAAAAGACGACTTCAGCAGCAAGGATTACGACTACTGGCTTGCTGCTGAAATTCGAGCGCGAACCCAGGGTGAAACTGAAAACATCACTATCTACCTCTCCATTATGCACGGCATGTTTTCTCGCCTTACCAAGTCCTTTTCGGAAGCGGAAAAATTAGAAATTTTGCTACATAACATTCGCCCTAGCTACGCTAGCTCATTGGCTGCATCGCCTGAAATCCAGAGTATTGATATACTAAAAAATATTTGTCGGAACTACGAAAATATTCAATCGCGTTTCGCAAACTATCACGAACCACCAAAAGTGACTAGTTCCACACTCGCTCCTGAGTTTGCTTACAAACAGCCTGAAAATGTATCGAGTACTTCAACTAATAAGTCTCGTTACTTTAACTATAAAACCACATACACTAACCCAAACCTAAACTCTATTACTAAAACTAATACTAACTACTCTAGGGGAGATTCGGAATCGAATCTAAATGATATCACAGTTGCTGCCATATCTGGGGGTCCAACTACACGGTACTGTCCTAGGTGCAGAACTGACAGTCATACGCTGCGAACTTGTAAAGAGGAACGTTTCCTCGTTTGCTTTAAATGTGGAAAAAAAGATGTTCGATACACGAACTGTCCAAATTGCAGTCCTTCCAGCATTAATAATCCAAAAAACTAATAAGACAGGGTTGTAGAAATAGCACTATGGAGATACATCCAACTAAGACTAGTTCAACTGAATGGCAAGAGTGGTTGAATTTCGTTTCTAAATTTTTTACCCTAAATGCTGTTTTCTCAATCCGCGATAATGATAGCAATATCAATAAGTCTCGTCTATATGTCTCTGTCAAGGTCGATGAAAGCCCCCTAACAGGACTTCTGGATACTGGGTCATCTGCGACCATATTAGGTAATATGAGTCATGAACTATTATTGACTGCAGGATATCAACTAGAAACTTGCGACACACCTAGATTCGTAGCTGCCGGTGGTGAAAAACTAAACTCTGCCGGAGTTATTCACCTACCAATAACCTTCGAGGACCAGACTCACACTCTTCAAGTCTACATTATACCTAATGTTAAGCACGATCTAATATTGGGAATGGATTTTTGGCGACTCTTTGGACTTCTCCCCAAAAATTTAGATCGCATTGCCTTTTATAAGGAATCGGAAAAAGTCTATCTGACCGATATTGAGCACGAAAAGTCTAAACTATTGTGTTCTTACGATCACTTAACCGAGGAACAAAAGTCAATAGCGGACAGTATAATATCGCAGTTTCACCACATTTCCTATGAAAAGCGTGGCCTAGGTCGCACTACCTTGACTACCCATACAATTGACACTGGGGATGCTGCCCCCATTCGTCAACGCTACTATCGAATGTCACCTGAAAAGCAACGCATTCTTGTTGAACAGTTAGACGAGATGCTGAAGGAAGACATCGTTGAACCCTGCGAGAGCCCGTGGTCATCTCCTGTTCTACTAACCCCGAAAAAAAATGGAGAGATGCGATTCTGCCTTGACAGCAGGAAACTAAATGCCATTACCAAGAAGGATGCGTATAGTCTACCCTATATCGCTGAGATTCTCGATAACCTTCGTGATGCGAAATTTTTATCAAGTATCGATCTCTCTAAAAGTTTTTGACAAGTCTTGATTAAGGAGGAGGATAGACAAAAGACCGCATTCTACATTCCTACCCGCGGCACCTTTCAATTTAAGTCTATGCCTTTTGGACTTACTAATGCGCCGGCTACGCAACAAAGATTAGTGGACAACCTATTCTATGGACCGGAGTTCGAACACAGGGTGTTCGTTTTCGTCGATGACGTCATCATTGTCTCCGAAAGCTACGAACGCCACATGTCCTTACTAAACCTTGTTCTTGAAAAATTGAAAACTGCAAATCTGACTATAAACTATGAAAAGAGTCAATTTTTTCGGTCGCAACTCAGATACCTTGGCTATATAGTAGATTCAGACGGCCTTCACGCAGACCCTGAAAAAGTGGAGTCAATTGTCAAGTACCCTACTCCTACAAATCGGAAGGAAGTTAGGCGATTTATAGGTACTGCATCTTGGTATCGCCGATTTATTTCCAACTTCAGTACACTATCCGCTCCACTAAATAAACTCACATCACAAGGCAAAAATGCTCTACCTTTTATATGGTCCCCAGAAGCTAACAAGGCATTCGAGGAACTTAAAAAGTGCCTTGTCTCAGCGCCTATACTTTCGTGCCCTGACTACTCAAAACCATTTGAAGTACACACTGACGCAAGTGATTATGGTCTTGGTGCGGTGCTCACTCAGACACTAGATGGGCAGGAAAAAGTCATAGCGTACATGAGCAAATCCTTGTCGCAGCAAGAGCGGAACTATAGTGCCACGGAACGCGAGGCGTTAGCAGTACTCATTGCAATCGAGCATTGGCGTTGCTATATTGAAAACGGCCTTAAGTTTACTGTCTTTACTGACCACTCCTCTCTTAAGTGGTTTTTAAACTTAAATAATCCTACTGGGAGACTGGCTCGATGGGGTGTACGCCTTTCTGCATTCAACTTTGAAATTAAGCACAGAAAAGGCACCGAAAACGTTGTCCCAGATAGTTTGAGTCGCTCTGTTCCAATTACGGCCATTGACACTGTACTGGACAACCCGGCTAAGAAAACTAACGACGTCTGGTACCTCTCTATTTTTAACGGATGCCAGACTTCCCCTACGTCTTTTCTAAACTATCGCGTTACCAATGGTTTACTCTTTCGCTACATGAAATCTCTTAACCCACTAACTAGAGAGTTCGAATGGAAAGAGGTAATTCCAACGGAATACCGACAGGAAATTATCTCCAAAAACCATTCGGAACCTACGTCTGGCCACTTTGGCATTTTCAAAACACATAAGCGTCTTAGCCTAAAATATTTCTGGCCTAGCCTACATAAAGATGTCATAAATTTCATTACAACTTGTGAAACTTGCCTATCATACAAATATCCAAACCACTCTACTCTTGGGACAATGGGTAGACCAAAGGACTGCTGCCGTCCTTACCAAATGTTGAGTATGGATTTGGTCGGTCCCTTGCCAGTTTCCCGAAAGCAGAATACCTTTCTGCTTGTAATTACTTGTTGCTTCTCGAAATACAGCTTGCTCTTTCCCATACGAAGAGCAACTTCCGATATCATATCCAAAATCTTGGAAGAACGAGTCTTCCTTGTCCATGGTATCCCTAGTACAATACTTATGGATAACGGAAAGCAGTTTACTAGTAATATCATGCGTGACTTGTTTGCTTCCTACAATATTCCTAACGTGTACTACACTCCACTATATACGCCTCAGGTAAACACAGTTGAACGTTACAATAAAACTATAATTACTGCTGTGTCCACCTTTATCGAGAACGACCATAGGTCATGGGACGCCAACATCGCTAAAATACAATTTGCCCTGAACAGCGCAGTAAATGAAGTAACAGGATACACCCCATCATTTCTCGTTTTTGGACGAGAGTTGATAAGTGACGGTTCGCATTATATTGATCCAGATTTAGGAAATCAAATTGTGTTTGTCCCTCGTGATAGCTACGTGGAGAATCTAGGTGTGCTACAGAAAATTTTCGATAAAGTGCAGCTAGCACTTCTTAAAGCACACTCTCGAAATAGTGCAAATTATAATCTACGCCGTAAAAAAGTTGAGTTTAACGTTGGAGACATAGTTTGGAAGCGAACATTCTTTCAGAGCAGTAAGGATAACAAGTTCACAAAAAAATTAGCTCCTAAATTTGTAAAATGTCGCATCGTTTGTAAAAGATCTAAACTTGTTTACGAACTTGTAGACATGTCAGGTCACAACCTAGGCGCTTGGCATGTCAAAGATTTTAAGCTTACTATTTAGCTTTACTGGATTTTTCATAGGTAAAATCCTAACCTAAAAAGGGGGGTATGTAACGGTTCGTTATATAACTAATGTTATTTATCCTAATTTATTTAATTATAATCTACTTTCTACCTACACTAGAACAACAAAGTGACTAAAACAGTTTTCACACACAATTCTACCGCGCGTCTCAGCCAATGAGCGAGCGGCAGATCTTTACCGGTGTGGATCACCTGACGTTTGAGCGAACGTACGCATGACACATTGATACGACATCGTACGGTTGCATTCTGGGTAAAATTATCAGCTGCCTCGAATTAATCTAAATCATTCGCGAGTTTTATGCGATTACCATTAAATTCCTTTATAAAAGTTGTGAACCCCGTGTCCTATATTGGGTGAGTGATCTGTGCGTTAACTATCCATTCTGTTTAACGTAAGTACATTCAAATATTATCTTCGTAGCCATCGGTCAACTTATGACACTGCAGTTTTATTTTGTCTACTGGAACTATCTTGCTAACTACAAACTAAATTACACAAGCATTTCCTTGTAATTAGTCACCTATTAAATCAATTTATCTTTTCATTTCATTGCATTTGAATGTGGGTACCTAATAATAATTATCAGGAATTGTTGTGCATCTAAAATTATTATTGTATTCGCTGCATAGAATTTACATCTTGTTGTTTGACTGCCTCATCTTTGATTCTATTTCATCGCTAGACATCACTCGCTTTAAGCCTCGCGCATTACTACAAGGGGAGCAGTCAAACTCATTCTTGGACATATTCTAAGACATCCGTGTTAACAGATTTCAGGGTTCACCCTCACCGCTCCAACCTACTAGTGGCGCCATCTGTTGTTCTGCCCACGGAAGCTCAGTATCGTAGTTTACGCTGCGCTGCTGCATACCTACTCTCTGCCTGCTGCACCTACTCTCTGCATGCTGCATTTGGTGCTGCCGCCGCTACACCGTGCTACTCTAACGCCGACGCTAAGGCTAGTGGGTCGTTCAGTAGTAGAACGTGATTTAGCGCATGAGTGTAAAATCCACGACCCGGACTATTATAATTCCTATCTACCTACTTGTCTAAATTAATTACTTATATTTTTCTAATGTGTACCTACTACCTACCTCCTAGTTATTAAATAAATGTTGTATATTGTAATCTCCTAGTTTTCCTTCCCTATCCAACTAGGGACGTTACAACTTGTCCTGTAGTAGAAAGGGGATGGTAGGATAAGGTCATGTAGCTCCAATGCACATTCTCCGAAATGAATCCTATAAAAAATTGACAGACTCGCTACTTTACGGCGGTGTTTAAGACTGAGAAGTTTCTTAGCCACTAACTTCTCATCGGCTATAAGTCGAGCAGCACGCTGGTCTACCGATTCAAGAGCTTTGAGCTGGTATTTGGCTGAACCGTCCCAATGATGACAGCAGTATTCCACACACGATCGGACTCAAAACGACGATCGGAATCAATGTACAATATACATACATAACAATAAATAAAATAAAACAACACAGACCGCATTGAGAATCTCCCCCTTATCGGTTACATATAAAGATTGATGTGAGCAATTATAAAGTCTCGGGTGCAATGTTTAATGTACACAACGACTCCGACAATTATAAAGTCTCGGGTGCAATGTTTAATGTACACAACGACTCCGACAATTATAAAGTCTCGGGTGCAATGTTTAATGTACACAATGATTCCGACAATCATATTCCACAATACAGGTTACGGCGCTAAAACAAACTCTCCTTCCATTTCTCTCCATTCAGTTGCATCGTAGCGTGAATTTCTCCACAAACGTTTCTTACCTGTCTATACTTTACGTCGGCTGCTAGAGCCTTCATTGTCTTATGTCCGTGAGTTAATTACTAACTATAGCTGGTTGGTAATTGTACAGAAATGGTCAACATTCCACCGAGTGCAGTTTAAGATCAGACTCTTGAATGTATTCAAACGTACCTGTCGATTTCCAGAAACTATTGGCCCGCCTTTGAAGAAACTTGCAGATTATTATTGAATATCCAATATCAGGGATTAATGAATCGCTTTCAAACAAGTAACATCATAAAAAAATAAAAAAGGTGGATCTATTACCGGTTTCATGCTGTCCATCGAAAGAAAGTGGCGTCATTGATGAGGAGGGGCCAGGAAAGTCACAACAGCATCTTGTAAAACGTTGCTGATGATCTACATGCATCTGTATTGAGGAATTACGTGCGGACGATGATAGAATAAGATATTATCTCAGGTTTGGGTGTCGGAACGCTCAAGACGCAGCTCCAGTACTATACCTACCTCCTACCACTGTATAAAACTAATATTATGATCTTCGATAATTATTGAAAGATGTAGTTTAATTGATATTGATTTATTGGTACGAAGGGCGTAAGCATTGGAGCACAGGATGGAAATTAATGTTGCCAGGCCTCAATGACAGAAGTAGGCTTTTACATTATTGTTGCTAGTTAATAACATTAGAATTACAATAAATGCCAACATTGATTTTAAGTTTTGCTTGTGTGTATGTATACTAATACTCTGGGTTTTGGTGTCCTTGGTAAATATATTTTGAATTTGAAGTTGAATTTGGATGCTCATTATCATTAGTCACTAATTGTTAACTGTATAACGGTGTCACTCTGATGGCTACTACAGAGGTTGCTTCAAGGAGGTATATAAGGCGGGTGAGATCACGGGGCGCAGCCAGTTTTTTTATAAAATAAAATAATAACAATAAATAAAATAGCTTATCACATTTGGAATAGTATAGGGATTCTAAAGATACCACTCACATCAATATGAGTCCAGGTTCAGAAGTTATGGTGTAACTAAGAAACTCACATAGGTAACCAAAAAACAGCACTTCTTTTTTGGACTGTCGTATAATAATAATTTAAAAGTAAACTGCTCCGCCATCTTTAAAATATACAAAATAAAGTTCTTCGTTCGTCGACTCATATTTTACTCCTAATATATTTTTACAGGTAGCTCCGTAATGCAATTCTAAATTTACTGTTGTCCATTTATCTAAAGCCAGAGGGTATCCGAGCTTCAGAATCACAGGTTAACTTCCCCCCTCCTCCTCCCCTGCACCTTTGGGGATAGAATCGTCTGAGACCTGAATCTATGATGAGACGACTGGTTGGGACAGGTTAGTGCTTAGAATTAAGGAACAGGTAAATCTCTTATAAACTAATACTATTGCATGGGTTTGCGGAATAGAAGATATTTTCGTACTTAAAAGTTTGTAAGTACTTATAATATTCGTCAACTAGACTTTGCTTTTGTTAAAACTAATTTTCTTATAAAAAGAGCTATAAATCGAATTTGAATTGATTTATTTGAGTGAGTTCGAATCTCAAACTGTGTAGTAAAATGTTTGACTTATGAAAAATAACAAGAAAATAAAATACAATGCCACATAGAAATAAATATGTACACTTGTAACCAGACTAGATTAATTAATAAATAAAAATGTATTCAGATATATTGTAAGTTAATTAATATTGTATGTTTATAGAGCACATTAATATTGTATGCTTATAGAGCACATTAATCTGTCCAATATTTTTTTTTGACTATCAAGCAAGTCAAGTTCAAGTTTAGTTATCAAGTTTAATTTTTTTATAATCTAGCTAAAATAAAGATAAATTTTCAAGTCTGCTAGAGACAGCCAGATTAATGAGTCTCTACTTCCTATAATTGAAATAAGCGAGGAATGATGATGTCGATTTGTAAAAGAGAGAAAACACTATGTGCAGGCCCGCGTCCGCGTCCGCGCCCGCGCCCGGCGACTGGATGCAGATCTCACACCGGGTGGAGTTGGCGCCCGATCCATCACTCCCGGGGAGAAGAGCTCGCGTACACTCAGGAAGGTGGCGACTTTATATCGACACACCTTTAAAATATTACCATTCATTTTGTGACAGTCGGATTAAGAGTCCATTCATGCATTTTAACGCCTCGTTTGCGCACGGACATCGAGAGACTCTCTCGATGTCCGTGCGGGCATCCAGTGGATGCAGATGACAGGCTGTCGTTAAGTGTGGCGTTCTTAAAGGGAGGCCTATGTTCAGCAGTGGATATCTTCTGGCTGATGATGATGCGCATGGATTCAATCGTTACCACAAAAATATTGTGTAATTTTGCCCCCGGTGTGGTTCATACCACAACCTACAAAATCTTGAAAGATAATAACAGTCAAGAGAAAAATCCAGGCCTTTTCTTAGTATTGTAATGATTTTATTCAAATTATTTACGATTATTGACGAGTTGTAGTTTCGCTGCCAATACGAGTGTGTTTCATAAATTGTTTAATGAACAGCTGGCGCGAGTTGATCTCGAATAGAATCTGATCATAGATTTTAAATCTGCCACGCAATATTGAAGTTTAAGTAAGTGTGCCAATTTTCACCAAATAAGGCAATACTAGGACAAAACTACATTAGGATTCTGTAATCGGTAAGTGTTACATTTTAATTAAGGTAAGCCATACAAGTCAATATGTTATGGGTAGTGTCATGGATAGAGGCACACTTTTATGGTTATACTAGCTGCGCTCCGCGATTTCACCCGCGTGGTGATGAAAATCGGCGATGATGATGATTATGAAAAGTAGCTTATGTGTTAATCCAGGTCATAAGCAATGTATATTCCAAATTTCATCTAAATCCATTGAGCTGTTTTTGCGTGATTGAGTAACAAACATCCATCCATCCATCCAAACTTTCATATATATGATACTAGCCGTCCGCCCCGGCTTCGCACGAGTGTAAGCTCGGCCTTCGGCCTCGCTACAAAATATAATATAGCCTATGTCACCCAGGGATAGTGTAGCTTCCCAACAGTGAAAGAATTTTTCAAATCGGTTCAGTAGTTTCGGAGCCTATTCATTACAAACATACAAAAATAGGTACAAATCTTTCCTCTTTATAATATTAGTGTAGATTAGTGTGATGACTGCGCGATGAATAAAATGTAGTATAGGGCTTAATTGCAATTACTAGATTTCATAACAATGCAGGTGGCAGTTTAGTAACTGCATTGTTATACATTTGTCCACGTGTAAATACATCCATCCATCCAAAGTTTCACATATATGATATTAATAATAATATAGTGTGCTGATATTAGTTTCGATGTTCGCTAGTTTCGTGGCCTCAAAGCAGATTATCAGTCGTTGTAATGTGCAGTCTTTGCTTTTTCTAATAATACATCAGTGAGAACAAAGCGTCGAGCAGGACGTGCCACAGATAGTAGACGTGTTTAATATCGGGTTCATAATTATTAATAGTTTAGATGGCGCTTCAAACTTTCGTGCGTTCACATAGTATTAAAAATATCTTAATAACAATAAATTGATTTTAATTTAAATAAGTTTATTATGATTTAATAAATGTATAGTTTTCTTGTTTTAATTGTTAAATAGAATAAAAATATTATTTATAAAAAAACTGACTCTTCTTCTTGCATTAATATTTTGCCTGAAGATGAAAATAAATAAACAATCAAATTTACAAGGAAAGTATGGTTTTTGGTGATTTTCTAAATCAATTTAAATATATTAAATCCATTTCTTAATTATTTTGTTTGTAGTCTGTAAGTATTATTACTTATTAAACTTGACATTGTATACAATTATTTCATTATGATTTTATTTCATTGATTTTAAAAGTGTATGAAATTTTATATTCTGGGAATAAATATCTGGGACATTATTGCACACATGGTCATCTGACCCCAAACTAAGCAAAGCTTGTAATATGGCTGCCAGAGACTGATATACATACATATATATTTTTAAATACATACTTAAATAGATATTAACACCCAGACATAGAACAAACACAAATGTTCATCACACAAATGTTTGTCCTAGATGGGAATCGAACCCACGCCCCCAAGCACAGAAAGTAGGATCACTACCAACTGAGCCACCGAGGCAATATATTAAATATATTAATTGACGAATGTTATTGGTTAGAATAGTTTTTAGTTAATAAACAATAATTTAATTGCCATTATAATTAAATTAAAGCTTTGTTAATTAACTCTTTGAATTAAGCTCCATAAAATAAATTAAGCTCCATAAATACATTGAAACGCAACTGTGAACATCTCACCGGGCAGGTAGGTGCGAGTAGGTACTATCGTCTGTCTTCCCCCTTCTTCAAAGGTAAGGGTAGGGAAGGGAGCGCGGATGGAGTACAATTTCTTTCCATGATTTATATTTTATGGGGATGCTTTTCATAAAATTTTATTTTCGTAGTCAGGGAGACTTTCATCATCATTTATCATGATGAGAAATGATGAAGCGATAAAACGTGGAGAGACGTCTGCATCACGAATATGAACAGTACGCCATGACTACACCGGAGATGAGACAGTATGTACTTCATCACCTTTTCATTATTTATATTTATGATTAATTAGGTAGGTTAACTTCAATGAATCTATTTACGTATTTATGAGTGACAGCTAATTTTAACTATATGAAATACTAGGAAGTAAAATACATAATATATATTAATTCATATTTTGATTAACAGTTATGTAATAAAATATTTATTCCAACACAACTACGCTTTTAGTAGCGTACTTGCATGATGGTAAGCGCCACTGCGTTTGTGTTTGCATTGTATTTCAAAATTCTGCTCGGTATTGTGCTTTTAGAATGAAAAAATAATACCTAATTAAAAAACGTCTCATTCACGATGGTTTAGAGTTTTTTATTTATATTAAAACAATGGAGTTTTAGAAAATTCTTCATTCCATGTAGAAAGTAGTACTTATATTGTATAGGTGTCATGTTCATAATGTTATTGTAGTTCGGAAGCAGCGAGGGCGTCCGATCAAATATTTAAATGGCATTAAACATTCCTCTCCGCGGAGATACGGTGGAACGTACCGGGATACGGCAAAATGTGCCAAGATACGGCAAAAATACGGATCTCGCCTTAAAAACACGATCAAATATTAACGCGCCGCCATCGGCTCTGCAGTAAACATGCTTTTATTTACACGCACTTGTCACACCCTGACAGCTGCTCTGGTTTAGTGGTTAGCTGGCTGGTTTATATTTAATGCCAGATTCCCAGGTTTTTTATCTAAAAAGTCAAATCTGCAATAGCTAGATGGTTCTTTTTTAAGCAACTGAGTGTTGAGACAAGCAAGTTGCTCTCCTGATGGTAAGCACACTTCACGTCACACTTGGACATAATAATTTGCCAGAGAGTTAGGCCTCCTTTTCGACATGGCGTAACGATTAACAAGTAGTTATTACACAAACTTACATTTCATGGAGTCCTACAAACACAATACCGTTTACATTATGCCATTCTGTCAATATCATCTGAGGGTTGTTAATATTATTTTACTACAGTACTTATCATCATCACCAGCCCCGTTTCACGGCTTTTACCTTCTTACCGGCTCATCTCTCGTAATTTGATTTTCGTGTTCTGTCAAGAAGAGTTCTTTGTTTGAAACACCAATTAGCCTGTAGCGAAAAAAGTATGTTAAATGACTTCCAGTATCCAGTATATGATGATAGTAGGTTTGAGGACTTCCAGCCCCCCGAACAAGCCGGTTTCCGTAAAGGCTGGAGCACCATAGACCACATACACACGCTCCGCCAGATTATACAGAAGACTGAGGAGTATAATCGGCCATTATGTCTAGCGTTTGTGGACTATGAAAAAGCCTTCGATTCAATCGAGACCTGGGCAGTATTGCAGTCCCTCCAGCGTTGTCATATCGACTATAGGTATATCGAAGTGCTGAAGTGTTTGTATAGAAACGCCACCATGTCGATCCGATTACAGGACGAGAGCACGGAACCAATCCAATTGCATAAAAGCGTGAGACAGGGAGATGTTATCTCTGCGAAACTGTTCACTAACGCATTGGAGGACGTTTTCAAGCTCTTGGACTGGAACGAATTCGGCATCAACATCAATGGCGAATACATCACTCACCTTCGTTTTGCCGACGATATAGTCATCATGGCAGAGTCGCTGGAGGACCTTAATACAATGCTCAGCGACCTCAGTAGCCTTTCCCAACAGGTGGGTCTTAAAATGAACATGGACAAGACAAAAGTCATGTCCAATGTCCATGTTGTACCCGTACCGGTAATCATTGGGAACGATACTCTCGAAGTTGTTGACCATTACACCTATCTTGGACAGATTGTTCAGTTAGGTAAGTCCAACTTAGGCAAAGAGGTCGCCCGAAGAATGCAACTCGGATGGGCAGCGTTCGGGAAATTGCGTGACATCTTCTCGTCCAAGATACCACAGTGCCTGAAGACAAAGGTATTTGATCAGTGTGTGTTGCCAGTGATGACATATGGTACTGAGACGTGGTCCTTAACTGTTGGCCTTTTGGAAAAACTCAGAGTCACACTACGGGCAATGGAGAGAGCTATGCTCGGAGTTTCTTTGCGCGATAAAAATCCGAAACGTAGATATTCGCCAAAGAACCAGAGTCACCGACATAGCTATTAAAATCTGCAAGTTGAAGTGGCAATAGGCAGGCCACATCGCTCAAAGAACTGTTAACCGATGGGGAAGAAAGGTTCTTGAGTGGAGACCGCAAACCGGAAGACGCAGCGTAGGTAGGCCTTCCACTAGGTGGACCGACGACATTGTGAGAGTCGCGGGCATCCAGTGGATGCAGATGGCAGGATGTCGTTCAGTGTGGAGGTTAAAGGGGGAGACCTATGTTCAGCAGTGGACTTCTTCTAGCTGATGATGATGATGAAAGAAGTATGTGAACTTTTTAACTTATGTGTAACTGTGCATAGTTAGTTTTAAGATTTAATTTTCTATAACAAATGTATTTGACCTACCTAATATAACGAACCATTGTTATAGGGTGAATTAAAATCTGAATATTGTAGTAAAAAAGGTGGAACGAGGCTGATGATGATGATAAGTAGTCGAGTGATTCTTACAGGGTAGTCGAGTGTATTAACCAGATAAACATTGCTTGGTTTTTGTGATCCTTAATAACGACTTCGTGAACTATTCAACAGATTTTACAACTAGATAGCGAGCGCAGGGAGACACTCAGATCTGTGTTGCAAGGAAGTTAGTAGATGTCAACAGCGCACGTAGATTAATTGGTTAGCTCTCCAATCTCTAGATCATCATTAGCCTACATTTGACAACTTTTTTAAAATAATAAGTGGGGCAAACAATCATGCAGTTCACCTGATGGTAAGCAGACACTGCTAGACAAGGTCTCTCTCATAGCACGCCGCTATGCACGATCCTAGGTTTTATTTTTTTTGTGTTCGCCGTGACTACTAAACTTATTTGTTAATCCCTAGTAGAGCAATAGCAATTATCAAATACACACGAGTTTATAATTATGCTGTAGATTGTTGAAATAAACAACAAATTTAAACTATTAAATGCTCATCAAATTGCATTAAAGGATTAGCTAACCAACTCTTCTCTTGCAGTAAACAAGTCCGCGACGCTAGGCCCGCCGCGTGACACCCTGGCGGACGGCGGCGCCCCGGGCAACCCTCTACCAGAAAAAGCTAATTTCCCTCGCCATTATAAATTCATGAATTTCTTTGTGTTGCCCAAAATAAGTTGTTTGTTTCGACAACGCGGAACTTTGTATCGTTCGGACTCACAAAGGGCTGTAATTGCTACCTTTACGGGCCTCTACAATCTATAGGGGCGGGTTCCACCGCCGTATCCTGACAATTTGCACCCTAAAGGGTATGTGATTGACAATTAATGTATATTCTCATATCTATACAAAGGAATATGGAATGAAATATTATAGAAAGATTATCTCTGCAAAGGGTTTTGCATACTTTTCTTATTAAAAGTATTTAGTTACAAATTCTTCTGTCAGTTAGTCAACCACTCGTACGTAGTACGTAGAAGGAATTCCGTTTTCGTCAGAAAAATACCAGCGCATCTATTAATTCTGACGAAAACGGATTCTGACCTAAGTGAACCAAATCTAACTAAACTCATCAAAAACTGCATTCATTATTTAGCGGATGTTTTTATATGTCAAAATATGTTTGTTTGATATTCTATAACTTCTTAAGAATATCAACGTTTTTCTTTGCTTTTAAGCTAATTATTATTATTATTATCTTCGCAATTGTGAATTTTTGAACGATGAGAGAAAGAGAATGTGAGTATTTTTTAAATATAAATGTAGGTTCCTATATATATTTAAAAAATATTCCCCCTCCAAGAGCGGATAATTAGTTGATCCCGTTTATTGAAGTTTTGTCAAAATTTGTTATTTAAAACCAACAAAAAACGAGTACTCTTCGTGTAGGATAACATACTCGAATTTAGGAGAAACTGGAGGTTCTGTACGGTACGGTGGTACTTTTATATTCTTTATTAATTGTATAATACGTTTGCGATTGCGATTTGCGACCGTCTCGTCTGTTGTTAAGTGATGTCGAATGTTGTTGTACAAATTTACTGTATTATTGTATTTATATATAGTATCTGTTATAACGCATGGTGTTGCGCTAGTGTGCGGTCGGTGCGCCGCAACAAGACAATGCTTTTAGCGCGGCGCTGCTCGCCCTTCGGTGCCGACCGGTGGTACAGGGCAGCGAAACACAGACAGACTAATAGCTCCAATACGGATGACTCACTCATTTTATCAGTTTAGATAAACAAGTATGTAACGTATGTAATGTATGTATGTATGTATGTATGTAACAAGTATGTACTTGTTGTTTACTACAAGCTGACAATTTTATTTCTTAAAACATTTGTGTTTGTCTATATATATATATATATATATAGGAATCTAGGTGTTAATATCTATTTAAATATGTATTTAAAAATAAAAAATAAAAATATATGTATATGTATCAGTCTCTGGTAACTTTGGTATAAGCTTTGCATAGTTTGGGGTCAGTTGACCTTGTATGCAAAAATGACCCGAATAATTATGTTTTATATTTAGTTACAGCTGTACCCTTGACATTATCCGCGATTTCTTCAGAAAAAAATAGCCTATGTCCGTTTTCATGATACATACTCTTACCTTGCAAAATTTTATCGAGATCGGTTAAGCCGTTTAGCCGTGATTATGTAGCAAACAGACAGAAAGACAGAGTTACTTTCACATTTATAATATTTAAGTGGGATATTTAGTTATTGTATAAAGTCGTATAAGTATTGTCTGACGACAGTTTCACTGTGCCAGTAGAGTGAGTCAGCTTCACTGTGCCAGTAGAGTGAGTCAGCTTCACTGTGCCAGTGACCGACGTGCAGCTGCTCGCTCTACTCAGCTGACAAGTGGAACAGTGGTCACTTGGATGCTCGTTTACATTACTGCAACATTTGTGCAGTTCCCAGAGTTTAGAACATTCGAGCTTGAAACTAACCCAAGTTACTAAACTGCCACGTGCATTGTTATAAAATCTAGTAATTCCAATTAAGCCTTATATTACATTTTATTCATCGCGCAGTCATAACATTAATATCATATATATGAAAGTTTGGATGGATGGATGGATGTTTGTTACTCAATCATGTAGAAACGGGTCCATGGATTTGGATGAAATTTGGAATATACATTGCTTATGTCCTAGATTAACACATACTAAGGCTACTTTTCATCATCATCATCACCGAATTCACCACCACGCGGGTGAAACCGTGGGGCGCAGCAAGTAGAAAATAAATTATATAAGAAACTTACCTGTATTTGAGCGGTACCTTTTGTTTGTATTAACAATATTTTTATATTTGTCTGTGAGATATACCTGTTAATGAACGGCTGGTTTTTAAATAAATAACTATTTTTATAGCATTTTTTCCTGTTGGCATGGTGATGTTCTTGTAAGTTTAATCTAAATAATTGCTTCACTGTAATTTTAACTTTATAAGGTAAAAGTTATCTTTCAACAAGGAGCTTGGTGTAGTTTTCCATAACTTCACGAAGTGTATACTTATTATTATTATTATTATTATATTATATAAAGCTTAATTACCATTCACTGACTGATTTAGATAGTTGTTTGGAGAACTGGGGAGCATGGGGAGAAAATGTGAGTATGAGGTCTTGTAGGGGGATGTTCAGAGGCAAAGGGAAAAATACGGAATCTTCAAAAGACCATGACCTGATGGTAGACCCCCCAGGGATCTCGGAAACGGTAGGAGGTAGGGGGGCACCGTTTTAACTAAAAATGCACTAAAACCTCGGACCTTTTTGGAGACATGAAAAAAAAGAGGCCTCCCATACAAAAAAACATGGCCGCCATACAATTTTGAACCTGTCATAACTCGGAAACGGTTAGACTTTCATGAGGGGTGTTTGACCAAATGTCATAGGGAATCGGGAGATCTTTTTGGAAAAATGTTTTTTTTTTTTTAATTTTCAACTTTTTTTTTTTTTAAATTTCAAAATGGTCTGAGAGGTCTGATTTTTTGCAAACGAGGGTTTTTGGGGCCTCTGATTTCATTTTTGAAGTTTTTTTTTTTTTTTTTTAATTTTTGACCATGGTCGCCATACAAGTGATTTTCAGGAGGACCGAGCGAGGAGAGAGCGAGACCGCCAGGCCGAACCACGGCACTCGCGAGGTCGCAAATCACTCGAGCGAGTGTTCCTGGCGAGGCCGGAGGCCGAGCAAGAGGCGTGGTGAGGCCGCCAGGCCGAACCACGCACCGAGCAAGTACCGTGGTGAGGCCGTCAGGCCGAGCCACGGTACTTGCGAGGTCGCGAGAGTCTCAAGCGAGGCCGCAGGCCGAGCAAATGTCTCAAGAGAGGCCGCAGGCCGACCTTGAGACTCGGAGGCCTAACTTTGGGCGAGGCCGAAGGCCGAGCCAGGGGCGTGGTGAGGCCGCCAGGCCGAACCACGACCCCGAGCAAGTACCGTGGTGAGGCCGTCAGGCCGAGCCACGGTACTTGCGAGCTCGCGACAGGCCGAGCTTCAACCCAAACTCAACGCGAGGCCGAAGGCCGAGCTGCTCCCTCCCTCTACGGTCGAAACAAACTGGATTTCTGTTCTTATATTATTTCCACGACTGAATATGGATTTTCTTCAGCATTTTGACCGCCATGAGGAGATTTGTACCCGGGCCACCTCCATGTTCAGTTTCGGTCATGGAAATCAAACATCATCATCATCATCATCAACCCATTTTCTCATGTATAACCTTTTCTTAGCCATTTTCAACCTGATCCTTCTGTTTTTTTCAAGTTTTTAAAATTGGAACTAAGAGAACCGCCCCAACCCGAGTATAGGAAATCCCCGCGGGCCGCTTGCGGCCCGCGCAGCCACGCAAAACACGAGCTGCTCCCTCCCCCTACGGTCGAAACAAACTGGATTTCTGTTCTTATATTATTTCCACGACTGAATATGGATTTTCTTCAGCATTTTGACCGCCATGAGGAGATTTGTACCCGGGCCACCTCCATGTTCAGTTTCGGTCATGGAAATCAAACATCATCATCATCATCATCAACCCATTTTCTCATGTATAACCTTTTCTTAGCCATTTTCAACCTGATCCTTCTGTTTTTTTCAAGTTTTTAAAATTGGAACTAAGAGAACCGCCCCAACCCGAGTATAGGAAATCCCCGCGGGCCGCTTGCGGCCCGCGCAGCCACGCAAAACACGAGCTGCTCCCTCCCCCTACGGTCGAAACAAACTGGATTTCTGTTCTTATATTATTTCCACGACTGAATATGGATTTTCTTCAGCATTTTGACCGCCATGAGGAGATTTGTACCCGGGCCACCTCCATGTTCAGTTTCGGTCATGGAAATCAAACATCATCATCATCATCATCAACCCATTTTCTCATGTATAACCTTTTCTTAGCCATTTTCAACCTGATCCTTCTGTTTTTTTCAAGTTTTTAAAACTGGAACTAAGAGAACCGCCCCAACCCGAGTATAGGAAATCCCCGCGGGCCGCTTGCGGCCCGCGCAGCCACGCAAAATACGAGCTGCTCCTTCCCCCTACGGTCGAAACAAACTGGATATCAGCTCTTGTATTGTTTCAACGACTTAATATGAAATTTCTTCAGCGTTTTGACCGCCATGAGGAGATTTGTACCCGGCCCTCTTCCATGTTCAGTTTCGGTCATGGAAATCAAACATCATCATCTTCATCAACCCATTTTCTTATGTATTTCACTTTCTTAGCCATTTTCAACCTGATCCTTCAGTTTTTTTCAAGTTTTTAAAAGTCGAATATAAAGACTTGCCCCCACCCGACTATAGGAAATCCCCGCGGGCCGCTTGCGGCCCGCGTAACCACGCAAAACACGAGCTGCTCCCTCCCCCTACGGTCGAAACAAACTGGATTTCTGTTCTTATATTATTTCCACGACTGAATATGGATTTTCTTCAGCATTTTGACCGCCATGAGGAGATTTGTACCCGGGCCACCTCCATGTTCAGTTTCGGTCATGGAAATCAAACATCATCATCATCATCATCAACCCATTTTCTCATGTATAACCTTTTCTTAGCCATTTTCAACCTGATCCTTCTGTTTTTTTCAAGTTTTTAAAATTGGAACTAAGAGAACCGCCCCAACCCGAGTATAGGAAATCCCCGCGGGCCGCTTGCGGCCCGCGCAGCCACGCAAAACACGAGCTGCTCCCTCCCCCTACGGTCGAAACAAACTGGATTTCTGTTCTTATATTATTTCCACGACTGAATATGGATTTTCTTCAGCATTTTGACCGCCATGAGGAGATTTGTACCCGGGCCACCTCCATGTTCAGTTTCGGTCATGGAAATCAAACATCATCATCATCATCATCAACCCATTTTCTCATGTATAACCTTTTCTTAGCCATTTTCAACCTGATCCTTCTGTTTTTTTCAAGTTTTTAAAATTGGAACTAAGAGAACCGCCCCAACCCGAGTATAGGAAATCCCCACGGGCCGCTTGCGGCCCGCGCAGCCACGCAAAACACGAGCTGCTCCCTCCCCCTACGGTCGAAACAAACTGGATTTCTGTTCTTATATTATTTCCACGACTGAATATGGATTTTCTTCAGCATTTTGACCGCCATGAGGAGATTTGTACCCGGGCCACCTCCATGTTCAGTTTCGGTCATGGAAATCAAACATCATCATCATCATCATCAACCCATTTTCTCATGTATAACCTTTTCTTAGCCATTTTCAACCTGATCCTTCTGTTTTTTTCAAGTTTTTAAAACTGGAACTAAGAGAACCGCCCCAACCCGAGTATAGGAAATCCCCGCGGGCCGCTTGCGGCCCGCGCAGCCACGCAAAATACGAGCTGCTCCTTCCCCCTACGGTCGAAACAAACTGGATATCAGCTCTTGTATTGTTTCAACGACTTAATATGAAATTTCTTCAGCGTTTTGACCGCCATGAGGAGATTTGTACCCGGCCCTCTTCCATGTTCAGTTTCGGTCATGGAAATCAAACATCATCATCTTCATCAACCCATTTTCTTATGTATTTCACTTTCTTAGCCATTTTCAACCTGATCCTTCAGTTTTTTTCAAGTTTTTAAAAGTCGAATATAAAGACTTGCCCCCACCCGACTATAGGAAATCCCCGCGGGCCGCTTGCGGCCCGCGTAACCACGCAAAACACGAGCTGCTCCCTCCCCCTACGGTCGAAACAAACTGGATTTCTGTTCTTATATTATTTCCACGACTGAATATGGATTTTCTTCAGCATTTTGACCGCCATGAGGAGATTTGTACCCGGGCCACCTCCATGTTCAGTTTCGGTCATGGAAATCAAACATCATCATCATCATCATCAACCCATTTTCTCATGTATAACCTTTTCTTAGCCATTTTCAACCTGATCCTTCAGTTTTTTTAAAGTTTTACAAGTCGATCTAAATGATTTGCCCCCACCCGACCATAGGAAATCCCCGCGGGCCGCTTGCGGCCCGCGCAGCCACGCAAAACACGAGCTGCTCCCTCCCCCTACGGTTGAAATAAACTGGATATTAGCCCTTGTATTGTTTCCACGACTGAATATGGATTTTCTTCAGCGTTTTGACCGCCATGAGAAGATTTGTACCCTGGACCACCTCCATGTTCAGTGTCGGTCATGGAAATCAAACATCATCATCATCATCAACCCATTTTCTAATGTATTTCACTTTCTTAGCCATTTTCAACCTGATCCTTCAGTTTTTTTAAAGTTTTACAAGTCGATCTAAATGATTTGCCCCCACCCGACCATAGGAAATCCCCGCGGGCCGCTTGCGGCCCGCGCAGCCACGCAAAACACGAGCTGCTCCCTCCCCCTACGGTTGAAATAAACTGGATATTAGTCCTTGTATTGTTTCCACGACTGAATATGGATTTTCTTCAGCGTTTTGACCGCCATGAGAAGATTTGTACCCTGGACCACCTCCATGTTCAGTGTCGGTCATGGAAATCAAACATCATCATCATCATCAACCCATTTTCTCATGTATAACCTTTTCTTAGCCATTTTCAACCTGATCCTTCAGTTTTTTTAAAGTTTTACAAGTCGAATCAAAAGATTGGCCCCCACCCGACTATAGGAAATCCCCGCGGACGCTTGCGGCCCGCGCAGCCATGCAAAACACGAGTTGCTCCCTCCCCCTACGGTCGAAACAAACTGAATATCAGCTCTTGTATTGTTTCCACGACTGAATATGGATTTTTTTCAGCGTTTTGACCGCCATGAGGAGATTTGTACCCGGGCCACCTCCATGTTCAGTTTCGGTCATGGAAATCAAACATCATCATCATCATCATCAATGCATTTTCTAATGTATTTCGCTTTCTTAGCCATTTTCAACCTGATCCTTCAGTGTTTTTAAAGTTTTACAAGTCGATCTAAATGATTTGCCCCCACCCGACTATAGGAAATCCCCGCGGACGCTTGCGGCCCGCGCAGCCATGCAAAACACGAGTTGCTCCCTCCCCCTACGGTCGAAACAAACTGGATATCAGCTCTTGTATTGTTTACACGACTGAATATGAAATATCTTCCGCATTTTCACTGCCATTAGGAGATTTGTACCCCAAACTACTGCCATGTTCGTTTTCGGTCATGGAAATCAAACATCATCATCATCATCATCAACCCATTTTCTAATGTATTTCGATTTCTTAGCCATTTTCAACCTGATCCTTCAGTTTTTTCAAGTTAAACACAAGATTGGCCCCCACCCGACTAAACGAAATCTCCGCGGGCCGCGCACCTACGCAAAACACGAGCTGCACGTACTCCCTGCGGTCGAAAACATACTTAATTTCAGCTCTTAAGGCGGTTTTAGGTGGCTTAAGGTTGCTTTAGGTGGCATAAGGCTGCAGTGGCTTAAGGCGGTTTTAGGTGGCTTAAGGAGGTCTTAGGTGACTTAAGGAGGTTTTAGGTGACTTAAGGCGGTTTTAGATTTCCTACTTCCTAAGGTGGTCTAAGACAGTTTTAGGTATCCTACGCGGTCTGAGTGGCCTAAGACGATTTTAGGCTGCTTAAAGCGGCCTTAGGTGGCCTAAGGAGGTCCTAACGCGGTCTGAAGTGGCATAAGACGATTTTAAATGGCTTAAAGCGGCCTTAGGTGGCCTAAGGAGGTCCTAAATGTTCTACTTCCTAAGGTGGTCTCGGAAGGTTTTAGGCGGTCTAAGGCGGTCTTGGATGGCCTAAGGAGGTTTTTAGGTGATCTAAGGTCTTGGGTGGCTTATGAAGTTCTTGGATGATCTAAGGAGGTCTTGGATGGTCCAAGGAGGTCTTGGATGGCCCAAGGAGATCTTGGGTGGCTTATGGAATTCTTGGATGGCCTATGGTATTGGGTGGCCCAAGGAAATCTTGGGTGGCTTATGGAATTCTTGGATGGCCTATGGTATTGGGTGGCCTAAGGAGGTTTTGGGTGACTTAAGGTGGTCTGGATGGCATAAGGCGGTCTGAGTGGCTTAGGGCGGTCTTGGATGGTTTGAGGTGTGGGTGGCTTAAAGTGGTCTTGGGTGGCCTATGGAGTACTTGGATGACCTAAGGAGTTCTTGGGTGGCTTATGAAGTTCTTGAATTATCTAAGGAGGTCTTGGGTGGCTTATGGAATTCTTGGATGGCCTATGGTTTTGGGTGGCCTAAGGAGGTTTTGGGTGACTTAAGGGGGTCTGGATGGCATAAAGCGGTCTGAGTGGCTTAGGGCGGTCTTGGATGGTTTGTGTGGGTGGCTTAAGGTGGTCTTGGGTGGCCTATAATAATAATAATTATAAATATCTGGGACATTATTGCACACATGGTCATCTGACCCCAAACTAAGCAAAGCTTGTAATATGGCTGCCAGACTGATATACCTACATATTTTTTTTTTAAATACATACCTAAATAGATATTAACACCCAGACATAGAACAAACACAAATGTTCATCACACAAATGTTTGTTCTAGATGGGAATCGAACCCATGCCCCCAAGCACAGAAGTTAGGTTCACTACCAACTGAGCAACCGTGGCAGTCAAAGTCCTATGGAGTACTTGGATGACCTAAGGAGGTCTTTGGATGACCTAAGGAGGTCCGGGTGGATTAAGGCATTCTTGGATGGCCTGAGGCGTTCTTGGGTGACCTAAGACGGCCTTAAGTAGACTTACGGGTTTTTTGTACCGGATCATTATCTTCGGTGCAGGTATCTTACGCCCAGTCCCCGATATTGCGGTCCCTTGCTGGCCTTAACTCTATTCTCGATAGCAAAAAAGAGTGTGACATATTTGCTGACGATTGGAAGGAGATTTTGACTGAATGTTTGAAATACTGTGAGGCAACGTGCTGCCGTACTTCAAGCATTCAGTAATTGTAATTATCTAGGTTAATATTAATTGACGGATTTATTATTGACTTATTATTAGTTATATTTTAATGACATTGATTTCAATTGAGTACTTTTTTCTAATTTTAATTTTGCTTAAGTACATAATATTTTGTAACATTGTCTCATTAGTGTAATTGGCGCAAGCCGTCCTAATTGAATAAATAAATAAATAAAATTAATAATACGGTGACCTAAAGCGAGTGAGGCTATCTTGTGCGCATTACTATTTCAAGTCTGACTACTACATAGAATTCGGTAGGTTCACAGTGATCATGCAACAAAACGACAATTTTGATTAGCGAAGCTGCGCTAAACAAGCGTAGCGACTGAAACTAGCTTAGTTTTCGGTGGCTTAAGGTGTTTTAAGGTGTACCTACCTATTGTACGTCCGAAAAGGGTACTTAATTATTAGCTAAAAGGAAGTACTATGCTGATTTGTTGATATTCTTTTGATGTATATTAATCTTATTATACGCCATGCCAAGATGTCAACTATAAAAATAACACCCCCGGGAATCATATCAGATATGAGTATTATTAAATTTAGCTGGAACACTTAGGAATCAGTTTATAGCTATGTAAAATAAAGTACTTATTTATAAAATGTCATCAGAACCAATACTTGAATTGTTTCAACATTTAACACCTATTTAGGTATAAATAAAAACCTGAAAAAATCGTTGTCATTATTATATTAAGTATATTTTCACTATATTATCAACCACGATAATTATTGGTAAACTAAGCTATCTCGAAGTTTAGGTTTTTAGGAATACAGTTCTTTTTATGCAATATTTTTAATTCATCAGCTGTTTTCTACCACTTTTTATGATGTCATTGAATTAATTTCATCGGGTTCTTCTTCCGCTTCCGTTGTTGGAGAGGTAGGAAATCGGCTTACAATAGATGACTATTCTTGCCGAGGCTGGGCGCTGGGAGAACACTGCCCCCAGGGGTTGTTTTCTTCAAAGGCGCGAGTGCCTTGCGGAGCCTCGAACGCCCTCTGATGGTCCGGTGGAAGGGTGTGAGTACACTCGAGCGACCCTCCCGCTGGCTGTCGGCGGCTGCGTGCCAAGAAGGCACGAGACACATCGCCGCGGGCGGCCGGCTCCCTGTGCCGGGCCAGTCAACGGCAGGCGTCGTGACGGCCGTTATCGACGCTTCCACCAAGCGGATCGGCACGCCGGCGCCGCCGAGGACAGCAGGCAAGGTACAGCGCGGCGGGCGGCGCGGCGATGTTTATGGCCCGGGGATTGCTCACCCGGGTGTAGGCTTGTTGTTGGCTCCCGCCAGGCGTCGGGGGCGCGGGCGGGTGCGCAGGGCAAGGCGAGATGTATTGGCCGGCCGGCCATTCGCGAAAGGGTGCGACGTCCAGACACCGGCGCGCATCTGTCGTGGTAGGATGAGGCCGACGCGACTAGGTTGCGGTCGGCAGTGGTCATAAAATGGCATCGGCCGGTCTCGGTTTTACTCGGTATCCGGCCGGTGCGATGAGGTCAATCCGGTAGAGGTAGAGCGACGCGCGCAGGGGCGCGCAGTCGCTCTGTGATATGTCAGGTGATCCGCCGGCCGGCCGTCGCAAGGAGGCGGGGCGCTTGACCGGCAGGGGTGCACGCCGCGGGAGGAGGCACCACACCTTGGCATCGACGGCTCTGTTTCGGCCCAGCCTATTCACAGCCGGCGCGAGCGGCCAGATCGGACCGGTGACGAGTCGGTCGGACCGGCGGCCTGCTGCACGGCGAGACCGGGGGGGGCTTACTTCATGAGCGGGCGGGCTGGTGTCGGGGGCCCCGAATTCTCAAGAGGTCTTAAAGTTCGGTTCCGCGATCGCCACGCGTGGGGCACGACGACTGCAAGGGACGAGTCCGGTTGACGAAAAGCGTGCGCCGGTTGCAGCGTACGCTGGTAATTGTTGGTGAGTGGACGGCGTGATACCGCAGCCGACCAGTTACTACGTCAACTCGTTGTGTGTTGGTGGCGCCTTGCTCGACGCGAACGCGTACCGCCGGCCTGCGGGCCTAGAGAGAAATGCCTCACCTACGGAACAACAACTCCGCAGGTGTGAATTCGTGCAGACCCCGGTCCGGCATAGTCGCGACGCGGAGCGCGACGCTTGATATGGCGCCGTGCGTGCGCCGCACCGCATAAGGCCGCGGGCGGCGCTCGAGCAACGACTACGGTTCTTGATGGTTGATAGCGTTGATGGATGGCGGGGGAGGAAGTGAGGCGGGCCATCGCTTCTCCCTTCCCCGGATTGGTGTTAGTCTGGTGTCCTTCCGGATGCTTGCTTAGTAGTCGGCGCGCCGGCACCAGCCGCGATGTACCAACGGCGATACGAGCACCATCCGGGTGAGATTCTGGCGTACCAGAAAGGTTAGTGCGATCAGCACAGGAGGTACGAGCGGACCGGTCGGCACGATCGAGCTGCTGGCTTGTGTCTTCTTGAGTGAGTTTTCATTGCGATTCATGGTACCAAAAAACCATTCACCGCTGTGGTCTGCAGTTTAGGCACCCGCTACGCCGCCGTCTCCGCCGAGACGCCAGAGAGCGGAAGCTGTAGACTCGCACTACTCGTAGACTTAGTAGTGAACTACTCGCCAACGGTGCGAGTCCTTGAATTAAGTTATTTTACGCCTTAGCCAAACATCAGACATCACTTCGGTCATTTTGCTCTTTTGACAATGTGCGACTACAAAATATACATGCAGGTTCTCATTTACTCCAAATTGGGCAATTGGATAATCCCTGGAACAAAATATTTTACTTGAATGACATACGTTTTCCACATGTTATTAAGATTAAAAAGCTAAACTACTGAACCGATATTGATGAAATTTCTATGAGACCAATCTGAAAGAATTTTCCATATCAGTTCATAAATGTTCTTAGGTAACAAAATATTTTTTATTAATATATTATACTAGCTGCGCCCCGCGGTTCCACCCGCGCGGTGATGAAAATCGGTGAAGGGGTATGAAAAATAGATAGGAGCTGATTTTCAGACCTAATGAATATGCATATAAAATTTGGTAAAAATCGGTAAAGCCGTTTCGGAGGAGTAGGTACGGTAACTAACATTGTGACATGGAAATTTTATATATATAGTGATGATGATGATGATGACTAGCTGACCCAGCAAACGTTGTTTTGCCTTATAAATTAATAAAAAAATAAAAACATAATATTTCGGCAAAAAATTAAAAATATATATTTAAGGGTGAACAACCCTTATCACTTAGGGGTATGGAAAATAGATAGTAGCCGATTCTCAGACTTACTGAATACGCATATAAAATTTGGTAAAAATCGGTAAAGGCGTTTCTGAGGAGTACAGTAACTAACATTGTGACATGGAAATTTTATATATATAGTGATGATGATGATGATGATATAATGATATACATAATAAGGAAAGGGCATACTAAACTATATGAAGATCACAGTGACAGCTCTGGGATATAGAAAGTGAGGATATATACAGTTGGATCTATAACAAATAGAGACACCGGGTCTGGTACGTTCTTGGAAGACCTCAATATACATATTAACAAAAACCCTGGGTGAATATAATGATGATACCTGATAACTGATGATACCTACCATTCTCAGCAGAATGGTAGGTATCATCCAGGCAGCAACTGCAGTACTACTAAGACAGGTAACTGACCAAAACATCAGAATTCTCTCAGATAGTGCTGCAGTGCTGAAGGCGTTACAGCGATATGAACATACATCAGGACTAACTCTACAGTGTCACGATCTGCTGAAGACCGTAAGCAAACATAATAATAATCTTACTCTCCTATGGATCAAGGGGCACAGCGGATCTAGGGGTAATGATGCGGCTGATGAACTAGCACGGAGAGGCTCGAGCATACGACCTGTAGGGCCCGAGCCGATTATCCCCCTAACTTTCAGCCAAATCAAATCATGGATTCGACAGCGCACTACAAACTTCACAAAGAATACTGGGCAAGTACCAAAAACTGCAAACAAGCTTTAAAAAATAGTGTTTTTTAAGCTTTTTTTATTAACTTTGCTTAGTTTGGGGTCAGACGACCATGTGTGCAATAATGTCCCAGATATTTATTTTATTTATTGACAGAGACGGATACGGTAAACGTATATATCACCTCTTTCTTTGCATTGGGAGATTAGAAAGGAAATATATTATTATGAAAATAAACTATTGTATTATTCAAAAGAATCTTACCTTGTAGTTATAAAACGAAGTAATCATTTTAAATTTGATTTGTAAGGCATCTAACCTCGAAACACAACCTCTTAGCGTTTTTGGAAAATACATTGATTTCTATGTTTTCAACGAAAACGTACAAAGAAGTCTAATAATGCAGCTAAATCATCAAACGAAATATTTACTAAACAATACCTATTTCAAGGAATAACATTATTAAAACGAAACAGACAGAAGGCAAAGAAAGGCTGTCAAGCTGTCAACGTCAATTATTTTATTATTTTGCTTTTTGGGCAGGCTAAAGCCGTTAAAGTTATTTTGCCTTGTCTTTCTTATTTCAGTGGCATAAGTATGCCACATGAAAATACACGTTTCACCATATTATATAACTTATCCATACTTAAGCACGTTCATGAACCCTTAATAAACAGTTTTTCACCATTATTGCACGTGTGCATGCGAAAATAGACAAGTTTAGGAAAATAATTATTTATATTCGATTATTTAGTTTCACTGGTTGACTTCAACCAGTGAAACTCGAATTTGCGCATTAGGTGTGATTCGGAACATATACTTACTTAAGTATATGTTCCGAATCACACCTAATGCGCAAAATGAAAATTAAATCGACCACGTGCGAGACGGGCTCGCGTACTGAGGGTAAAAAAAAATAGGTACAGCCGTTAAAAGAGAGTACAGATAGCGTAGGTTTAGTAATAGGGTCCCGGGTACCCTTTGGGTACGGAAAACTATTTTTGGTTACCTTATACTTCCATAAATTAAACTATCTATTTCATATTGATAATAAATTAATAAAACCTCCATTCAAAATTTTAAAAAAGGTTTTGATTTGATTTCGACCTGCATGAAGCGTTCGCACTTTGAATCTTAAAAAAAATAAGATTTTCAGTAATAGAGCTCTTCTGTTACAGGCAAGTAATTGTTTTACCGAAATAAATTTAAAATCATTATTTCATGTGTTAAATACGTATTTCTGTTTCAGATTTCTTCGATCATTTCAAGAAACGAGTAAAAGTGAGTTTTAAACTTTTATAATACTCAAATATATTCATATTTCCCCCCAAAGTAATAGTGAGTGACGCCAACATGGCGATTGTATTTTGTTTCTTGGTTTGAAGCAAATATTTTCCAGTTAGCATTGATTTATAAACTTATTGATTCTAAACTAGAAGACCTTCAAGTCTGTAACCGTTGAAGGATGCGTGTTCTAGAGTAGAAACAACAAATCAGCAATTGTAGCGTAGCACGAACTGAGACAAGATACCTACCAAAGGCTGGAAATGAATCGCTGAACGTCGGATCCAATAATTTTTCTTGTGAACCTATGTCCAGCCGTGAGAACTAATATAGGCTGATTATGATGATAATACGCTATTATGTATTTATGTACTTGCTTAATTACTTACATAAATAGATAAGGAAAGTTCTTCACCTGCAGGAAATTTCATTCAAAGTACAATACTTAATTAGGTATATTTAATTATTTTCACAAGCTAAACGTAAATAACTGGTTTTCAGAGATGACATCTCCTAAGCGACCATCCAGCGAGCAATCTTGCTCCGAGTCTCCATCATCCAAGCTGCGTCGTCTGGGCGGCGTCTCACCACCACTTTGTGTTGCACAAGGTACTTACATAACAATATACTTATTTATTTTTAAATCACCACATATTAAGGTTCATAGTTGTATTGTGTAGTGACCTCAAGTCAGACAAATAAGGGAGATATTATGAGAAAATAAACATGGCTGGTGCAATCGCATCAGGCCTAAATCAGGCTTGATGTCTTTGTTCGAATTCGCCATATAGACGAGCATGTCGTCCTTTTTAACCGACTTTCAAAAAAGGAGGATGTTCTCAGTTCGAATGTTTTTTAAATCTTTGTTACCTCAGAACTTTTAACTAGGTAAACCAATTTTGATGTTTTTTTTTTATTTGGAATTTGCTGATTCCCGTGTGGTCCCATTTGTCCCAATTTGGTCCAGTTCTGAAATTTTTATGGAGTCTGTTTTTTATATTGATAATTATGCATGTACACTATTATTTATTAGTGTCTGTGTAACAAGTTTTTAGGGTTCCGTTGCCCGATAAGGAACCCTTATAAATTCGTTCTGTCCGTCTGTCTGTCCATACGTCCGAATTTTTTGTGTACATGAAATTTGAGTGGGTATGCCGTATACTTACAGTTTTTGCAATGAGCGGTTTAATGGTATTATGAAAAAAAAAATGAAACACGAAGATACCTATTTGAGCACAAACAATAATTTGTACTTAGTTATCTCATTTGTTTGTCTGATCTGAATGAAATTGTAAGTGTGTGTAACTCATACTAATATTTTACCAACAGTCCACTTACAAAAGAATTTGACTAAAGGCATCAAGCCTGATTTAGGCCAGATGCGTTATCACCCGCCACGCCAACATAACATATTAACCTTCTTTTTTACTCATATTATAATCAGATACATCAAATTTATTTTCGAAAAAAATATGTTTTTATATTAAAACAATATAGTATACACTAGCTGTATTTCAAATTTTTTATGCAATATGTGGCAAACAAGCAGACGGGCCACCTGATGGTAAGCAGTCACCATCTCCTATGGATACTTGTAAAACCAGAGGCATCACAAATACGTTGCCGACCATTTAAGACATTATTAACTTTTGAAGAACCCCATGTCATAGCCATCTGCAGTTTTTTTTATTTTTTGCAAGAAAGAAATATTTTATCTTATGAACAGACATAACCTATTGACATAGTCAATTACAGAATTAACATGTGATTTATTTAGCTAAATAATAAAAATAAAAACAATCACAAATAGTCAGTGTGGAAGGAAATTGCAAATTTATAATATTGCCATTATTTACATTCAATTAGGTAGTTAAGTAACTAAGTAGATAAATAACTAGCTCCAACTCGCGGTTTCACCCACGTGGAATAGTCCTTATAACATCAGCTATCTGCCAGTGATAACAGATAGGAATGAAAGGTTCTTGAGTCGAGAGCACGAACCGGAAGACGCAGCGTAGTTAGGCCTCCAACTAGATGGACTGACGTCATCTTCAGGGTCGCGGGCATCCAGTGGATGCAGATGGCAGACTGTCGCTCAGTATGGAGGTTAATGGGGGAGGCGTGTGTTCAACAGTGGATGTCTTCTGACTGATGATGATGATGATCTGCCAGTGAAACTCCCTTCAAAATCGGTTCAGCCATTTTGGAGTTCATAGGGAACTTTTATACATACACACTTTGCCTATTAAATACTGCTGTACCCCGCGTGTTCACCTGCGCGCCTGCCCATATGTTACTTCTCATAACGTCAACTATCTGCCAGTGAAAGCCCCGACGAAATCGGCCAGCCGTTTTGGAGTACAAGGGAAACGTACATTTTCTATTTACACATCATTCTATTTTTATCTATTTTAGCTCGCACATATTTTTAACCGACTTACAAAAAGGAGGATACTATCAATTCGACTGTTTTTTAAATGTTTGTTGCCTCAGAACTTTCGACTGGGTGAACCGATTTTGATGATTCTTTTTTTATGGGAAAGCTGGTGCTATTCGTGTGGTCCGATTTGAATTTGATCCAGTTCTGTTTTTTTTAAGTCGGTTTTTGTATTGGTAATTATTGTTTATTTAAGATATATACAATAGAATAATATTTTTTCTGAGAATTGAAATTGTATTCTATAGGTTTTAGGGTTGGCTACGTAAAATGATGATCGCTTACCATCAGGTAGTGTAACTTATTTTTCATTTACGGAATAAAAATATCTATTATTATTTTTTGGAAATGTCAATCAGTAGCAATTCGTTTTATTTGATATTTTTTTGTTTTGGTTTGCAATTTTTTTTCAATAGAGATATACCTTAATTTAGTTATTGTTCGTGTTCAAACCTCTGTTATCTACTTCAGAACTCTGTTATTTATGAACCGATTATATTAATTTATTTTACTGAAAGTAATAATTCTTTCAGTTTAGTCCCATTGAAATTTCATCAAAATTGGTTCAGTGATTTGGCTTTTAAATCAAAATAACACGAAAATGTGATTACTTGGGTGATATAATACCTACTATCCAAGTAACTTTTTTTTGTGTGAAGTAGGTTTCGTGAGTTTAAGTAATCTCTGATAATAATACCAGCTTAATAATAATCGTATACAGGGTTACGCATATAGACTGTACTAATCCGAAATGAGGTAATTATATATCTACTCATCATTATGAACAACTTTTACTATGCAACTAACCGTAAAATCTCGAAAAAAAAACTATTGTTCCATACATTTTGTCGAGTGTCAATGTCCATTTTCTATGACTATGCATAAAAATATCAGCTCTATATCCGATATATTTTGACAAAATCATATGGTCAATACTTATAATTACTTTTTTCTTTTCATGCAATCAGGTGTAAGGTGTAAAGGTAACTTTTTATTATTTTATTATTTATATCATATAAATTTTATTCTAGGTGACACACATCAAGGCAACGGAAGATTTAAAGGTAGCGGGCGGCAATGTACAGCTATGTGCATAGTGGCCTTAATCCAGTCGAATGTTCAGGAACAAAGATCTAATATATCACAATTAGACTTTGATTTTGTATTGCAGGCTGGCGATGATCTTTATGTCAAATTAGAACCGCGTATTCCACAATCAAACATTTCCAGATATTTATGTGCTGATGAAATACCCGCTGAAATACAAGTCGGGCAAAATTTAGTTACACTTGAGTACAACTACATAAATTTTGGATTTTATCCACACGTAGATACAACACCAGATAAAGATGCAAAAAAACTAGAGCTATTTCATATATTGGAACGAAACGCTTTTAATGCCAATTGGACAGACAACACGGACGGTGCTATATTTACTGGTGCAGGATATTCGATAGCGTTTTGGCGCTATGAAGAAAAATTTTACATATTTAATAGTCACGCAGTAGATGAAAACAATCAAACTACACACGGTGATCACGGTGTGGCACGGGTTTTCGAATTCGACTCGATACAGTCATTAGCGAGCGCACTCATAAACTTTAATTGTACGTTACAATCTTATTATGAGCTATTCAAATTTACGGTAAAGAGTGTTCGTTCATTAGCGCCGGTTCCTGCCACACCATCTGCGGATCAAGCTCAACGCAATAACAATTCAACGTCTGATAAAACGAAAACTTCTTCATCAGACCCTTCTGGTCTGACCCAAAACACTGATAGTGATCGTACCAAAAATAAAAGTTCACTAACACGACAAGAAAAGAAAACTAGGACTGGGCTGATGAAAAGCGACAATGCTTCGTCACCGGTTGTCTGTTCATCTCAATACGCGAAAAATTCAAAGGCAATTAGCCCAACCCCTATTCTGTCGTATGCAGATATGGTTAAAAAATATATGGAAAAACATATTACTGCCACAAAAAATACAGAACCCGCGCAATCAAAAACACAAAAATCTATCACGATTAAAAATCCAGTGGTAGTAATTGAAAAAATAAAAGATTTTAAGCTGTCACTTTTAAAACCTGTAGTTGTACTTGAACGATTAGAACTGTCTCAAAATCAATCGATATCGTCAGTAAAAAGAGGCCGACCCATTAAAAATAAAAGAGGACCCAAAAAAACAAAAGAAAATGCACAACTGGACGCGGTTACAAAATATAACAAAAATAATCCGGAAAAACATCGCGAAGCTGTAAAAAAATACACAACAAATAATCCAGAAATACATCGCGAAACTGTAAAAACATATACTCAAAAGAACCCAGTTGTGAATCGTGAAGCCGTTCGAAAATATCAAGAAAATAATCCGGAAATAACCCAACAAACAACTGCGCGTTATAATGAAGTTAGTCGGAATGTAGACGTTCCGTTACGTAGGTCGCGAAACTTGATAGGCGAGAAACGGGATGCCGAATTAGATGCGGTAAAATTATTTTCTTTAAAAAAACAATCACTCAAATCGTCCGACACATATACTTGTCCAAATTGTAATGCGCGTTTTTTCGAAGAGGAAAAAACTAGAAAACAATGGTGCTGTGGATCCGGCGCTAATAATATCCAAACGTTTGCACCATTGACGGAAGATTTTTATGAACATCCCAGTTTCGAAAAAAGACCGCGCGCATATAATAATTTGTTTGCCTTCTCGGCTTTGGGTGTTTCGCACGGTTTCCACCAACCGGAAGGTTTATCGTTTATCAAAATTCAAGGCCGGACATATCATCGCGTTTTCGATTTAGCTTATAATAAAACAACAAACAATATAGGTTTATATATAAACGATTCGTCGGAACGCGAAAACTTGGCGCTTAATCAAAATTTAGACATTCAAGTAATTCGGTCCATAACAAATTTTCTAAATAACGTAAATCCATTCATAGAATGTTTCAAACGATTAAGTTTGGAACCTTCCGATGAAGCTTTCTTAATGTTTGAAAGAACTTCTCGTGCTACCCACGGAAACATTTTAGGCGACCAGCCTGTGGGTAGAGAAGTTTCCGCGATTATTAGCACTGATCGCGAACAGTACGTACCCCGATGCATAGCCATTTGGAAAGTGGGTGAACGCAAACCTCATACTGTAGACATTATGGATACACTGTATGAAAGTTTTCAGTTCCCACTTTTGTATCCGGAAGGCAATGCAGGATGGTTTCCGGGGAAACTCGACAATAATGGGCATAAACTTACTCAGGGCAAGTATGTCAGGTGTCTTCTTCTTTCACAAGATAGGTTTAGTCATATTGGACGCCTATCTGAAGAGTGGTTAGTAGACATGTATTGCAGAATAAGCGAGGAACGTTTGCGCTATATACTCCACATGCAAACGAATCGAAGTATAGAAATTAGAGCCGCACCACTCTTGGAACTTTTAAACGACGAAACCATTGCAGGAGAAGGCATTGTACCGGGACGTATCTACTTACCGAATACTTTTACTGGGGGCCCGCGATACATGAAACTCAAATATTTAGATTGCATTGCATTAGTCAATAGACTGGGATCCCCTTCTTACTTTGTGACGTTCACTTGTAATCCCAACTGGCCCGAAATTAAACAATCAACTCCTGAAGGCCAGCGCCCCAATCCACTCATTTGTGCAAGAGTATTCAATTTGCGGCTGCTTGCATTAATACGAGATTTACGATCCAGCGCATGGTTCGGATCGATGGAATATTTAACATATGTGATTGAATTTCAAAAAAGAGGATTGCCTCACGCCCACATTTGTTTTAGAGTCGAAGGAGGGGGTCCAGTTGAAAATGTAGACATTGACAAAGTATGTCGTGCGGATATACCTGATAATTCAGAAGCCGAAGGCAGGTTACGTAAAGCGGTCTTGAATCATATGATTCATGGACCGTGTGGGCAAGAAAGAGATAACCTGCCGTGCTACGACAAAGAAAAACGAAAATGTAGCAAACGCTTCCCAAAACGTGAAACTGACGTCACATTCTGTGACGACAGAGGTTTTATTCATTTGCGCCGCAATAGTAACAATGAAGGTATAATTAAATTCCGCAATAGAGAAATAAAAGTAAACGATTTGTGGGTCGTTCCATACAATGCCAGTTTATTATTAAAATACGATGCACACATAAACATTGAAGTGTCCTCGCACCGTAGTATTGTAAAATATCTTTTTAAATACATGACGAAAGGCCCTGATGAAGCGCGTGTTGCCATTGTTGACGAACAACCTAATGAAATCGAGGAGTACGTAACAAAACGTTACATAGGGTCAAGCGACGCGGCTTGGCGTGTTTTAGAATTCGATGTAACTGCCCGCGAACCAAACGTGAAACAATTGACAGTTCATTTGGAAAACCGACAAACCGTTTATTTTAAACCCGGACATGAAACCGACGTAAATCGCGAATCCGATCTATTAACCTATTTCAAACGGCCACAGGGCGAACAATTCGACACATTAAAATACGCAGATTTTTATGAAAAATATATCGTTCATGCAAAAAGACCCAACTCAAAAACGACAATTTATGAAACAAGTAACGGCAAATTTGTAACAGAACGTCAAAGGGGTCAAATGGTTGCTCGATTATTTTGGGTCGCGCCTAACAGAGGTGAACAATTTTACCTTAGAATTCTTTTAAATTCTTTTCCGTCTCGCGGTTACACGGATCTTTTGAGTCTCGGTGGCCCTGATTGCACCACTTTCCAAGATGCTGCCAAAGCTGTAGGACTCGCGGACGACGAAGTCGAGTACGAAAGAGCTATGCAGGAAGCATCTACGTTTTTTACTGGCCACCGCCTGCGTAGGTTTTTCGTACTGTTGGCTGTTAACGGTGCCCCAGCAGCGTCGCTGTGGGACACATTTAAAAACCAACTTTGCGAAGACATTTTGCACAGGATGCCAGACGAATACGAAAGCGCCTACAATTTGTGCCTCACACAAATAAATAGGTTTTTACAAAGACACGGATCATCACTCGCGTTACTTGGACTTCCGGAAGTCTTTGATGATTCCACTGAATTAGGCAGGGAACGTGTCGAATACAATACAGACCAGCAAATATCTGTTGTCGATGAATGGTTACCCAGGCTTTCATCGGAACAGCGTTCTGTATTCGAATATATCGATAGCCTTTGCTCAGATCAAGAATTCCGGGAAAATAACTCGTGTGCCATTTTTATAGACGGTCCTGCGGGCACAGGCAAAACGACCTTACTAAATACAATAACTGCCCACGTTAGAGGTAATTTAAAATCAGTAGTCATTTGTACAGCCTCATCAGCCATCGCCGCTCAAAATCTTGAGAATGCTTTTACCGCACATTCCATGTTTAAATTTCCATTGGATGTTATAGATGACACCAATTTTTGGCATATTACAAATAAAACACAACGCGCTGAATTAATATTCAACGCGTCTGTGATAATTTACGACGAAGCGCCCATGGCCCATAAATATCTAATACACATGTTAGATAGGTCATTGCGCGATTTAATGCAGTCGAATAAAATTTTTGGAGGTAAAATTATTATATTTGCGGGTGATTTTCGTCAAATTCCTCCAGTTGTCGTTAATGCCAGATCAGATTCAGATATTTTAAATAGTTCTCTGAAGAAATCCCCGCTTTGGCAAAATTTAAAAAAATTCACATTGATAACGTCTCAGAGATGCAGAGACGATCCAGAATATGCAGAGTTTTTGTTAAAGTTAGGGTCTAACGAATTGCCATGTTTTCCTCTGCAAGTGGGTAAAAGTATTCAAAAGATAGTTTCTTTAGATTTAATAGAACATGTGACCGAATTGAACGATTTAATCGATTTTGTGTTCTCAGGAGCTGTAATCGATGAACCGGACGTTTGTGCGCTCAGAGCTATTTTATGCACCCGAAATGACGCTGTTAGAGAAATAAATTCTATTGTTTTAGATCGCGTCTCAGGGGAAATGCTCCACTTTTATTCCATTGACAAAATTGCAAACGATGATGCTGATGAGTTGTACCTAGGACCCGACGCGTTAAATAGACTTCAACCGCAAGGAGTCCCAGAATTCGATTTAAAATTAAAAATTGGTTGCGTTTGTATGATTACGAGAAATCTAAGTTTTGCGGACGGCTTAGTAAACGGAACTAAAGTAATCATAGAAGCAACTTCGCCGCGATTAATAACTGTGCGCAAAAGAGGTTGTTTCGAAAATATTCCATATCTAATTCCGCGAATTTTATTTAAAGCGCCAATAGATCGAAATAGTCCGTATGAAATGTGCCGTCGCCAGTTTCCCCTTCAGGTGTGCTATGCGATGACCATTCACAAAAGTCAGGGACAAACTATAAGTCGCGTGGGGGTAGATTTACGGTCGGACGTATTTAGTCACGGTCAGTTGTACGTGGCATTAGGGCGCGTACAAGATAAAGAATCGATTAAAGTATTAGTGCATGAAAATCGCGTAATAAATGGCATACCCTGTGCAAACAATAAAATCATACCAGATTTAATCATGTAAATAAATGGTTCTTCTTGGAAAGTTGTAAAATTGTTGACCTCTTCATTTGAGTGGATATTTTAAGTAAAATCAAGTAAAATCATGAAATCATGGCTGTACAGTGTCTACCCTTTTTTATTTTTACATTTTGCATTCACACCTTTTACATGTGAATATATTACAATTTCTGTTGTGTGGTATTTCTGAACTTATTTCATAAGAATGATTGTAGATTACGAAACATTATTAGAAAATGTAATTGTTTATATTTATTGGATAGTAATATCTTATAATTGTTTTTATGTATATACATGTGCAAATCGTTGTCAGGCTTTACGTAAGCTTGTTAATGGAGCTAAGGTTGGCTTTTAAAGTTCGGTCAAGAAACGATTAAATCGTTGGTTTAGCATCCAGACAAACAAACACTAGGCGAACTTTGTGGGAAATGGATATCAATGAAATGTGAATGTCTGTAGCTTTGCTTGCTTCGATTTGATTGTATGCGAGGCAAGGTGATCGATTTAAGGTAATGGGTGTCTATGGCTGTTGTTAAGGTGGGTTAAGTTGTTTACCAGTCGATGAGCATGTCGGTGAGGTTGTTTTGAGGTATGGTTGGAACAAAATGTATAGGGTGAAAGCGTAGTGTGACTTGGCTAATGAGTCGTGTAAGAAGGAGGTAGAGATAGAAATGACACTGGGGTGAAATCGTAGGACCGATTGGCGCAACAGAGGAGATTCAATGCACAAGTTCACACATTACTGACTGACCGGATTGCCATGAGAGATGTTAAGGAGTGTATGAAAGAGAGAGAATGTGTAAGTGTGAATGTGTATGCATGTGTGTTGTGTGTATGTGATGTGTGTGTTTGTGTGTGTGTAACAGAGAGAGAGATAGAGTTTTGTATAAATGTAAGATTAGAATATAAGAAGACGACAGTAAGACAGGCATGAATGTATTTATGAAAAAAGAGAGTGAACGAGTGAGAAATAGGTTATAATGTATAAAAATAATAATTAAAACAAACTTTTAGGTTTAACGGAAAAATTAAACATCCGCCATATTAGGACCATAATGCTTGGCTTACCAACAAACTTAAACTCGAAGGGGTTACATCGTTTCGTTTAGGAATTACTATCGCCACTTTTTCCTATGTCTCCATCATCAGATCAGTTCGATAGTATCATAACTTTGCATTGTCACTGATTTAGATAAATATGACAAATTTCATTTTGATCGTTTGAGGATGACTGCTCTAAAATTGAGTTGCAAGATTCCACCCGAACAAATATATGCACATACTTTACAAGCAAAAAAAAAAAGGTTGTTATTAAATCTTAACTATCTATCCTATATTAGGGTTTCACTCCGCAGTTTAGGTACATTCGACCGGCGCACCTTTCGACGGATGTTACACAGTAGCCGCTCCGCTCCCGATCGGCTAACACGCTACGCCACGTCACGCTTAATAATCCAGTTAGTTTTTTCAAGAAATGATAACAAAATATACTCTATTATTATAGAACAGGATTCATTATATGATAAAAAAAAATACGATTATTTTCAACAGAATCTGCAAATTGCGCGTTCGAGTTGAATTGCTAATTTATTGCTTCTTAGATAGAGTCCTTATTTATTTAATTTTCTTTGCAGAGTAAACTTTCTGTATGTATTATGTATTCTGTGTCTATATTTCAGCCACGAATTAAAGATTTTCAACATGAAAATCTATTCAAAACATCAGTTTCCAAAGACAATTAATAAATTTAATGCCGTGTAATTAAATACAAATAATATTATATCAAACGTGTAATTATCAATTTAAAAAACCGACTTTAAAATTAATAAATACGCAATTTCGTTTACTTGGAAGATATATTATATTTACCGTTATTTTGATATAAAAAACCGATCTTACTAAACCGATTTGATGAAAATCTACATTTCATGATTTGGAGAAGAAAAATATATTTTTTATAATAATTCAATAATTTTGGTTTAATCTGCTTTAATTATATCAAATCTTTATTTCATTGCTCGAAAAAAAATCTTAAAATAAGTTCTTAAGTACAGTGTTTAAGAACTTATTTTAAGAAATTTTCTCAAAGCATAATAAAATACTGCCACATTTATTATCCACTGTTGTGCCACCATCAGATTGTGATAAACCATAATTTATAATGTAATAATAATAGTTCATGTAAAACTAAATATATTCAATATTTATGAATACAAATAATATTATGTTGTTAACTTGTTAATGCGTAATAATATAAATATTTTTCCTATTTTCAAAACAAACGTAAATTTAATCGAATTATAATTTCAGGGGTTTTTAATATTATTTGTTAATTTTTCACAACTATCGTTTTCAAATATATATTTACTCCTTGAAGACAGATTACTACAAATTTAAAAAAAGTATTTAATAATACCCAGACCCACAATGTGTAATGTATCGAAGTTTAGTTACCTTAACTATAAATTATAATATAATTAATTTGAATTTGAATATTTAGAAGACATCTCTAAAGTAGCTAACCGACACGTCAACTTGACTGACGAAATCTCTTTCTCGCACATTGGTCTGACAGCGGTTCGTCAACAAGCCAAGTTGACATCTCTGTTACGACTATTACTTTCATAATGATTAATTAACTGAAACTGTTCTTTCGGATATTCGTTATTAAAAATGTAATCGAAAATAATAATAAAAATAACTTGAGCATTTGCATTGCCTTTAGATCTTCAACAGTTTATGCAGATCTGATTTTATAGTGTTGTCAAAACTAAACAATTTAGTCCATAAAGACAGTTTGCTCCTTAAAAATAATCGAAAATTGTATTACTGCTTCACGCACTGTTCCCTAATTCAAGGGAAACTACATGATTGTAGCACCGGCTTATAGCTAATTCGTGCCTAAGAACTGTTGGACTCTAAAAGCTCCACATCTTATGAAGAGATGTAATACTTTTTTTGAAACGGCTCCGTTTCCATAATTACACACCGTGTTTATGGAATCAGAGCCATGCTGCTGCTGCTTTTCTGTCTTTGGTCATAATGAATCTTTCAGATTCAAAAATAATCTAAAATTATGGCTCATAGAAAATGTTTTCTATACAATGGACGAATTTTATGTATGTACAAACGATTACATAACAAAATCGTATCTAGAAGAGTAAGTTAATGTAACATGTAAGATCATTGAACCTGTTGTTCATGTTATTGTATAAAATTATAATGTAAATGTTAAATGTAAAGGTAATTGTATATTTTAAGTAATATTAAATGCACTTAAATGTTAAATATTGATGTTGATGTTTAATGTTGTAGGTATGCTAAATGAAAATGGAAATGTTTATTACTTAAAATGCATATGATTACTTAATTTACATTATAATAATATAGGAGCCCTTAACAGACACGTCAACATGGTTGACGTCAACCGCGTCGGCCGACGAGAGAAAAGGAGAGAAGAGTTATATTCTCACTCTTTCTCTCCTGTTGATCAGACGTCGGTTCGTCAGCCAAGTTACGTCTGTTACGGCTATAATGATTGTTGTGTAAAATGTATCGGCTCGACATACTCGTATTTAATAAGTGAATGTTATAAAAGTATGTAACTACTAAGTATTGCACGTCCGCTAGGACAAACTGTTGATTCTAAAACAAACTAAAACTTCTATGTACACAGTTCTAAGCAATACAATTATTCTATTCTATACGATTCAACCTGTTGAAATAGATTATTGAAGATAAATCACAATATTCTCTAAACGTACCAATAATTTCATCATGTTTAATGATGAAATCCGAATGAACGGAGTGAATTTAGTGATACAAGAAACCATTATATTATCAATAATAAATTAAATTTAAAACCGATAGACTTCACATTGTGCTTAACAATAGATTAATGATTATATTCAAATTATTTTTCACTTTGTGAAGAATAATCTGAATTTGTTAATGATTTTTTATTTCAATTATTGTCGGCCAATTGAGTAAACGTATGTTAGCACTTGATCGCAATGAATAAATTAACTGAAAATCAATACAAATAATTAATATTAAATCTTGTACTATTACATAACAAAACAACACAAAGAAAAAATGCATGATTATACAAAAATAGTGTAATAATATATTATCTCAGACATTGAAAAATATATTTACAATATCTAAATTTTTATGTATGTTCAACAATTTCTTCGTCAACTGGTGACCAATATATTTTTTTTGTTCAATGAAGGAGTTACTTCCAATTTGGTCTTACATTGTCACCAAGTCAAAATCTGATGGTGGGATATCGAGGACAACCCTCAAATTTTATTGGCTCTAATTAATATATTTATAAAAAAAAGGGTTTTAACGTGATCCACTTTTTTGTGTCGGTTTTTATATTGATATAATAGAACTATTAATATTCGTGAAGAAAGAAACTTGTTTTTCATCTACTTATCTTATTTTTTTTTATCACTTTTGTTTTAAATTTCCCCACGTTTTAAATTGAGCTATTTTAATAAATGTAACAACTTTAAACCCCCCTCCATTACCTTCCGTACCTCCTTAATTCGTCATAATCGTAATCTTTATCATAATCAATTAGATTATTTTAATAGATTTACGGTTATGACAATAAACAAGCCCATATAGGTAATCTTTACTATAATCAATTAGATTATAATAATAGACTTACACTTAGGGCAATACACAATATCATGTCTTATCTGGTAACAGTTTAAAACAAAAATATTTTTTTGAAGTCTGGTTTTAACGTGATCCACTTTTTTGTGTCGGTTTTTTATATTGATATAATATAACTATTAATATTCGTGAAGGAAGAAACTTGTTTTTCATCTACTTATATATTATTTTTTTATCACTTTTGTTTTAAATTTCCCCACGTTTTAAATTGAGCTATTTTAATAAATGTAACAACTTTAAACCCCCCTCCATTACCTTCCGTACCTCCTTAATTCGTCATAATCGTAATCTTTATCATAATCAATCAGATTATTTTAATAGATTTACGGTTATGACAATAAACAAGCCCATATAGGTAATCTTTACTATAATCAATTAGATTATAATAATAGACTTACACTTAGGGCAATACACAATATCATATCTTATCTGATAACAGTTTAAAACAAAAAAAATTTTTTGAAGTCTGGTTTTAACGTGATCCACTTTTTTGTGTCGGTTTTTTATATTGATATAATATAACTATTAATATTCGTGAAGGAAGAAACTTGTTTTTCATCTACTTATATATTATTTTTTTATCACTTTTGTTTTAAATTTCCCCACGTTTTAAATTGAGCTATTTTAATAAATGTAACAACTTTAAACCCCCCTCCATTACCTTCCGTACCTCCTTAATTCGTCATAATCGTAATCTTTATCATAATCAATCAGATTATTTTAATAGATTTACGGTTATGACAATAAACAAGCCCATATAGGTAATCTTTACTATAATCAATTAGATTATAATAATAGACTTACACTTAGGGCAATACACAATATCATATCTTATCTGATAACAGTTTAAAACAAAAAAAATTTTTTGAAGTCTGGTTTTAACGTGATCCACTTTTTTGTGTCGGTTTTTTATATTGATATAATATAACTATTAATATTCGTGAAGGAAGAAACTTGTTTTTCATCTACTTATATATTATTTATTTATCACTTTTGTTTTAAATTTCCCCACGTTTTAAATTGAGCTATTTTAATAAATGTAACAACTTTAAACCCCCCTCCATTACCTTCCGTACCTCCTTAATTCGTCATAATCGTAATCTTTATCATAATCAATTAGATTATTTTAATAGATTTACGGTTATGACAATAAACAAGCCCATATAGGTAATCTTTACTATAATCAATTAGATTATAATAATAGACTTACACTTAGGGCAATACACAATATCATGTCTTATCTGGTAACAGTTTAAAACAAAAATATTTTTTTGAAGTCTGGTTTTAACGTGATCCACTTTTTTGTGTCGGTTTTTTATATTGATATAATATAACTATTAATATTCGTGAAGGAAGAAACTTGTTTTTCATCTACTTATATATTATTTTTTTATCACTTTTGTTTTAAATTTCCCCACGTTTTAAATTGAGCTATTTTAATAAATGTAACAACTTTAAACCCCCCTCCATTACCTTCCGTACCTCCTTAATTCGTCATAATCGTAATCTTTATCATAATCAATCAGATTATTTTAATAGATTTACGGTTATGACAATAAACAAGCCCATATAGGTAATCTTTACTATAATCAATTAGATTATAATAATAGACTTACACTTAGGGCAATACACAATATCATATCTTATCTGATAACAGTTTAAAACAAAAAAAATTTTTTGAAGTCTGGTTTTAACGTGATCCACTTTTTTGTGTCGGTTTTTTATATTGATATAATATAACTATTAATATTCGTGAAGGAAGAAACTTGTTTTTCATCTACTTATATATTATTTTTTTATCACTTTTGTTTTAAATTTCCCCACGTTTTAAATTGAGCTATTTTAATAAATGTAACAACTTTAAACCCCCCTCCATTACCTTCCGTACCTCCTTAATTCGTCATAATCGTAATCTTTATCATAATCAATCAGATTATTTTAATAGATTTACGGTTATGACAATAAACAAGCCCATATAGGTAATCTTTACTATAATCAATTAGATTATAATAATAGACTTACACTTAGGGCAATACACAATATCATATCTTATCTGATAACAGTTTAAAACAAAAAAATTTTTTTGAAGTCTGGTTTTAACGTGATCCACTTTTTTGTGTCGGTTTTTTATATTGATATAATATAACTATTAATATTCGTGAAGGAAGAAACTTGTTTTTCATCTACTTATATATTATTTATTTATCACTTTTGTTTTAAATTTCCCCACGTTTTAAATTGAGCTATTTTAATAAATGTAACAACTTTAAACCCCCCTCCATTACCTTCCGTACCTTCTTAATTCGTCATAATCGTAATCTTTATCATAATCCATTAGATTATTTTAATAGATTTACGGTTATGACAATAAACAAGCCCATATAGGTAATCTTTACTTTAATCAATTAGATTATAATAATAGACTTACACTTAGGGCAATACACAATATCATATCTTATCTGATAACAGTTTTTTTAACTATCAACCTAAATAGCAAACTTCATCACATTTGCCCTCCTTAATTCGGTCCTTTCGCAAAATTATTTCTTAGCGAACTCATATCACAAAATACATAATATACTAATATACATAATTATTAATTATATTTAAACTGGAATGACATTTAAACCTTCACAAAAAATAAAAACTAACGCTTATTCTGAATTTGTTTCACATAACAATCATACAAAAGCAAAAGTTTAAGAGGCCTATTATAATTTTTTTTTTTATCAAAACTTTCACATATTATTATAACTCGAGCTGCGACTCGTGGTTTTACCCGCATGGTGATGAAAATCGGTAATGATGATGAAAAGTAGTGTGTTAATCCAGAACATAAGCAATGTATAATGCAATTTTCACCCAAATCCATCCGGTCGTTTCTTCGTGATTGTGTAACAAACATCCATCCATCCATATTTTTCACATATATGATATTTGTGTGATTACAATTTATCAATTACTACCAAAGTATGTATGAGAAGTATATGAGTTGTGTGTTGTAGTTGTGTATGTATGTGACGCATGCTTGTTATAACTCCTGCCTACATCTCTCATGACACTTCGCTTGGTCAGCTACGTGTAAACTCGTGCATTGAATTCTCCTCTGTTGCGCCAATCGGTCCTACGATTTCATCCGAATGTCACTTTCATCTCTACTTCCTTCTCACCCGACTCATCGGTCATGTTACATTACGCTTTTATTCCCATACATTGGGTTCTACCATCCTCGAATGACCTCATCGACGTGTAATTATCGGCTATTAAACAACTTCCTACCTGTTACTTCAGTCATCGTCACCCATACCCTTCATCGATCATCATCTCGGATGCCATCCAATCAAACAAGTATCGCTCTTTCATTCAACATCTCATTTATGTCTATTCACCTACAAGTTAGCCCTACTGGTTGTCTGGCTGAATGTCTATTTCACACTGATTTACGTTTACTTTACTTACTTTATAAGCCGAACTTTACTTCCATTTAACACCTTACAGCATGTCTCACTTCTTTTTGTATATATATATATATATATATTCAGTTTCTGGTATTGCACAACCTTTGAATATGAATCGTTTCAGTTTCATATTAATGTTTCATATGACCACTCATTCAAAAGAAATATTTACTTTAATTTCTACAAACGGATTTGTACTATAGCTTACACACAAACTTTACACACATTTTTATACTCTCACACTAGCTGCATTTCGTGGTTTCACCCGTTGTACCACAGGAATGGTAACATTTCCAAATTTCATACAGATTAGTTAAACCGCTTCAACGTGTAACTAACATACTGACAGTGACGAACACCTACATCCCCCCCACCCACACACTCACACACGCACACAAACAAATACACGCATACACACACATGCGCGCGCACACACAAACACACACACACGCGCACACACACACACACACACCACCACCACCACCACACTTTCGCATTTATAATATTAGTGTGATAATGCATGCATATTCATTGTAAATGTTGTAAGTATATAATATTTTTTAGGTATACAATTTACAACACTAAATTAAACTTTACAATAAACACTCATTTACAATCCTTACAACAATCATGTTTTTTTATTGTATTTTTTATGTAATATATATTTAAGTAGTTAGCGTGGATTAGGCCTACTGGGGAAACCACGTTAAAAAAAACGCATCTAATGCCGAACCTCATGATTATTTTCTAATTGATATAAACAATAATTTATTTATTCTAATATATCAATTAAAGAATAAAATAAGGTGATGTGGAAGACGGCTTAAGTAATAAAAATAAAATAAAGTGTAATAATAATTTATAAACGTGTTTTATTTTTTATTTATTTCAAAATATGAGTAAAGTTGAAATTTCATAATCTATATACAAATATATAAATAGAAAATGCATAAGCTGAAATCAATTCCATGAAACCCACTTTTAGACTCCCATCGGTCGATTCGGTTGAAACATACTGGATTTTTTTAAAGGACCCGGATATGTCCTAAAACTGCGACCAGAACCACCGGAGGATGGGCAACAGCGTCCTAAAAGTACAAGGTGAACGTACTGCGACCCCCAAGCCGCCTGCCAAGCGTGGGGATTATGGCAACACCCCTCTCTATGAGGGAGACCTTGTCCAACAGTGGACGTTAATTGGCTGATGATGTGTGTGTGATACTGGATTTCAGCCCTTGTATTGTTTCAACGACTGAATATGAAATTTCTTCAGCGTTTTGACCGCCATGAGGAGATTTGTACCCGGGCCACCTCCATGTTCAGTTTCGGTCATGGAAATCAAACATCATCATCATCATCAACCCATTTTTTCTCATGTATAACCTTTTCTTAGCCATTTTCAACCTGATCCTTCAGTTTTTTTAAAGTTTTACAAGTCGATCTAAATGATTTGCCCCCACCCGACTATAGGAAATCCCCGCGGGCCGCTTGCGGCCCGCGCAGCCACGCAAAACACTAGTTATACTATATAAAGCTTAATTACCATTCACTGACTCACTGACTCACTTAGATGGTTGTTTGGAGACTTGGGGGGGTTGGGGAGAAAATGTGAGTATGAGGTCTTGTAGGGGGATGTTCAGAGGCAAAGGGAAAAATACGGAATCTTCAAAAGACCATGACCTGATGGTAGACCCCCCACGGATCTCGGAAACGGTAGGAGGTAGGGGGTAACCACTTTAACTAAAAATGCACTAAAACCTCGGACCTTTTTGGAGACATGAAAAAAAAGAGGCCTCCCATACAAAAAAACATGGCCGCCATACAATTTTGAACCTGTCATAACTCGGAAACGGTTCGACTTTCATGGGGGTTGTTTGACCAAATGTCATAGGGAATCGGGAGATCTTTTTGGAAAAATGTTTTTTTTTTTTTATTTTCAACTTTTTTTTTTTCAAAAATTTCAAAATGGTCCGAGAGGTCTGATTTTTTGCATACGGGGGTTTTTGGGGCCTCTGATTTCATTTTTGAAGTTTTTTTTTTTTTTTTTTAATTTTTGACCATGGTCGCGATACAAGTGATTTTCAGACGGACCGAGCGAGTGCCGTGGTGAGGCCGCCAGGCCGAACCACGGCACTCGCGAGGTCGCAAATCACTCGAGCGAGGCCGCAGGCCGAGCGCGAGTGTTCCTGGCGAGGCCGGAGGCCGAGCAAGAGGCGTGGTGAGGCCGCCAGGCCGAACCACGCACCGAGCAAGTACCGTGGCGAGGCCGTCAGGCCGAGCCACGGTACTTGCGAGGTCGCGAGAGTCTCAAGCGAGGCCGGAGGCCGAGCAAATGTCTCAAGGGAGGCCGCAGGCCGACCTTGAGACTCGGAGGCCTAACTTTGGGCGAGGCCGAAGGCCGAGCCAGGGGCGTGGTGAGGCCGCCAGGCCGAACCACGACCCGAGCAAGTACCGTGGTGAGGCCGTCAGGCCGAGCCACGGTACTTGCGAGCTCGCGAGAGGCCGAGTTTCAACCCAAACTCATCGCGAGGCCGAAGGCCGAGCTGCTCCCTCCCCCTACGGTCGAAACAAGCTGGATATAAGCTCTTGTATTGTTTCAACGACTTAATATGAAATTTCTTCAGCGTTTTGACCGCCATGAGGAGATTTGTACCCGGCCCTCTTCCATGTTCAGTTTCGGTCATGGAAATCAAACATCATCATCATCATCAACCCATTTTCTAATGTATTTCGGTTTTTTAGCCATTTTCAACCTGATCCTTCAGTTTTTTTTAAGTTTTTAAAAGTCGAATATAAAGACTTGCCCCCACCCGACTATAGGAAATCCCCGCGGGCCGCTTGCGGCCCGCGCAGCCACGCAAAACACTAGTTATACTATATAAAGCTCAATTACCACTGACTCACTGACTCACTGACTCACTGACTGACTGACATAGTTGTTTGGAGAACTGGGGGGGTTGGGGAGAAAATGTGAGTATGAGGTCTTGTAGGGGTATGTTCAGAGGCAAAGGAAAAAATACGTGATCTCCAGAAGACCAGCTCCTGGTAGTAGACCCCCCAGGGATCTCGGAAACGGTAAACATTTTTAGTAAAGCGGTTTAACAAAAAGTTCCTCAAAACCTCGGACCTTTTTGGAGACATGAAAAAAAAGAGGCCTCCCATACAAAAAAACATGGCCGCCATACAAATTTGAACCTGTCATAACTCGGAAACGGTTAGACTTTCATGGGGGGTGTTTGACCAAATGTCATAGGGAATCGGGAGATCTTTTTGTTTTTTTGTTTTTTTTTTTTAATTTTAAACTTTTTTTTTTTCAAAAATTTCAAAATGGTCCGAGAGGTCTGATTTTTTGCATACGGGGGTTTTTGGGGCCTCTGATTTCATTTTTGAAGTTTTTTTTTTTTTTTTTTAATTTTTGATCATGGTCGCCATACAAGTGATTTTCAGACGGACCGAGTGAGGGCCGTGGTGAGGCCGCCAGGCCGAACCACGGCACTCGCGAGGTCGCAAATCACTCGTGCGAGGCCGCAGGCCGAGCGCGAGTGTTCCTGGCGAGGCCGGAGGCCGAGCAAGAGGCGTGGTGAGGCCGCCAGGCCGAACCACGACCCGAGCAAGTACCGTGGTGAGGCCGATAGGCCGAGCCACGGTACTTGAGAGGTCGCGAGAGTCTCAAGCGAGGCCGCAGGCCGAGCAAATGTCTCAAGGGAGGCCGCAGGCCGACCTTGAGACTCGGAGGCCTAACTTTGGGCGAGGCCGAAGGCCGAGCCAGGGGCGTGGTGAGGCCGCCAGGCCGAACCACGACCCGAGCAAGTACCGTGGTGAGGCCGTCAGGCCGAGCCACGGTACTTGCGAGCTCGCGAGAGTCTCAAGCGAGGCCGGAGGCCGAGCATTAACCCAAACTCAGTGCGAGGCCGAAGGCCGAGCTGCTCCCTCCCCCTACGGTAGAAACATACTGGATTTCTGTTCATATATTATTTCCACGACTGAATATGAAATTTCTTCAGCGTTTTCACTCCCATGAGGAGATTTGTACCCAGCCCTCTTCCATGTTCAGTTTCGGTCATGGAAATCAAACATCATCATCATCATCAACCCATTTTCTCATGTATAACCTTTTCTTAGCCATTTTCAACCTGATCTTTCAGTTTTTTTAAAGTTTTTAAAAGTCGAACTAAGAGAACCGCCCCAACCCGACTATAGGAAATCCCCGCGGGCCGCTTGCGGCCCGCGCAGCCACGCAAAACACTAGTTATTATACTATATAAAGCTGAATTACCACTGACTCACTGACTCACTGACTGACTCACTCACTGACATAGTTGTTTGGAGAACTGGGGGGGTTGGGGAGAAAATCTGAGTATGAGGTCTTGTAGGGGGATGTTCAGAGGCAAAGGGAAAAATACGTGATCTCCAGAAGACCAGCTCCTGGTAGTAGACCCCCCAGGGATCTCGGAAACGGTAGGAGGTAGGGGGGAACCGCTTTAACTAAAAATGCACCAAAACCTCGGACCTTTTTGGAGACATGAAAAAAAAGAGGCCTCCCATACAAAAAAACATGGCCGCCATACAATTTTGAACCTGTCATAACTCGGAAACGGTTTGACTTTCATGGGGGGTGTTTGACCAAATGTCATAGGGAATCGGGAGATCTTTTCGTTTTTTTTTTTTTTTTTTTTAATTTTCATTTTTTTTTTTTTCAAAAATTTCAAAATGGTCTGAGAGGTCTGTTTTTTTGCATACGGGGGTTTTTGGGGCCTCTGATTTCATTTTTGAAGTTTTTTTTTTTTTTTTTTAATTTTTGACCATGGTCGCCATACAAGTGATTTTCAGACGGACCGAGCGAGTGCCGTGGTGAGGCCGCCAGGCCGAACCACGGCACTCGCGAGGTTGCAAATCACTCGAGCGAGGCCGCAGGCCGAGCTCGAGTGTTTTGCGCGAGGCCGGAGGCCGAGCAAGAGGCGTGGTGAGGCCGCCAGGCCGAACCACGACCCGAGCAAGTACCGTGGTGAGGCCGATAGGCCGAGCCACGGTACTTGAGAGGTCGCGAGAGTCTCAAGCGAGGCCGCAGGCCGAGCAAATGTCTCAAGGGAGGCCGCAGGCCGACCTTGAGACTCGGAGGCCTAACTTTGGGCGAGGCCGAAGGCCGAGCCAGGGGCGTGGTGAGGCCGCCAGGCCGAACCACGACCCCGAGCAAGTACCGTGGTGAGGCCGTCAGGCCGAGCCACGGTACTTGCGAGCTCGCGAGAGGCCGAGCTTCAACCCAAACTCAACGCGAGGCCGAAGGCCGAGCTGCTCCCTCCCTCTACGGTCGAAACAAACTGGATATCAGCTCTTGTATTGTTTCAACGACTGAATATGAAATTTCTTCAGCGTTTTGACCGCCATGAGGAGATTTGTACCCGGCCCACCTCCATGTTCAGTTTCGGTCATGGAAATCAAACATCATCATCATCATCAACCCATTTTCTAATGTATTTCTGTTTCTTAGCCATTTTCAACCTGATCCTTCAGTTTTTTTTAAGTTTTACAAGTCGATCTAAATGATTTGCCCCCACCCGACTATAGGAAATCCCCGCGGGCCGCTTGCGGCCCGCGCAGCCACGCAAAACACTAGTTATTATTATACTATATAAAGCTTAATTACCACTGACTCACTCACTCACTGACTGACTCACTGACTGACATAGTTGTTTGGAGAACTGGGGGGGTTGGGGAGAAAATGTGAGTATGAGGTCTTGTAGGGGTAAGTTCAGAGGCAAAGGGAAAAATACGTGATCTTCAAAAGACCAGCTCCTGGTAGTAGACCCCCCAGGGATCTCAGAAACGGTAAACATTTTTAGGAAAGCGGTTTAACAAAAAGTTCCTCAAAACCTCGGACCTTTTTGGAGACATGAAAAAAAAGAGGCCTCCCATACAAAAAAACATGGCCGCCATACAATTTTGAACCTGTCATAACTCGAAAACGGTTTGACTTTCATGGGGGGTGTTTGACCAAATGTCATAGGGAATCGGGAGATCTTTTTGGAAAAATGTTTTTTTTTTTTTAATTTTCAACTTTTTTTTTTCAAAAATTTCAAAATGGTCTGAGAGGTCTGATTTTTTGCATACGGGGGTTTTTGGGGCCTCTGATTTCATTTTTGAAGTTTTTTTTTTTTTTTTTTAATTTTTGACCATGGTCGCCATACAAGTGATTTTCAGACGGACCGAGCGAGTGCCGTGGTGAGGCCGCCAGGCCGAACCACGGCACTCGCGAGGTCGCAAATCACTCGAGCGAGGCCGCAGGCCGAGCGCGAGTGTTCCTGGCGAGGCCGGAGGCCGAGCAGGAGGCGTGGTGAGGCCGTCAGGCCGAACCACGACCCGAGCAAGTACCGTGGTGAGGCCGATAGGCCGAGCCACGGTACTTGCGAGGTCGCGAGAGTCTCAAGCGAGGCCGCAGGCCGAGCAAATGTCTCGAGGGAGGCCGCAGGCCGACCTTGAGACTCGGAGGCCTAACTTTGGGCGAGGCCGAAGGCCGAGCCAGGGGCGTGGTGAGGCCGCCAGGCCGAACCACGACCCCGAGCAAGTACCGTGGTGAGGCCGTCAGGCCGAGCCACGGTACTTGCGAGCTCGCGACAGGCCGAGCTTCAACCCAAACTCAACGCGAGGCCGAAGGCCGAGCTGCTCCCTCCCTCTACGGTCGAAACAAACTGGATATCAGCTCTTGTATTGTTTCAACGACTGAATATGAAATTTCTTCAGCGTTTTCACTCCCATGAGGAGATTTGTACCCAGCCCTCTTCCATGTTCAGTTTCGGTCATGGAAATCAAACATCATCATCATCATCAACCCATTTTCTAATGTATTTCACTTTCTTAGCCATTTTCAACCTGATCCTTCAGTTTTTTTAAAGTTTTTAAAAGTCGAATATAAAGACTTGCCCCCACCCGACTATAGGAAATCCCCGCGGGCCGCTTGCGGCCCGCGCAGCCACGCAAAACACTAGTTATATTATACTATATAAAGCTCAATTACCACTGACTCACTCACTGACTCACTGACTGACTGACTGACATAGTTGTTTGGAGAACTGGGGGGGTTGGGGAGAAAATGTGAGTATGAGGTCTTGTAGGGGGATGTTCAGAGGCAAAGGGAAAAATACGTGATCTCCAGAAGACCAGCTCCTGGTAGTAGACCCCCCAGGGATCTCGGAAACGGTAGGAGGTAGGGGGGAACCGCTTTAACTAAAAATGCACTAAAACCTCGGACCTTTTTGGAGACATGAAAAAAAAGAGGCCTCCCATACAAAAAAACATGGCCGCCATACAATTTTGAACCTGTCATAACTCGGAAACGGTTCGACTTTCATGGGGGGTGTTTGACCAAATGTCATAGGGAATCGGGAGATCTTTTTGGAAAAATGTTTTTTTTTTTTTAATTTTCATTTTTTTTTTTTCAAAAATTTCAAAATGGTCCGAGAGGTCTGATTTTTTGCATACGGGGGTTTTTGGGGCCTCTGATTTCATTTTTGAAGTTTTTTTTTTTTTTTTTAATTTTTGACCATGGTCGCCATACAAGTGATTTTCAGACGGACCGAGCGAGTGCCGTGGTGAGGCCGCTAGGCCGAACCACGGCACTCGCGAGGTCGCAAATCACTCGAGCGAGGCCGCAGGCCGAGCGCGAGTGTTCCTGGCGAGGCCGGAGGCCGAGCAAGAGGCGTGGTGAGGCCGCCAGGCCGAACCACGACCCGAGCAAGTACCGTGGTGAGGCCGATAGGCCGAGCCACGGTGCTTGAGAGGTCGCGAGAGTCTCAAGCGAGGCCGCAGGCCGAGCAAATGTCTCAAGGGAGGCCGCAGGCCGACCTTGAGACTCGGAGGCCTAACTTTGGGCGAGGCCGAAGGCCGAGCCAGGGGCGTGGTGAGGCCGCCAGGCCGAACCACGACCCCGAGCAAGTACCGTGGTGAGGCCGTCAGGCCGAGCCACGGTACTTGCGAGCTCGCGAGAGGCCGAGTTCCAACACGATCTCAGCGCGAGGCCGGAGGCCGAGCTGCTCCCTCCCTCTACGGTCGAAACGAACTGGATTTCTGTTCTTATATTATTTCCACGACTGAATATGATATTTCTTACGCATTTTCACTGCCATGAGGAGATTTGTACCCTGGACCACCTCCATGTTAATTTTCGGTCATGGAAATCAAACATCATCATCATCATCAACCCATTTTCTCATGTATAACCTTTTCTTAGCAATTTTCAACCTGATCCTTCAGTTTTTTTTTAAGTTTTTAAAAGTCGAATATAAAGACTTGCCCCCACCCGACTATAGGAAATCCCCGCGGGCCGCTTGCGGCCCGCGCAGCCACGCAAAACACGAGCTGCTCCCTCCCCCTACGGTCGAAACAAACTGGATACCAGCTCTTGTATTGTTTCCACGACTGAATACGGATTTTCTTCAGCGTTTTGACCGCCATGAGGAGATTTGTACCCAGCCCTCTTCCATGTTCAGTTTCGGTCATGGAAATCAAACATCATCATCATCATCAACGCATTTTCTAATGTATTTCGCTTTCTTAGCCATTTTCAACCTGATCCTTCTGTTTTTTTAAAGTTTTACAAGTCGATCTAAATGATTTGCCCCCACCCGACTATAGGAAATCCCCGCGGGCCGCTTGCGGCCCGCGCAGCCACGCAAAACACTAGTTATTATATTATATAAAGCTTAATTACCATTCACTGACTGATTTAGATAGTTGTTTGGAGAACTGGGGAGCATGGGGAGAAAATGTGAGTATGAGGTCTTGTAGGGGGATGTTCAGAGGCAAAGGGAAAAATACGGAATCTTCAAAAGACCATGACCTGATGGTAGACCCTCCACGGATCTCGGAAACGGTAGGAGGTAGGGGGGAACCGTTTTAACTAAAAATGCACTAAAACCTCGGACCTTTTTAGAGACATGAAAAAAAAGAGGCCTCCCATACAAAAAAACATGGCCGCCATACAATTTTGAACCCGTTATAACTCTAAAACGGTTAGACTTTAATGGGGGGTGTTTGACCAAATGTCATAGGGAATCAAGAGATCTTTTCGTTTTTTTTTTTTTTTTTTTAATTTTAAACTTTTTTTTTTTCAAAAATTTCAAAATAGTCCGAGAGGTCTGATTTTTTGCATATGGGGGTTTTTGGGGCCTCTGATTTCATTTTTGAAGTTTTTTTTTTTTTTTTTTAATTTTTGACCATGGTCGCCATACAAGTGATTTTCAGACGGACCGAGCGAGTGCCGTGGTGAGGCCGCCAGGCCGAACCACGGCGCTCGCGAGGTCGCAAATCACTCGAGCGAGGCCGCAGGCCGAGCGCGAGTGTTCCTGGCGAGGCCGGAGGCCGAGCAAGAGGCGTGGTGAGGCTGCCAGGCCGAACCACGACCCGAGCAAGTACCGTGGTGAGGCCGATAGGCCGAGCCACGGTACTTGAGAGGTCGCGAGAGTCTCAAGCGAGGCCGCAGGCCGAGCAAATGTCTCAAGGGAGGCCGCAGGCCGACCTTGAGACTCGGAGGCCTAACTTTGGGCGAGGCCGAAGGCCGAGCCAGGGGCGTGGTGAGGCCGCCAGGCCGAACCACGACCCCGAGCAAGTACCGTGGTGAGGCCGTCAGGCCGAACCACGGTACTTGCGAGCTCGCGAGAGGCCGAGCTTCAACCCAAACTCAGCGCGAGGCCGAAGGCCGAGCTGCTCCCTCCCTCTACGGTCGAAACATACTGGATTTCTGTTCATATATTATTTCCACGACTGAATATGAAATTTCTTCAGCGTTTTGACCGCCATGAGGAGATTTGTACCCGGCCCACCTCCATGTTCAGTTTCGGTCATGGAAATCAAAAATCATCATCATCATCAACCCATTTTCTAATGTATTTCACTTTCTTAGCCATTTTCAACCTGATCCTTCAGTTTTTTTAAAGTTTTTTCAAGTCGAATATAAAGACTTGCCCCCACCCGACTATAGGAAATCCCCGCGGGCCGCTTGCGGCCCGCGCAGCCACGCAAAACACTAGTTATACTATATAAAGCTGAATTACCACTGACTCACTGACTCACTGACTCACTCACTGACATAGTTGTTTGGAGAACTGGGGGGGTTGGGGAGAAAATGTGAGTATGAGGTCTTGTAGGGGGATGTTCAGAGGCAAAGGGAAAAATACGTGATCTCCAAAAGACCATAACCTGATGGTAGACCCCCCAGGGATCTCGGAAACGGTAAACATTTTTACTAAAGCGGTTTAACAAAAAGTTCCTCAAAACCTCGGACCTTTTTGGAGACATGAAAAAAAAGAGGCCTCCCATACAAAAAAACATGGCCGCCATACAATTTTGAACCTGTCATAACTCGGAAACGGTTTGACTTTCATGGGGGGTGTTTGACCAAATGTCATAGGGAATCGGGAGATCTTTTTGGAAAAATGTTTTTTTTTTTTTAATTTTCAACTTTTTTTTTTCAAAAATTTCAAAATAGTCCGAGAGGTCTGATTTTTTGCATACGGGGGTTTTTGAGGCCTCTGATTTCATTTTTGAAGTTTTTTTTTTTTTTTTTTTATTTTTGACCATGGTCGCCATACAAGTGATTTTCAGACGGACCGAGCGAGTGCCGTGGTGAGGCCGCCAGGCCGAACCACGGCAATCGCGAGGTCGCAAATCACTCGAGCGAGGCCGCAGGCCGAGCTCGAGTGTTTTGCGCGAGGCCGGAGGCCGAGCAAGAGGCGTGGTGAGGCCGCTAGGCCGAACCACGCACCGAGCAAGTACCGTGGTGAGGCCGACAGGCCGAGCCACGGTACTTGCGAGGTCGCGAGAGTCTCAAGCGAGGCCGCAGGCCGAGCAAATGTCTCAAGGGAGGCCGCAGGCCGACCTTGAGACTCGGAGGCCTAACTTTGGGCGAGGCCGAAGGCCGAGCCAGGGGCGTGGTGAGGCCGCAAGGCCGAACCACGCAACGAGCAAGTGCCGTGGTGAGGCCGTCAGGCCGAGCCACGGTACTTGCGAGCTCGCGAGAGGCCGAGCTTCAACCCAAACTCAACGCGAGGCCGAAGGCCGAGCTGCTCCCTCCCTCTACGGTCGAAACAAACTGCATTTCTGTTCTTATATTATTTCAACGACTGAATATGAAATTTATTTCGCATTTTCACTGCCATGAGGAGATTTGTACCCAGGACCACCTCCATGTTAATTTCCGGTCATGGAAATCCAACATCATCATCATCATCAACCCATTTTCTAATGTATTTCACTTTCTTAGCCATTTTCAACCTGATCCTTCAGTTTTTTTAAAGTTTTTAAAGTCGCAACTAAAAGACTTGCCCCCACCCGACTATAGGAAATCCCCGCGGGCCGCTTGCGGCCCGCGCAGCCACGCAAAACACTAGTTATACTATATAAAGCTCAATTACCACTGACTCACTGACTGACTCACTGACATAGTTGTTTTGAGACTTGGGGGGGTTGGGGAGAAAATGTGAGTATGAGGTCTTGTAGGGGGATGTTCAGAGGCAAAGGGAAAAATACGGGATCTTCAGAAGACCAGCTCCAGGTAGTAGACCCCCCAGGGATCTCGGAAACGGTAAACATTTTTACTAAAGCGGTTTAACAAAAAGTTCCTCAAAACCTCGGACCTTTTTGGAGACATGAAAAAAAAGAGGCCTCCCATACAAAAAAACATGGCCGCCATACAATTTTGAACCTGTCATAACTCGGAAACGGTTAGACTTTCTTGGAAGGTGTTTGACCAAATGTCATAGGGAATCGGGAGATCTTTTTGGAAAAATGTTTTTTTTTTTTAATTTTCAACTTTTTTTTTTTCAAAAATTTCAAAATGGTCTGAGAGGTCTAATTTTTTGCATACGGGGGTTTTTGGGGCCTCTGATTTCATTTTTGAAGTTTTTTTTTTTTTTTTTTAATTTTTGACCATGGTCGCCATACAAGTGATTTTCAGACGGACCGAGCGAGTGCCGTGGTGAGGCCGCCAGGCCGAACCACGGCACTCGCGAGGTCGCAAATCACTGGAGCGAGGCCGCAGGCCGAGCTCGAGTGTTTTGCGCGAGGCCGGAGGCCGAGTAAGAGGCGTGGTGAGGCCGCCAGGCCGAACCATGCACCGAGCAAGTACCGTGGCGAGGCCGTCAGGCCGAGCCACGGTACTTGCGAGGTCGCGAGAGTCTCAAGCGAGGCCGGAGGCCGAGCAAATGTCTCGAGGGAGGCCGCAGGCCGACCTTGAGACTCGGAGGCCTAACTTGGGGCGAGGCCGAAGGCCGAGCCAGGGGCGTGGTGAGGCCGCCAGGCCGAACCACGACCCCGAGCAAGTACCGTGGTGAGGCCGTTAGGCCGAGCCACGGTACTTGCGAGCTCGCGAGAGGCCGAGTTTCAACCCAAACTCAACGCGAGGCCGGAGGCCGAGCTGCTCCCTCCCCCTACGGTCGAAACAAACTGGATTTCTGTTCTTATATTATTTCCACGACTTAATATGATATTTCTGCTGCGTTTACACTCCCATGAGGAGATTTGTACCCGGCCCTCTTCCATGTTCAGTTTCGGTCATGGAAATCAAACATCATCATCATCATCAACCCATTTTCTCATGTATAACCTTTTCTTAGCCATTTTCAACCTGATCCTTCAGTTTTTTTCAAGTTTTTAAAAGTCGAACTAAGAGAACCGCCCCAACCCGACTATAGGAAATCCCCGCGGGCCGCTTGCGGCCCGCGCAGCCACGCAAAACACTAGTTATACTATATAAAGCTGAATTACCACTGACTCACTCACTCACTCACTCACTGACTGACTGACTGACATAGTTGTTTGGAGAACTGGGGGGGTTGGGGAGAAAATGTGAGTATGAGGTCTTGTAGGGGGATGTTCAGAGGCAAAGGGAAAAATACGTGATCTTCAAAAGACCATGACCTGATGGTAGACCCCCCAGGGATCTCGGAAACGGTAAACATTTTTTCTAAAGCGGTTTAACAAAAAGTTCCTTAAAACCTCGGACCTTTTTGGAGACATGAAAAAAAAGAGGCCTCCCATACAAAAAAACATGGCCGCCATACAATTTTGAACCCGTTATAACTCTAAAACGGTAAGACTTTAATGGGGGGTGTTTGACCAAATGTCATAGGGAATCGGGAGATCTTTTTGGAAAAATGTTTTTTTTTTTTTAATTTTCAACTTTTTTTTTTCAAAAATTTCAAAATGGTCCGAGAGGTCTGATTTTTTGCATACGGGGGTTTTTGGGGCCTCTGATTTCATTTTTGAAGTTTTTTTTTTTTTTTTTTAATTTTTGACCATGGTCGCCATACAAGTGATTTTCAGACGGACCGAGCGAGTGCCGTGGTGAGGCCGCCAGGCCGAACCACGACCCGAGCAAGTACCGTGGCGAGGCCGTCAGGCCGAGCCACGGTACTTGCGAGGTCGCGAGAGTCTCAAGCGAGGCCGCAGGCCGAGCAAATGTCTCAAGGGAGGCCGCAGGCCGACCTTGAGACTCGGAGGCCTAACTTTGGGCGAGGCCGAAGGCCGAGCCAGGGGCGTGGTGAGGCCGCCAGGCCAAACCACGACCCCGAGCAAGTACCGTGGCTCGGCCTGAATAAAGCTGAATTACCACTGACTCACTCACTCACTCACTCACTGACTGACTGACTGACATAGTTGTTTGGAGAACTGGGGGGGTTGGGGAGAAAATGTGAGTATGAGGTCTTGTAGGGGGATGTTCAGAGGCAAAGGGAAAAATACGTGATCTTCAAAAGACCATGACCTGATGGTAGACCCCCCAGGGATCTCGGAAACGGTAAACATTTTTTCTAAAGCGGTTTAACAAAAAGTTCCTTAAAACCTCGGACCTTTTTGGAGACATGAAAAAAAAGAGGCCTCCCATACAAAAAAACATGGCCGCCATACAATTTTGAACCCGTTATAACTCTAAAACGGTAAGACTTTAATGGGGGGTGTTTGACCAAATGTCATAGGGAATCGGGAGATCTTTTTGGAAAAATGTTTTTTTTTTTTTAATTTTCAACTTTTTTTTTTCAAAAATTTCAAAATGGTCCGAGAGGTCTGATTTTTTGCATACGGGGGTTTTTGGGGCCTCTGATTTCATTTTTGAAGTTTTTTTTTTTTTTTTTTAATTTTTGACCATGGTCGCCATACAAGTGATTTTCAGACGGACCGAGCGAGTGCCGTGGTGAGGCCGCCAGGCCGAACCACGACCCGAGCAAGTACCGTGGCGAGGCCGTCAGGCCGAGCCACGGTACTTGCGAGGTCGCGAGAGTCTCAAGCGAGGCCGCAGGCCGAGCAAATGTCTCAAGGGAGGCCGCAGGCCGACCTTGAGACTCGGAGGCCTAACTTTGGGCGAGGCCGAAGGCCGAGCCAGGGGCGTGGTGAGGCCGCCAGGCCGAACCACGACCCCGAGCAAGTACCGTGGTGAGGCCGTCAGGCCGAGCCACGGTACTTGCGAGCTCGCGAGAGGCCGAGTTTCAACACGAACTCAGCGCGAGGCCGGAGGCCGAGCTGCTCCCTCCCTCTACGGTCGAAACAAACTGGATTTCTGTTCTTATATTATTTCCACGACTGAATATGATATTTCTTCAGCGTTTACACAGGCATGAGGAGATTTTTACCCAGCCCTCTTCCATGTTCAGTTTCGGTCATGGAAATCAAACATCATCATCATCATCAACCCATTTTCTCATGTATAACCTTTTCTTAGCCATTTTCAACCTGATCCTTCAGTTTTTTTTAAGTTTTTTCAAGTCGAAACACGAGACTTGCCCCCACCCGACTATAGGAAATCCCCGCGGGCCGCTTGCGGCCCGCGCAGCCACGCAAAACACGAGCTGCTCCCTCCCCCTACGGTCGAAACATACTGGATTTCTGTTCATATATTATTTCCACGACTGAATATGAAATTTCTTCAGCGTTTTGACCGCCATGAGGAGATTTGTACCCAGCCCTCTTCAATGTTCAGTTTCGGTCATGGAAATCAAACATCATCATCATCATCAACCCATTTTCTCATGTATAACCTTTTCTTAGCCATTTTCAACCTGATCCTTCAGTTTTTTTAAAGTTTTTTCAAGTCGAACTAAGAGAACCGCCCCAACCCGACTATAGGAAATCCCCGCGGGCCGCTTGCGGCCCGCGCAGCCACGCAAAACACGAGCTGCTCCCTCCCCCTACGGTCGAAACATACTGGATTTCTGTTCATATATTATTTCCACGACTGAATATGAAATTTCTTCAGCGTTTTGACCGCCATGAGGAGATTTGTACCCGGCCCACCTCCATGTTCAGTTTCGGTCATGGAAATCAAACAACATCATCATCATCATCAACCCATTTTCTAATGTATTTCGGTTTTTTAGCCATTTTCAACCTGATCCTTCAGTTTTTTTTAAGTTTTTAAAAGTCGAATATAAAGACTTGCCCCCACCCGACTATAGGAAATCCCCGCGGGCCGCTTGCGGCCCGCGCAGCCACGCAAAACACTAGTTGAGTTATATTGTTGAAAATGCGAGATAGGTCTACGTCGTAGATCTCCGTAGACGTGCTACGAATTTAATGCTACGATGTATGCGCGTAGCATGTCTACGAGACAATTGATACGTTAGCAGTTGGATTGTATACGATTTACTATTTCATGATTATATCCAAGAAAACATGTTTGAAACACGATAGCGTTACGTTGATATAACAGAACTAGCGGGTTACATCCAACAGTTGATGAAAGAGAACGTTATAGAAAGATTAAACATTCTGCTTGGGGAGTATTGTGTAAGTCTGAGTTTATTGAGCAACCCGAAGGCTTCTAGTTCGGCAATTACGCCGGTAACAGTGGAAAAACCCAAACTTTTTTCCCCTGTATGTCCCCCAAAGGGGATAGAGTAGGGGAGAGACAGGAATAATTCTCTTAAGATGATATATAACTAATAACTGACATTACATGTTCACCTCAAGGTATGACCGCGAGCTGATTTAGTAGGAGCCTCGACCGCGACCGCACCCGCGCCCGCGCCCGCGCCCGCCGGATAGTTGCCGTAATTCACGCGCCCTCGCAGTTAGCAGTTGCCGCGGTAATGAGAGTTGTTAGCGACCCTCGTCACACCCGACCGTGGGAGGAAAAACATTCGAGGTGGCTGTTTGCATTGTACACTATTAACCAGTTATTTATTGCATCATGAAAATGTTTTTTTTTTTTTATATTTAAAGACCGGCAATCATTTGGTTCACCTGATGGTAAGCAGAAACCGCCACCTATGGACACCTACACTATTAGCGACCGGTGCTTTGCCTGCCCGGAAAGGTAGTTGTGGACACCTTTTAATTCTATAAATAAAAGCAGTTTGTTTATTTAATTCTATATTCAATTATATATTAAAAAGAAAACAGGATTTAGATACTGTATGTGAATACAGGATGGTATTGGATGTTATGCAGCGAATAGAATAAGAAATAGATGATATCGTTGTTAAAAAGAATGTCAGATAACGGAGCTTTTTAAATATAGCTCAATGTTTGGCCATCAACTCGCCTGATGGTAAGATATCATCACCATCATCATCATTTCAGCCATAGGACGTCCACTGCTGAACATTCTTCCCCTATCGATTTACAAAGGGACCGGTTGAAAGCGGCCTGCATCCAGCGTTTTCCTGCGGTTTCTTTTAGGTCGTCTGTCCATCTTGTGGGATGACGTCCTACGCTGCGCTTACCGGTCCGCAGTCTCCACTCGAGAACCTTTCGGCCCCATTGGCCATCTGTTCTGCGTGCTATGTGCCCTGCCCACTGCCACTTCAACTGGGCTATGTCGGTGACTTTAGTTCGTCTACGGATCTCCTCATTTCTCATTCGATCTCGTAGAGAAACCCCGAGCATAGCCCTCTCCATAGCTCGTTGTGCGACTTTGAGCTTGCTAATGAGGCCTATAGTGAGAGACCACGTTTCAGTTCCGTATGTCATCACTGGCAACACACACTGGTTGAAGACCTTCGTCTTAAGGCACTGAGGTATTTTGCACGAGAAGACGTTGCGAAGTTTACCGAACGCTGCCCAGCCGAGTTGGATACGCCGATTGACCTCTTTATTGAAGTTGAACTTACCTGTTGGACTGTTTGTCCTAGGTAGACGTACGCGTCAATAACTTATAGAACTGAGTTCCCAACTGATACTGAGGTGGGCATAACATGGATATTTGACATGACCTTCGTCTTGTCCATGTTCATGGTAAGATATTACATAATATAATTTAATAAATTCAGTTTAAGATAGTTCTATTTAATTACTATTACAAATAAGGACCGGTCCAATGAAAGTATTCACATGGTACCAATTTAGTGGTGTGCTCTAACCCGCCAGTGTGAACACAGATCGCACACCAACTTAGTTGGTGAGCGGTTGTCTTACTTGAGAGCGATGCGACGTAGTTGGTGGACATTTCGATAATTGACACCAATTTTCAAGTACTGTACATCTGGGAAGAAAATGTAAGGATAGTCAGAATCTTAATCTCTGCATGTATGGTCTAGTTCAACTCCCTCTTTGATAAATGTGATGTTGTACTTACAAATAACGTCTTTTGTATAATTCATGAGTTTTACCTACTTTTCAAATAGAGAAATATTTTTTGTGATGGCATCGATTCTCAAGGTAGCCTGCCCAGCAGTGGGCTATTATATTTATGGAATATGTGTTTGATAATAAAAAAAAAATATAGGCTCTCATGATGATGATAATGATGACAGATTCATCCTCGTCCCTGAATTATTCAAACAGCTGCAAGCAGGCTGCTGGCCTCCTATAGATACAGTCTCCTTGATCTTTTGTCAGTCTGTTTCCAACTATCTTTTTGATGTTAATTACTTATTTAAATGCCTTTATTCAAAACGAATACATATATAACTAACTACAATCTACTGTAATGTGTAGTGAAGGAAGGCTACTAGTTGTTAATCGCAAACAAAGTCATTAAAAAAGCTCGTTAGCTCCCGTCGGTCGGTGGGTCGCGTCGGATTTGCATTTATATTGTCTTCGACGCGAGCGCACCGCGCGGCGCCGCGTCTACACGGCGACACGGCGACACGGTGCTACGTGACACCATGTTACATGGCATGTAACATAGAAACTGCACGTTGCGCATGTCATGTTCCAAATGTAATGTTCATTGTCAAAACAGTTGTTGGTAAAGTGGTACTTTCAGAGGTTACTATGAGAAATGACAACAACAAAACAAACAAGTTGAAAAGCTTCACGTTTGAGGGAATAGCGTTGGTAGGTGACCTAGTTATAGGAGTTCGTAAATTAAAAGACAAAATTGAGTTTAAGTTTCTTGAAAATTTGCAAAAAATATTAAATAAAATATTAAAGGTTTTAATCATTAATTTAATAATAGGATTGCGTTAGACCGCCTCCTCGCCTAATGATAAGTGATGCGGTCCACGATGGAGCACGCTTGCCAAGAAGAAACCGATTCACTCGCGATTTGAAGACACCCAGGGTATTACATTACGTGCAAAAAATACACTATTTCTAGGTGTAATTTTTGAGAAGCCAATATTTTAGTACACGGTTGCAACACCGTCGCCGGACGGCGGGCGACGGGCGGCGGGCGGCGGAAGAAGCCTAATGACTCGTTTATTGCACTCACTAATTTGTTTAACAAACTACACAAGCTGTCATTATTAATATTAACTTGATAGGTAAGGTAACTATTAGGTACACAGTACAAAGCCAGCCAAGTGTACACAACTGACATAATGTACACCTCCGTGTATCACTGGTTCAGTCGTTCAACACCGCTCGAGAATATGATTCTATTTTGTTCCACTTTTAAAAGTTATTTCATACGCGGTCCCCTTCAATTAGCATTTATACAAGCGCTCAGCTCTTGTAACTTTAAATTATGAATTTGAACTGAATACGAAACGGGAATAAGTCAAAAAGGTAGGTTTCCTCCTAATTAGTAGCTAATGGGACTACACGAGCACATTATTACAGACGAAACCATAAAAAAGTTGGATCATTTTTCCCTCGAATCGAAAGGAAACTTTCAATCCAAATTCACCTTTAAGTTGAAGTTTTAAGAGTAATATTAGCGTGAGGTGCGAGTCCACCTCGCGGGGAACAGTTTCTTTCAATAATTCCTCGGTAATGGACTAAGTAAGCCAGTTAACAAGACACTGCGCGCGCAAAAATTGAAACAATTTGATGATTCATTGAATTATTCACGGCCGGAGGGAGCGGAGGGAGCTTTGTTCTGTCCGCTTGTTTACTTTACTTGCGGAATATTAGATCTTAATGCAATTATTATTGTACCTTAATACATATCACTAATGTGATAAATTCGTGATTCAAAATGTTTAAACAAATTATTTCTAATTTCAACAATTGTTCGAACTGTTATAGACAGTCAGATAAAAAATTCACAAAATATGATACGTTATGGTGGATTCTGTAAGATATAATAATAAAATCAAAAAGTTTAAATTGAACGGAAAAAATGTCTCCATACAATAATATTATTTTTAACGTATTTGCTCTAACTTAAAAACAGTAATTTGTACAAGCGTCAAACTTGGCATGATTATAGTACACATTTTAAAGTATAACATAAAATAATAAAAAGCGAGTCAGTGACATTTTTTTGTTTATTACCAAGTTAAGCAACGTAGGGCGCAGTTGGTACTTGGATGGGTGACCACCTAGGCGTGATGTTGTCTTTTTGCACTACTTTTTGTATTTAGTGGTGGTACGGACACCTCAGTGCGCAAGCCCGACTCACACTTGGCCGGTTTTTAATCTCTAAATGAGGAGTGAGGATAGTGAATATGTAGGTTTGTATCCATAATTATTTAAGTTTAAAAAACATAGAAAGCTGGTCAACCAACGAAATGTATGGTGAATACTAGCGATCAAATTGTAACACAGCCTTAAAAGTTTGATAATAAACGGATGGCAGTGAATAATTTTGCTTCGAGGAAAATATCAGAAGTAAATTGAAAAGTCAAGAATGAACAGTAGTTTTCTTGACAAGTATCTTATAATGTATGAAGGGTTCGATAGACGTCACTCCTGCTGCATCAGCCGTCCGGCTCGAACCCGGCGGGTTGAACCCGGCCGGGCCCCGCGGGACTAAACAAGAATTGATCGCATCATTTATAACTGCGCGTTTAGATAGCCCGCGCGATGCTCCCGACCATTATTCAATGCACAGTGGGAATACAGCGGTAGAGCTAGTTGCTACTACTTGGCTTCAACACAATATAGAAAGTAGAAAACATAAACAAAAAGTTACAATAAGGAAAAGATACTACATCAAAAAGGTTGTATAATTGATAATATTTTTACAAAAATATAATGACCTTGTTTTAGACTTAGTCTTCACGGGAAATTTAATGAACATGATTTATCCTCCTAATTTTCACCATTAGAGTTCGAATAATTTCTTTAAATGTATATGAGACCAACCTTTGAGATATTGCCAATTCAATAAAAATAATATTTAGTATCGTTTCCAATCAGCGAAGATACACAAAAAAGTACGTACAGTTGAATTGTGAACCTCCTATATTAAGTTGGTTGAAAACGTAAAGTTGTACAAAGAAGGCATCATTTTCAGAAAACATTACGAGCAGAATATTCAATCAAAAGAATCAAGCGGAGAAGAAAAATATAAGCATAAAAATTTACATTTATGTATGCTAGGTACTAATTAACAAACAACTTACCTCTACAACTCTCCTAACAAGCTCCCGAACAGGTCAGAGATCCACAATTAATACTCACGTGAGATTCAAATCAAATCATTTATTTGTGAAAGTAATTCATGTAACTTCTGTTACTTATTTAGTTTCTAACTTTAAGTTAACTAGTTTATTTATTTATTTTATTTAATAGTCTACATATAAAGCATAACAGTTGAGAGCACGAATCGTGTGTTGATTTGGTAATGGTGCTTTGGTTGGTTCAAGAACTCTAAAATCTTCAAGAAACAAATGTCCTCCTACCCAACATATTGATTAGCTTTCTAGGTAGAGTATACACATTGCAATAAGTTACACGACTGGATCTCATTATTCTGTGTCACAAAGCAAGAGCCGTCAGTCTTCTTCCCTTTATTGTTTTTTTACGTCGTCGAGATTATCGGTCGATCGTGCACGTTATGTGAGCGATTACTGGAGGAGGGTGGGTTTTGTGCCTTCCGGCGGAGCCGCGTGCGCCGCGCGCGTCTGCACTCTGGAACATTATACGGATCTTTATACACTTAGCTCGTTCTTAGACATTGTTAATTGAACCTATGATATGGTTATATATATTTTTATTGACATATTTAGCATATAACTATAGTAGTAATACTATAGCTATACTCTACTATACTGTACTATAATTAGCTCCGTCAAGTCTAATGAAATTGTAAGATAAAATTTGTGAAATTACTGTACCTTGCGGTTTCATCTGCTATTCTTTAAGAACAGTGAATTATTAGAGATTAATGCTAATGCTAATGTATTAATCCAAGGTATAAGCTAATTTAATACCATATTTAAATTAAAATACGATCAGCTGTTACAAAACTAAGTGTATACAAACATATACACACACGGTCGTACTTATGACATTAATTAGGAAAGTAAGTATGATGTGATAACTTTTTACATGAAAATTACTAGAAAAAATAAATAAATAAAAAACTTTAGTTCCGTGAAGTGCCTTTGTATACATTTAATAATTTAATTTATTTAATACTAACTTGTAACACACTCACTTTGCCATTAATATAGTGACAGACAGTGTGGTCAGCTGCAGCAGAAAGGCAGGTGCTACTTGACCCAGTGTTAGCGTGTGAGGCTCGTCTAATTCTAATTTAAAGTGGAGGTGATAAGACCTGCACTGACATCCCGCTTGGGGTGTATTGTGTACTTGCCCCTGTCAGCCTACACAACCCAGCTGAGCTCCTTAAAATAACGGAGCACGGCTTTGGGTTGATGCGAGGCTCATCTCTAGAGCACGCGGATTAGGCTTGCATATTAGTACTAACCTATAGCATACTATTTCAGCGATCAATATGATGGCCGAGAGTAGTGTCAGCTGCAGCAGCACGAGGAATGCTGGCGCCGCTTGTCCCAGCGCCAGCGCACGAGGCTTCCGCCCCGAGCAGGCAGGCATGGTGCCGGCGAACCGGCGCCGGGACGCCTGCAGGTGGCCGCGCTCCGACAGCCGCATCATACTGGAACATATGACCAACGCGTGATTTCATTAAAAACCATATTCATTGATAATTTCTTATAGCACATTGTTTATTAGCTGCGGGCCGTGATTTTACCCGCGTGGGTAAAATCACGGCCCGCAGGGCATTTTCACGGGATATAATTCCATGTCACTCTCCTGTTTTTCTCCTGTAGTAGAAAAAAATACTTCAATTCAATTCAAAGGAACAAACAAATCAACACTTTCACATTTATAATATTAGTAAATCAAATCAAATCAATCAAATAATTTATTTATCTAATAATAATATCCAAATTATTACAAATTAATAAGATTGAATTAAACTAAGTATTTTGACTTTTAGCTGTGGGCCCCAAACTAGGCCGAGCCTGTTTTTTGGGGTCCCTTGATTTCCCAGAGACATTTAAACAATTCGTTCAACCCGGTGTAAAAGATCTGCCATTTATTATACATACATAGATTATAGTAGAAACTAACTGATTTATTAAATTATATTATAGTAGATATTTGAAGAGGGAAAAGGAGTGGGGGGAGGGGGGGAGAGAAAACACCTCATTTTAAAAACTGCCTCAATTGAGATGGTCAAATAGCTTCTCAGTTTCTTCGTAGGATCGAGTGAGAAGCCACTTGCCAACAAATAAACATAGTCATAACAAAGACCTCCAAACAAAGAACTCCTTGTACGGGCTCCGTTTCTGCACCATGATGTAGACCGGAGCAGGCAGCATGACTGGTAGTGAGCCCAGACAGCACAGCTCCTCCTCCAGGAAGACGCCTGCCATCACCTGGCTGGCCGTGTATGGCTCCGTGTGGTACGCGTATGCTGCAGACGAAGTAAGGGTCATGTCTACTCATGTCTACCTTCCACTGACCCACGTGTGATCGGTGGGGTCATGTCTACTCATACCTTCCACTGACCCACGTGTGGTCGGTGCACTATATTTTTAACCATTTTGTCTACACTGGTTATTCCGATTTCATTTTATTTTTATTTGTAATCATCTTATTAGACACAGACTATCAACACTTTTCTTAGAATTAGACACATGACCGATATGTGGGATTTCCCTGTTTCGTTTACTATTAATTATCCAATCATCGATATAGGACACCAACTAAAGATGTTGCCGATGGCTCTACTACTGCGCTACTTCAAGTAACAAATGATTCGATTTCGGAATCCATACAACATTATATATATTTGAACTCACACCCAGTCCTCATCAGGTCGACACCAACACGGACTGGCTGCAAAAGGCTGACGGTTCGTTTCGCTTTAGTAACCTTGACTTCTCTCAGTTTGTCTTCTTTTGGGTTCACGTACCCACTGTAGTAGAAGAAACCAGGATTCTGAAATAAATAAAATCTTCATAAAGTCATACAATATCAAATGTATGTGTAACATTCAAGATGAGTTAATAGATGAAATATTTTTTATTTATTTATTTATTTATTGAGATAAAACACGATCAAACCAATTACATAAATATCTCACAAATAAATATGTCAGTATTAGTAAAGAGCACCGATCAGATGAAGTATCCAGGGTCCAAGGTTAGACGTGGATGATATTGATCTAGTGGCCTTAGTACGAGCACTTGCAAAAATTTTTAGTTCCGTAAACGATAGTAAAATGTATGAAAAATAGAATATTGCCTCTATCGGACGTGAAAGGAAACTGAATTTTTCATAAATTTTACTATCGTTTACGGAACGATTTTTTTTCGCAAGTGCTCGTACTAAGGCCACAGGATAGGAAAGAATGGAGTGATAAAGAAGACGTCCAACAGTAAACCGAAAAAAAACTAAGGTGTTGATGATGATGATTTGAAAATTTTACATCAAGCCAGCCCCTGGTGTAGCCGATGTCTTCGAAGACGAGTTCCAGGTCACTGCTCAGGAGCTGGTCGAGGTTGTCGATGGAGGGCGCAGCCGCGTTCAGCAGCCACGAGACCACGCTGCTCGTGTAGTAGTTGTAGAGCAGCATGCTGGTTATCCCCACCACCAGGAGAGTCAACTTGCGACCTGGGAACATCTTTATATTCTTCATCGTATCTTGCCTTACCCTAGTGTTGCGTAAAGTTTATCTGATGAAAACACCAGTTAACCTCAATAGAGTTTGATTTAGTTATTGGTTGAGATCAGAATATTATTTAACTGTATAATTTCAATTACCTTGACTCGATAACTTTTCTTCCTGTACACCGTCTGCGAAATCTGAAATTCAGAGTAAAATTTAAATGTTTTAATTGAAGTTTTATGCCTTATTTATAATTAAACAAATGCATTTTATTTTTATTATTAGCATGTGCCTATAATAACTATTTACTTTATTGTTTGATTATATAAGCCAAGTTAGGCACGAAGGTTGCGCGGCTTTATTAGCTTCACCGGTTAGAAAACAAGTTTCTGCATGTTATGTTTAATTTAATCATTATATTTGACTTTGATTCCACTTTTATTGTGCGAACTGCTAGTCTGTGGAATGCGCTGCCTGGATGGGTGTTCCCCGATAGTTACAATCAGGGTGTCTTCAAGTCAGGAGTGAATCGGTTTCTTCTAGGCAAGCATGATCCATCGTAGGCCGCAATATCGCTTAGCATCAGGCGAGTTGGCGGCCAAGTGCAAGCCTATTTTGGAATTAAAAAAAAAAACTACTCAGTTTTCCAGAATGTGTATAGGAAAATAAAATATTTAGGTATTTTTTTCGTAGACTTTTAAACAATTTCAATTTCATCGACTACACTCTCTTGTTGTAAATCAGTCTAGTTAAGAATTAATAAAGTTGCGAGCCTGTACTGTATGTGTGAATCGTCCTCACCCTGTTGGAAGAGCACAGCAGAGACGCTGAAGAAGGCGTACAGGCCTGGCTGCGGGCGCGCCTCCAGCCGGGCTGCGGCGCCCAGCACGGCGGCACACAGCGCGGCGGCGGTCAGCGTGCACCACCACACGCCAGGAGATAACGGAGTCAGAAACCGGTTCTCGTACTCGCCTACCCCCATGTCGAGCATTAGGTAGTAGAACCTAGATCTGAACAAAAAAAAAAACTATTCAAATAATAATGCGTAGCCATTAAATTAAGATGATTTTTTCGAAACTCATAACTAAATCGAAAACTTTTTAGTGTTAAAAATCTCTCATAATACAAAAAAACTTCAAGATTATACAGACTATACATAAATGTAGAAACTTAAACTACTAAGTAGATAAGCTTTTAAATCGACCTCACGATGTGAAATCTTTAACAGAAGTGACACGGTTGCAAAATCTTTCCAACAACTAAGTAGTTTTCTTTAATAATAGGTATTAATGTCAGATAAGATAATTTATTCACAAACCGAACACACACATAATATACCATTACTTACGTTACAAGCAATAATACCAATGCAGTGCATGCTATATAATTATTATGACACCTCCTTACAAATACATATAATCTTCTTTGTTCTAATGTTTCTGTGATGACAGTTAAAACAGAGATTGACCAAAGATGTTTTAAAACCCAATCTCAAGGACACGGAACACTTACTTCTAGTGGAGCCCAAGGACACGGAACACTTACTTCTAGCGGAGCCCAAGGACGTTGTAAGGCCTAATGTCATACAATGTTTATATTAGTTTTTAAAATAAAAATAGGGTTGCGTTTGATCGCCAGCTCGCCTGATGTTAAGCGATGATGCAGTCTACGATGGATCACGCTTGCCTAGAAGAAACCGATTCACTCGTGATTTGAAGACACCCAGATTGTAACTTCAGAAGAACCCACCCATTCAGGTAGCGCATTCTACAGACTAGCAGTTGGAAACGTCCTTGGGAACCACAAATCAAAATGTCATCTGTGTATATCTCATTATTTCGTCTTTGATATCTCAGAAGAAGGACTAAGGTGAATTTTCAAAAAGTGCTGAATTAATTTTGATAACATTTATATAGGACCACCTCAGACCTACCAAACAAAAAAAAAAAACATTAAAAACTGTCAAAATTGACAGAATAATCAATCAAACACACAAAAAAGATATAGTTGAATTAATAACCTCCTCCTGAAGTCGGTAAAAAAACCATAAATAACGAGAGTCTTTAACAATACAAATTGAAACTAAACGTTGATCAAATATCATTAACAGCAGATATACGAGTAGAGAATACAGACAAGTGCCTTTATTAACTATACAAAATATGAGCTTAACACTACAGAAACAGTCAGACTGTCCATAGACCGTTGAAGGTCTAAAGATAATCCACATGTCAAGTCAAGCCCACTATCAGTGGGCAGCGTACCGTAGGTAAAGGTATTTGCCTGAAAAAACAGAGAAGACAATACAGAAACAAATATATAAAATTTGATTATTTATTTACTGGAGGTGTGTGGTCGGTGGAAAACAATAATCCACCCAGTTGAGCCACAGCGGGAATATCCTGGTACAAGTACTGGAGATGTCCTGTTCACCCCAATACAGCGAATTCGTGACTGCCTGTAAAATGAAATGTAAGGCATTCAAAGGTTGCCAGTTAAAATGTCCAAGATGTCCCAAACCACAAAGCACCAAAGTAATATGACATACCAATGTACTATTCCGTTGGGGAGATCCGATCCATCTATCAGCTATTGTATAACGAAATCTAAAACAAATATCAGTACAATAATATTAAGTGAGCCCTTTTCCATTGCCACATTTTTTATATCGCGTATAAGTTATCGTTTGACCAACAACTAGCCCGGTAAACGACGGTAATGTGGTTGAAGATGGAACACGCTGAATTAGGAAATACCTATTCAATCAGATTATTGAAGCGACCTAGATGTATCTCAGAAAACAAGGAAGCCGCCAAGTGGTCTGCTGGTGTACTTTTTTGCTATTATTATAAGATAATAAAGATTAATATAGTGTAAATATTTATTTTCATTTTTACCGTCTTTGGCCGAGTCTATCTCTATGACGTACAGATGTTTACCTGAAGTTATGTTGTTCTTTCAGAAGGTTAAGTAGTTGCGAAGTGATTTTTGTCATGGCTGTAACTCCTGGAGTGAAGCCGATATCCGACAGCAGTTCTGGTTTAAAGTTTTCACGTCGATCCGACATCTGGAAAATTCATGAAAATAATTAAGAATATAAAAAACTGACTTCATAAATATGCCAGAACGGGACCAAATTGAAATGGAACCACACGGGAAGCACCAGCTTTCAAATAAAAAATAATCAAAAATAAATCGGTTCACAAGTTCTGAGGAAACAAACATTAAAAATAAAATAAAAACAGTCGAATTGAGAACTTCATCCTTTTGGAAGTCGGTTAAAAACCGGCCAAGTGCTAGTCTGGTTGACACAATTAGGGTTCCGTACAACCACAAAATGTCGTAAAAAAAGATAACGTCAGGAGCAGACGGTCACATATCCAAGTAACCGCACCCGACGTTGCTTAACTTGGTGGTGAACAGTGTTACCGACTCACACTTGGCCATTATTTAGTATTTGTTGTTTTACTTTCCAGTGTGTAATATAATTAAAGGATATCTAGATAGAAAGCTATCTAGTACCTTCTTTACCTAGTCTGTGACTATGATCCGTATTGCCGTGTTTACATTAGAGAAAATACAAAAATACGTTTAAAAAATGTTATATGCGGACCCCTCTGTAGTTTTAACTTTTTGACTTTATTACTGTTTTACTATGGTATTAGTTAATCCGCCGCAACATATTCTGTGAAAATTTCAATTGGCTATCTGTTACGGTTCCAAAGATACAGCCGTTAATAGGTAGGACGGACAGACAGACGAGAGACAAACAGCGTAGGCTTAGTAAACAGGGTCCCGTTCGCACCCTTTGGGTACAGAATCCTAATAATAATAAAAATGGTATCTTGACGAAGATCTACTAAGGTTTAGTGGCTAACCTTTGGTCGTCTCAGCGTGTGCTGTTCTCATCGGTGACGATATTAACTGACGAATTTCACAAATGTGTAACTGCTTAAAAAAGTAGCTGTGAAAGTCTTGAATAGGAAATTAATACAAACAACTCATACCACTGCGATAGAATACCTAATAGTTTTCCCTTAACATAAGATTTACCGTACACATTCACAACTAATTACATGTTAAAGTTATTCGTGTTGAAGATATGATAAGAGCCTCAATAGTCCAGCTCCTGTTTAGCTAGTATCAGATAAATTCAAAGGTCTCACCACAGATATAGCCCTCAGAGTCAAGTTGTGAAAGTTCCAGCGATGCTGATACTTGAAACCTTTCAGCGAAACATTTAAACCTGTAAAATTTGTAATCACATTTTTCACTAGTTTGAATGATGGAAAAGTTTGTGTGTATCATTAATTTTTACTATGAGTCACTTGTAAACGTAAAAATACTCAGCTTATTACAACTAGTGGTTTTTCCCAACTTTGCCTCGCGGCCGTCTTCACAATTAACAAAAAAAAAATGCATTAAATACCCAAGTTATCATTGAACACAATTTATATGTATTGCGTATAATAAATTAATAATATAAAAACCGACTTCAAAATGAGTAACCGTTCAATAATAGATAATGGGAAAAAATCCGTATCAAAATCATTACAGAAGATTTTGCTTTTACAATTACAATAATATCCCGTTTTAGTTTTTCAATTCCATTATTAATGTATTTTTTCAATTATAATTATTTATTTTATTTTATTTGGAAAACATACAGTGATAAATAACTAGATTACTTATATATTAAATAATTAAACACCATTTAGCAGTTTCCGCACATTGAAATAAATTGTGCATGGAGACGGAGAAAATATATTAATATATTGCACGTATGTCGTTATGCAATTTTAACACTAAAAAATAAACAATAAACCAAGAAAACAACAAATAAAGATATACTTTTTTACATTACGGGAAACAAGACAGTTGGGGAGACACACCAAACCACCTTTTACTTATATTTTGTCTGAATGAATTCGAGGATGTATTAAACAAGTCAAAGTCAGGAAAGTCTTCCAGTGTGTTTATGGAGTTGGATGCTCTTAAGAAGAAGGAGTTTTGCCTGTAATTAGTCGCACTATAGGGGCTATGTAGACATTTAGGATGTCTTGCAGATATTCTAGGGACGTTTAGATTTATGTTAGAGAGGAGATGTGGAGAGTCAACATGACTTTGAGCTATTTTAGTTAAAAATAAAATATCAGCTATTTTGCGTCTCTCATGAAGTGGTAACATGTGATGTCTTCTGTGATGTGATTAATATGGCAAGGCCATCTTATAGCTCCTAATTTGTACCTATATTGTATTATTGTTTCATGTTAATTTTAAATTAATGTTCTTATCATTCATCAAATGTATATTATTAGTTATTCCAAAGACCCGAAATAAATGACCTGAATTGAATAAAGCTTTCATAAGTTCATTTATTTTCGTATTTACCGTTATCTGGTCGCCATGATCCGAGAGATGCGATCTCTAAACCGTTTCCTTGAATCTTGCCAAAGTTGAAAACATCTGTAAGCGTGTAACCTGAATCTGAAATATTGTCATAAATACGTTAGTTGTGTAATTAGGTTACATGTAACTGAGCCTTTCAAAATTACCAAAATGCTTGCGTTTTTATTGCTTATTTTTTTTTAAAATTCAGTAATAGGCTTGCGCTTGGCCGCCAACACACCTGATGTTAAAGATGATGTGGCCTACGATAGATCACACTTACCTAGAAGAAACCGATTCACTCTCGACTTGAAAACGCCCAGATTGTAACTATCGGGGAACACCCATTCAGGTAGCGTATTCCACAGACTAGCAGTTCGCACAATAAAAATGGAATCAAAGCGCTTCGTACGTTATAGCTATTCAGCGTGGTAATACCTCCAGCTTGCTGGGTACGCTGCCAACTGATAGTCATCCTATCATGTACCCACTGCTGGGACACAAGCCTTCTCTCAGAGGAAGAACATGGGCCCTAATTCACCATGCTGGCTCAGTGCATGGGTGTATGGTGAATATAATTACGTCTGAACTTTTGAGGATTTTGGACATACCAGTTTCCTGATGATGTCTTCTTTCAGCATTGTGAGCGATGGTATCGAAACTGCACATAATTTATTTAATTCTATTTTACAATTAAAAAAAACAATAAGTGTAAGTGATTAGTGCAGGACAGAGGATGGAACCGAGGTGGTGGTGGTCGGAGGTGGCATCCGATTGTAAAGCGCACATACTACAGCTCGGCCACCACCGCTTAATGGCCAACAGGTACAAGACCATTCAATAGTCTAAGGGCAGTCCAATTTTTTTTTTATAGTAGGCCGAGTAGTTTATGTATTTAGTGTTAGTTCGCTTGTATTTTATTTGGTAAACAAATTAAACTAAAAGTGAAATTGGACATTGCAAAGGGCTAATACTAAGAAATTGTTAAAGCAACAATATATATTAAAATCTTATTTACCATCATAACCAACAACTGTCAAGTCAGTGTCAATACTCAAATTGAGGTTCTGGAACCGTTGCTCAATGAACTGAGTCGAGTTGTACTCTCCAGGAGTAGTCACCAGCCACACGTGTGTCGCGTCAAACAGTTTAGCCTGGGAAGCCTGAGAATGGTGCAACAATTATATATATTCCCGTTATTTACTAACTAGTATTTTATTGTTTGTTATTTCTGTTCTTAGTAGAGTACGTCAATTATTTTATTTTTGGTACCACTTATTTATAAACGACTCCCACATGGATGCAGATGCCAGAAGACGTCCACTGCTGAACGACAGCCTGCCATCTGCATCCACTAGATGCCCGTGACTCTCATGATGTCGTCGGTCCATCTAGTGGGTGGCTCCTACGTTGCGTCTTCCAGTTTGTGGTCTCCACTCAAGAACCTTTTTTCCCATCAAGCTATATCGGTGACTGGTTCTTTAGCGAATATATATGTTCTAGATTCTATCACGCAAAACAACCCCGACCATAGTTCTCTTCATTGCCCGCTGTATGAGACTGATGCCATCCATTGTTTGTTTTTTTACCTAAAGTCAAACATAGTAATACAACTGTCAGTCACCAATCCAAGAACTGACCAGATCTGACTGAATCAATCGTTGCTTATCTTCGACGATCTAGTAACTGGATCTACAGATACTGATCAGTTAGTAATACACGTCATAATTACAGCTAATTATACCTGTTCCAGTAGTAATGCAGCGTCAACACAAGTTCCATCCACGAAGACTCCGACGCTGGCGCTCCATTGGTACAGCGCCTTCTCTATTGCGATGTCTATATTGTTGTCTAGTTTAATGACCGAAGTTCTAACATTTATTAGCGACAATGCTTTCGCCAATTTTATGTTATCTAAAAGTTAGATTTTCACTAATATTGTGTGTGCAATCAATTTGAGGCCAAAATAAATTTATTAACAAAAGATATCTGACTTACCAAATTGACTTTCACATGAAAAATAGCAAACATATTTAACGTTTTTGTACGAAAAATAATCTTTTGTAAGTTTTATTTTGTTACCATGAATACCAACTACGGCTCCAAGCAACATCAAGGAAATTACTATCTTCATCTTAAACTACTCCTATTTGATTCAATTATATCTGTTCTGTTCGAAGTTCTTTACCAAGCGATGTAAAATAATTTAAATTTACTTATAAAAGTTCCAACTTGTGCCAGTATTGAAGCTACTCTGTGCAAGTCCGCGAAATCTAAAATGATTGCGAATAGTGAAGTAATGAGGGACCATTTTGTTGTCAATCAAATATATTAGAAATGATTTAATGGTTCCACTTGCACGCGACTGCGACGCGACTGCTATTAGCATACAACGTGAAATGATAAACTATCTGAATAACAATTTTGTTAGCTGCCGCAGTAAATAGATGACCAATTTTTTTTGTAACTTTAAATGATGACCGATTAATTTTCTCTAGTCCAATTGGATTTTAGCTCACACCCTGCGATCTGGCGCCTGGGCGCACCAACCACACTAATGCGAATTTTTTTATAGTTGCATGTATGTTTTTTTAATGCTCTTTTCTGTAACAACCAAACGGATTTCAATGAAATGTTGTAAAGAAGTAGCTTCTACCATGGGTTAGTAGGTAGTTATTGGGCACGCTGTACCACTTGGTCGCTGTTACAACTTCAGGTCGTATGCTCGAGGGATATCGACTGCGTTGAACTCCACCTGAAGCGATAGCTGAAGGTGGAGTTCAACGCAGTCGATATCCCTCGAGCATACGACCTGAAGTTGTAACAGCGACCAAGTGGTACAGCGTGCCCAATAACTACCTACTTGGGTTATATTTAATTCCGGATAGCTCGTAGGATAAAGGGGAAACTACGGGGCACATCTATTTGATGAATATTTGTTTTAAACAGAAATATGATAACCAGAAGTGTAATACGTAGATAGAGATATGAAAAGGATATTGCAAAGTTTATATTCTCAATAGTAGAGATTGGTGATTCTCAATGGTGATTCTAAATTGTAAACAATAACAATAAAATCGCTGTCAATGATCGGACTACAAATATATTCAAACGCAATTATATCTATAAATTAGAGCAAACAGGTTGTCCAAACAACCTGCCCCATAATATTGTTAGTGGGTCGTACGCCACAGTGCTGTCAAAGGTCAGTTGGTAAACTACTGCCTCATGGAAATTCCTTTAGTATCTATACATTTTACTAAGATTTTATAATGATTTCTTAGGTTTTCCAATAATAACACATTTTTGATGGATTTTATCTCGTATATTTTACGTTATTGTAAGTCCTGACGTTAAAACACTTGCAGTGTCCGTGATCACAAGTAGATAATATAAACTACAAGCGATAAAATCCGTTAAAGATATTCGACTTCAATACGATTTTAATTTTAAATGGTGACGTGCTTGTGCAAGTTATGGTCTGTTTCTTATAGAGCTTGCTGCAAGTGAGCTAGTTTATGCTAAAAGAACAAGTTAAAGCGAGCTGGGGTAAAGTCAAAGTTTTTTATTTGTTTGTCAAAGGGTATGCAAGGTCTTAAAATATATGTCTAACCATTAACAGAAAAACGTATTTTTTTAGGAATCCTTCCCCTTCATAAGAAATGACATGCGTAAATCAAGTTTTGTGGGAAGTCAAAAAATGGGCTAACAACGCCAATAGGCTAGTTGACTGATGTTTGATTGGTTAAAAATATTAGGCTTGGTAAAAAAACTAATATGATTTAAATTGGCTAATAAAGTTTCGATATATTAACGTTTGTGGTTGCATTAGGAAGAGATGCTCTGTATCTTTCCCGTTAAGAGAGTGTCAGTATGGAGTTTGTACGGCGTACTTACAGTGCCGTGATTTGAAAGTATCGTTCGCTCTCTGCTTAGCAATACATTAAAGTGCTTATAGTATAAGGAATGAAGTGTGGACAATACTTCTAATAGGAATGAAAAATTAAGGAAGATAATATCTTGAAATTAAAATTTTGGACACATTTTTATATTATCTTCAGTAATCCTCTCTTTTTAAGGTCAGCTTATTAAAAAAAAAAACAGTTCGGTAGCCTATTAAAAGCTATGTTTTTATTTGTCAATGTTTATGTACAATTCCCTTTCTCATTGTTTCTGTTTTTTCATTCCGAACCTGTTGATATTCCAAGAAGAAAACGGCCCGTACAGTGAGTGTCCCTACTGCATGTATTTGTACGCTGTGTCACGTAGAACTGGCCTATTATACAAATGGGCGCTATTACCCGCATGCATACTTAACCCTCCCCACGGCCGCGACTCGCATCATCTCACGGAGATTGTTGCTGCTGACGCTACCTACTTGATAACCGGTAGCAGACAGTACGATTCTTGTAGCTATTGTCAATGTACATGCTAGTTAATGTTTTATCATTAATTGTATTGAATCTATATCATCATCATCATCATCACTTTCATCATCATCATAAATTTTCCATGTCACAATGTTAGTTACGGCTTTACCGATTTTTACCAAATTTTATATGCGTATTCAGTAGGTCTGAGAATCGGCTACTATCTATTTTCCATACCCCTTCACCGATTTTCATCACCACGCGGGTGAAGCCGCGGGGTGCAGCTAGTAATTATATAAAACAAACCAATGTTCTGATCTTTGATCTTTGATTTGATGGATTTCTCTCCACCCTGAATAGTAGATTTAAAAAAAAAACGGAAGAAATTACATAAATTATATTATGAAGAAAATTAATTTTTCCATCATTTTGTATGGAACAGCACGACTTGAAGTCTACATTGACATATTATTACATTATATGTATATAAAAAAATCTTCCAAGTCAAAGGAGAATGCTGTCACTACCAAGGAGGTGGCTTCAAGGAGGTATATAACGCGGGTAAAACCGCGGATCGCAGTTAGTTTGTATTAAATAAGAAAATACACAACAACGTAAGTAAATGAAAATGACACATTTATTCAGCACAGTCGTTGCACTGTTTCCGCGTAGTATCCACGTAGCATAGGTGTAGCAAACGCGTAGCGCGTAGCCGCTTTGTAGCTTGGTCGTATTTGCATACAGATGGAAAACGTTACATGGATATTAACCACGTAACTTACAATTATATTTGAACCTTCTCTACAAAGGTTGTAAAGTGCGATCTACGATTTTTTTATCAATCTCATCGTGTATCATATATCGCCATCTTATAAAATATCAACATGAAAATTACTTTATACCATTTCCAATGTCATACTAAAGATAATGCCCGATAGGCTTTTTAATATTTCTTTTTTAGTGATAAAAAAAGATGCATGGAAGTGAAGCCTGGACCCTGCCACTTCCAAATTAAAGGTATATCACTGTTAATGATAACATTGAATCAAAGATTCCAATTAAAGAAATAAAAGTTAAAAAAAGACGAAGATAAACTCTTAGTGAAAAAGAGGGAAATTATGTGCAAAATTCTGGACCCAGTCCAAAGAGAAGATAGGAGTTGGAGAGTCATGAAAAACGTGAAGATTGAGGAGGTTATTGCCGAGCAAAATATCATAAGAGAGACCAAAGCCTCCGCAAAGACTCCGCTGGACAGGCCACCTACTGATAATGGGGGACGGTGGTAATGCCAAGAAGGCGTATGTTGGAGATCCGCCGACCCGTGGGTCGGCATAAATATTGCTGGAAAGATGACGTAGAGTCAGAGTTGCGCGAGCTTCAAGTCACCGACTTGTGAGAGACAACACGACACCGGGACTGATGACCGCTTGTCTTGTGTCAGAGGCCAACATCCACTTCGGATTGTTACTCCAGCGGAGTAAGTAAGCAAAATGTTGAAAATAAACAAAATAGCTAGGTCTGGCCGGTAGGTCTTAGAATGTAATAAACACAAACACAGTAGTGGCACCGCACCAGACTCAGTCATACCAATCAAAATCCATGCGAATTAAATTAGAAACTTACATTTTAATGGAAACTGAGCGAAACATTAATTGAAACATATCAAAAGAACGTTTCCAATATTAGTTGAGCGCTCTGCTCTCGATAGACCTAAGTTTTGATACGTAATTGGGCCCAAGTAGAGCTGGAATGGAATTCCGCCATATCTGCACCAATATTGAGCTTGCCTAATGGAAATATTGATCGACACGTAATTGGATATTAATTGGAATATGTTTCATGTAACGTTCAATAGTTCAGTACCTACTTAGCAACTAGTGGTCGGTGTCCTTGGGTCTTATCTTAGATCAGACATACAAGGGAGATACAAAATAATTTTTCGCATAGAAGTTCACATACAGGTCTTAGGTAGCATGTTTAAGAGAGGTATCACATAATGACCTTTATTGGGTATGGAAATAAAGTGCGGAGCGGATCGATTTATTCCATAACTGGCCTGTCCTATAAATATTCGTTTAGGCTATACTATAGTAAAATTTTGCTAGCAATTTATGTCTTTTAGTATATCTTTTATCTGTACTGGTAGTTTATTATATACTTTGATGGATTTGGGCCGGAGCTATGCAATACTATGCATTGCTAATTTAGTTGGTAAGATTTATTTATGTTTATAGTTAGACCTTATCCAATAGTTTAGGCTATCAGCTATTTTCCTGAAAAATTGTGGATAATTTCTAATAAATTTAAAATATATGTAGAGCTGATAGTTAAAATTTAATATAATAAGGTTCATAAAAAATTTGGTATACCGATGTCTGGGAGTTTGATGTTGGGAGGATACGGATGTAATGTCTTTTGGACAACAAAAAGATCTCTGACGTCTACACTATTGCCCCAAAGTATGATTATGTATTATGTGGCCAAAGTATGTAATATATTGTATAAATATTTAGTCTACATTAGCGTAGAGCTGTCAGCATTGTCGACGATCCCAAGCTCACTGAGCACCTAGAGCCGCTCAGCATGCGCAGAGATGAGATGAGATGGTCTCTTTATGTCTTTTATCGAATTTGAAACGGGGAATATTCTGAAAAACCGTTCTTTCTGATGCCAGCATCGCGGTTTTATCATCGCACCAGCGGCCATCGCCTGAAAGTTCATCCACGTATCATAAGATCGGTGGAGATCGCACACTGTGTGCATTTTATGCGATGTTTTTAGTCTCACACCTACAATTTGTGGTATGAGCTCTTCCCTTCTGCGGCATTTCCAAGTAACTATAACATGGGGTTTTTCAAAAGGGCTGTTAATAGAGTCTTTAAGGGTTGGCAACGTATCTGTAATGCCCTTGGTGTTGCAAGTATCCATAGGTGACGGTGATCGTTTACCATCAGGCGGCCCGTCTGCTTGTTTGCCACCTATGGCATAAAAAAATACCTTGAGTGTTCAGGTAATACTCGTAGTGACGTTTGAGCAATAAATCTGTTGTCTGAATGATGAGAGTAGGTCGTGGATCTCCGCTGGACTCCATGTGAACAGGCTTCTTTACGTTGTTGTGAAAAAGTAACGACTGTTATAAAGCGCGTGCTCCGAGAATAATGGCGTTTAAATAGGTATCTGATCATTTACAACACTCGTTATAAATATTACAAAGCTTGATAATATAAATACATATAACGAAGCTGCTGTTTTAAGTTTTTTTATTATTATTTTGTCATTGTAAACATCATGTCATCACAGTTTGCGGCGCAGCACGACAAACATACTCGTATAGTTGATAGCTTGATTGATCACAATAATTTCTAATGTCCTTTTGTATATTATTTTATGTCTGCTTTATCTTTCTTCTTCTTCTTCTTTTATATATATAAAATTTCCACGTCACAATGTTAGTTACCGTACTCCTCCGAAACGGCTTTACCGATTTTTACCAAATTTTTGTCACAATGTTAGTTACCGTACTCTTTTACCGATTTTTACCAAATTTTATATGCATATTCAGTAGGTCTGAGAATCGGCTACTATCTATTTTCCATACCCCTAAGTGATAAGGGTATAATTTGAAAGGCAAAACAACGTTTGCCGGGTCAGATAGTTATCTATATAATTTACTTAAATTTATATGAATTTACTAAGAATGAATGTCCTAAGTAGTAGAAACTCCTAAGCGCGCGCGATCTATTATTTTGCATAAATCTTCCCAGGGCCACCAAGAGACCAAGAGGCCACCAAGAACCAGTGTACCCCAAACTCGGCTAGGCCGAGTTTGGGGTACACTGGTTTAAATAATTCTTGGCATACTCATCATTAACATCTAAACTGTTTTTGTAAATAAACTTTACATTTATTTTGTTTGTTGGTTTATGTTTTTTTTCTAGAAAATGTTTCTCTTCATTATCTATATCTATCTATATCTATTCTATACATATAATAAAAACGTAGAGATAAAAAATCAGTAATTGCGAGATAACAAAAAAAATCACACAGGGCGTCTTAAAATAAGCAGCTGAACACGATAGGACAGTTTCTAGAATTTTTGTCTGTTTGTTTGTTTGTCTGTCCGCGCACATCTCCTAAACCCCTAGAAGAAAATGCGGACGGATTTAAATGCCATTTTCACGAATATTCTTAGCTATGATCAGATCGAAGTATAGGCTATGTTATTTTATGGCCAGATTAAGGAAAGAAAAAAGGTTTGAAGGTTTATATGAAAATCTACGCGTACGAAGTCGCGGGCAAAAAAACTAGTAGTACATAAAATTATACGAAGTGCAGTCACTGTTCTATACACTGGAGTCTCTAACCGATAAAACAAAATATTTCTAAACGTTTCGCATTAAAGTAAACGGACTATTCAGTAGGAGCAAAATAGTACCAATAAAGTACCTCCAAATAGAAAGCTCGCTACAAAGCCATAAATCAAGTGAGCACGAGTGTACCCCGCGACATTAGCTCCTCTCGACACCCACTTGAGTTCGTATCGGCTTTTCACTTTGTTGGGATTTTATTCGCGACTAGCGCATATCTGATATCTGCCACGCGGATACAAGCTGCGAACTGACAGCGGTCAACTGTCAACTCATTTTTAAATAGGGATGTTATAAGTTTAACGTGTTTATCTGTGTGTCTGCGGTATCGTAGCGTCCAAACAGCACCATTTTGTTTGTTTGAAAGGGATCGAGAGTATATACCTACTTGTTAACATTACTGTTAACTGTTTATTTTCATTATTCTCTCGATCATTTATGAATTTCAGCATTTATTTTAGTGAATAGCATCAAACCTCACTAGAGATCTTTTCCTAGTACAATTAAGACTACATCGCAAAAATATCAGGTGAGCTTTGATATAAAACACAATCATTTTATTTTTAGTAAGTAGTGGTGTACTGTGTATATGATGTGCCTGTACCGTGGCATCACCAAACGGATCCAACGGAAGACCAGCGCTGGTTAACAGCCGGCATTATGCTGAGTTGGGTCCGATTTGTGACTTTATTGTACCTTTGTCTTATAATAATATTCTTTTAAACGTAGCTTTTTGATCACAAATAAACTTTTTTTCTTTCTTTCTTCTTTCTTTATCAATCAACAATAACAAAGCAGTAATACAATCATCACCCACATTTATTAAGCAGCTTCGATTTTATTTGTAAACAGGTTTGTTTTTTGTATTCAAACCTTTTTCAACATTGTGTAAACTACAATTTAATAAACAACAAATGTTTAAACCTAGATGTATGATATACTCTACTGTTATCCAATTGTTGGTTTTCAGTGAGCTCTAGTTGCCCGACTGCCACCATGGTGCTGATGCCGTGAAGAGTAGTGTCTTTATTATCGGACCAGTCCCGACTTTTTAAGTTATTCCTTTCAAAAGCTTTTCAAGTATTATACTAAAAGCACCAATACATTACTGTATAAAACCTAATAAAAAGGTACAGCTATTGAATAAGACATCGATGACCTATCGTTGAATAGTTTTCTTCCAACTTGGTCCCTCACACTTCCATCATTGATCTTTCTTCCTGAAAGGGTTCACATCTAAGCTCTCTATAGGACCCTCCAAAAGGCTTTTGCAGATAAGAGTCGCCTCGCCTGGGCCAATCTCTTACAAAAAGCCCCTTATCAATTTAATCATCGGATACTTTTATGATTTTTCCCCGATTGTGAATACATTAATGCCGGGCCGCAGGAACGACCAGATGTTTCGTTGATAACAAGAAGAATTAATAACTCTAAGTATCCGCCGCAATGGAAACCGATTCGAGCAAATAAAATTGAGCCTCATTCACTTGAAATCCATTCAGTCATGAATGCTTTTGGAAAAAAATAGCCTTCATTTGAAAAGATTTAAATTTCCGTAGTTACGGTTTTGAATTTAACTTCGTAAAGATTTTACGTGGGCTGACAGAAATCACGGAAAGGAGCCCGAAATAGATTTATTGGTGTGTTCATAAACATATTTAGAAATGAACCGATAATATAAAAAAAACTGAATAAAAAATGGTAAACATCGCTATGAACTTAAGTCTTAGTTATTACGGAATCTGACATGGTTTTCACACAATACAATATATTTCATTTGAGAATTACTCATGTATTATTAAGCCAGTTATTTAGGCTATAGTTTCAATGCCATTTGGTGTTTTTTTTCAAGGTGAGAGCACGTGAGCACTTCGTCTCTCATTGCAAACAGAATAGTCGGAATAAATCGGCAAAGTCGGAATGTGTTGAGTAATTCCAGTGTAATATAAACGTAACGTTAATAAGTCTTAGGTTTCAGTTTATTTCGTAAAATTATGGTTTATTTTAATGAAAGCTATATTGCCATTTTGTTTAAGAATCTCTTTCTATTTTTCAAATTTACCATTGATGAACTGTTCTCAAGGATCTATCTTATCTCGTATATGTACATCTTATTTATTTTCTAAAACCTTAAAATGTTTACTTTTTAAACACGAATGTTAAAATTTTTTGTAACAAGTATCGTCAACCTAGATATATCCGTGGATATTACTTATTTAAGGAAAAAACTTGTTAAAATTGTATGACCAACAACGTACGTAGACACCAAATATAATTACATTTCAATTTATAAACAAATATAAATGACCTTCATACCTGATGTTTTCTTAACGGATAGAAATATGAGCAAACTAGGTCGCTCAGCAGATAGTCGCAAGTCCCAAGCCTTCTGACATCCGTCGCCGCAGCATTTGAGGCAGACGTGTGATAAAGCCGTCGCGGTTTCACGGACTATATATCACTTAACTCGAGCTGGGAAGGGAACAGAGCACAGTCTATTGATTCATATCAATAATTTTCATTAATATTCATATCATTAATTCAAATTCATAAACATTATTAAGAACAAATAAATATTTTGTATTTGTATATAGATATTCAACCAGGATAAGCATGCGATGCGTCTGTCGAGAACTGAGATGGTTCCCTTATCATATTAGTTAAACAGAATTAAATAAATATTTAACGGGGCTCCCATATAACAAACGTGATTTTTTTGCCATTTTTATAGATAATGGTACGGAACCCTTCACGCGCGAGTCCGACTCGCACTTGGCCAGTTATTTATATACCAATTAGAATTTAATTTATTTTATTTGAAAGGATATACGAGTACTTTCAGATCAGTCCTATAGAAATTTCATTAAATCTGTTTAGTAGATTGGTATTTGAATCATAATAACAAAAAAAAAAAACATATTAACCAAATAAACGAAATTGCGTATTTACTAATTTTGAAGTCGGTTATTAAATGGTTTTTATTTTTTCTCCAGAAATCGTTAGTCGTTAGTGATAGTCATGGACTTTCAGCATTAATGCCGAGATGGATCCATTCGACAATAATTTGTGTTTTTCAGTTATAAGGTGTTTTTTAATGTATTTCGAATAAATTGATTTCCTTTCTTTCTTTCCTTCTTTCCTTCTTTCCTTCTTTCATTCTTTCCTTCTTTCCTTCTTTCCTTCTTTCCTTCTTTCCTTCTTTCCTTCTTTCCTTCTTTCCTTCTTTCCTTCTTTCCTTCTTTCTTTCTTTTCTTCTTTCCTTCTTTCTTTCTTTATTTCTTTCTTTCTTTCCTTCTTTCTTTCTTTCTTTCTTTCTTTCTTTCCTTCTTTCTTTCTTTCTTTCTTTCTTTCTTTCTTTCTTTCTTTCTTTCCTTCCTTCTTTCTTTCTTTTTTTCTTTCCTTCCTTCTTTCTTTCTTTTTTTCTTTAGTTAATACAGTTATCGTTGTATCCTAAATTATTGTTGTAACATGTGCGTCTGTCTTCAACAACACTGCGCGTAACCGCAACTCATATCAAAGAAACAACCGAAACCCACTTCTATTCTCAAACAAATATAACTTAAATTTGTGTACGACTTCCAGAGGTGAGGGTGAATACATAAGATAGGATTAAAAAGTGCGGTTCCGGTGTCATGCGCGAAAGTTACGGCCGTGTGAACGCGACTTATGAACGTTTGTATTTGAATGTGTTGTTAGTGAACGCAGAATGTCGGCTGCTGGCTGCGGTTGTTTTACATTATTTTACTTATTTTTTTTAAATATCCAGTAAATAATCATATAATTTTATTTTACTTGCAATCATTTAAATGCAAGCTTTTTGTGTGGGCTAGAATATGCATTTATCCATTATAATAATTTAAGAATTTTAGTAACTATACATTGAGTTAATAAACTATAGTTTATGGTTGTTCGTCTGAACTGTGACGTTGCGATCCCTAAGTATATAACTTAGCAGTTCCCTGATAGTAACAATCTGAGTGTCTACGCCGATCTGGATGGTTACCTCTTCACGTGAGCTCGAAAAAGCGCTGCAACAGAGAAAAAAGTCGCGAGAACGTGAAGATGTGAACGGTTTGCGTACGCGCAACATCTCGCAATCACCCAAACTAAATCGTTTAAAATAAGTAGCCGTAAAGTCCCTGATGGTCAGATCAGATGACGGTAGTTAAACAACTATTGAGGTGGGTAATATTTGTACATCATGTTCATGTCATCATGTTCCCACTGCTGGGAGACAGGCCATCTCTTAGAGAGATATAAAGAGAGAGAGGATTATGTATTTGAACTTTTGAGGTTCTTGAACATATCGGTTTCCTCACGATGTATTCCTTCACCGTTGTTAAGCGATGGCTTCGAAACTGCACATCATTTATCCAAGCACTAAATAAATTATAAGTGCAGAGTCGAGGATCGAACCGGGTGCTGTCAGCTACTTGGCTTGATAGACACGTTAAATTATAATCCCCAGTTTTTATTTACAACTACAGTCGCAAGAACCTAACATCGGCTCGAATACTCCAAGTCCACTAAGTCTGCACGTGAAGGAAGCAAGACCCTGGATCCTCCATGCAATCAAAGCCCTTGATTGCAATAAGAGTCATAATCTTCGCGGTTTGTTTCCGCGAGTGATGGCGCGCATAATTCCGCGATGACATTTCATTTACATTCGAGACGAAATGAAAAAAAGTTGTGCGTTGCGGAGAGAGAAATCATGGGACAGGGTCACCATGCTGGCCTGGGAATGGGAACTAGTTCATAAGGACAGGTTTTCAACTTGAAGGTGGTATCGAGCCAGCCGCACATTAGAAAGTAGCACCACCATGCTATGATTTCCTTTACTGGCTCAGGCTCATTATTGGGCTTTGAATTCACATCCTGCTGCTTGGGATTCGCCAACCACTGAGCAAGCATCGCTATAAAGTTTCAAGATATTACAAAGTTTTCTCTCTGACTTTATTTCATTATTTTTCTAAGTAAACGAGACGTACCAGTCGTTCTCGCGCCTTCCAACACATATCCACCCTCGGTCCTGGTGGAGAAAGTGACGTAATTCAGCGGCGCGACTTTTGACTGACATCGGAATGCCAGAATTTAATTTAGACACCTGAGCTCGCCTGATGCATAATACATTCGGTACTTTTTCGACTACATTCATTCGGCTCATTCCCCTCGCTGAATGTTCACAGTATGATATGCTTTCAATAGAAACATTAGGTGGCTGCATAATATAGCTTTGCTGATAAGATAGTCATCATAATCAGCTTATCATGTTCCCATTGCTGGGACAATCTACCATGCTGGACCAGATCATGTTCTCATTGCTGGGACAATCTACCATGCTGGACCAGAGCTGGTTGGTGAATGACATATCTCTATGAACTTTTGGAGTTTTTGGACTTATCGGTTTCCTCGCGATGTTTTTCCTTCACGGTTGTTGAGCTATGGCATCGAAACTGCACATAATTTATTAAAGTAGTAAATAAAGTGATCGGTGCAGGGCCGAGGATCGAACCGGGTGCTATCAGATTGTAAAACAGATTGGAAAGAAATCTATCAAATATGATGAGCAAACAGGACAGATTACACGACTAGTTACAATACAATACAATACAATACAATACGTATCACTTTATTATACAGCACCATATCAAAAAACATAAAAACAAAGTAACATAAAATAAAAAAGTAAAAGAAAACCTAGTTAAGTAAAAGAAACCTTAAAAGCTATCAGAACTGTTCTATTTTTTTATGATTTAGAACTGTTCTATTTCATAACCTGCGGAATATGCGGAAACCTGTGATCCGCCCAGTCATCTAATCAATTTATTAATTTTATAATTAGGGTGTAAACTTCCCTACAAATACAAAATATTAAAATACGCATAGAGTTGAGAACCTTCCTTCTTTATTGTAGTCGGTTAATGATAATAAATACCGAAGTGAACATGCACTCAGTGAGAGCTGGTTCTCATTCCTCGTCTCCTTTTGTATTTTAATGAGGCGCGATTATATTTTCTTGGATACTTTATTGTCACGCGTTGATTTGATTTGTGAATTGATGTCTTTTAAAAGATTTTTGCTTTGAGACGCTGAGCGAGAAGTTTCACTTGTAAATTCGATGTAACTTCTGATGGCGATTAAATAAAACTGAGTTGGTAGAGAAATACTCAGCACTTAGCTGAACATTACAACCTTGCAGTAACCTAATGATCTGTGTGAATTACTTACATAACAAACTGTTTAACTATATACCACGGTGTTCTCTACAGTTATATGAGTAATAACGTGATATTTACTATGATAAGTTTATGGATGGAGCTCCCGATATCACGATCATATATCCCGTGAAAAATCGTACATTAGTAATTATTTTAACTAATTTGTTTATGTAAAGAAATAGTATGTACCTATAATATAACACTATATTCATACACGGTACCAGTTATATCCATACACGCTACTACTTCCACTACTTCTTCAAAGAAAAACGAATGCAAAATAATTTGTAAAACTTATTAATTGAAAAAAGCTATTAATGGGTAGAAATTTTTCTAAAGGATAAAACTAAATTGCTATACCCACAATGGGTCTTTGTGTTAATAATAAGTGTTAACATATGCTTAGCATAATGGGCAATAAATGATTTCACTTTAAAACTATGTTTTATAACATGACACAAACAGAACATTTTCCACCGCCATACAGAGAGACATTAACATAATAACAATATGTTTGACGGCGTGACGCGTTTGTGGATTACAGCGTGACAGGCGTGACGCAGGACAAAACCGCCGCGTGTCACTCCCGTTGCTTGTAATCCCGACCAATTGAATGTTCAAAATATACCCGGAATTGCTTTACAACAAATAATATTTGCAGAAATATTAAAAATGTACCTTTTCATTTTGATGTGTTAAGGTGAAGAATATAAAATGGTCCTTATTACTTTTTGACGTATTCTTATATTGTTTTAGTAAAATTTTTATTAATTGCATCCCATGACATTTGCCATTTTTCCAGATTTTCTTATTTTTCTAGCATAAATATATTAAATGAGGATGACCTTATTTTTTTCTTTTTTAATTTATTTAATACCAAAAATTTACAATGTTTCACATCATAAGTTGTTTAAAAACCTTATTAAGGTTTGACGAGACAACTAGTTCTCGCCATTAACAAATTTATATACCTAGTCTAATTAACGCAAAACAATATTATAACAAAAAAATAAAAACACATTTGGCTTAGCTAAGCGTTGCGCACGAGCACACAGAACAGCCGTAGTAGGCATTTACCACGTACGTTTCGGAATAATAGTAAAATAATACCGGTTGTAAATTTGATCTAGGTAAGTTTTATAGGTCCTGCCATAGCTACTCAATCCGTATGAAGTAATACTCTCCACCAGAGCTTTATACATGGTAAGTAGCACGTGGAAAGGCACTCTGGTCTTAATAATATAAAATTTTGCTGACGTTGTTAAGGTCATTCACGTAAGCTAGGTAGTGCAACGGGCCAAAGACTGAGCCCTGTGCTGTTCTTTCTGTGACTTCAACATTACCACTGTACGTATCACCTATCCTGACCCGGTAGCTGCGATCATGGACATAATCCTTGCACCACTCCAGTAACCTGCCACGCACACCACTGTTGTCTAGTCTTTGTATTAATAGATCGTGTCTAAGTGTGTTATGTAAATAAAGCTAAATTATAATAATAAATAACGCCAAATTCTACCAGGGTTGATTCAACTCACAAAACTGTGGACTGTCTGTACTTGGGTTACAATAGACGTGTTTCTTTTTCAAAATGTATTTAAAACAATTTTAACGTTTACTGCAGCAAAATGGTTATTAAAGGAATATCTTATTTTGTAAAAAAAATCCGTGCATGTAATGTAACTGAGCCGAAATATCAGGAGCTCTATCCATAACCTGATCACGGTAATTATCCGGTTATTAATCATAATATAAGTGTAGTGAACAACCGTGATAATTTAAAACAGAATTTAATTGTTACAGACAGGTGCAACGCCAAAAACGAACAATGTATGTTTCCCAAAGGATATTGTTAACAGCTGTACAAGATGCTCAAAGTCTTAAATTTCATCATTTACGTCGAGAAAGCCGTAAAAATTATCTGAACAATAAAGTTAGAGCAGGGCGCGGCGCGGTGCGCGGCGCGCGGTGCGGAACGCAACCCCGCGCTAACGAGCCGGCAAGTATGAGGAGGTACCCAATATTTTGCCAGCGCGTCGACTTGGGACTTTGTATGGCTCCGAGCGAACATCAGCACACAGTGTATAAACGCAATAGGGAATGTTTCATAAGAATAACTTCTTTGTTCGAATACTCGAGCCTAGTTGCCTACTCATGGTATTGCATTTACTTATTTTGAGGGTAACAACTCTTTTTTTGCATAATTTTACTTGTTACTTTTTTTGTCACATTATTACCTCTTATCTAAACTTCATCAAAATTGGTTTAGACATTTTGTCCTGAATAGGTAGGTACGAACATAAAAGCTTGTTGTTGGTGTAACAATTCTTGGCGCTTGATTTAATTATATAAGGTAGTATACTCTACAAATTTCTAGTACTTTGCGTTAGTAGGCTAAGTTACAATTTTATTTCTCTTATTATTATTTTTGTTGGGCAGGATCGCTTTTTAAAACTTACTCGTATCTAAACTTAAATGTTAGTAAATTACACAGTACAGTACTAATTAAATCCTCATTTGAGGGTAGTTCGAATAAAATAGTTTCGATTACATACTTCTTTGTTATTTATAACTAAGTTAAATAAAAGTTAGATCTATATAAAATCTATATTTAAATTAGATATGTGACATTAGATGGATTTAATTTTAATATGTGAGATAAATGTAACTGTATAATTTGTTTTTGTCTCAATAAATAAAAATATAATGTATAATATAATATCTGTTAGATGTTCTAATAGCAGATTAATAGAACCTCTTTACACAATCCCAGCCCCAACTTGGCACATTCCAAGTTCTGGTACAGCTCAATTAACTTTGAACTAGAAAAAGCGATTCACCTTCTGCTTCGTCCATCATCTGTGACACATCGTATGAAATTAAGCACCGTACCTACATGTAGGGATGCTTGCAACTCGGGCTCTGTCAGTTGATAAATTTCCGAGGTTAACTAATGAACTTAACAGCGGATGCAGCACTCGCCGGAATACCTCTTTAGGCGAATACCTCTTGAAGTAATACTAACTGTCTTATGGTTTTACTTGTTGTAATAAATATTTCCAGGAAAAAGTATCTTCTATTTACGTATTTCAAGACTTTTGTTTAGTTCGAGACTCTTGATAGAGTGTTCTTGTTGATTGTTGGTAAGACGGGCACACGGCGGGTCTTCAACGTCGTGAGTCTTCCCGCGGCTGATCCTGCATTATTCTTCATTTGACTCGGTCCTTCGCATCACGAGTACACTCAAGGACAACGTCCTTATTATTCATTCTCTAATTAAGCAACGGACGGAAACAAGCAAGTGACTTGATCTACTTAGTGCATGGTTCAAATTGTACTTATTTTACCTAATTTTCCTATATTATTAGTTAAACGCTGCTAAGCGTTCGTTTAACAGTAACACGACATTTCGCAAGTTATCCTCCAGCAGTTCAATGAAGTGCAGTTCACAGAGAAGAGACAAGTTGTTCCGTCTACCGGACGCTCACAACCAGGCGCTATTATAGTTATATAAACTGTGGCTTTACGATGTTGTACCTGCTTCTCAAACTGTGGTGCTGAAGTAAGCCTGTTACTTAATCTGTGGCGATATTGAACTTGTACCTATTCTGTGGCAGTGGATATAACTAGAGAACATCTGGCTCGCCTTAAATAATCTAGGATTAAGCTGCTAACTTTGCTTTCAGCGCTAACAGTTGCAGTTCGTCGTTAGATGGACACATTTTACGAGTAGGTACCTATTAGTATTTCTATAGTTTTTACAACTTACAGGCGTGCGCAGTTTTCAACAGACTTTAAAAAGAAGGGTCTCAATTAAACAGTGTATTTTTGGGGTTTCGTACTTCAAAAGAAAAATAGGAACCTTTAAAGGATCGTTTTGTTGTCCATCTGTCTGTCAAGACCCTTTTTCTCAGGAAGCGGTGATGTATTTGTTAAGTAATTAATAAAAATTAAATAAAACGTATATTCATTTTCATCAACTTTCCGTATAGTCGGGTATTTTTTTACCGATGAAAAAAGTAAGGAAGGGAGGAGTTTGTTAAGTCATCGCCAATCCAATTTTGATTATTATTTTTATTTATATTATTGTTGTTTGTGGAGGTGGCATGCTAAGATCCATGTGATGAGTGGTGACTAGCCTGGTAACACCTAACCTAACGATCCATGGTACAGACGACAGGATCTACAATCATTTTAGATTTTAAGGTTGATATAGAGGTTGATAAGGCAGAGATAGAGTTAGATTTAGGCTTCTCAAATAAAGTGACGATGTGGTCGAAGATGGTAGACACGTCTAGCCTGGAGTAAAGAACTGACTCTCAAGTGATGATGCTGGAACACAAACCCGCTAAGTGCTTCGCGATAGATTTTCAGCTCGACGGTGGCAGCTAGCCAGCCTGCCACTACACCATATCACATCACATCATATCACAGTACATGTATAAGGTAAAGCATTAGTTCAACTTTAAACAAACGCCCAAATCGAGTGACGTAATCAAACGAGCGCCCCTTTACCCGCCCGCTACGATACTTCACGGTTTTTTTTTAAATTTTATTTTATTTATTTTAGGAAATCTTACAGCTAGGTATAAAGCTTAAACTAATATATAAGATACAAATGGCCATTTTAAAGAATTCACACGTAAATATAAATGAATAAACTAAAACACTAGTAGACTATTTAAATAACCTAGATATATAAAGAATGCGCTTGCTAATATCCTCAAGCTGCTGGACAGATGTGGTAAACAAATCAATGTCATTTAAAGTAGCTACAGAACTAAAACTGCGGCTTGCTCGTAACAGGTAACTATTCTGTAATTAGTGCTCACTCTGGGGATAAATAGAGAACATGGTTTTCTAAACGGATCAGCCGACACCTTCAGCCCTATTCGCTCCAATAGCTCCGGACAAACAACTGCGTCATTCGCTATCTTTAATAAATAGACCACATCAGCGACTTGTCTTAAATTTAAAGGAAGAATGTGGAATTTATGACAGCGCTCAGTGTAGTCTTATGGTATCTTTTAATTTTTAATTGGAGATGACGTAGAAAACGTTTTTGGATGCGCTCAATGCGCGTGATGTATGCTGTCGCACGCGCCGCGTCATTCAGATTTGTCGTGTGTGTGTTTGTACGAGTGTCGTCAGCGTAAAAGTAGTGTAAGTAATTAAAAATTTCTTAAAACCCGATAGCCTGTGACCATGAGTAGTATTGGATTCATGGAAACGTCCGAGTCACACTACGGCTGTAGCTTATAATATATGTACTTACTGTGATACTGTGGCTGCTTGCTCACGGTTCCATTCACTGGCAGCTCCAAGTTATTGTTGGGGATTTTATTATATTCTATGATTGAAAATTGTAAAGTTGTATGTACGTGTTATGTGTCTGTGGCGGGACCTCATCCAGCTGGGAGACAGAATACCCGAGAGCACTCACACCTACGCAATATGATTGTGTGACAATGTGTTCTGACATCCATACTTGAGAGCCAGTTCCCACTTAATAAATATTCTATATTTATGAATCATCATTATGAATTGATGATTCATTTCTTGTTCATAATTATGTGTACAATTTTTTTTATCCAGTAATAGGTTCAATGACCTCCTCTTGGCTTAGTACAGGGTATATATTCTGTATGAGTTGTACCTATTGCGGCTTTCGGTAACAAATAGAATGTTCCATAGAACCTACATACACTAAGCAGAATTTATGTTACAGGTTCCTGTGTACCTTCAGGAAACTATAAAGAGCAAACATTAAAAAAAAAAACAGATTATAGTATGATTAACTGTGGACAAACGTCCAGCTGGTCGACGTTACAAAACTAAATAACTGAGTAAGAGAAATAAGATTGCTATAACAGACTATCAGAAAGATCAAAGATCGAGTAAGGCAAATGTTCTGGCGTGCCTCGAACCCGGGACGATTTTAAAGCAGTATCCAAGATGTGTGCGGGAGACGAACGGCGGACGAACTCTACTCAATAAAATATTCACCCAATTTATAGCATTCCCCCCTCTCCTCCACCTCACCCCCGCATTTTTACTGCCGCATGTATGATACAGTCAAAATATATTCGTTTACAATTGTAGACCTTGCAGGGAAACGAAATTCTTGGTTCAATTTCTCCTAAGATAAATTATTGTGCGAGCGAAGTGTCTTTTGTACTTCACAAATTGATGTTATAATGTAGATGAACTAAAAGTTCTTGATCACATGTCATGTATTATACGTAATTATTATCATAATAAATATTATCATTCTTGATATAATAGTGTTAATAGATCAGCAAAGTTAAGCAATTTACGATCTGCCTGGCCGTGTGTGTGTTTTTTTAAACGCTGTAATCTTTTCGAATCACTGATGACCGATGGGGAAGAAAGGATCTTGAGTGGAGACCGCGAACCGGAAGATGCAGCGTCGGTAGGCCTCCCACTAAAGGAACCGACGACATCGTGAGAGTTGGCATCCAGTGGATTCAGATGGCAGGTTGTCGTTCAGTGTGGAGGTTACAGGGGGAGGCCTATGTTCAGCAGTGGACGTCTTCTGGCTGATGATGATGAATAAGTTTACCTGTGTATCTGTGATTCAGTGTGTCTATCTGTGGCATCATAGGTCCCAAATGGCTAAACCGAATTTGATTTAGTTTTTTTTTTGTTTGCAAGGTGACTTGTACGAGATTTTTCTTAGCTATGATTCAAGATTTCTCCAGCCGTTTGAAGATTATCAGCTCTTTTATCGTGATAACAATGTGAACTTACTTGTCTTCCTTGCCTACTCATCCTGCATCATGTGTGATACATCTCTTTCCCATCAGTACCATTATCTCCTAGTATCTGATTAAAAGCTCACAAATCCGATTAAAACTCTCTCCCATCGGGTGCATTCAATAATTCTGTCTGGGCTACAAAGCGCCTACCCGAGCCGGGCCGGACGTGCCCCGGCCCGGGCCGGTCCCGGATGACATATTTACCGGCATGGGCATGGGAGAAGCCTTAGATGGAATTGTCATTCTGTAAATGGATAGCGAGTCTGAATTAATTGATGACAAAGCTGTCTAAATCTTAATTTTAAGTAAAAAAAGTTTCAACAACATTAGCATTAGAAAAAAAGTAGATAAAATTTGGCCACTTATAATAATGTCATTTTCAAGGTCTTATGCTGCAGATCTTTCATAAAACATTCAGTCATTTAATGAAAAAAATGTTGTAATGCGCGAGCAAGCTAGTAAATTTACGTTGTTACTCATAAAAATGAACTAGTCCAGAATAATAAAGGAAACTTGTTTAGTATTTTTTTGTTTGTTTGTTTGTGCTTGGGAAGTAGATAAGTGCAGCTCGTGCAAGTAGCACTGGACATGACAGCTCAGGACGGCGCCGGCGCTCCGGGGCACAATGCGACAGCATTTTGCACAACAATGCATTTACTTTGACCACTTTATAACGTCTTACCGCACTCACTGTCTTGGAAATACCTCTTTGTAGGATATAGGCTTCATCTGAGGACGGCAGCGGCAGGTGCCTACGACTGAAAGGTAGAACTGAGTTTCCGTAGCGCGGTAGTGAAGTTACTTGTATTGGTATTAAAAAAAAACTACGGATTACTTTTCCGTTACGAAAAAAGTTTTAACTTCTCAATAGTTCTGTATGCATATTAGTGTAAATAAATGCCAGGTACCTGATGTTGCGTTAGACAGGATTTCCAATTTTCCAAGCCTTTGTCACATCCCGGGAAGTGAGATGGAAATTACTTTTAATTTCCCGGGAAATCCCGTTATCCCGGTAATTCTAAAATTCTATAAAAACTCTGCTTATCCACTGGAAAAAAATAATTCTTAAATTAATCTTTCCCGGTTAAAGAGTGGACTCTTTGTTTGAATACATGATTAAATCCAACTGGGTCTTTTTTTATGATACTGAGTGGCAAGACGAGCGAAGTCGCTCGCCTGATGGATCTTCACGCTTGCCCATAACAGCGCAACGCCACTCAGAATTTTGAACTTCAACAGTTCAAAACCCTGGATGGCAATGCACTGCGCTCGTCACCCCGAGATATAAGATGTCAAATCTCTGTGTGTCTGTGACTAATATAGATAATAGCCGTAAGTATTTATGTGTATATATAAATGACTCTTATTCTTTGAAATGACAGTAAAGAGTTCTGTTAACTTTTATAAGATTTCAGTGGCATATCATAATAAATATAATAAACTTAATTTTTCTTCCTCATTTTTTCTTTTTCTATGTATATTGTGATCCTTTATTACAGAAACTAATTCAATTTAATTTAATGTATAGAAATACTAAGAAACTACAACTAAAAGATGATTATATCAAGAGAACAAACATCTACTAAAAAAACTTACTTTCTTTTTAACTAACATGAATAATTAATGAAATTGGCGTGTGACTTAAGTTGACCTTAAGTTAATTAAATATTTTGGTATTCTAAAATTATGTTTACTACCAAGTATAAATATTTTATACTTTGTATTTTATTTATATTACACGGGAATTACTCACGTAAGACACGTGTTATAAAACGTCGTCACGTAGTTTTCGCGTAATATAAATAAAATGTGTGGAAACCACGTCAGTTTCCATAATTTTTTTTTTACTTTGGTTTCCCAATAAAGTATGATATGAAAAAATGTGTGCTAAGTTTGATCAGACAACTTATTCCTTACTTTGATAAATAATTTTTCTGTTTTCCCTGGGATTATGGGAATTTCGCAAAGAAATTCCCGCGCAGATGTACGGCTAAATTACCGAGAGAAACCCTACCGAAAACCAATGCAACGTTTTCAAGTAAAGCAGTTCACCCTCACAAACACCTCATTATTTCGCCGATTCACTACAAAACGCAGACAAAACTAAATCGCATAAAATAAAGGGATCAACGCGCGCTAATATGCATACAGTAACCCAATCCCAGTATTTGCTCTCGCCCCGTCGATAATTGGAACTCAAATAACTCGATCCGGCGCTGTCTTCGTAGGCACGTTTCAATTGAAAAGTAATCCAACTCCAAACATTTGTACGTCTCAATCGCTCCCGTTTACCATTACAACCTCCGACTACTATTTGCTACGACCATATCTCGGTCTTCCCATACATCGACGAGTTGGCTCTCGCTTATGTTTATAAATTGGCATTCCACAGGCAATGTATATTGACAACGGTCGTAGTTTCGATGTATAAAGTAGTTTTGGATGGTGTGGCAGCGGTTATGAAAGGAAACAACATCGGCTCGGGTGGTCGGCGTCATTTGTACGTTGGTAAATATTAGCGGTGGGTCGTTAATCGTGAATTAAAGTTTGTTGAAGTAGTCCTTGCAAGGGTCTGTTGTAGGACTCTGAACATTTTCTGTTTTTGTATGATAACAATTACTAAAGCTAGGTACATTTTATAACATAATTGTTCTTTTTAGATTATAGTAAATTTGTAACATTGTAGATTAATAATTATTTATTCAATAAAGCTTTATGAATCTTGTGTGTGTGACTTATGGCGAAAAGTGAAGAAAATTACAGGTTTATATTTTTATGTTGGTTGTTAAAAAAATTGAAGACTTCAAGCCTTTCCAAATATTGAGTGAAACATTCTGCGAACAATAAACAAACATGGGTAGTGCGTGATATAAGTTCACACACTCATAAAACGTCCAAACGTAGCCACTGACGGATAACACAAAGAGACGGGCTGAAATATTAAAAGGGGACCATCACGCCTAATACAGAGACGGACGTCAATTTGAGACCCACTTCACTGGACGCTGGTAGACGTTTGGCAGGCGGCAGCGGCAAGGATTAGGGTGTGGGAGAAACATGCCTTTCTAACAATGATTTAGGATTATTATTTTTTAAATTCGTAGGTGTTTACCTTTGGGTAGTTACTGCTTCATAAACGAAGAACGGTTGTTGAAAAACTTAAGTCTGTCTTGAAAAACTTCTTAGAGCTGAAGTCCTTGACACCGATGAGTCATGCACTACACTAGTAATAGTATGTTGTTTGGTTATAATAAAACTAAGAAATAGAAACACTTTATTATTGAAAGAAAGCAAGACAGAAAGAAAGAAAATCAATTTATTCGTCAATAACTAAATAAAAAAACACCTGATATCTAAAGAACACATATTATTGCATTAATTGCTTTTATTTGACTTAAAATGTTTGTTTAGGTCAGATCTTCTAAGGTGAATTTGGAGCTGGTTCTAACCGATTTTGCTGAAATTTTGCACACACTTTTAGTTCTGGTGATAATATTGTAATATTTTAAAAATGGCCGCGGCCACAAATTTGTTGATAACATTTTTTTGTCAACCTCCTTAATTTGAAAAGTAGAAGACAAGTGACATCACACAAATTCAATATGGCCGCCGGGGCCGCTCGAATTTTTCAAGAATTACAGATTTTACAAGCGATTGCGATAAATTTTCTTTGATAAAACTAAAAGCTTGTTTTAAAATATGTATTTTATTTTCTAAATTATTAACTTATTTAATAACCTACCGCTGCACAGTAATCATTTGTACCATCTGTAATTTTCAGACGGATATGAGAGTGACTTAAACAGAAATCAATTTCTATTCCTATTAATCAGTGAACATTGATTATCAACCAACTTCAAAAAGGAGGCGTCGATTGTTTTTTGTGTGTGCATGTTACATTGAACTTGCATGGAACCATCCTCATTATTATAGATATTGAGTTCCATTTCAATTTTAAGAAAATGTTCCACCTCCATGGGTGAAAATTCAGTTGGTAAATCCCGTTTGTTGAACTTCTCGTTGGCTTCCTGTGGACTTGGTTGTTTTTTTAATCATCATCCTCATCAGTCGGAAGACGTCCGCTGCTGAACATAGGTCTACCCCTTAGACCTTCACACTGAACGACAACCTGCCATCTGCATTCACTGAATGCCCGCGACTCTTACAATGTCGTTGGTCCATCTAATGGGAGGCCTACCTACGCTGCGTCTTCCGGTTTATGATCTCCACTCAAGAACTTACCTATCTCTACTTATTTAACTAATTATTTAAAAGCTGTAAATCTCCACAGCACCGATTTCTAGGCCAAATTTTTTTTCTGGAAAACCTTCTAAACGATCTAAAATAAAAACAACTCCTACGCTATTAAGGCCTGATGAAAACTGACGGATCCGAGGCACCAGCTAACGCTCTCTCCCTAGAGCGAGCTTTCACTTACCTACAGTTAGGATAACGGAGTATTTTCTTGACATAACTTACTTTTATGTAGCAGTTATCGGGCTTCATAGGCATTCACAATTCTTGAAAGAGTTGTTTCGAATAAAATATGAATTTCGCCTAAGTACTTTGGGGAAATTTTTCGTTGTTTTTTATGCTTGAGTTTAACCGCCAACTCGGCAATATCTACGGTCTACGATGGACCACACTTACTTAGAAGAAACCGATTCACACTCGATTTGAAAACACCCAGATTGTTACTATATGGGGAACACCCATTCAGGCAGCGCATTCCACAGACTAGTAGGCGTTCTCTATTAAATTATAAAATAGAAAATGATTCCTAACACCCAAATTTAGAAGAAATACATTATCTAGCTATGGCTGGTACTATGAGCTAATCACAGGATACCAGCCATAGTTATCTGTTTTTTTCCCTGTATTGTATCAAAACTATGCATTTGCATAATACTCGTAGCGTAATTGTGGGGATACGTTATCATACCTTGTTGCACACTGAAATATTTACGCACAAGTTATTGGATACATAGTTTTTTTTACATTAAATGCTGCCAATTTATTTGTTTGTTTTAGACCTTATAGTTTAATTTCCCTTAAAGTATATTATATCAACCATATTTGAAAAAAATATTAAAGCACAATTTTAAACTCCCAATCATTGGAACACAATTAAAAAAAACACATGAAAAGACCTTTCAAGTGCCTTCCTTTTAATGTCATGCGTCAGCAATACTTCCGCCGTGATGCCTCCGAAACTAAGGTTTAAAGTGAGCAGAATTTAAACTACACAGATAATTAGCGGATCGGTTACAACAGTAGAGGGGGGGGGGGGGGTGATGAACGGCGCAGTGGGGAGAGGGGAGGTATTCATGACACGTGCGGGGGTGGCTTTAATAAAACATCGGAGACTTTAGACGTGGCATCCGGGAGACGTGTAGTTGGGAGTCTGTAGTAGGACGACCGTTAAGGCGATGCAATGTTACTCTATGGATATAATGCACAATCGCCTTTTTTAAATTCTCCTTCAGTGTTTTTTATCGTAATTTTTTTTCATAATGTGCGAAAGACATAGCATTGTCTGGTGAACGCGGACTTCACGGGTTTCTAGATGCCAATATTGCGAGATCGATGTATAGGTAAAGGTAAAGGCTACTACAAATATACACAACTAATACAGTCATAATGAACCAGTCAAGTGCAAGTTGGGCTCGTGCCCTGAGGGTTTCGTACCACCACAAAATACAGACAGTAGTAGGTACATCACAAACAAAAGAACAACGACATCACAACAAACATAAAACACAACACGTCACGCAAATACAAAAATACGTAAAAAAAGTTTTTTGTATGGAAACCCCCTTTTAGTTTTAACTTATTGACTTTTATTTCGACATGTGAGGCGTCGACATTTTAATTAGTGGGAGTGACATAGGGTGCAAGAATTCAAGATGGCTTCCACGAAAAAAAATGAGGGGAAAATTGTAAGTAGGTAAATATTACCGTCATTATGAAGAGCGCACTCAGCAGATTTTAAGAAAGTATAACACTACTATGACATATTGAGTAGTTTACGAGATAAAGCGGTATGAATGAGCTCTGTATTTACTACGAGTAGGTATGGATAGGTACGCAGCGCGCCGCTGTTCCTTACTACGAGTAGGTATGGATAGGTACGCAGCGCGCCGCTGTTCCTTACTACGAGTAGGTATGGATAGGTACGCAGCGCGCCGCTGTTACTTTTCAATTACCTGCTAGATATTTATACAATGTAGTCGGGTTATATTTTTTATAATTTATTTCTCTTCTCTTAGTAATGAAAAAACGTACAAGATAATCAGAAACAAAAACTGGTTAAAAAAACCGTAAGCCAAACTACACATTAACGGACTCCAAAAAAGGAGGAAGGTTTTCAATTCGATCCGTATTTTTTTACTAACATTATGTCTGAATGCTTGTAGTAGTGTATTTGTGTTGATCCACTTTATTGCACTATAGTCTACTGGTTCTACTGTATTCTATCAACTGTGGCACAATAATGTATACTGAGATAGTAGACCAAGTAACTACAAGGAAGTCTTAGTCCACGTGATTAATCGTAATAACTTGTTGAGTGCTAAAGGGTTGTTTCATCTATGAAAATGCCTTTTTATTTGTATATGGGTACTTTGAACAATCTAGCAACACGTAGATATTTTAAAATGCTATTGCCGTCACCACCCTTATACTTTTCTGTGTTATTAACCTTCCCATGATTGTTCCTCCTAAAACTGTAAAAGTTTTAGTTTAATGATTCAATTATATTTAATTTTGTTAGTTGTTATTTAATTTTGATAACTTGATTACCAAGCACACGAGTAGTTATGTTAACCATTCTCCCAAAGTGAGATAATGTAAACGTCCACGAAACGATCTCCAGGATGTATTGTCAGCACCAGACGACAAACGGCCGCGAAATAAAGCATCTCCATAAATTATCGGAAATTCCACCATTTCCCTATCAACGGATGCCTCAATAAAAATTCAACTGATCACCGGCGAGTTCGACGACTTTTTAATGGCGTTTATAAAACCTCCAGGTATTATCCAGGAGTGCGGGCCGCAACCGGCCCGGTACGGCCCGCTGCCGGCTCGTGATGCGGCCCTCCCGGCCCTGGGGACCGCCAATTGATTGCTCCTGATTGCCGCAATTGCCAGCGCGTCTGATTGTCTACAATTGGTATTTTATTGAGTTGGGATGCAGCACAGAACTATAAGATATAGTTCTGTGGGATGCAGCTACAAGAGGCTTGCTAGCCCACTGCTAGTCTGATTTGTTGTAGTATAATCCCATTAGGATTATAGGCAAAGTTGAAGAGGAGAAAGAGTAAAAATAAAAAAAAAAACATGCAGATGTTGCAAACGTTGCATAATTATTTTGATAAGAAAGAAGGAGATGAGAGTGGGAGTATATCTAAGGAATATAAATAAATCGGAAAATAGACGTAGGCGTGGGAAACTGATGTGTGTGTGCATGTAGGATACGAAGCATGTATAACATCTGAAATAACATGTAAGTACCTTTTGACAAAATTGTGTTACCTTTTCCGAGAGATAATAATTTATCTACCTACAAGTATCTATGAAAAGTAGAAGTTCGTAAATCTAAACTTGCATGAGATAGTCATCCCATACACCAAATGCCCACAAACTACAGTATTTTTTGTGAAAACTGGGGTTAACATTGTTCCAGTTAATTTGTCAGTGTTCCCGTCCGGGACCCAGTCGGGAATTTTCCCGTTGGGTCTACCGGGAAATGAATACCGGGACCGGTGGCGCGAACTTTGCGTAGCGAATACATGACGTGCCTCCCGCGACCTCAATCGCGGGAAGACAGTGTGCACTTGGCTTTATTCCAAAAACGTGGAAGCAGTGACTTACTGAAGCTTACGGAGGGTGTGGTAAAATAAGTATTGTTTTAAAAATATATTATATAAATAAAACTTTGATCATGAAAATAAAGCTTTATACTAATGTTGTAAATGCAGTAGTGTCTGTATATTTGTTCCTCCTTTAAGTATAGAATAAAATATTGACATGATTTTTTGCATAGAGTTTGCATTGCACTGTAAAATAATACTTAGTTCATTGCTTTTGTGAGCAATAAAACTAAATATTATAAAAATAAGAGATTGTACAATAAGTGCATAAAACAATGCATTTTAGCCGAGACTTCTTATCAGCCAGTATCGAAAGCGAATGTGAATCTTAAAATAGGTTTTATTTTTACACTTTAATTGTGAACAAATGAAAGTGATAGATATCTCTTTGATTAAAGTTAAAACTAAAATTGGAACAATGTTCCATTTTAATCGACAATCGATGTAATAAATAATAAATATCTGGGACATTATTGCACACATGGTCACATCTCACCCCAAACTAAGCAAAGCTTGTAATATAGCTACAAGAGATTGATATACATAAATATTTTTAAATACATATTTAAATAGATATTAACACCCAGCATAGAACAAACACAAATATTCATCGCACAAATGTTTGTCCTAGGTGGGAATCGAACTCACGCCCCCAAGCGTAGAAGGCAAGTTTACTACCAACTAAGCTAACGGGCTGTGTGGTGCTTCGCTAATTATTTTGGCAAATAATTAACGAAGTACCAGGTTCACACCATGACGTTTTACATAGTGACAGTTGTTAATTTCATATCACAGAGTAAAAAGTTTCTGACATGATACGGACTAAACATGGTCGAAGGAAAGAAAAAAGTAAGCTGAATGGTATTTTTTGACATGAACCTAGTTCAATTTTTTAAATTACTTTCATCACCATCAGCCAGAAGACGTCCACTGCTGAACATAGGCCTCCCTGAACATAGGCCTGAACGACATCCTGCCATCTGCATCCACTGGATGCCCGCGACTCTCACAATGTAAATGTAGGTAAATTACTTTACCTCACTAGAAAGACAAAGTGATATTTAACGCCCGCATTTTCAGTCATTAACGACAAACTTACCGAGCGCTAGTGATGAAAATGTTTTATATAAGATATTTATTTTCTTACTCACAAGCTCTTGTTCTATGAAACGTATATCGGAACATGTAGGTACGTCTATTGGACTTCTATTGGAGTAGAATAATAAAAAAATGATGATTTATGATAACCCGTTGAGTAGAGGGCGCGCGGATCGCCATAAAAGCAACGACCGGCGACCGGCGCGAGCCGCTCCGTTATTGCGCCCGTCTGTGCCGACCCTTATAAAACATAATAAATATCGAGCTTTTTATGTATTGGTTATTGTGATCGATTAGAGAGGAGTTTGGATCCATCGAGTTTATATAGCAAGAAAGATGGAGTTCCGGGAATTAAGATAAACAGTCCAGTAGTGATCTGTTACAGACTGTCAAGCCTTAGATACTTATCGTGACAAATCAAGCAAGGTAACATATCAAATAGAGCCAGCATGGTGAGTTAGGGTCCATCCTCTCTGTGAGAAGGCCTGTGTCCCAGCAGTGGGAACATAATAGGCTGATAATGATGATGAAGGAATAAATAATATTATGTTTGTAAGTAAAAATGCAACCTATCTAAAAACCAAATTAAGGCCGATCGCTAAACAACTCGGAAGTATTTTGTATCAATGAAACATTTGAGGGTACTTTATCATTTAGCGGTGCGTAGCGGTGATATTTACCGGTGTTCTTTGTTCGTCAAATCAACTTTCCATTTTTCTAAATCAGAGCTTTTTATTGAATAATAGGCTTGTGCTCGACCGCCACCTCCCCTGTTAGGAAACGACAATGTGGAAGATGAAGTACGCAGATTTACAATAACGATTATTTTTATGAGTATAGAGAAAAAAATAATTAAATTACAACCACATCCACAAATGAAAAGCCACATGTAGAAAAGAGTGATAAGACAAAATGTATTCACTGATACAAAAGCAAGTCCTCCGTATAACACACATAATGTGGTCTTGCGATGGTACGTAATATCGTAGCTAATTAGTTGGCAAGTTGTACCAAGAGAGGGCGCGCGCGAACTTCAGACAATGCCTAATACAAAGTGGGCCGAAGTAAGATAATAATGTTAAGTATGGTTGATACTGAGTTTTGGGCAATATGGCGGATGTGGGGCTTTTAAAGTAGCGAGTTAAGAAAGCTCATTGACAGGTACGAGAGCTAGCAACGTCGGGAAAACAAGCATTTCAGGTAGGCTAGTTTTTAGATATGCTATCTCTCTCACTCCCCCGGACGTCATACGGGCTATCTGGCTGGTGGTAGTGGTTGCGTTCATCAGTGCGCATCCTAAATGTCCAGGTAAAATATCGATTTTTCAAATTATTTTAAGAAGTTTTTTTTTTTTTTAATTATTTTTATTGAATTTTTCGCAACATGAATCTATTATTGCCAGACATTTTTATCGTTGTTTAAATTGTGCCAGACGCTAATTTTGAATTAAAATTTTTTTTTATTTTCTAAATATTTCAGTATGGCTGAAATTTTTATATGATGTTATTTAAGTATCTAAAAACCTAAAATTAATTTGCCAAACAATAATTCGATTGTTAAACCTTCAGCCAGACCGATCTAAAAGTGAAAAGTGATGTGGTACCATTTTGCTTGGTCTAGGAATAGTTGTCGAATAAATTACAGAGAAAGAATTAAAAACTATTGAATTAATTGTGGATTAACATAGCATTAAAATAATTATTTATTTTTGTGCAAAATTAAGGTAATAATCAATCTCAAGGATGAAAGTAAACAAAAATTATATTGAATTATCTTGATAATTATCATCATTATCATCTTCATCACTGCTGTCATTTTCATTGTCATCGTCGTCTTTTGGATTATCAACGTCTTGTAAGCTATTATCTGTAAAAGAATGAAAAATTTTATAATCTTTCGGCAAAGAAATTTATTAGTATTTTATTTTCAATTTTTACCTTTAATGATAATGTCGGCAACTAATGATGGTAACTGCTCTCCAACAAACCAGATAAAATCATATTTATCGTCATTTATGGTCCAGCCAGAAGCTTGAGGTGATAGAGATGTTGGGTGTTGTAAATGAGCATTTCTCCAAAACTTTGTTACGTAACGAATTCGTAGTAAATGCTGATACAATTCAGCTTTGCATGGTGGTAGGCTTGATGGATCAAAATTACGATTTTTTTTTTCAAAATTATCATCTGATTTTTTAGACCGATAAGTGTTTGAAAACAGATGAAACCGAACTTCATTGACGTTCCAAGAATCACGAGCTCCGTAAATGTGACAAATAAACTTTTCTAAGATCTTAAATGTCTCATCCAGCAATTCTTCATCATCTGTTATAATATTTTGACAGGCTAATTGATACTCTTCTGATTGCTCTAACAGTTTAAAAGGTCGAAGTTTACCTTTCCGGAAAAAAGCTGGTGTGTAGTCGCATCCTGTTCTCAATAGGTGTTAATCGTTCTAACATTTGCAATCGGGCAGAAATTGGAACAAGTTCAGGAACAATGGCTTCAAAGGTTCGTCTTCTTTTTGCTGGTGGTGGTAGCATGTCGGACTGATCACTTCTACAATCGATATCATTTTCATTAGGAGCATCATTATCAATATTTTGACATTTACGGAGCTCGTGATTCTTGGAACGTCAATGAAGTTCGGTTTCATCTGTTTTCAAACACTTATCGGTCTAAAAAATCAGATGATAATTTTGAAAAAAAAATCGTAATTTTGATCCATCAAGCCTACCACCATGCAAAGCTGAATTGTATCAGCATTTACTACGAATTCGTTACGTAACAAAGTTTTGGAGAAATGCTCATTTACAACACCCAACATCTCTATCACCTCAAGCTTCTGGCTGGACCATAAATGACGATAAATATGATTTTATCTGGTTTGTTGGAGAGCAGTTACCATCATTAGTTGCCGACATTATCATTAAAGGTAAAAATTGAAAATAAAATACTAATAAATTTCTTTGCCGAAAGATTATAAAAATTTTCATTCTTTTACAGATAATAGCTTACAAGACGTTGATAATCCAAAAGACGACGATGACAATGAAAATGACAGCAGTGATGAAGATGATGATAATTATCAAGATAATTCAATATAATTTTTGTTTACTTTCATCCTTGAGATTGATTATTACCTTAATTTTGCACAAAAATAAATAATTATTTTAATGCTATGTTAATCCACAATTAATTCAATAGTTTTTAATTCTTTCTCTGTAATTTATTCGACAACTATTCCTAGACCAAGCAAAATGGTACCACATCACTTTTCACTTTTAGATCGGTCTGGCTGAAGGTTTAACAATCGAATTATTGTTTGGCAAATTAATTTTAGGTTTTTAGATACTTAAATAACATCATATAAAAATTTCAGCCATACTGAAATATTTTGAAAAAAAAAATTTTTTTCAATTCAAAATTAGCGTCTGGCACAATTTAAACAACGATAAAAATGTCTGGCAATAATAGATTCATGTTGCGAAAAATTCAATAAAAATAATAAAAAATAAAAAAAACTTCTTAAAATGATTTGAAAAATCGATATTTTACCTGGACATTTAGGATGCGCACTGATGAACGCAACCACTACCACCAGCCAGATAGCCCGTATGACGTCCGGGGGAGTGAGAGAGATAGCATATCTAAAAACTAGCCTACCTGAAATTCTCTCTCGAAAACGTTGCTAGCTCTTAGACTAAAAGATGTGCAAATGAACCGACAAGCAAACAGTTTTTGTCAGTTTTACTTTTTGTCAGTGTTAATTTTTTGCATATGACCGTTATCTTGTAATTAGTTTAATAGGCTATTTTTAGGGCTTAGTGTTTGTGTCTTGCAAACTTAATTGTCACCTTAGCCTCGCCAAACATGGATCACTCGCGAAAGCCAGACATGATTAATGCATTTTTATCAAAACACGTATAAAATTATATATATTTTAAAAACCCGATAAAGCAGATAATTTATTGCCGCTTGGTAGCTACGATGCCGCAGACAGACACACAGATATACACGTTAAACTTATAACAACTCTCTGTTTGCGTTGGGGGTTAAACAATACCAATCGACTTGATAGGTATTTCAATAAACGGGATTCAAACCATAATTTTCCAACTTTAGAGCTGGAATATTTTCTTAAAATATAAATTGAAATGGGACTACACTTGATATATAGTATATTCAAGAAAGTTTACATTCAGCAAAGATATCGCGTAAATAAACACACTAATTAAATACGCGTAAATAACAAAAATGGCTAATTGAACACTTGAAATATGTAGATAGTATCAGTTGGTGAAACCCGCTGGTCTCGGAGCCCCACACCGTGCTGCGTCGGTGATTAAAGTGTGGTGTTTATACAAGTTGTTTTAATCATTTGACTCTCGGGAGATAAGTTCAGAGCTGCGAGCGGATATACTAACCGGAGAAGTAGGTTTTAGCGGTTATTTTGAAAAAAAAAACTATTTAAATTTATTTTTTATTTTAGTATTTGTAGTTTACATAAACAATAATGAGATTAATAACTATAATAATGAGATGAAGATATCATAGACTCTACCATCAACACTAGCAATCTAAACTATAGGTGTCAATGACACGGAATAATTTTTAAGTAGTTGACAATCACCGTGGTTTAACACTTAGTGTAATTGACAATCACCGTGGTTTTACAAGCTTTTATTTAAATGAATAGGCATCTTCTAAGTCTGCGTGCTTCATCTTCGACCACATCGTTGCTTACCAACAGGCGAGTTGGAGGTCAAACGCGGACTTATACGCGATAAAAATTAAAATAAACCTGCAACGTTTGTCAGTTTGTTTAGGTCAAATCTTGCAAGCTAAATTAAAACCTGTTCCTCCTAACAGTTTTTGCTGAAATGTTGGATACACCTTTAGTTGACACTACAATATATGCAATACCCAATATATAATATTTTCAAAATGGCCGCTTGAAATGAAAATATGTAAATAAACATTTATAACATCATTTAAATAAAAGCTTTAAACAAGCTTTTATTTAAGATTTACTCTTGTAACTGTTACTATTTACACAAATCTAACGAACACTATGTTATCAAATCTTGGATGTCGATTTTAACCTACTTGTCGATTTTACTTTGTTATCGATTTTAATTTTACAATTTTATGTAACAAGATAAGAATACAATATAATTTGGTACCATTGAACCGATCTGATGGATCTGGTGATGGATAACAAAAGTTAGTAGTGGTAGTATAACTTTTAATATAGCTATCAGCAAACACATCATTCGAGCTGATCTGGGTTTTTTAAGAGTCACAAAAGCACCGCAATGACATACGCGCAATAATTTTATCGCAATGACGTGACGTATAATGCGTCTTGTAAACAAAGCATGTAAGTTGCGCAGGCACTCTACCTGCGCATCACATTGCTTTTGACCTACATTGAGCAGGTTATTTGCACCGCGTTTCAGTTTACACGAGAAGTACAAAAAAGAAGCAAGTGAACATTTACTCAATAGCTCTCCCGCGCACACTTATAATTTCCACCCGTACCTACTCATAAAATAATATCATATTCATACAAACTGACTACAAACATATACTTGTCAGATTACCAATCTATCAATTAAATGACCGTGTGAGTGTTACCAGTATTAAAACAACAACGAAAACAAAGGGCACGCACATCAATATCAATCCTGAAATATTTAGTTTGGAGCGCTGTGTCTATTTATGAAGCCAGATTTCATGTTTACGTTAGACTTGGACAAACTATGTAGGGGCGCTGTGTTAGTGAGAGATGAAGCGATTTTCAGATTTTGAAATATAAAGAAATCAGGAACTCGTCCAGAATGTTCATGTTAAATGAAGGTAAGTAAGAGAGGCCCGACAAGTACCTATGTGGTCTCCACAGTGATATTAGTGCTGCAAACTGCATTCCCAAATTGAATTTTACCGACAGCAGTATAATTTTACGTCTTAATTGCGGCTATAACTTGTCATATCGCCTATATGTGCTATAATATTTTTAGATAGAGTGAATTTCCAAAAAAAGAACAATATATTTCAGTCTATGTAACATTACAAAAAGTTATGAAAGTTTTTTTAATAATAAATTTTTGTGAAGGAGTTAAAATAGTAAACCAAATTTTATTCTCTCTCCAATCTCCACAAAAAAAAAAACATAAGAAATTGAAAAAAATCTTAAATATGCGAACGGCATAGCGCAGGCTGGGAACGGAACTTCAAATAAAGCCTACAATGTCAAAATACGAGTGAGCACGTAATTAAGTAATTGTTCATTTGAAACAAAGAGCGGTACAATGGATCAACCCTGGCCGCTCGCGCACCGTGCACGCGTCCTAAGTCCACAGGGCTGCCAATCGTCAAAATTCCAACGCCATCAACTGGAATGTTTTCTCTTACAACACGGCGCGTCACATGAATCATTTATAAATGCAAATCGCTTTGTTTCCAACTACCCACGATTATTCACGTTCGGTTATCTTTGACGTATTGAAGCCGGATTTGTAGCAGCCCTGATTTATTTGTCCCGCGGAGTTATTGATGCGGCCACAATTGGTGAAGTTCGAAATGGGTAAAAATATGGGCATTGTTTGTCTGTGGTCGCTGATATTTTAATTGTTGCCTCGACGTTTATACCTCGGGTTGCTTTATTTGCGGTTTGTTTATGTTAAATTTAAAATCACGGAGAGTTTGATAATGAGTTGTGTGATTATGATTCATTATATCAATGATTAAACAATGAAGAATCCTTGTAAGAAAATTTTCAATACTAAAATGACGTTGAGCGCACAGACATATAATACAGAGGCAGACCGAACATGTATTATATGTCTGTGGTTTAGCGTCAAATCAAGAAGACAAAAACCGTTCACTTTACTGAAAAATGCCGTGGACTGGACTTGTACTGGAAATAATTGCACTTTGGACGAGACTTGACTCTTTTTTCTGCTTATAATTATAATTTAATAATTAAGCATTTTTATTTCCTTATTAAAATTCAATTTACAAAAATAGTATGATTATAAATTATAGAGTATGCAATTTATGTATTAATAAACTAAACTAGGTATGTTATAAAACTGCGACCAGAACCACCTGAGGATGGGCAGCAGCGTCCTAATAGTACACGGTGAACGTACTGCGATCCCCAAGCCGATGCGATCTATGAGGGAGGCCTTGTTCAACAGTGGACGTTAATTGGCTGATGATGTAAAACTAAACTAAAATTGTTTTCAATATTTAAAATTCTTATAAAATTCATGTCAAAATTATTTTTTATTATTATATATCTTTCATTTATTATTTAAAGACCTCTCTATAGAGTGAAGGCTTCCTCCATTTTTCTCCACGTAGTTCTGTCCTTCACCTTTTCCGTCCAATCTTTTCCCGCTACTTTAAAAATTTCATCGAGCCATTTTTCCACCGGTCTGCCTCTGGTTCTCTTGCCGACAAGTCCCTTCCATGATGTTATCTTTTTGGCCCACCGTCCTCTTTCATACGTGCAATATGTCCGGTCCACTTCCATTTTAGTCTTTAACAGTGTTCTAGAACGTCAATCAACTTTGTTGTTCTTCTTATGTCTGCATTATTCTGCATCATGAGTGAACGCGCCGCCCGCCCGCGCCGTGAGCGCCATGATGTTTGCATGCCAAATTTAATTTCAAATAGCGGCCGATGTTTAGACGACAGTACGCAATGAATAAAACATTTCTTACTCATACGTCGCTTCTAGCTTTTTCAAACGGGCCACTGCCACAGCGGGTAGGGAGAATTACTTAGAGTCTAAGTAATTCTAATAAAACAATAGCCGCGGTCTAACTCTTAGACTGTTCTATGTCACTTAAAGACGACTATAAACAGTTTTTTGAAATTCCCCGATAAATACCTTCAAAAGGCTGAACTGATTGTCATGAATCATAACTAAGAACACTCTTGATCAAGTCACCTTTCAAACGAAAAAGCGATATCAAATAAGTTCAGCCGTTTGAGAGCTACGATGCCACACACAGACACAGACACACACGTACAAATGGTTTAACTTATACACCCCTCTTTTTATGTCGTCGGGGGTTAAAAATAGGTAAGTAGATAGTCTCAAAAGTGTACATTTCAGTAATCCTAAGTATGAAACTAAGCCAATGCGCTTATGTTTTCCCCGATATCTATGGTCTCAGGTAAAGATACTATTAGCTTTGATTTTATACTAAAGCTTCTAATAGCCGTACACCTCCTTCAAAGTATATCTAGCCACTGAGGCTGATCTCTCTAAAAACGGTTGAAAATCTTTTTACAGTAGGTACAAACAATACCCGACTAAGCCCATGGGATCGCTGCCTACGTCATAGCCACAAAACGAACGAGGCAATATAAAGCTTTGACGATTTTCTTTTCAGAATTTCAAGTGATTCTAAAGTCCTTGAGAGTTATACGGAGTTCTGCATACGTCGGCCGTCACCGCTACCTTTATTCTGATACATTTTACGCACATTTCACTGTAAAGGTTGCTGGAATTTGCGAATTCAAAAAGGTATTGTGCAGTTGAGTTGATGATTGCTGGTTTGACTGCGTTAAGAGTGTTTATTTGACGGTAACGAACTTTTTTCATTACCATAATGGGGTAAATTAGTTTATTATGTTTAAATTTTTGCGGAGTTTTTAATAATACCAATTTACTGTGTGGTTTTTCTTTCAACACTTAGCTTCTAATGAAAATGCCCCTTGGTATGAATGATTTGTAGTTTTATCACGTTTTTCTGAGATCAAAAGTATCCTATCTCATACACTCATCATCAGCCAGAAGACATTCACTGCTGAACATAGGCCTACCTCTTTAACCTCCACACTGAACGACATCCTGCCATCTGCATCCACTGGATACCCGCGGCTCTCACGATGTCGTCGGTCCATCTAGTGGGAGGCCTACCTAAGCTGCGTCTTCCGGTTCGTGTTTTTCACTCAAGAACCTTTCTTACCCATCGGTACACATACACTACACACTATTTATTTGTTAAAATACTGTAAGAGTTGCTGATGACCAAAGGCAGTGGTTACCACTTACCATCAGGTGCATTTCATGCCAGTTTGTCGCTCTTAAAAATATATTTGTTAAACAAGCATGTTATTTTGGCGTTCTTACAGCTGTGGAAGTCAGCTTTTCAATTTGACTCCCTTCTGTAGGTCTAGGTATGTTATCGTGTGCAGGCGAGGACTCAAAGTGCAGGGTAATGGAATCCTGGGAGCAGTCACGCCATTTGCATGCGAGATGTAACCGCAGGACCTGTTCATTGCAGGAGATTTGTTACTCATTTACTTACTTACGGTTAAACATTTACATATTTACTATGTAAATGTAATCGACACCGCTTCATGGTTGATATTCCGAAAACCTGCCAACTCGCCTGATGTTAAGCGATGATGCGGCTTACGATGGATCACGCTTACCTAGAAGAAACCGATTCACTTTTGACTTGAAAACACCCAGATTGTAACTATCGGGGAACACCCATTCAGGCACCGCATTCCACATACTAGCAGTTCGCACAATAAAAGTGGAATCAAAGCGCTTCGTACGGGTTTTACGGAATGAGAGATTATAAGCTGTATGTAAACTTGAACTTTAAAAGTTGTCTCAAAAGTTTTATAAAATCTGATGACCACGTCTTAATATATCGCTCAAGATGCGAACACGACATTTAATGAAACTTTATGTAATCCGGCTCAGTGACTATCTTAATGAAAAATATCCCTTCGATCTGTTGCTCTGTCCCACCCTTAAAAAGGAACAAATACGAACGCACTTTCACATTATTTTGCGACATTAGTATATATTCAATGATTCTACTGCTATAGCTCCGATTTATCCGACCATGGTGATATAGAGAGGCAGAGGCGAGCCATCGCAGTGCGCGGCAATATGCTGGCTAGGAGATTTAGCCGCTGCAGCGAAGCAGTGAAGACTCAGCTGTTTATCAGTTACTGCACCAGCGTCTACACTGTCGAACTGTGGACTAACCACACCAAGGCTGCCATGAGCGAGATGCGCGTGCCGTACAATGACGCGTGGCGTGCGATGTTCCGACTGCCCCGGTGGTGCAGCGCGAGCGGCATGTTCGCCGCGGGACGCGCGCCCTGCTGGCAGGCGCTGCTGCGGAGCCGGTCGGCCGCCACGCGCGCCGCCCTACACCGCTCCGACAACACTCTGGTGGCTGCGGTGCGGAACTGGCACTCTAGTCCCCTGCATCGTACATGGAGAGCGTACCACACGCCCATCAGATAATTTTTTTTTTTTTAAATATTGTTACCGTTTAGTGTTTAGTTTTAAGTTTTTAATTTTGTATATGGATGTAAATCTGGAATAAAAATATTTCATTTCATTTCATTATAGCGGTAAATTAGACTCGTAATTATTTTAGGATTATAATAACAAGAAGACCCTAATTTTTGTAGTCCTCCTCATGTGTGAGGGTTAAATAATTAGTAGAAATAAGAAAATAAATATAATGTAGGTACTAAGTGAATTAAAAGCCAGCATTCTGGACATCCGACGCCTCCATCAATCGCCTGGCCAAGTCCAGATAAAGCCCCAAAGCGGCCGGCCCCATTTTCTGTTATTTCGCACAGAAATTGAGCATTGCCATTCAACGTGGCAATGCCGCCAGCATTCTGAGGACCTTTCCCTAAATGGTCTTTTAGTTTCAGTATTTACTTATATAGTTTTTTTAAGTTTTAGTTTTTAGTTAGTATTTTAAGTTTTCGTTTATTATCTGTTTTATAAGTTGTGTATAATGAAATTTATTGATATACTTAGTAGGAAAATAACTGTAAGGTCTATGTATTGACAAAATACTTATTATTTCACTACAAAAACCATAAAAAGTTATGTATTTACAAGAACCACAATTTTAAAATTCACCCAGACGTCTAAAATGGTTGACTAACTCGCTTATAACATTACTGTACCGTAACTTCAGAGTAAACCAAAAACTAAAAATAAACCGTTCACTTGTCAGAAAGTGAAATAAAAATAAACCAAAAAGTGTTACGCTCCGTGCTGCTGCTGAGCACACAACTCAGCAAATTAGTTGCATCTCGCATGCAAATGCGCCGTCTTGGGACAAACACACCAGAGAAGAACAGACACTCAACTCACAAATATAGCCAGCGTAATGACCTTATATACCGTAATGCCATTTATACATACAAACTTTACCTTTTGTCTATTGGACAATTTCAACTGTAAATTGTCGTTCTAAATCTATGCTATCTATCTATATTTATACATATTTTCTAATAAAAACGTAGAGCTAAAAAAATCTCTAATTGCGAGATATAAAGAAAAAAAACACACAGGGCGTCTTAAAATAAGAAGCTGAACGTCAATACAGTTTTTAGAATTTTTGTCTGTTTGTTTGTTTGTCCACGCACATCTCCTTAACCACAGGATGTATTTAAATGCGGTTTTAATTTTAGGTATGGGCTATGTTATTTTGCGCAAGGGCCGGATTAAGGGAGGAAAAAAAGATTGAAAGTTTATATGTAAATCTACGCGTACGAAGTCGCGGGCAACGGCACTAGTGCACAATAAGAACATCCATTGTAACCTATTAATTTGTTATGTAAGCAGCAAAATCATACAAAAGTAATGGAAAAAAATCAATACTTGAACATATTTGGAAATAAAAAATCCCTACCATATTATAAATGTGTAGATCAAATACCTTCACACATGACTTCTAACTAAGTAGAAGCAATACCAGATATCGGTTTAACTTGCAAAAAAAATCCCGTTTGCGTGATTCAGGTAAAGTGTCGTATTTACCTATAATAGACGCTCTTTTCATATTTGTGAAACTACGATCCATTTACACTCATTATTTTAGGAATTATTGAATACCTTATTACGTTTTTAATAATATTATTCGTAAAGTTTAAGCAAATTTACAATTTTTTCGCAAAACATCCTTTTAGTACGCAATCTATTTTCAAACTATGGAACTACAAATCTGACGGCTGTCAGTTTGTTTGTTTGTCCGCGCACATCTTTTAAACTACTAGAAGGATTTCAAAGCAGTTTCCATGAATATGCTTACAAAATACCTGATTGAAACATAGGCTATATTAATTTATGATAATAAATAGTGAAAAATATTTTTTTTTATATTTATTTATAACGCCATCTAGCTTATTTTATAGTAATGTTGTCGTAATGACAGACTTCTACTCGCAGACATGGTAGGTAGGAAGACTGAAGCGGCTATTGCCATATAATCTATATGTAAATAAAAATATAGATATTCGCCAAAGAACCAGAGTCACCGACATAGCTATTAAAATCTGCAAGTTGAAGTGGCAATGGGCAGGCCACATCGCTCGAAGAACTGTTAACCGATGGGGAAGTAGGTAAGGTTCTTGAGTGGAGACCGCGAACCGGAAGACGCAGCGTAGGTAGGCCTCCCACTAGATGGACCGACGACATTGTGAGAGTCGCGGGCATCCAGTGGATGCAGATGGCAGGATGTCGTTCAGTGTGGAGGTTAAAGGGGGAGGCCTATGTTCAGCAGTGGACGTCTTCTGGCTGATGATGATGATGAAATAAAAACGAATCGCCGAAATGTATGTACCCGCATAACTTCCGATCGACTGCACCAAATAGTTTTTTTTGTGTTTGTTATTTTTAGGACAGCCAACTGCTTTTGAAGAGGTTTTACAGTTTATTATGGCGTAATTTAAAGTACGTTTATTTTTGTATTGACTTCTGACGTGCTAATATACCAAGTCGACGGAGATTAAAATGAATACATTTTTTTGCTAGCATCAAACTTAAGACCAATAACAGACACGCAAAGTAGGTGAACTCGCAGCATCTAATCTGTTACTGATCTATGATTAGCAGCTATTTTGGATGTTATGGTGGTGAACGAAAGCGGTTTAGTTGTTGGAAGGGTCGAGGCGCAGAAGGCGGGCAATAATTATTTAGACATCATTGATTGGCAGTCTTTACGCGGAGTAATGTTAAATAACAGCGATTAATTATAGATACCGCTCCATGCTTCCTACTTACTATTTACTAATAATTCAATAATAACGTTTGGCATGCATGACATTTCGCTTGACTTATACCATTTTTTTTCCCTTATTGGCTCCATGGCTCCACACTTCCAACGTATTTAACCAGTGAAAGTAATATATTATTTGCTTGAAATATATTTGAAACTATGGACATGTCGAGATACCTGTATCGAGTCAGATTAAAACTAGACTAAAATCATACTATGACGATAGTATGACAATCCGCATTAAAATGGAGAGCAATAAATCTACAATCATGTCATATGTGTAGGTATTATCTATAAAATATTCAGTATAAATAATCCGATGGATTTGTGCCTATTTAAAGTTCCGTTCGTGTTCGTTAGTGTAACATTTATATTTGGATAATGTCAGTCTAATCGTCCACCCACTAATTACTTTGCGCTACGCGTACGAAGTCGCGGGCATTAGCTAGTTAATAAATAAAAGTGTTTATATGACATCAATTATTTATGTATATGTTGCAGGTAAATTCTAAATGCCGTGAAATTACAATAATAATAAAAAAACAATTTCACTGATGAAATTATAATTTTTTAATTTGAGCAAATTTGAGGTAGGTTATTTCAGGTTTTTTTAAACTAGTCCTTTTGAGTAGTCGACTGAAAATACTATGAATTTAAGAAAGATATACGAGTCCGGAAGACGCAGCGTAGATAGGCCTCCCATTAGATGGACCGACGACATCGTGACAGTCGCGGGCATCCAGTAGATGCAGATGGCAGGATGTCGTTCAGTGTGGAGGTTAAAGGGGGAGGCCTATGTTCAGCTGTAGACGTCTTCTGGCTGATGATGATGATAGAAGGCCGAGGGTTTCACATAAAGTAAGCCGGTGGGTTATCCCATCTCGGATTGTTATTTATCATTGTAGTTGATATTCTGTTTAGTAAATAGTCTGTGACCCATCGAGGAAGGATGCTGAGTCGTCGTCGATTCTATAACGCAGCGCTTTCGGTCGCCGATAGATATGTGCGGTTAGAGTTTTGCTTCTACACTATCTACTATTTGAATTTAGAAGCTTCATTTATAACCGTAAAGTTACATATTTATGCAACAAAGAATTGAAAATAAAACCTTGTTTGATTAGCAGACATTCTGGGACTTTTATGCACACATGGTCATCTGACTCCAAACTAAGCAAAGCTTGTTATATGGCTGCCAGAGACTGATATACATACATATTTACACATATATACATACATTTGTTTGATTAGCAGACATTTGTTTTTAGTTTGCAACCATTCTACTAACTTTAGTAAACAACTCTATTTATGATTGAGTATCATTCCGATATAGTTCAATGATAGTATTTATGATTGAGTATCATTCCGATATAGTTCAATGATAGTATTTTTTTCTTATGGACTTGTATCGTTCTAAATGGTCATCTCTCGCACGAAAATTGCTTGGTTCTTACGTTAAATGTATAGATAACTCCTTATTTTTCACACCAAAAATAACGTGCACCGCACAAAAACAGCTAATAACTAGTGTACTGGTGTTAGTGTGTTTTCACGTCGATGGCTACATAATTATAAGTGACCTCTTCCAGACAACTTCAACGTGACGAAAATTATAGAAAAAAGTGAAGAATGGAGCGCATCATAACGTACTTACGGTGAAATTTTATTGAGTGTCTTGTGAGTGATTTTCGCGCGGTCAGATTACAAAATGCTCGTGCGCTTCGTTTGTAAAAGCGAGTAGTTGCCAAATAGTACGCTACTGCCTTATCAAGGTTTAACTAAAACAGAACACAGAAATTGTTTATTTAATAGCAACAAATGTGACAACCTTTATTACCTGTAAACAAAACAATGCAATATGCCTGAGATTTGACACAGTGTGTCGGCTTTTTCCATATTGTATACTACCACAAACATGTTTAACTTCTTATCTAATTTATATCTATTCGTGAGAACCTGTAATTGGCTTTCTATAGTTTTTTCATTGTATATCTTAGTGTCAATAAGCTTTTGGTTTTCCTATAAATAAACAAATAAATAAAGGCACTGTGCACGGCTGTGGTCGTGTTTAGCATCGGCCGTGCTGGTACGCACTGCCATGGCCGTATTAACAGCGGCCGGTTGGAATACAAACGTTGTTGCATCACTGGCCTTAACGATTCATAATTCAGGGAACCCAGTGACTATATTGAGAACTGTGGAAACAAAGATAATGGTTTTAGAAACTGATTGAAAATATATTTTTCATTCATTTGGATCAATATCAAGATTTACCTAGAGGCTCAGGCCCTAATCCACCATGCTGGCATTCACCACATGCACTGGGCATGTGGTTGTGGTCTTTAAACTTTTGAGGTTCTTAGACATAATATCAGTTTCCTTGCGATGTTTTCCTTCACCGTTATTAAGTGATCGCAACGAAACTGCACATCATTTATTTAAATACTGCTCAGCAATGCAACACCCTAATTAAACGATGAACATGTAGGTCCATACTGTGACTAACTGAAGTTAAGTTTTCTAAACAGATGCTTTCTTTGCGAAAAGACTTTTCGCATTCCATATGTGCCCGCGCTACTTCTTCATTGTTTGCCAAATAACTGCACTCTAAGAAGCCGTCTCCCGTATTCACTGAAGGCTATTTGCGAAGGCACTTCCTTGTAGCCATTCAGGCTATTTACGACGCGTTGCTATAGCTACAAGGCCAAATGCAATTTATTCCACTTTGACCGTCCCCGCCTCACCCCATCCTGAGGCCCTATCCCGCTTGCCGTCAGATTTCCAGCAGTTTGCTATGCAACTATTGTATTTTGAATATAAAATCTCTTCGAACCGGATTTTGTCGTGATAAAGTTAGAATGAAATTGTATGTGATCGTCGTGTCAAAAATTGTAAATAGTACGGTGAGGCTGATATGAATGGAAAGGATGTGCCTCGTAAAATGTTTTACTAACTTTTAGGTTGATTTTTCAGTAAAAAATTTTTACGGGCTATTTCATCGATAAATTTGATTTGCCCGTAAAGTCCCGAAATATTCATAGTTATACGTTTGATACAAAAAGAAAAAAAAATACGTTACATTACGTCATAGTATAGCAATTTTGAAGTAAGTACCTAATCTTGAAAATAAATAAAGAGAAGCACTCACGGAATCAGCAAACCGTAAACATCGACAAATCCCCGCATAAAAAGAGTCAGAAATTCAAACTTCATCAATGTTCCGCGCGGCAAGGAATGAAACGACACACAATCGAATAATCTCGCGAGAACGGCGCTCACACGGAATTCGCAGATAATACGTTCAACCGTAGGGAAAATATTATTCGATAATTCTGAGGAAACAGGCGAAACGAAAAAACTGTGCCACAATAAACAGGGTGTATTCAAATGAGAGAACCCCCGAAGGACGGCGCGAGAAAACAATGATAATATTACAAACTTATTTAGGAAGGAGCCACGGGACCCGCGATACCATCGCGGGGGCCATGGGATCCACGATACTATCGCGGGTCCCACGGAGACCTGAAACTAGTACTTTACACTCGCAGGGATACGTACCGGTCGTAATGTGGACCGACATCGTGGCCGAACGGGCGCTTACCCTTACATTGGTATCTTACGGGTTTTATTATTTTAATGGCAGGGTTTTGGAGTTAAAACGGCACTGAAGGAATCACAGACATATTGAACTGATATTCCACGCGATTGTTTTTGTATATTGTACATTAGTCATTATACCTTAATCATTAAAAAAATGCAAGTGTACTTGCATTGAAATTTATTGTTTCTGTTAATTTAGATGTGATGATTTTTTTATATGTTTACATTATTATTACATTTAAAAAAATACATACAGACAAACATAGCAGCTCCTTTTTTTTGGAAGGCGGTTAAAATCGAAGATTACGTACACTGAGAACTGATATTTTTGAGGTTTAAGGAAGGTACTACGTTGCGACATTTTCAATTGATTTCTCTAGGCAAAGCAATCGTAGCAGAATTATTAATGCGTAATAATATAATATCAACCCGTCACTTTAGTGGCCGCGGTACTTTAGGCCCCGAGTAAATTCAGAAAAAATTGTGAGCACGAATGTAACCTTGAATATTTACGAGCGACACCCGAAAGGGTTGCGTACCGACGCGGATAGGTGACGCCTTATGAAATTTTGTCTTTGCATCGAAATGTACAAAAACTCTGGGGTTTAGATGACGCGCCCAAATTATGAACTGTGTTTTTGTTTTTGTATTTTATTGAGTGAATGCATATAAAATAATATATTGTTTTGAGGTGGTTCGTCACGTTTACCTATTTGTACATGGCTGTGTGATGATGTAGATAAGGCTGAGTCTATGTTAAAGCCTAAAATGTGTACAGTTATTTTTCTACAGCTATAACAAGGGCGAATGCTTAAAACTTTAAAAATTGCATAAGGTACCGCGTTAACACTACACTCACATCTCACACATTCACACACACACACACATACTTCTACACAGTCACTCAGACGTATTAAACCACATACGAGTACATAAACCTTTCTAAGTACTCTAATAATAATTATAGCAATATAATATGTCTCCAGTGAATTAGTTACTAGAAACAATTAGTTGGTATTGTAATACCTGCCGTCGCCTAATGCTCACCTACCATCTTCTTTCTGAGCAAAGGGGTATGCTGTTAACCAGCACTGCGTGACCCTTCGGGACCTCACAGCACCGCGCTGAGCATACCCCTATTAACAAACATCGTTTTTACCTCATGTGTTCATTGTTTTTGGCAATAAAATAAATCTTATTCTTATAAATACATTTAATTATAGTGGTTTTAATTACAAAACTATGTACATGATTACTCTGCACGCATAATAATAGTAAGTAAGAGAATAAATCAACGTTATCTCTCAATTAATATCTCATCTCACTTCTAGTAAAACCTAAATGTTAAAACAGCCAAGATTGACGAGCAATCAACCCGACTCTAAAACTTTTCAAAGAATGAACGACACAATAAAGAACACAAACTCCCAACGACTCACCCGAGACCAAGTCCCGACAAATTATAAGCCGCAAAGTTTTACATTCAAAGTGGATCCCGCCCGGTTCAATTCCAGCTGCTCAAGACAATCAACACTTGGATTACCATGAGATTACACACGTAAGGAGAAAAAAATATGTTGTAATACAATATAAGAGAGTGCTTCGGCCGCCCAGTCACGTCGCTCGCCCGCGGATATTGTATGGTCTCTCAGACCCGTCGCGGAGCGGAGGTAGCGTGGAGTGGTGCTCGCTGAGAGGGTTAACTTGTTCTTCTGCCATTCGAAAGTTATGGCTATTAAAAAATATTCATTATCGATGAAGTCTAGAGCCTAGAGTTTTTTCTTTTATTGTAAAATAGGCTTGAACTTGGCCGCCAACTCACCTGATGTTAAGCGATGATGCGGCCTACGATGGATCATGCTTGCCTAGAAGAAACCGATTCACTTTTAACTTGAAAACACCCGGATTGTAACTATCGGGAAACACCCATTCAGGCAGCGCATTCCACATACTAGCAGTTCGCACAATAAAAGTGGAATCAAAGCGCTTCGTACAGGTTTTCGGAATGTCAACCATAAAGTGGTGTCGATTTTTCGTGCCCGTCCGATAGAAAAAAGGGCAGGAGGGAATTAAATCATGCAGATCTGATGCACACTCTCTAAAATGTATCTGATAAAAAACCGATAGACTAGCAACTTTGCACCGATGCTCAAGATTAAGAAGCTTAGTCTGAACTAGGGCTTCGTTGCTGATGAGCCTCTCGAGCTGGTACTTAGCTGATCCATCCCAAAGGTGAGAGCAGTACTCCATGCACGACCGAACTTGTGCTTGGTACATTGTAAGCAACTGAGTTGCTGAATTGAAATAGCTAGCATTTTTTGAAACCAAATACCCACTCTACGACTAAATATCTACATTTATGAACGGCCATAGTCCCAAATTTAAAGTATATCCCTAGGTTGTCAGGTATCAGAGCAACGCGAACCTTAACACACCGAGATACGGTATGCGGTCGCGTGATTATTCAAATTGCATCTATTCGGGCCCGTGTTTAGAGTTGGGGGTAAGGCCCCAGGTAAAGAGACAGTGAGGTCTCTCGAGAGAGCAAACGAGAAGGCTGTGTCGCGCCTCTGTCGCAGCCGCTACGACTAAATTTATATGTCTATAGGGAAATGAATATCACGTGCCGACACTAGCCGCCCTAGTAACTGGACACTCAGGGTGGGCCGGAACATTTGTCGGAAGTAGGTGCGACAGGTGTTAGTTTCCAAATTAATTTTAATTGCTTTTCACGCCAGCTTAGAACACTTACCTACGTGATCAATGACATAACATTCCATTGTTATTTGTATGAAAAGATAATTGGTTTCTACATTTATAATGACGACTTGTAGCTTTGGGTAAAAACTAGATGGATGGCTGAACACAACGACCGCTAGGGACTGAAAGCTTTGACACCATCCTTGTTTCCTGAAAGCTATAACCTGGGTATCTTCAAGGCTAGAGTGAATTAGTACCTTCTAGGCCTGCGTGCACTATCTTCAGTCACAACGTTGCTTGTCATCAGGTGAGTTGGTGGAAAATCGTAACCCTATTCTATATATAAAAAAAACCACAATTTTTATAAAAACTATCAGCCAATGATCATAAAATTAATGTTTTTAACCGACTTCAAAACAGTAGGACGGTTCTATATTCCACTGTTTTTTTTTATAAAGTTACATTAAGTTTAAAAAAATACTAAAACTCAAAGAGATTTTCATTAAAACGTACAGATAAATACGTAGTGAAGTGACACGTGGCACGTTCCAGAGCCAACCACATTGCTATTTCTCTCATGTTCCTAATGAAAACGCGACTGTGGCCACAATAAACTAAAATGAAAAAGATCACAGCCAATATTGAAAATTCCTTACGAAGACACGTCTCTGGAAAATTCCAGAAAATTCTAGAAAATTCCAGCGTTTAATAATTACACTTGAAATATAGTGTGGAGAGACGTGTGACTTACGAGAACTGATAATCTTATATATTTGTTATGATTGGAAGGCAACCGTCATCATAGAGGCACGTGACTTTACAGAATATAAAATATTATATTTCTACCAAGACATATTCATTTTTTGAGAAGGTCAGTAAATGATACAGTTACCCAAGATAGTCTTTACTTATGTTTTTTATTTATATTTAAGGCAGTTTTTAAAGCACTCGTTATGGACAAAGCCAGTTTAAGACCGCCAAAACTGGTAAAGTCGAAGGGAAGCTTCTGTCCAGCAATGGTAATACACAGGTTACATAAAACAACAATAAGGCAGTCCTCTGTCTACAATAAATCATGTTTACTCCACTAGTATGTAGGTAACTATACATTCGAATTTAAAAATAAAAATTATTGATTAATGCGTAATGTCCCGATAGCTAAATTATTTTGCTACTAAGTCATAATTATGCATTCATGATCACTTAGAAGACATCCACTGCTGAACATAGGCCTCCCTTAGAATGCCACACTGAACGACATCCTGCCATCTGCATTCATTGGATGCCCGCGACTCTCACAATGTGGTCAATCCATCTAGTGGGAAGCCTACCTACGCTGCGTCTTCCAGTTTGTGGTCTCCACTCAAGAACCTTTCTTCTCCAACTGTTATCGGTTCTTCGAGCAATTTGGCCTGCCTATAGCATCTTTAACTTCTCTAATACTCTAAATACTAGCAGATATGTCGGTGACTGTGGTTTTTTGGAGAATATTCTCGTTCCGGATTTGTACGCGCAAAGAAACTTCGAACATAGCTCTCTCCATTTCCCGCTGTGCTACAGTTTTTCCCAAAAAGCCAGCAGTTAAAGACTTCGCCTTAGTACCATACGTCATCACTGCGCAGTTATGCATTGCTGTTACGATTTTTAAACCTTCTAGGACTTGTAATTAGTACCTAAATGACTACAAGATGCTTTATTTTTCTCTCAATTTATAATTTAATCATAAACTATGCAACCATGCAGTACAGAATACACCATCACGTCAAATGAACCGTGTTCCAAACAAGAGTTGACGTCACAATTATTCATTGTATACACGACAATGTGTGCGACAAATTATATTTCTAACCCACACCCACTTCTTGGAGACGTACTGGAGGAACAGACAGTTGTTCATTCTTGTACAAATGCCAATTTGCTGTAAGACAATACTTACTCGTTTTATTAAAGCAAACTTTGGCTTAAACTCGCATAGGGTCAGTAGTCTTAGAAGTAAGCAGGATTTTTAACCGACTTCCAAAAAGGGGGATGTTCTCAATTTGACTGTTTTTTTTGTTTATTACCTTAGAACTTTCGACTGGGTGAACCGATTTAAATGATTCTTTTCTTATTTGAAAGCTGGTGCTTTCCGTATGGTCCCATTTCAATTAGGTCCAGTTCTGTCATTTTATTGGTTGTTTTTTTATGTTGATATTTATTCAGGACTAAACACGGTTGTGAATGGATGCGATTCACTAAGAATTGAGAATGGCATTATCAAATGGAGGCTTGAACCAGTAGGAATAATTAAAGGCAGATGATGATGATTGGGAATGCCACTTGTAGCTGTAAAGATAATCCTATCAAGCGTTTTATCTCTAGCAACCGATCACTGATCCAAACTGAGTAGATTCATCTTGGATTGTAATTACGCCATGAGAGTTACATTATTATTTCCAAGAGCTTTTCAATTGGAAATCCAGGAGGGTGATATTTTTAATTGAATAAGCTATTAAAGTACGTTATAGTTGCTAAGTTTTATGTAGAGATTTAAATTATACAAACATGTCATACAAAACAAAAACGCTATCGAGATCACCACCGTGCGGCAGGGTTACCAGAACACTGACAGAATTGTCCCGCTGTGTTGTATAGCAAAGCATGTTAAATTAATGTAGCACATTCTGAAATATTCCATCTTTGATTTAAAAAAGTGTATGAGGAACGATGATTGTAGGTATCTCAGCACTATGTAATTTTATCTGTCACGGTTGCCACCTTGTTGACGCTGTTATTGTGTTACGCTGTTAAATTATTTATCACACTATTCAATATTGCGCGCCCCGCCTTCTAACTCCTTTATAAATACTCACCATCCTAAGGTTGCCCGGAAGAGATTGCTCTTAGCGATAAGGCCGCCGATTATTGCACTAGTTTTAAGCTGTTTTATCGTGTCTTGTGTATGTAATTTGTAGTGTGAACAATAAAGAGTTTATCTATATAGGTATCTATGTGAGTTTATATGTGGTTTACAAAATAATGTAATTCAGTAACTGCACACTGGTGTGTTGTGGCCCAGGGGCTCACCGAGCCTGCCTCGACGAGTGACAGGTGTGTCTGCGCCCTTACCCACGGAAATTACGGTTAATTCCGTTTTGAATGTACGTTTGTATCTCTGGAGAGAGTGCGCCTTCGTTCCTATTGTTTGCGATTTTTTCGTAAAATTCACAAGAATTTCCGTAATTGACTGATTGTCATGAATTTCTTTTGGTGAAATATTTATTATTTAAATTTTTTAAGCACCATTAACTTATTGTATATAATTTGATATTGTGAACATCTTTTAACCTAACTTTGCTTTGAAGAATATAGAAGAAGAAAAAAACAGCATCAAAAAGAACGTTTGAAAATATAATGTTTTGATCATTAGTATAGTTTAATCACAGAAAAGAGAAGGAAACTCTGTAGCCAGGTATTGTGACAGATACGTGATTGAACATTCTTATTAATGTCAACGCGTCGAACTCCGCGTCACAGTTGCTATTTTGCACATACGATTTATATGGGTGCAAGTGGCTACGACAAATTTCTTACAAAAATGCCTTGACAGCCGTTCTAATTTAATAAAAAAAACCTTTTCGTGGTTTATATAAATTAAATTGAATAACGTGACGTACTGATGAATAGGTACACAATATAATGTCATCTAATATGGCATGACATATACGTTGCCGACCCTTAAATACTCTATTAACTAATAGCTCATTTGAAGAACCCCATATTATCGTTACTCGGAAATGCCGCAGGATGCTCGTTCTATATATTAATGCAAGTGTGAGGGAAATAATTAATGCAAATTTCACAGATCTTTGATTATGTGGATGAGGTTTCAGGCAGTGGCGGCTAGTACAATGATATAACTACGACACCAGCATCAAATTGAACAGTTGTTCAAAACACCCCTGTTATAAACCCCTGTCTGCGCTTGCGCAGCTTATAAAGGTTGTGTTAGTCTTATTGCATTGTATTATTTCTTATGGGTTTACAAAAAGGTGGAATGAAAACAATCACATTATCAGCTATCAATGTCCACTGCTGAACAAAGGTCTCCCTCTCAGAGGAGTGTTGCCATAATCCCCACGCTTGGCAGGCGGCTTGGGGATCGCAGTACGTTCACCGTGTACTAATAGGACGCTGCTGTCCATCCTCCGTTGGTTCTGGTCGCAGTTTTATGACATACCCAGATCGTTATGCTTCTCGACATGCAAAATTTGAGCTTACATACTATGGAAAACTAAAAAAAAATGCAACTAAATCAATCAAATATGTCTCCCTTAAAATATACAAACATTAATTTATAAATAACACTGAAAACGAAGAAATTATTAATTAGTTACAGCCAGACAGCCTATTTGGCACGATATCACAATACACAAAACATAGAATAGATTTTATATTACGCACAAAACAAAATCAGAAACGTCACAAGTTATAAGTTATTATCAACAAGCTAGTACCACAATCTAGGGTATAAGCTACACACCAAATTTAATTGAAATCAGTTTAGGTTGTCCGGAGTTGAGTGCAGACACACTTGCACACACATCTTCGTGTTTATAATATGTGTGTGATCAGTTGAAGTACGTAACTCGTTCAACAATAGAAACATGTTCTCAGTTATAATCCAGTAGCACCGCACTCACTCGTGCGCGAGGAATACTACGCGTTCGTTATTTGATTAGCGCAATAATCTCATCTAGAGAGCGCACGATACGGCGCGGGCGCGGTGCGGGCGCGGTGCGGGCGCGGCGCGGGCGCGGCGCGGGCGCGGCGGGGCGGGGAAATGAGCTCGCAATTACTGATAAGGGGGAGTTGGCTTGTAGTGGCTTGGGGGTAATACTCATACCTGTTACGAGATAGTTTAGGTAGTAGGAACTTGGTTCTGAGAGTCCGGAGTTGTTGATACTTCATTTTTATAGCACACTTTTTTGTTATAATCTGGGTGTATTCAAATCGTGAGTGAACCGGTTTAAACTAGTCAAGCGTGCTCTATCGTAGACCGCATCATCGCTTTACGTCAGGCGAGGTGGCAAACGCAAGCCTATTATTTAGTAAATAAATAAAACCGCTTCAATTTATTTTCCTACTACATAAAAAGTTGATTTAGGAATTCGTAATAAAATGAAGAAAAGAAGGCTCGTGATTAGACACGTCCGTTCTTCTATCTCTTACAACTACTTTAGATACTTTGGTAACCAAATTTGTTAGTAGGTTGTTACAAAATAAGTCCCGGTTTTTTTCAAAACCGTTTTTAAAATACAACTTACTTTTCATTCTCCATCAATGTTCAAAGTGAATACTATTTGGCAGGATTATGTAAAGTGTCACAACTGGTAGCGTTATTATGAAATCAAGACATCGTTTACAGCAAAAAAGCGAGTTTTATGTAATGAGTTCTCTATCTCACATAAAGGCGACTCCACTAGATGCGACGCGATGTATGCAGCGAGCGGTTTATCCCGGCAGCGGCGAATGTAATGCGCCACTTGAATGGGCTGTGAGCCTGTCAGCCTCCACTCACATCGAAGTGTACCAACTTCTTTATACATTTACAATGTAGATATTTTGACTTGAGATAAAACGTATGGTTTAACTAGCAATATAAACCAACTTCCAAATAAGTAAGTACTTGAAAAAGTTTATACTATATTATTAGAGCTGGTTCACATACTACTGAGCTACAAAATAAAAAAAACATCACCTAAATTGATTCAAAAATATCGAAGTAATTCGGTTGCTGGTTAATAAAAACTGGCTACTTTGAGCTGCACGAAATGCACTGGAATATGTCGCCAGTGCATTGATATCACAAAATGATGCACAAAATTTGACTTCCCGTAATAAACATTATTCTCTAACATTACATACCTGTTTACCTGTACAGATATTACGTAGCCGCCCTCCGCCCTCCGCCCTCCGCCCCCAGCACGCTGCAGAAGATAACTCTCTCAGAATGCTCAGAACATTTTTCCTTCTTCTCTCTACAACGACGTGGGCTGCACCAAGCCGTTATCTTCTCTGAGGCTCGTTTGAATGGATATCTGGTCTCCAATCTTGCCCAAACAATCTTAATATATAGCGTATATTAACATTGGGCTCGTGGGTATCAGGATTGAAGATCAGCGGGATTATTACAGAAGTTTGATTGATGAACAACAATAAGATTTTATTTATATGACAAGAGAATTACTCACATATGATTAAGCCGGTTACTCCAACTACAGTTTCAACCGTATTCAGTGCTGTTTTTCAAGGTGAATGCGCGCGCGCAGCTGCGTCTCTTAGCCGGCTTAATCATACGTAAGTAATTCCCGTGTCATATAAATAAAACGTGTGAAAATCACGTAAGTTTCCATTATTAAACAACAAGATTTGCTATTGTTCTATCCACATTCCACCTGACCGCACGACACGACACTGACGTGCTATCAACTACGCGACCAGCTATCAGCCTCCAGCTCGTGTCGGTGTAACAGCGCACCACATAGACACATAAAGTGTATTCAGTGAACTAATTACGCCGCTGCTCGGCTTGTCAATCATGCAGATTGCAAGCGTCTCCCGAGGCGGAACGACTCCCTCCTCTGGGACGACTCAGTATGAGTTTAGTTTCAACGTTGTACTCACATTTATAATATCGGTGAAAATTATTTCTTAGAACCGGTGAAGTAAGTCAATGGGTGCTTTCAGTTATAACATTTTTAGGGTTCCGTACCCAACGGGTGAAACGGGACCCTATTACTAAGACTCTGCTGTCCGTCCATCTGTCTGTCTGTCACCAGGCTGTATCCCATGAACCGTGATAGTTAGACATTTGAAATTTTCACAAATGATGTATTTCTGTTGCAGCTACAACAACAAATACTAAAAAAACATAAAATAAATATTTAAGGGGGCTCCCATACAACAAAAGTGATTTTTTACCGTTTTTATAGATTCCGCGAGTCCGACTCGCACTTGGCCGGTTTTTTAATAACAATCTTAGTAAAATATGAGCAGCTATTATAGTTTTTTATTTCCAGTCAAAATTTTCTCTCGTACTTGGAGTTTGCAAAGATCTGACTCTACAGTATCTTTCCAGTGATATCTAGGCCAGCCGTCGGATCGGTGGCCTGCGGGAACTACCAAGATAAGCCTTCTTGACATTACGATTCACATAAAACAAAATAATAGATTCAATTTAAACATAATGTTCTTATTTCAGAAACTCGTAAAGCATTACATTACTAATAAGTTTAAGTTTCCGTTAGTTATTCCGTAGGAGAGACTAGCTCATCATTCTAATGAACCAGCCCGTTCCAAGCTGGTCCCATCCCAACTGTCGCGAGCGCGGGAACTTACAAAATTAACTGTCTTCTGAGGAGATCGATTGTATGGCACTTGTCTCATGGATGGAGAAACAATTTGCACCGTTATAATGATTCAACATTTTCACAACTGAACTTTAATTACCTATTTATCATACACATTCAGTAAGTTTACATATACATACATGTACCTATACACGAATGTCTTCAGACACATTTTATTTACATTTTGCTCTAATCAGTTATTCTTCACTAAATTAATCTATTTTACACTAACCTAATACCAATATTTTCCATCCAAACTTTCTACTATTATTTCTTCTGTGCCCGAACCAAAAATCAGTGTTCAGGTCAATTACATAATCTTACTAATCTGTTTTTTAAGAAAATACTTTTAAACTAGAGGGAAAATATATTCCCTTTAATAATAACAATAATTCAACTATAATCTAAAGTTCATTTTCGATTCACACATCCCCAAGTGCGGCAACCCTAGAGCTACAAATAGTTGAGAAGTCGCCGAAACTATGTCGAGAACATAACTTGGAAGACGGAACTACTCTCATTGAAAGTCAATCGCACGGCACTTACGCACAAACGGCGGAGTTGGCCCAACTTGGAGCCAACGCGGCCAAACATCAGGTACACCCACTGAAGTGAGAATTTTTCGTTTAGTCTCTTTTCGGTAGGTAAACCTTACCTATCAGTTAAATAATGACGTTAAAATGTAATTAGAAATATTTTTGCGAAATTTCGTTTATGAATTGTCTAAATCAAAAATGACAATACTTGTATTTCGTGATGATTTTGTTAAAGATGAACCATGGCATTCTAGAAGAGGTTCGTTTATATTAATAAAATATGAATACAGGTCCTAGTCAAACTTACCATCAGAAAAACATTCACAGAGTTAACACATAATATCTCGTCACAAATATTTGTCCAAACATCAACCATGTCCATGGTTAACGGTCGCATTACTGCGATACGCTATTCCCTTGAGACACATTTGTTAAGGTGAGGACTAGGTGATGAGAAACAACGGTTTCACATATTATTTGTTATAAGTAAAAATAATAATTTAGCCACTATTTATTATCTATGCCCGGACGAACACAGACTCGTATTTCCTAGGTGTAGGCTTCAAAATACAAATAAATCCTTTCTTAGAAACAGTGCGTTTTTACAATGTCATTTCAGAACAGTTACTTAGAATAAATAATTATGATTACTCGTATTTGTTGAGCCAAGCATTCTACTCTAAAGTTGTGTTTATAAAAGACAGAGTAAAATTTTGCCCTTACAATTTCAATACTATTTACGACTTACTTTCTTAATTAAATTATTATTAGTATAAAAACATTCTAAAGCAAAACACACAACATCTGCAAAATGATTGACAAAGCCATTTCGAATAATTGGATAATTGGATAATTCGCCATTTGGATAATTTTAAATCGTTAATTTTGTAAATAATATATTATTAATACATAAGAACTAAAATAAATAAATATTGAATTGAATATTATACAGGAACCGTATTTGTTCCGGAATAAAAACCTAGCTTATACAAGGTATGCAGGGTATGATGCTATCTACATATAAAATTTCGACTAAATTCGTTCAGCCGTTGTGGCTTTGAGTGCACACATACACACTCAAGAATTTACATAGGTATACTATACATACACTTTTGCAATATTTGTGTGATACGAAAGCTTTTTTGTTATCAAAATAAACCTTTATATTGTGTTCATTATAAAATAACTAGATTACTCCTAATGGCACGCTTCTCTCTCTAAGCATCATCACCATCGACCATTCTCCATCTAATGGAAGGTGACTGCTTCAGCGTACTATCCCTTTCAATTCTGTGGCATTATATCTTCTCTCTATTAAATGTATATTATTGTGTTTACGTTTGGATACTGTTGCCTTCCAATTTGAGAACATGACCACTGTGTTTCACCCACAGCCGACCCTCAGCCGAGAACATGACCACTGTGTTTCACCCACAGCAGACCCTCAGCCGAGAACATGACAACTGTGTTTCACCCACAGCCGACCCTCAGCCGAGAACATGACCAGTGTGTTTCACCCACAGCCGACCCTCAGCCGAGAACATGACAACTGTGTTTCACCCACAGCCGACCCTCAGCCGAGAACATGACCACTGTGTTTCACCCACAGCCGACCGTCAGCCGAGAACATGACAACTGTGTTTCACCCACAGCCGACCCTCAGCCGAGAACATGACCACTGTGTTTCACCCACAGCCGACCCTCAGCCGAGAACAGATGAGAAGCAATCGTGGCCAGATTACACCAATATACGCAACTTCCCCCAATATACTCCAACTTCCCCCAACTTCCTCAATCAGAAAGCCTCGTTCGGGGAATTAGTCGCGAGGTGAGAACTGCTCAGAGGTTGATAAGTTACGGCTCGTGTAACGGATTTCACTGTAACGGCCATAATTTTTTAACCCTCGGCACCAACCACCAAAGAGGGGTGCTATAAGTTTAACGTGTGCATCTGTGTATCTGTATGTCTGTTATAACATGTTAGCACCCAAACGGCTGAACCGATTTTGATTTAGTTTTTTTGTTTACTTGATCGAGAGTGTTTTTGAAAATATATCAGCCGTTTGAGGATGATCAGCTATATTGCTGTACTTACTAGGGTTTAAAAATATCAGTTTATTTTAGAGTTGTGATTTGTAGAAACCTGTTGTATGTGAACTGACAGACGCAACGAGATATTCATACCTAATTAGTGTGAAATTTTGGATGGATGTATGGATAGATGGATGTTTGTTACTCAATCACGCAGAAACAGAGTCTTTAAGGGTCGGCAACGTATCTGTAATGCCCTTGGTGTTGCAAGTATCCATATGCGACGGTGATTGCTTACCATCAGGCGACCCATCTGCTTGTTTGCCACCTATGGCATAAAAAACTGCTGGATGGATTTGGATGAAATTTGGAATATACATTGTTTATGTTCTAGGTTAACACATAGGCTACTTTCCATCATCATCACCAATTTTCATCACCACGCGGGTGAAACCGCGGGGCGCAGCTAGTGTAGGTATATAAGTAAGTACCTAGATATGTGTAAAAATACTTCTGAGCTATATAGATTACTAGCTGTTCGAACGCGTAGTCTTTCAAATATAACTTCAACCACCACCTGCCCCTCTTATTTCGGTTTTTTTGAAAAATACTTTCTTATAAGACCTCTTAACTTCATAAAAAACTCTGCTAGACAAATATCAGTAAATGTCTAAAAGTGTTTTCCTTTTTTGTATAAATAAGATAGATTAAATTCGGACTAAGCAAGAACGAGTAGCAACTATAATATGATGTTACCATTGTAAACAAACTATGAAAATGTTTTACAATAAATTGTTATCTTCTCGATCCATCAATCTAAAAACACATTTTCTCACAGCTGTTATTATGATTTTATTCAAAAGACGTCTGTATTCTAAGACATGTTTAAAGAAGCTTCGAAAAATAACATTTATATTTTTATATCAGATGTTATTGGAGCGTTTTGATAAGATATTCTGCGGCTGCGATAAACCCGTCTCGCTTACAAGTATTTATGTAAAACGACGTGCTGACCGTGCGATGCCCTCCTCCTAGCGGTGCCCTCCTACAAACGGTGCCCTCCTACAAACGGTGCCCTCCTACAAACGGTGCTCTCCGACAAACGGTGCCCTGCTCTGAAAGGTGCCCTCCTCCGAGAGTGGCTCGGTTTATACAAAACTAGCTCATTTTATAAATTTCATCAGTTTTATTTCCAAAATTCTCGGATTATATTAATCCACTCGTCCACAATGTTTAAAAAAGCGTAGTTTTTAGCGACGTTACCCATTTAGGTGTGATATGACACTTAATGTATTTTTTGCTCCCTAAAAATGTTAAGTATGATCAAACGATTCGTCATGCCGTGATGACCAACAAACTGTCGTTTACCTCAGACAAAGTATAATTGGCCATTCAACGTAATGTCGCTTTTTGAGCATCTTATTCGCAGACAACGACCTGAATGCAGTTTTTTTGTTTAATTTAAGACAATGTTTTTAAAATTAGTTAGGTACTTCTTTATTTCGGTTTTTCTTTCGAAGTCTTATATGGATTGCTTTCAATATATTATTGTCCTCAAAGGTAATCAACGCACTGACAATGTTCCGGATATTGGGTCCGGTTGTTATGCAGTGGTGACCAGTTACCAACAGGTGCCCGTTACTTATTACATAAACGGTTACTAATTAGTATATAGTGTATTATTAAACAGTTCAATTGTTATATTTGACGACTTGAGTACGTAGGTTTAGTTTCATTCATTCGTCTGTTACAGATGCAATTTTAATTAGTTTTGATTTTAAAAGAAAGTACGTAATTTTCAATAGATAAAAATCTCAGTATCAGCTGTTTTGCACTCACGTCATGCAGACGGACAGACGGACGGATAGATTATCGTATAATAACGATGACAGCCGGACGCCGGACGCCGGACGCCGGACCGAGTTTACGTCATGTTCCACGTCCGGCGTGTCAATAAAACAACGTTAAAAAAGACTGGGATATCGTAAATAACCATATAAATAGCTATCAATGTGGCACGTTAACTGTAATAAATATTTCATCAGGGTTTTCCTTCCACATCGGGTGGATTTTGAAATTACAATTTGTAATAAATTTTCTATGACGCCTCACTTGTCAAATAAAACCGATGAACGGGTTTATGGTACAGAAAGTATGATACTCATAAATACACATAGATAAGTAGGTAAATACTCCCCTAAAACACAGCCTTTCAAAACCCTGTTCAACAATTCAAAACCCTGGATGGCAATGCACTGCGCTCGTCACTCCGAGATATAAGATGTCAAATCTCTGTGTGCCCTGTAATTTTCAGCCAAATGAAGCAATACGGAGTTATTTTCAGGGCAATATTTCTATTATGTGACCCTTAAGAACATTATATATTACTGCTTGAGACAGGTATGAGATTGATATTTCAATGTCAACTTATAATGTTCCCACCGCTGGGACACAAGCATTCTCTCAGAGAGGAGGAGAGAGAAGATGGACCCTAATCCACCATTCTGGCCCAGTGCATGTTGATGTGTGTCATGTCTTGAATTATGAGATTCTTGGACATACCGTTTTCTTCACGATGTTTTCCTTTACTGTTTTAGAGCGATGACATCGAAACTGCACATAATTTATTTAGGTACTAAAAAGTCTTTGGCGCAGGACCGAGGATTGAACTGGGTGACATAAGATTGTAAAGCGCACATGCTAATGCCCAGCCACCATTGCCCTAATTAGCCCTTCACAATTGTCCCCCCATAACACAAAATACTAAAACTATTATTGTTACCTTACTAAGTATTATTAGTACGTAGTTGGCCTTAGTAATGGAGTCTGTGTGACAGACGTGAGTGCATGGCTCGAGTGACAGTCGGTGCGCGGCGCACTGACTTGTCTGCAACTTACAATAAAACTTACTCGCGGGAGACGTTTGTTGGGTGGTGCAATTCATAACATACCGCGTTTACTTACAAATACTATTACAAAATTCACCATAAATTTTGTGCTTGATTGTTAAATGGTAGAATGGTCTACGATGGATACAAGCAACCAAGCTGATACGATATATTATAATAAAAAAAAATGTTAAGAAGAAAAGTGAAATCTTTGCAGGAAATATAAAAAGATTTTTTCACAGCATTGAAAACAAAATAATTAGTAGTGTTGTACAGATGATTTTACGTCAAAGACACTGGACTTTAAAGTATGGTATCTCATACATTTATAATGTAAGATATAGCGGGACCGTATTGTCGCCGCAACGCGCCGGTTGGTTGGATGGTACAAATTTATTGCACTTATTATCATCTGGATTACATATAGGTACTTACTTGTAAATTTTCAAATCGATATCATAATCAAAAAAGTTGGTTGTCTGTAAAGTCGGTTTACGGACGATAACTTTACGTGATAACGTATGCGTCACAAGCCGAACGTTTAGGCCCACAGAAAATATTTCTTTTTTCTTTAATTTAGAACGGCTGTCAAGGCATTTTTGTAAGAAATTTGTTGTAACCACTTGCCTTGCACCCACATAAACCCATAGCAACTGTGACGCGGATATCGACGCGATGACATAAATAAGAATGTTCAATCAAGTATCTTTCTCTTTTCTATGCTTAGGCTGATCGTGCCTCTCTATCGCTTGTTCCGCGCTCCCGCTTGCACGCTCGGCTCAGGCGGAACGTGACAATGAGTCATGCTTTTTCGTGCGTGCAGCCGGCGTTCATCGATTTATAAGACGTTATCACGTCAAAAGATTATAATAACTTTTAACAATTTGTTTACGTAGTTAAAAAGTGAAGCTATATAAGCATTTTAAAAGCAAGAGCCCCTCTCTCCGCTTGCGCCAGTGACAGAGACCCGGCACACGAACTAAAAGCGCTGCCTGTGCCCAACTTGGCGCTAACTCAGAACACCTCCTAATTGGGTAAATACACGAGCAAGTGCCCGGTTCCTGCGAACAAACTTACTACGAGCGATATTGATGCGTTATGTGACGATCGGAGTCAGTGCGCGGAGTTTGGTAAAGTTATAACGCTATACATTGTGTCTGTGTGCTTAGACTCGTTTACTTTGACTACTCATTTGAGGTACACGTTTCTACAAGTGTTTGTCAGCTAATGTAGGTTTACAATGAGTAGCATTTTAATAAAAATAGATACCAGCAAATGAAATAAACTAGGATACTCCAGTCAAGGGTCCCTTGACTTAATGTAGAATATTATGATAGGAACTAATAGGTAATAATTCTGGATTCATGTGGAATAATTAGATCGTCCGATAACACTAATTGCTTTTCTCAGTTTTTTTATGTTGATAGTGACAAACAAAGAGATGAGCTGCCTGATGGTAAGCAGACACTGCCGCCTATGGATACCTGTAACACCAGAGGCAACACAAATGTTTCAAACCTATCAAGACTCATATTAACTCGTCCTTTGGAGAACCACATGTGGTAGCTTCTTCTAAACATCGCGGAAAGTACCTCATTCCGCATTTAGCGGGAATGAGGCAAGAAAGATCATGTGAATCGCACAATATGCGATTTCCAAAAATCAAATATACCGCCTACATGCTGGGTACACTGCGAACTGATAGTGGGCTTGAGCATTTGGATCGTCTTTAGATCTTCTACGATCTGTGGACATCTGACTGTTTGAAGTGTTAGCGTTAGCTTGTATTATATTAAGTATAAAAAATTAGATAACTATATTTTGTGACAAAACATTTTTATTGCTACACGTTTGTTCTATATATTTAAAATTTTCCTATTAGAATAGGAATAGTTGAGATATTTTGATATCTAAACTATTCTTATCCTAATAGGACCATCCTATATATAGAATAATCGTGTCTCGATAAACACGTCTGTGGAAACAGTCACTGTATTAGTCCCAAATTTTTATTACGTTTTTGTTTTAAAACAAACAATCACGTTCTAAACACCGCGTTAGTCCAACTTTTGTAATAAATCCCCGAGCTGTTTATCGCAGAACTTTCTCCAATAAATTCGGAATCAAAAAGCGTATTTATTAAAACAACTAGCGTTTTATTATAATGTCAAACCAGGTAGGTAAATGGTAATACAGTTCAAGCCAGAGCGTTTAAATGCGAACTTTGCGTTGGCGAGGCCCAAATACCTGTCTGTTGGAAAATGTATTTTATCGGTTTTACGATAAGATCGAATATAAGTTGTTTCTAGACGGTTATACGTTTTTAATAATGTGCGGGACATGTAAATTCGGTTGAAGTTTTGCAATAAAAGTTGTGAAGCGAGCGTCGGGCTGCGCCCCCGCGCCCTCGGCGCTGCATGCGGCTGTAGCCGGACCAGATACTGCACTCACTAGCGGGGAAAAGAGTTATCTTTGTGATTATCTTATCGTTGATTTTCTATTTTAATTACCTAAGTGCTTTATCAGAAGTAATTTGGTTTATATTTGAAGAGTTGTTCAACACTAAACTTAAGTATTGACTATTTCAATGTTACAGACGACTAGCTGAATCCCGCGGTGTTACACGCGATTATTCCGTTTTTCTGCATTTCTGGGGGGAATGAAATAAGGAAATTTTCCCATCCGTCCGTCCTCATTATGCACGCTATCTTTCTGCCAAATTTCATTAAGATCGGTTTAGCTGTTTAGCCATGAAAAGAGAACAGACAGACAGAGAATCAGAGTTACTTTTGCTTTTATAATATTAGTTAGGATACAAAACATTTAAGAATGGCAGGAAGGAAACCAAACGGAACCAAGTTGAGAAAGGTCCTAGCTGAGTAGTTATTTGCAGATATCATCAATTATAGATGAGGGTTAAACTGCGGGGCGCAGCTAGTTGATAGATAAATATGTAACTTCAGTTACTGCTTTTATGTTCTACTATATAGTTTGCAAAGAAAAATGTAAATACATTCAGCTCGAGGTAATGACAGTAGAGTCGGTACATACTGACAGTAGAGTCGGTACATACTGACAGTAGAGTCGGTACATACTGACAGTACAGTCAGTACATACTGACAGACATGCAGTAATTTTAGATATTCAAATAAATTTAGTTTCGTGTAAGACACATCGCAGTCTGAGAGGGAACTTCCGCACTGCACGTGTTTAGGAAAGGGAGGGATGTAACGGTCCAGTTGCTGGCTTCACATCTGGCACTTGGTCTATCACAAAGCAGCAATAAAGCATATCTGTGAAAATATAAATTCTTTGCCATCCAAACTCTTAATATGATTTTTTTAGATGGTTAAAATCATTTTTAATATAATAGTTATATATTCAGCATAAACATAGGGTTTTTATGTTAAATCAAGAGACAGCAAATCGCGGAAATTGTAGAAAAACTAGAATAGTCACACGATAATGTTTTGTTATAAAAAAATAAGCGAGTTTTTGAAACAGCATTTTATATTTAGACTTTTTAATTTTATGCAAATGTTTGCTATTCTTTATAAATAAAAGTAACTGAAATTCTGTCTTCAAATTCGAATAAGGTTTATGTCATCAAATAGTAGGTTTATGTCTCTAGAGTATGTCATCAAGTGGTATTTTTATTCTTTTTAGTCTTATTTGTTTACTTTCTTCTCTACTGTCATGTTCAAACTCGCCTCGGCGTGGAGGCGAGCGCGGCGCGGCGCGTGACCGGCGCACGTAAGTATTGCTTTGACAACGCAGCCAGACAAACTTCCTATACTTATCCCTGTACTGTTACACGTATATTGTACTCGACTGGTAAACTACACGCGTCTGGAGAGAACATTAAATGCTTAGCAAACAATCATAGAGCAGTTTTAGGCACAGATTAACTTTACTGCCCCTGTGGCTCAGTTGATGGTAGTGAAACTACCTTCTGCGCTTGGGGGTGTGGGTTCGATTCCCACCTAGGGCAAACATTTATGTGATAAACATTTGTGTTTGTTCTATGTCTGGGTGTTAATATCTATTTAAGTATGTATTTAAAATTATATATGTATGTATATCAGTCTCTGGCCTATATTACAAGCTTTGCTTAATTAGGGGTCAGATGACCGTATGTGCAAAATGTCCCAGATATTTATTTATTTATTTCCTAATGTTTCTAAGTATGGCCGATAGTTAATGGTTGAGAGGATTCAACATTACAAAGTGTTTGCTGATTTGATATTTTACTTCTGTAACTACATAGTGGCGAGTGGCGAGCTCTAGTATCGGAGATTTAATAGCGTTTAGTTTTACCATACTACGTACTTATTATCTGTGGCTTAACTTTAATTCCCAGTCTTCTTCAACCTCATACAAAAGTGAACAACAAGCGGCAATCAACAAAAAACTTTCTAAAATGAGTCGCCTTATCTCCCGAGGCAACAAGGCCAATATTGCCGCCGGAATATACAATTATCCTCGAGAAATTGTCTTTAGCCAGACAGAATTGCCCGCTTCTCCCCATAAAGATTTAGTATAACGACAAAAGCATCCATTCTTTTTATCTAATGTGAAAACAAGACGATGGTAAAACTATACTGGTTCTTTTTAGATGATCCTCTTCATTAACTCATGCTTACCTAACTTACTACTAAGCATTATAACTAGAACGATCATCTTACTCAGCATCAGATCACAGTTTGTTGGTACAATGATTATAAGATAGAACTTTCAGTTAGCATTGCCACAGTAGATATATAAGGTAAAGAGTAGCTCGATTCAGACGTGTTATTGAATTCAATGGCTGCTGTCGGTCAGAGGGCTGAGTTGCTCGTATCGGTTTAAAAAAATAGCTTTTTCTACGCTGATAACATACACACGAACACACACGGTGTATTTCAATAACGCGGTGTGCGTGTCTATCACTGTGAGCGTGCCCTGAAGTATTGAAGTGGAGGAAGGGGCACTCAGTTGATTACGTTACTCGATTTGGGGTAAAGTCAACCTACTGCTTTACTTTATATTTATATACTGTGCTATTGCAACTAAACGTAATTTCAGTATGTACATAATATAAGGTCGGGGAAAAAGTTTCTTCGTATTTTTTAAACAAATTCAAGACATATTTTTTTCAAGTTTAATTACATTTAATTATAATATATATGTGCCATTTTGTTCGATAACTTGTTGCCATCTTGTAGGTAGTGACATGATCCCGTTGCTGTAGAATTTTTGGGACTTCTGATCAAAAAAATGCAACAAGTAGTTTTGACAGTCCTCTCTTGATGTTAATCTAACACTACCCAAAGAATTCTGAAGAGATTGAAACAGGTGGAAATCTGAGGGTGCAAGGTCAGGGCTGTATGGTGGATGCATTAACACTTCCCAACCAAGCTCTGTAATTTTTGCTGAGTGGCCAAAGATGTGTGCGGTCTGGCGTTATCATGATGAAAGACCACACTCTTTCTGTTGATCAATTCCGGCCGTTTTTTCTCAATTTATTGTTTGAGTCTCATCTGCTGTTGGTAGTAGAGATCCGAATCGATGGTTTTGCCCGGCGGTAAAAGCTCATAATGAACGATGCCCTGCCAATCCCACCATACACACAGCATCACCTTATTACGTGTTAATCCGGGTTTCGCTACAGTCTGTGGTGCTTCACTGCCCTTTGACCATGATCGTTTGCGCACATTCTTGTCGTAGGTGATCCATTTTTCATCACCAGTGATCAATCTTTTCAAAAACGGTTCGGTTTCGTTACGTTTCAATAGAGAATCGCAAATGAGTACACGATTCATTTGGTTTCTTTCAGTGAGCTCGTGTGGCACCCAAATATCGAGTTTTTTTGTATACCCAGTTTTTTTCAAATGGGTCAAAACTGTTTTGTGGTCAATCCCCAGTTTTTCAGCTACGTCGTAACTACTAATATGCCGATCTTGGACACTTTTTCAGAAATGGCATCTACTTTATCCGTAACAGGGCGACCAGAGCGAGCTGCATCTTTGACATCAAAATTCCCGGACTGAAAACGCTTGAACCAACATTGTGCTACTCTTGATGACACTGCATTAGGTCCATAAACGTCACAAATTTTATTCGCGGCTTGTGTCGCATTTTTCCCTTTTTTGTAATAAAATTTCACAATATATCGAATTTCTTCGTTAGATTCACTCATTTTATCAAACAAAAAAACAATTGAAAAATGGCGGGAAATTGCTTTTTACTTTTTGTATTCCTTTTTTAAAATATCATATTTTTAATGGTATCAAAACCAGCCAGATACAAACAGTACAACCGATGAGATTTTTACTACAACTTTATACATACAAAATACGAAAAGACTTTTTCCCCGACCTATTATAAGTAGGTACGTCTATGTGTTTTACATATTTTACATACTGTGAATCATCACAATTTACGTGCTGATTCACAGTAATATAAACTACAGATAGCTTATTTTAAAGTGTCTGACTGTAAATTGATTTTGGCATGTTATGACAACTATCATTTACTTCATGGAAAAACTTACCAAATTTTTACTTAAATTTTGAAACTTACTTCTGAACATTTAGATACAAAAAATAATTTTCTACTATCATTTGGTTTGAGTCAATTTACTGACTAAACTCTCTGCAAACTCTTTTTATTTTTTCCAAAACTGGGAAAGTAAATAAGTTTAAACACTCAATACCAATAATTTGAGAGACTTAAAACTCTTTTTCCTTATCCCTCAATTAGTCAAGTCGAATCTTATGCAAATGACTTGTTAATTACCAAGTTAATTCACCTAAAGGGTCGCTCCTTTTGCTTTTTTCTACTAAAAGAGGATTTGAGAGAATAATACAAGTCTTTGTAGGCACTTCAATAGGGTATCTTTGTTTTAAAATGTCGTAATTTTTATTAAGGCTCTATTTGTACAACTTACATAAATAATACAAAATATATAGAACCGAAGCAATGCTAAAATTAGAGTGCAACGTCTGTTTGAAAATATTTTGGTAACTTTCTCAGCTAAAGATGATTTTAATTTTCGTTAATTGAGTTATCATTCCTAACAAAGATTATATTCCATTACCATCAGACAATTTTAATGACTGTTGGTAAAATAATGAAATATTAACATGTGTACGTTCATACAGATTTTTAAATCAAGCAAGTGCCTATTTACTTTAAAAAATACAAACAAAATTATATTGAATATAGTTAGACTACAACGTTTTAATAAATATCTGCCACTATTATCTCCAATAAGCACTGGACCAAGGACTGGAGAGGTCAAGTTAATGTTTGGTTGAAGTGTAAACCACTTTTCAAATTGGTTTTGGCAAATTTTAATCAAAATCGGCCAAGAATTTTTCGTTTCATGACGGCATTCAAAAGTTCGAGTTTATGACTTGTCAATAAGACTAACTATAAAAACAATGGTATTATTACTATGAGAACAATATCAAATTTCGCCACAAAATATAATAGTTTAAATAGCGTTTGCTGAACAACTAGCAGTTGAGTGATAATAAACCATGACCTGACAACCAGCCTGAATATACCTGAATACTACAAAATACCTGATACTCAATTATGGATGCGGCGACGCTGCAAGTTGCCGCAACTTAGCGTCTGCTTCCCGACCACCCGCCCGGAGCGCTTGTAACTTCGATAAGTATTGACGATGCGCTTTGAACGAAATTGCCTGAGGCGGGGAATAGTTCGCCAAACGGTTTGTAGTCTGCACTATTAGTTAATGACAATAAATCAGAGAAATGTTCACTTTAGGTTGACTGATTATATCACACTAGGAAGGCTGAATCAACGAGAACTAAGAGTTATCAAACAAATTGAACAACATCATATTTACAGAGAATAGCTATATTTTTACGTCTAAGAATGTCAGACTCAAAGCTTCATGTCAATTATCTCAGACATCCTAAGAACGTAGTCCATCGCAACAGAATTAGGAAGGAGGTAAATTTTTTACCTATCCCTACAATGGCAGCTGAGGAGGGCGTTATTATAATCCTTGCGTCCGTCTGTCTGCTCTGACACGGGTTAAGCTGGCACAGCTGATGTTCACATAGCTCGATTCATATTTTTATATTCTCTTTTTTCGACTAAAACATCGTTTTTGGAGCTGCCACTTTCTTTGAACTAAATTCTCGTCAAGAAATCTATATTTTTTTGTTATCGGTGTTTTGTTTTTGCTCAGTTACAATTGGATTTCCAATCGTGCGTTAAACGCAAAATTAATTTTGTATTAGCAACATAAATAATCTAGATTGAAAAATCACCCAACACAATGATAAAACTCATAGAAGTATTTTTATTCTTATTTGTCGATATTGTTGTATTGTTACCAATTAACACTGATTTATTAAAGACGCTCTTTAATTCTACTCTTAATATAAAAGAAACGCACAACGTCGAAAATGATACAGTGATTGGACTCCATGAACTGGAACATATTGATTTGGGATTGTGTGGTATTGATTCTTATGAAGATAAGCGGTACGGTTGCATTGAAATAACGGACGATGAAAATGCAACTGAAAAGTTTAAAATAATAAAAGAAAAAAAGGTACGCTCAACGCCATTAAAAGTTTCTCAGAAATCAAAAGGCGTAAAAAAGAAACCAAAGGTTGAAAATAAACAAAACAAAAACCAAAAAAATAGTACAAAAATCAATAAAAAAATAAAACGAAGAAACGATGGTTATGACGATGAAAGCGAATTAGAAACATCAACTTCTGTGGAAACACATTATACGACAAATAAAAAAAACGTTGCCGATGCAAATAATAGAACAGGAAAACCACATAATGATGAATTGAAACCAACTATGAATAAAAGCAAACCAGATATAAATATAACAGTTGCAGAAACAGTTAAAAATAAAATGTTTAATACAGAACTTGCTGGTGTAGTTGAAGCCACTAATAAGATCAATCAGAAAATAAAACCTAATATAGCAACAAATACATCAACCGTGGAAAAAACCGTGACATCTGATCCGCCAACGATTTCAGTCCCAGAAAATCTCCGTAGTACCTTCGTGGTTTGGTCTACCGTGCGGTGGTTACGGTCAGACTTACTTCATTGCAATGGGAAGATTGGATGCAGCCCTTTTAATTAATATTATGATATAACTTAATATATAATGATAAAATATATTTGTTTCTTGGTTAAATTTATAATTAATTTCGGTTCCTACTAGGCAAGCGTGCTTCATCGTAGACCGCTTCATCGCTTAACATCAGGCGAGCTGGTGGTCAAACGCAAGCCTATTCTTAATAAAAAAAATGTAGTTGGATTTACTGAAGCTCGTTATATTACGAAAATAAATACGAGCAGGTATGTACTGTACTCTGTTGAAATTGTTATCGCGTACGTCTCATCTTTATTATTATAAATTACATTTTGGATACAAGAATAAAACATTTTCATCATAAATATTTCATTTTTTTTACTAGAACGATGGTGGTCAAGTAAGTATGTCCTATCAATAGGGCAAGTTATAAAAGTTTCTATGGGTAAAATTTAAAAACACGGGGAGCAAGTTCTCAAAGGTAGGCAACGCACTGAAAATGCCCCGGGTATTGTAGGTATCAGTGACCACTTACCATCAGGTGGCCCATAGCTTGTTTGCCACGCATTCAATCAATCTATATATGTAACAAAAACGTAGAGATAAAAAATCTGTAATTGCGAGATATCAAAAAAAAAAAACACAGGCCGTCTTAATTAAGCAGCTAAAACACGTCAAGATAGTTTTTGGAATTTTTTTCTGTTTGTTTGTCCCTATGACCAGATTGACGGATAGGCTATGTTATATTGCGCAAGGGCCGGATTAAGGGAGGAGGAAAGGGTTGAAAGTTTATATGAAAATCTACGCGTACGAAGTCGCGGGCAACGGCACTAGTAATCAATAATATGCGAATTTAACTTGTTATGGTTTTGTTACATGTTTCACCCGCAGTCCTGCGTGAAACGTTTTTTTAAATAAAAGTAGAGTTTGAATATATACTAATCCAGAGCTACCTTTCATACTAAACTTCATTTAAATCCGTCCAATGTTACGGAATTGAGTTCGGACAAACATAAACACTAACTCATAAACTTTCGCATTTATAATGTTAGTGTACAGTTGGTGCAGTTTTCAAAGGTAGATTATTGGCAAATTAAGCCCGGAGTGATAGGAAATAGGGCTAGTTCCTGATCCAGTGTAGTTCATTAGGTAGCCAAGATCATCAGAGGCCGAGCGCCGCGCCGCTAGGTTTATTGAGTTGCTTTTATCTCGCAAGCTCCTGTTATTACATCTGGTGTCCAAGATTTGACAAGGGTAAATCCCCTTTCTCCATATACCCTGCCTCGATGTATTTTTTATATTTGCTAGTGTAAATATATGACCTCGTACGGATAATGATTTTGCCAGCTTACGTGTGTATTAGCGAACTGAATATATTTTAAATTATTCTGGAATTTTATCAGAAGCATAAAAATTTTAATCATGCGTCTATGAAACTGTTTTTTACTTTTATTCTTAAGACTAGTGCTGTTGCCCGCGACTTTTTCGTAGGCTTTCGTAGACGCGTTGATTTTCAAATAAACTTTCAACTCTTTTTTCCTCCCTTAATCCGGCCAAAATAACATAACCTATACTTCAATCGGGTCATAGCTAAGCATATTCTTGAAAATTTATTTGACTGATTTTTTGACAAACAAAAAATACAGACTAAAATTCTAAAAACTGTCTAAACGTGTTCAGCTGATTATTTTAAGACGCCCTGTGTTTTTTTTTGATATCTCGATATTTCAGATTTTTTATTATGTATTCTTAAGATTAATACAATTAAGCAAGATAAACACATTTAAAAAAAACGATGTTTCTTACCACACATTTTGTTTAATTCATTTACAAAAGAAAATTACACTGCAACAAGATAGTACAAAAATTTTACTGCAAATTTTACTCAATGGTTCAGGTTCGCAACGTCCAATTTCCTGAATGTCTAATTATCAGTATGTTGCTGTACTGAAATCGTAACCAAATAATAAATTTGGTATTTCTCAACTAATCGTTGTTAGACAATATTAAAATTTAACTATAAGTTTAAACAAAACGGTTAAGAAATGCTGAGTTTTTGGTCTTATTAATTTTTGTTTCAGGTTAGGTTAAATTAGCATTATTGACAAACATTTTCGAATAAGTAATTATGCAAAGTATAGTAATTAAATAATTATGCCTGACTCAATCAAATATAAAAAAGTGTGAATTCAATATACAAACATATAAACACATTTCACCAAGTCTGATCTTCACATTTGGCCAACTTGTTGCACGCTTCTGGCAACTTTGCCAGCGTGGTAGGAGTAGACTCCCATCCGTAGGGCCGTGTACTGGACGTCACTACTGCCCCCGCTAGAAACTGCCGAATTCTATACATTTTAAAAGGAGGTCTTCGGTACGTTTTTGGTACATTTCTATAATAACTTCTGTAACTTTTTGTTATTCTTTTAGGATATGTTACCAATGTACTCGGTTTTGGAGTAGTACTTGTTGTTGAATTTGTTGTTGATGAAGCTGCAACAGTGCTGCTAGTGGTTGTTGTTGTGGTTGTGGTAGGAACAGTTTTGGTTGTATATGTAGGCACTAGTTTCCTACTAGTGTACTCCAGTGCGGCTTCTTCTCCTATAAGGTCATCAAGATTGAAAGCAGCATAAGATACTCTGGCAGTTGGCGTCGTTACTTGTTCTTCGCAGCTAATTTCTGGGAACCTTATAGGGCCACACGGTGGTTTCGTTCGTCTTGTTTCTTCACCTCGATCTTCATCAAATGCGAATAAATTATCATAACCGTCTTTTCTTCCTGATGGCGCATTTTTTTGATTCGAATGACTAACATCAACGTTTAGTTTCAAATTGATACTATCGCTCTTTGATTTTGGTTGTAATATATCTTTAACTGCACGGTATTGTGGCGCTGCTGAACTATAAGTAGAAATAATTCCAATAAAAACAGAAACGATAAGAAGCATTTTGACGATCACTTGTGTGAAGAAAGTTTATGTACAGTTGAAAATTAATCCTTGATTAGTTTTCATGCTTTGAAAAGTGTTGCGGAATGTAAAACAAAACAATAATGATTAAATGCATTTAAGATCATTCGTTCATATACGATATATCCGTGAAAGGTGCGTAGTAAAATTATTATAAGCTTCGTAGAGCAAACAGGTCATACCGGTTCACAGACTGGATGTGTTTGTGACCCGAACTCTCTTGTTGAAAACTATAAAGCGTGTATTGAACAGGAAGCTTATGGCATGCCTAGCAGATCTTCTGAGTGACCGACAATAAGGATTTCGCCGAAATCGGTCGACTGGGACCTTCTCGTGTATGCCACCCACATACTGGGCGAGGCTATCGAGAGATCAAAAGCCTTCCAGAGGGTTTGGCATGACAGACTTATCAACAAGCTTCCATCTTACAGACTGCCTACTCTTCTTTGCTCCTGGATTAAAGACTTTTTGATCGAAATTGAAACGATCAATTTGAGTTTTCGTTGACGCCTGTTCGTCTGATCAATTAGTAATTAACGCCGGCGTACCTCAAGGGTCAGTGCTCTTCGCAACTCTATTTTTGCAGCACTTTAATGACCTGCTTAAGCCCGGTATTTTTGCGCACGCAAATTACAGCAAAGTTGTGGAAAAGTAGATAGCAAGGGCCAATAATGCGAAAATCTAGGTGTTAAGAGAAGACATGGTAGGCGTACAAATTAAGCTTTCAGAGCTGTTTCCGAATGGGGTGATGAAAATATCGTCAAATTCAACGCCAACAAGACCCCAGCTTGTCTTTTCTTGTCTTTCTTTTCCTCCAAAAAGAGTCAGTTTTCATTGTTTCCTACTTTCCGGGATGTATCCATTTTTCTAGCAGACCACCTAGAGCTACTGGAACTCCTAACACCTAAGATGAAATTTGGAGCCTACCTCGAAAATGTAAGCCTAAGACCATCTTCAGATACACCATCGCTTCCCATGGTTGGTGGCCAAACATAAAAACTATTCTTTAAAAATAAAAAAAACTATTCTGGGTAAATAATTTGTAGTGCTATTATTAAAATATTATTATTATTTGGGTGTACAAATGAGCATTATTAAATACATACCGTCTGAACCGTAGCACAAACACGTATTCATAAAACTAACACTATTGACCGGCATAGAGCCGCTCTGTATCAATACGGATATTATCTCAGTCGCCGATAGCGTAATGCTCTCTACATGCTCTACACAGAGCTCGCTATATGCTTGCGCTCGCTGCTCTTCGCATATTATAGCTAATTCATATCTCTCGTAATCGCTGCGATCCCCATAGTAGTTCGATTATTCACATGTGGGTTTGTTTAACCGGATTATAGGTATGTATTGTTTCCGAGCTTGACTGAATTATTACGATGAATAGCTTTATTAGATACCTTTAGTAGAGTACACCTTATATAATACGCTAACTAGGAGAGCTGTTTCAAAGTAAACATGATTGTTGAAATAAATCGTAAATATTTCTGACGACCTCTCACAAGCAGTTTCCCTGCATTATACCGAACGACATTAGTTCTATGACTTTTGTTTATAACTTTTTTCAAACAAATACAAAAATATGAAATTAAGGCTCGAAACAGCAACAATTTTTTGTATAATAAAATAAGAAGGATCGCGATGGCCCGTATGAAACTTAGAAGGATCGCGATGGCCCGTATGAAACTTAGAAGGATCGCGATGGCCCGTATGAAAATTTGGAAGGATCGCGATGGTCCGTATGAAATTTAGAAGGATCGCGATGGTCAGTATGAAACTTAGAAGCAAAACAAAACAAAATGGGCTTCCAAACAAGCTTAAAAAAATTGCCGAATGTTAAAAGTAATGGAACAAAATGGCAAGTTTCTTATAATTTAGTGATACCCTAAAATGACCTAAAAAGGGCAGCCGCCTACGTACCCGAAGGGAAATACACCCCGTTGCTTTTAAATATGAAATATAGTGAGTGAAATGAAGAAAAAGGGTTACCCACGTCAAGTTTATGCCTTCTGTGGCTTTGAGGGCGCCATGTGTCTCTATTGTGCCCACTATGAATTGATATTACTCCTTATTTATTGTACCTTCTAGTTTTGTGAGGGCTTTCAGACTCTGGCGAAGCGAAACCCATTTTATAAATTCGTGCAATAAAAATTTACTGGTTTCGTTGAAATATTGGGGATAGTAATGGCGAGCCTGCCAAGTAAGTTACTAAAAATGAAAAATTATTTATTTCAAAAATCGGTACATTTACACTTGTATATTACACTAAAAATACCGATATAGATCACCGGATTAGCAAGTGGAAGTGAAGTGGCAAAAGCACGGCATGTAGCACGCAGAACTAATAGGCGATGGAGCCGAAAGGTTCTCAAATGGAGACCACGGACTGGTAAGCGCAACCTGCGACATCCACTCACAAAATGGACAGACGACCTAAAAGAGACCGCAAGAAAATGCTGGATGCAAGCCGTTTCCAACCGGCCCTTTTGGAAATCGATGGGGGAGGCCTGTGTTCAGCAGTGGACGTCCTATGGCTGAAATGATGATGATTGCACTAATGCCCAAACTAGGTGATTGATTGAAGATACGAGTGTTTACCACAAACGTATTTTGGGAATTAGTCTTTCCCGTTTATAAATCAATAGTAAGTGAGCCTAACATTGGTAAGAGCTATATTTTTACGATTTGGTTGGCGCATAAAATAAGAAAGCAAAGGCGTTGTGATCAATGAAAATGTGATCTTAATCTCTATGACGACACAAACACGTAACACGAATGCCTTACATTATCTGCGTGGAATTGCCGATGGCAAGTTTAATAATGCGATAAGGTGCATAACAAACTCGTTTTCAATAGCCAAAATAAAAAAAACAAGCTAACTCGTAACGTGTAACGAGCGCGTTTGTCAATAGAATAGTATCCAATCGGAAGACGACGATGTTCGACGCGTTTCAGTTTTTAACCATGGTTACCGCGGTATTTGTGACTATGGTTATGTGTTATAAAATGGCATGTTATTGGTATGTTTTGTGGTTTTATATGGATTTAGGGTCCGGAGCCTTACACCCAACTCTAAACGCTGGCCCGAATAGGTGCAGTTTGCAAAATCACGTGAACGCGAACCTTAACGCACCGAGATACGATTTGCGGTCGCGTGATTTTGCTAACTACACCTATTCGGGCCCGCGTTTAGAGGTGGCCGTAAGGCCACGATATTAAAATATTTTTATGCATGATTTTTTACACCAATTGAAGAAAACATGACAGCCAGACTGTCTCATTATTAAATTAACGGTAATAGCAATTACTATTTATTTCAAACCTAATAACGGTCACAAACTCTACAAAAACTAATGAAATTGACCGCCAGCAACAAAACTAATTCTAGTAAAAGCTAGTTTTATACTCGTAAGGTTATTTCCTATATTGTATTATCGTAAAAATACGTATATTTTAGGAGATACTCGGTCCCTGTCACGGAGATAAGGCGAGTTATCGAGCGTGAAATTTTACAAGTGTCGTTGGACGCTCCGTGCGATGTGTCTCATACTCCGGTTACTGCCGCGTGTAAGGACGTAGGGATATAATTTATATACTTCACGGTCCAGATAATAACTGGTGAGAATTACACTTATAGATATTATTTATTTCGGGCAGTTATATGCACCATGTTCACAGAAAGGCTGAAGAATGTAGGTGGTTGGCAAAAAAGCTCAAAGTTAGGTGCACCTTGTTCAGAGGCAGGCTGAAGAATGCAGATGGTTGGCAAAAAAGTTTAGAGTTAAATACAGAAAAAGTACGATCTACCCTCTTTCTTTGTCTTTTACTACGGTTATCACTGGAACTAGAACTAAAACCTAGAACCTAAGTCCCGAAACACATTCGTTCTATCACTGCGTATGGTATTTTAACACATTATGGACATGTTTTTTTTTTATTGGGAGCTTCATAAACAACCTAACCAATGTAAATATCCAGTTAATAGTAATCACATAGGCCTGTGGTCTAATGTTTAATTTATTACAAATAACAGCCTTATCGATTCATTACAAAGTCATACAAAAATATTATTTTTCGTATACATGTATTCGAACGTTATTTCACGACTAGCTGCACCCTGCAGCTTTACCCACATGATCATTCTCTCAGAAACAATAAAAAAGTCCGGGATAAAAGTATCCTACGTCACTTTCCAGCTCAACCAGCTCTTGCAAAAATATCACGTCGACGTTCGATCCGTTGATGTTCTGTATCTGTGTGAATAATGAACAAACACACTTTCGCATTTATAATATTACTATTATACTTAAACGACAGTATGCAGTACAGTCGTTTACAAAACTAGTATTATTTTTCCATCCAATCACAGAATATTCACCCACTTCACTTTTTTACGATGAAATGGGCTAGCGTTTGACCACGATTTACTGATGATGTGGTCTAAGATGAAGTACGCTTGCCCACGAGCTACCTATTCACTCTGGTCTTGAAGAAACCCATGTTGTACTTTATAGGGAATACTGAGGCATGGAGCGCATTCCATTCCTTCGCAGTTCGTATTAAAAAAAATATATTTTGGAATCGCTGCGTGCGGCTGCTGACTAGTTCTGACCTCTAGTCGATTTTTATAGCTCGCGCTGTATGTAGTATCATCATCATCTGCCAAAAGACATCCACCGTTGAACATAGGCCATCCCCCTAGACCTCGTCACTGAACGACAGCCAGCCATCTGCATCCACTGGATGCCCGCGACTCTCAAGATGTCGTCGGTCCATCTAGTGGGATACCTACCTACGCTGCGTGTTCCGGTTCGGTCCATCTAGTGGGATAGGGAGCGTTCAAGTATTACGTAACGCAATTTTTGGAGATATTGGATGCGTTACATGGGGGGAGCCGCGCCGTAACGTTTTTCTGTAATTAAAATTTGTGTTTTGTATTTGTATCTCATAATGAGTATTGATGTCATTTATGAGTAGATACCTAACAACGAGAAGTGCAATCAACGCTGCGTGTAATAGTCTGTAAATAGTGCAGTTGTTTCTTCACTGCATCGTGTTGTAGACCCGCGCGCTGACAGTAGCTAGCCAACTATTCGCAAACAGCGCAGTCGATTGCTGAAGTCTGGAATTAACCGAAGTGCCAACCTAAGCGAGCCATGCGGTTCCTTGTGTCAATTAAAGTTGCCCGTTGGTTTCTGTGCGCCCGCCCGCGCGCCGCCAGCCGGCCGGCTTGAGGGACCTTATTCTTAAGATATACGATACTTGTTACTACGAAAAATGTATTTTAAGATCGAAGACTTGTTACAATTCAAGGGGGCGGCTTTTTGCTTGTGATAAGCTTTTTTCTCCTGCGACGGAATGGAGAAGGTAAAATGGATTTGGGATAAGACGCAGACAGGTCAGTAACCAGTTTTCTCCAAAACGCTGAACTGATTTGAATGTTGGCGTATTCACCATTTGCTGCAGGTGTTGTCAAACGCCTAGACTGTCAGCCATAAAAAAAGCGTTTTTTTATTTGAAAACAATAAGTTTAATAGCTGTTGTTCTTAGCTATGTTTGCTTTTATTGTTTGATTAATATAATTATAATAGCCTTTTTTGTAATCATAGCGTTGTTAACAAAGAACCAGAGTCACCGACATAGCTATTAAAATTTGCAAGTTGAAATGGCAATGGGCAGGCAACATCGCTCGAAGAACCGATAACCGATGGGGGAGAAAGGTTCTTGAGTGGAGACCACGAACCGGAAGACGCAGCGTAGGTAGGCCTCCCACTAGATGGACTGACGACATCGTGAGAGTCGCGGGCATCCAGTGGATGCAGATGGCAGGTAGTCTTTCAGTGTGGAGGTTAAAGGGGGAGGCCTATGTTCAGCAGTGGACGTCTTATGGCTGATGATGATTTGTACTATACGGCCAAACTATATAAGCGAGGCGTATGGTTCTTTATGTCAATAATTATAGAAGTGTGGTTTTGTTTCGCCAGGCTGCTGGGATTGCTTTTTGTAGAAGTTACAATGCTAATGCAGCTATTGTTTCTGAAGAAGCTTTATTTTTATTTTTTGAGGATCGACGTCGGAAGGTTTCGATTAAAGTATGTATTTGTTTTAAGCTAGCAACCTAGAGATAAAAATAAACACACACGAATGTGAATGAAATCAAGCATAATTAAAGTATATTTTAGTAAGTTTTTGAGCATTTTAGAGTAAACTGAAATTATTTTGTCGGTCCATATTTGTCTAAAATAACCTCAAGAAAATTTGGATGCAACTGAAAAACTGACAGTTTAACCGATATTTATTAAACGTAACTGCTAAGTCGTATTGTATGAAAAAGAAGTCCAACAATAGCAACTGAGGTACAAAATATATATTATTCAGATGCGAGATGTTTTTTTCATATTCTTAAGTATATCGTATAGCGTAAGAATAAGGTCTAAGGGCTAAATTTACAGCAGAGCTCGCCAAGTTACGCCAACTTCAAACATTGTTATTTGCGAATTTACGAAGTTGAGGAAAAATATGCATAAGGTGTGAGAATTCGCGTCGGAGAAGTTTGTCTGGCCGGCTTTGTATAAGCATGAGTTAGACACGGGTGGCCGTCATACCGCGTATTTCGTGGAAAAATGGTTGGTCTACACAACTTCGGTTCACAACTTATCGCTTATAATACAACTTTTATACTTATTTACTACTTATGTAGTTCAACTTATTACAACAGGTGAAAAAAAAGGGAATTTAATTCGAGCAACTAAATTGGATCCTTAAGTTGGTATTTATATTTTCCTACAACATTCGCATAATAGGTACGTGTTTGTTTCAAATCCAAAATGCTTTTAATTCACTAGGTGCCTTACTCAAGTTGATCTATGCTTAAAAATGCTCTCTCAACCTCTCGCTGACGGCTATCGTCACCCACAACGACCAGACAGAGCAATTTTAAGCATAGATCAACTTGAGTAACGTTTTTAAGTAAGGTCCTTAGCTCTTAGTGACTAAAAGAGAGTTTACTCAATATTATCGATGAATCAAATGCCTGTTTTGTCAAGTAAAACATATCAAGTACAACCCGCTATTACCTACTGGTTTTGTATAGCGCTATAGAACGAAGCTACAGTTCCGCTTCCACGTCGTGCTACAAACGTTCCCAACTAGAACCATTATAGGACCTCTTAACGGCCATTGTTTATCCGAGTGCCAAGAGCCACTTTACGGAGCACTATTTATTTTCCCTCCGCTATCGGCCGTATTCTTTTTAAGAAAAATTCGTTAGCGCCCGCCGGCCGACCGACCCGCGCTGAATTTCGATTAGAAAAAGACAAAGAGCCGATTGTAGAGAACGCCAAGTGGAGAATCAATTAAAGAGGGCCATCGATTCTCCGCGCGCGATAACGTCTGTCACTGGTAAGTGAAAGCGGCCGATAGGGCGTCTGCCACCGCTGCCAGCGCAGAATGAGGATTTTAATTATTTGAAACGCTTATCGCGGGCCGTATCACTTCATTACTCAGAACACAATTCAAACAAGGATACACTTTTATACTAATTTATTATTTATTTACATTTAATCACACGATCTGTACAGTATAACGAAACTTACGATAAATCTCTTATTCTCAATAAAAGATACAATTTATACATTAACATGTTATAAATAAACAATTATTATGTAATATAAATACGAAGATTAAAATGTATCATTTTCATTGTGCAGTAATTTTGTTTTATTTACAACTCGACAAGCGTGAGGAGCAAGCTTGGTTATTATTTACTAATTAAATATCTTAAACGCATTATTTACGTCTACTTAATTAAGATGTTAAAATTGTGGATCAGGTAAAGAAACTCGGACCTTGGCCATAAATCACGCGGATAATTATAAAGGTTTGGCACATTTATTTGTAGAAATAGTAATTATAAGCGAAGCGCTGCGCCACAATTAAATAGAATATGTAATTATTACTAGAATAGAGGTTATTCTGGAAGGACAATACACGCACGTACAAATGTAGGTATAATTTAAAATGGAAATGGAGGAGAACGCCGAATAGGTTAACGAGTTTCATGAATAATTACGCAAAACTATTGTGGGGCGTCGGCGTTGTGCGGAACCAGATGGTGTCAGAATGTAAACTATAGAGTTTTACTCCGGGTTCTCACACTTCAGTAAAATATCAGTTTTGTGTTATGGAAGAAAGCGAAAAATCATAGAATTAGATTTTCCTGATATGTCAATAATTAACATTAGGTATAATATTTTTTTATTACAGATAGGTTATCTAATAGTCCTTATACCATCATGGTGTACAATTCTTGCGATCTTTATCTAATAATAAAACTTTTTTGTAATCCACAATTATATTCAGTATTAAATAATATGGCTTGAAATACAAAGGACCTTACGTTAAAATTTGTTCCGAATGAAACGTCGTTTTTGTAAATATAAAACCTCACTCATTTCCCACACAGGATATGACACAAGATTCAGGATGATATGTTTCGCTTTCATCTCTTTATAACTCTAGGGGCTGTAGACATTATCATAATGTTGTTCATTGTTGCACGCATCTTTAATATTACATTACTTACTTTAATATTTACTATGAAATAATGTCACTTTGTAACATAAATCAGAAAGGTCTTGTTGAAACGTAAAGTGAATTCTGGAATTTGTTGTTATGATAATACTAAGGATTGTCTAATAGAATTTAAACTATCAGATCCATTTGAACTAGAAGTAAGAATGCCAAAAATGGCTGCCGCCAGCAATGCAGACTTTTCGTTCCTGAAACAAATGAAATAAACTTCTTTGAAATACAAATTGATCATAAAAGAAAAGGGAAAATAAATTGTTAGTAAGTATTTTCTTTTACGGTGAGACGTACACATAAATACGGCCATAAAGATATACGACAGAGCGCTACAAAATATCGTTTAAAATGTACTCGTATCTATATTCACGCACATTGTAACTTTGTTTAAATATAAAAATTTAAATACAAAAATATCATAAAAAGGTGTAATAAGAACAAAGCTGTTTCAGACATCGTCCCAACGCATGATAAACTCAACTGTATAATTTTATAAATATTTTTTAATAATAGAGTCTAAAGTAAATAAGTATTTTATCATTCTAATATAATATCATCATTGACCTATATTTCCGTCAACAAGAGATGATGTATGTAGCGTCCGAAATATACCTGCGCTCATGACTGAGTAAGTCTATTTAAGTAGCCATTGATGCAGTTTTGTAAAATATAGATATACATTTGCAGATAGGTTGTTGAGGCGAGGGTACCAGTTCATTATCAGCACGAAATGTTTTTTATACATGTATTAAAATTGGCAGGAATCGATAGATTAAAAAAATTGACAAACCAATTAGTATTTGCATTCTGTACGTTCACCTTGTACATAATTATACTATAAATCAAATTTATAAAAACATTAGTATAATTTCTATTAGGATTCCACGCGATAAAAGCTTTCCCAACTCTTTTATATCTCTTGAGCTCTGCAAACAAGTAAGTATGTACTTCGATTATAAGAATCCCATTGTTTATATCGACAATGTGTTTGTATTCGTAATGTATAAGTTTAAAGAGCCCCGTAATAAACAAACCCGGGATAAAGATATTCGAGTTCATAGATCGTTTATTTATTCAAACGTCTCGCGTCTATTTGATATCATATTACTCGGCTGTTCAAACAGTTTTTCCTCAGAGGCGGGAGCTGCAAGAATTGATTGTACGCGGTCTGCGCTGAATATTTATGAGGGTTAAGTGTGTATGCGAACTCGTTGAATGTTTAATCTCTATTTGGATGTAGGCGAGCGACCCGAGCCAGCCGCACAGTCCGTGAGAAGACGCGGCGACGCTACACTCGGCATCCGCTGATCCATCCGAACCCGCGCAAAAACCACCTCCACCCAAAAATGCTAATGCACTCGGGTAATAATATTCTTCCGCAAAAGATAAAAGCCCGCGAGCAGAGAGCGTCTCGAGTCATCGGAACAATTGCCACATCGGGCTCGTCACATATTCTCAACCCATTTCGTAGCGACTTCGGAGAAGCACATTTATTTTTTACCGTGAGTGGGGAAAGAGACGTTTTTAATAATGCAGTATATTGTTACAAAGAATACAAAGCGGCGAGTAAAGCCTCCTGTGGCTCGAGGCTCGCTGTGAGATGCTGGGATATTAAAGGCTTTATGTATTAAGTTCAGTTGTCTGACGGTCGGTAATTCAGTTATAAGCAGATTGGTAAACATACTCATAAAATGTTCTTTCTGAGTTAAGTAGACATAAAAGACATAGACATAGAAGAATTAGGTAAATTATACGTGTTATATTATGTTTTGCACTATTTTTAACAATATATTTCTTAAATAACAAATTTTGAAAGTTTTTTTATATAATCATAAACATTTTTTATATTAGTCTGGAAACTATTTCCAAACAAATATTTTAAAACAGTATTTCAATTATTATTGGTTTTTAAACTTTTATAATTTGAGTATAAAAATAAAGACAGTTATTCACAGGACCGTTATTCTCCTAATCAGGAAAATCAGCCGTGAGATCTGTACATGAGACTGTATAATAAGGTAAAGTGGGACAAGAAAAGACGAAGAAGTGTAATACCTGAGGTAAGTGTCGTATGCGGCGGGCGGTAGACTCTGGCGGCGTCGCGGTCGGGCGCGCGGTCGAGCTGCGCGCGGACCACGCTCGGCCGCTCCGTGCCCGCGGCCGCCTCCGCGCGGACCACCGGCCGGGACGCGTTCACGCGCCGCGGGCCTGCGGGCGTTACAGTTGACCATCTTTGAATTATATTGGGAGAGTGTACTGAACACTTTTAAAAACGTATTGAGTGGGATCACAAAGTAGCACACCTATGCTACCTTGTAACTCAATCGATATGTCTTTAGTAGAATTAATTTTGAGTAGTTATTAGCAATTTTTATTATTTATTTGCTCGATTAGCACATTAAAAATTAACAGAGCACATTTTTTGTTGCTATTGAATACTGTAATTCCTGGTTACTTTCATTTAACGGAGTGGCCGAGCGTGGTTTTTCGTTGTAGAAATAAAAATAAAAAAAAGTCAAAAATATTACCATTTCTAGTTTCTCTATGTATTTGTAATTTTTATTTTTGGTTTTGGCAATAAAGAGTATCCATCACTTACATACATCTATTTATTTATCTTTATCTCTCTCTCTCTCTCTAAGGCTATGTGTTAAATACCGAATGATTGAATGATGAAATTCTTACTCTTTTTTTTACTATTATGTTGATAATAATTTGTGTTAACGCGTGCGATACTTCCGCATAGTGAATCCTCTTCGAAACTCAAGATTTAGGTTTATCCTACATTGAGGTCACCAGGAAATTAATTTATTGTGTTAAAGTTACCATTTGTGAAATAAATACCAAAAAATCCGCCTGATAATCACTTCTAAGTAGGCGGCCAAAAATCATAATAACTTCGACGTTACTGCCAAACTGTCCTGATTATTTTTATGGAAGTATTTACCTGCATATCTCAATTATATAATAGATACCACTTGTTTGAAAAAACAGCGCTTACAGAAAATGAGTAATGAATAAAACCAAGCACATAGTTCCGCCATTACCGCCGCCCAATTTCGCGTCACGAGTAATGGAAAATGGAAAAATGCGAAACCAAAAATGTCAATATAACGTGGACAACACCGTCACACGCAGGTTCAGGAAATTGGAAACAAACTATAATCGCCTCGATCCCGCGTACAAGTAATTAACTCCCGTGTCATAAAACAAGAGATTAAAATGGTAATTACTGCTATAGTAGGCTTCGATTAATGCTTTTGTATTATCCAAATTATCTCTGCATAAATTCATTTTTTTTCCAGTAAACTTAGGTAAGTAAAATCAAAAGTAATTTGTATGTTAAAATAAGGTGAATGAATAGAAAATGAATAGGTATCTTATGGCGGCTCCACATTAGTGCCGTGAATTCACGCGCGAATTCACGGCGTGAATTCTCGGCACAAGTCATACCCTCCACATTCGCGGGATGTTCACAGTCATTCGTGAAACCCGCCGCGAAATGGACGTAGAATCTGCTGCTGCAATAACTTTGTTTGCTGTGGCAACATATTACTATTTAGACGTCCAAAACAAGAAAGTTATTAAAAAGCGTTGGAAAAAAAGAAGATGGTGGTAGGATGGTGGATGACGTCCGTACGCCTTTATAGTCCGGAGTAAACTGGCGCGGGGCCGTGAATGTGGAAGTGCACGCGTGAACGCCGCGTGAACGAGGCGCGAACCCTTTGTCGCGGGACAAAATACCGACTCTGATCGGGGAACAGGCGTGAACGCGCGTGAACCCCGCGAAAACCCTCCACATTCACGTTCACACTTGTTCTCGGAGCTTCGCGGCACTAATGTGGAGCCGCCATTATAGGTCTGCGTGCTTTATCAGATGAGTTGGTGGTCAAACGCGGACTTAGGTATATATGATCAAGGATGATTTTCTATATGATCGTCCTTGATATGATAAAATAACATACTGCTACTACTTTTTTTCTTTTCTTTTTTTTACTGCTACTTTTGCGTCAAAGCTAATATCGCACAAAACAAAAATAATTTCGAAAAACTTCACCAGTAATATTTTTTGCATCAAACCATAAAACGTTGTATTTTGCTTTCTCTTGACTAATTTTTCGTAACCCATAAATTTCCCAGGACAGGAACAGATATGAAAAACGGTATTCTGTTCCGGGGAAATTGAAAGCAGATCTCGTGTTTCAATTTCTGTTTGCTTTTTTTGATTTATTTGTTTGGAGTCAAGTGTTATTTGGGGAATTTAATAATAAAATCATTAATTTCAGGAGGATTCTATTTTGTATACTACTGACTTAGTTTTAGTCAAGTCAAAGCATTACGACAGATCGCTTTGTCATCGCCATCAAAGCCATAATTTCAGAATCGAACAAAACAAATTCAGGTACTTTGATTTAATCAATATTTAATTTCGAAGCTAACGTAATCCTGAATACTTAATAAAAGATAGTGAAAGAAGGTATTAACTATAATTTCCAAAAATAAATTGAAATGCCTAATTACACCAAAATACAAAAAGTCCTAATTCATAATTAACTAAATCAAAAGAGATAAAACTAAAAAAAAAACTCCGACAAGTGAATATAACATTTATAAAAGCTATTCATAAAGCGTATTCAAGGTGGAAGAAAGGTAGGTAGATAGGAAGGTAGGTAGGTAGGAAGGTAGGTAGGTAGGTAGGCGGTATAATGAACTGTTTGAAGGAGTGAGTTGTTTACTCTCTTACTCTCTTTATTAGCGTTGCTTTTCATCTCGGTCGCTTTCGGAGAAGTCGATGGCATCGGGATTTCTAGAACAAAAATTATAAGTAAAAAATAAATAAAAACAGTTTTGTAAAACAAATGAGAACATAACTTATAATATTTTTTGTGCGAACCGCTAAACTCTGGAATGCGCTGCCTGAATGGGGAGCTCCCTGATAATTACAATCTGGATGTTTTCAAGTCGCGAGTGAATCGGTTTCTTCTAGGCAAGCGTGGTCCATCGTAGACTGCATCATCGCTTAACATCAGAGGAGGTGGCAGTCTATTATGCAAATAATAAATTTAATAATAAAAAAATCTACTTCAAGACTATACCTACAGTCTACACGTACAAACTTAAACTAATAAGTAGACAAATTACAGTTAAATAGATTAAAACTTATTGTTGAAAGGACCTACAAACCAAAATAAATGTATCTATATCTGTGTATATAATATGTGGGACCACCTCTGAAGTAACCTACCGAACAAAAAAATTAACATCAAAATGAATTAATAATTGGTGGAGTAATCGCATAACAAACATAAAAAAAACATAATCAAATTGTAAACCTCCTATTTGTTTTAAAGTCGGTAAACAAAGCCCGATAAAATTACTTACAATTTTCAAGGCGAATTAATCGTTAAATTGAAGTTATCACAGACCATTATCATTGATAGATCATCCAGTCCGCGGCAGAATATAAACCTCTTTCCTCTTTCGCCAATATTCCCTGTTTAACGCCATACACCTAAATATATTTCCACTAAATTTGTTTGTCATCACCGCCATCGCTGGACTGCTCTTAAGTTAACACAGTAAAACTAATGTTGCATAATAAATGACACAATATCTCACAAGTGATGACAATATATACACGAATATACACGTCCTTATGAATAAAATATCACAGCTCCACGTACTCGTATATGACCAAATCATTATCTTACAGTCGTAAAAAGTTCTAGCGCAAAATGAAAACTTTAAAAATAGCCTACATTTGCATAATTATAATATTTTTTTAGTACTTTCTCAGTTCCCACTGACCGTAGAGTCTGATGGAGCCCTCCGTCTCCCCGAGCGAGTTCTTGGAGATACACCGGTAGTTGCCGAAGTCGCCAGTCTGGAGGTTCCGTACCGTCAGCTTCATGTGGGCCCTGACAATACAACGAAACATTACTTTGAAGCTTACGACAACTTTGTAGAAATATACAGTGGTAGCTTTTTTATTATCAAATAATAGGCTTGCGTTTGGCTTTTGCTTGACACACAGGGCGTCTTAAAATAAGCAGCTGGGCAAATTAAGATAGTTTTTAGAATTTTTGTCTGTTTGTTTGTTTATCCATGCACATCTCCTAAACCACTGGACGGATATAAATGCAATTATCACGAATGTAACTTTAGTGAACAACTGTGATAGTTTAAAACAGTGTTTTATAGTTAGCTATGCCCAGATTGAAGTATAGGCTATGTTATTTTGCGCAAGGGCCGGATTAAGGGAGTAAAAATGTGTTGATTTTTTAATGAAAATCTACGCGTACGAAGTCACAGGCAACAGCACTAGTTCATTAATAAATTTGTAAAACAATATGTAATGAAGTAAAGAGGTCGTCACACATTAGCGTACGTTGTAAGTCCGTGTGTCTGTAGTCATACATTAATTCCTTCACGGCTGCGGCTGAATTAATCCTGTTTAATATTGAGAGCCTCATTAATGCCTCTTGCGTCGAATATTTTGATGCCGAGCTTTATGGTATTATAAGCCAGGTTTATATTATTATTGCCCTGTATTATGACATTAGGTGGCTTATCGTCGGTTGTCAAGACTCTAGCTGATCTCTATTTATATGGTGATACAATTATTTATGTTTATTCCATTTGTATTTGTTCTGTATTTGGGTGTTAATATATATATCATCATCATATATGTATGGCAGTCTCTGGCAGCCATACATCAGCCATAGTACAAGCTTTGCTTAGTTTGTGATCACATGACCGTGTGTGCAAAATATCTCGAATTATGTGTTTACTACTATTTGAAAAGAATAATTTCATGAGCATTTATGGTGAAAACAGATAATAAATTGTAGTCAGGGGTCTATGCATAATTAATATTCGAGATATTTCTCATTTTGTTTTTCATATTTTATTTGTGTACAATTATTATTAAAAGAAAAATCATAGATAAATAATTGAACATATTTTAAACTATCACGGTTGTTTACTACCGTTATATGATTATTAACGGTATATTTACCGTGATAATGGTATGAATGGATCTCCCGATATTTACTCCACGACTGGCATTATCACGGTAAATATCCGTATGTTATATAATATATATGTGTTTGAACAATGTTTAAATTAATGATTTTATCAAAATACTTAGTGAAAGTTGTCGCAGACTTCAAAGAGATTACGCGATGAAGCTTTTTAAAATAGCACTCTACGTAGACAGAATTAAAGCTTACTGTACCTATAAGAGTTTTCCTCAGTATTAATCGCGTACTTCTTGGTGGGTAGTACCATGACGTTGTCGTACACCCAGTAGGAGATGGCGCGCGGGTGCGCCTCCGTGTGGCAGTCCACCGTGACGTCGGTGCCGGCCGGAGCCCCCACCAGCTGGTTCGGCACCCAGATCATCGGAGAAACTGCACGAAACAAACTTACATGTTACATTTATACAAACAAATAACAAACGACTTCACGGGAAAATAAACGGAATTCGTCCCCTAATTTCTCCGCGTTAAGTAACCCTTGACTTTCTATTTCTCTATTTTCTCATAGGGCCAAATCAGTATGTATGATAAACCATAGTTTTAGAAAAAACTTTTTTGTTCCTTTTATTTTGGCTATATGAGTAATCATACAGTGGCATTGAAAAAAGCTGTTTTGACAGCCCTTTTATATTCTTCTAGTTATTATATAGATAGCAAAATACTTTCAGTGACTGACGTGCCCTGCAGCCCTGCGTCACACTGGACGACCTGAATGAAGCCACGGATAGTGCCACTGCAGTGGCGGAATTTTGGTCCAAAAATTTAATTTAAAATTAAAATAAGGAGCGAAACATCGACACGAAAGAAGAAGAAGTGACTGACTGACTGACTCATCGCAAAATCTCAAAACTAATTGACCTACGAAGCTGAAATGTTGTAGTTAAATGCCTTATGGGCTGTAGAGGCCCGCAAAAAAGGATTTAGCGAGAGGGATAAATAAAAGGGTCAAACGTGGATAAAAATTGTATAAAAGCATACGAAGTCGCAGGCAACATCTAGTATTTTTTATAATCTGATCAAAAATTCAAACAGAAAGCTTGTCAAACTATAAACTCGTATCTTGTTCATAATGCCTTCTATAAATACTCGTTCAAAAGACACGACATCGAACAATACGATTTTCTAACTCTTTAACTGAACTTTATAGCTGAACGGTTTTCCAAGAACAGCGCCGACTTGTTTATTTGAAAGCTAATGAAATTCATGAGAAAAGAAAATGGAACTAAAATATGAATAAATTTGGCATTCAAGATTACCGAGATGTTTCACTGGGGCTTGTAGACTGTTAACTGTCTGATGTTTTTTAAATATGAGCATAAAAGATGTTGGCCTAATATATATCTCATCTTGATAACATTTCCAAATCTTGAAAGATATGAAACGGTCTTAGAGTGGGTAAAAAATTGTTGGATACATCGAGGGATTAGGGGGAGGCAGACACAATTCAAGATGAGATATTTTATTTAGCGTAGAACTTATTTAGACTTATTAGGTACAATTCTAAGTATGAGTAATAGAAATCACTGAAAAGCTTTAGATACATTCTTAAATCATATTAGAATCCTAGTAGGTAGCTAAGCCGAATTCTGTAGATATTTTTAAAATTTCGTAGTAAAGATACTAAAATCATTATTAATCTGATATTATGATGTAGTAATAATTACAATTTATTTATTATGCTTTATAATGTCTATGTTTTTGTTACAATATTCACAATACTTTCTATGTAGAAAAGATACCATTTCCTCCGTTATTTTCTTACAAATAATCGTACAAACTGCAACTGCATTCGAGAAACCTCTTCATCTCTTCGCCAGTATGATCGATCACACAGCGGGCAGTTAGAACACACAAACTTAAAGGAACCAATTTATAAACTTTCAATGATGATTGATTGAGTTTGTTTAAATACATTATAGGTTCTTCTCCTTTCAACTTAAGATTCATACTTGCTCTCGTTTACTAACCTTACTTACAGTAAATCTAACGCTGTTCAAGCTGCCCTGCTGTGGAATTACCAGCCTGCTTCTATCATCATCATGTTAGCCATAGGACGTCTGTATATTCTATAAGCCGCCTATTACACTGCCGGTTTTTGTTTACATTTTAAGTTACTATGTATTTTGTTTGGTATAATCATAATAGTGTTTTTTTTTAACGAGGCGAGCGATGTCACTCGCCTGATGGCTCTTCACGCTTGCCCTTAACCATGTGCCACTCACAATTTTGAACTTCAACAGTTCAAAACCCTGGATGGCAATGCACTGCGCACGTCACCCCGAGATATAAGATGTCAAATTTCTGTGTGCCCTGTAATTTCGCTGGAAACATTGCCCTTCAATCCGGAACACAGTAGTGTTTGCACACTATTGCTTGGCGGTTGAATAACTAACAAAGGTGTTGTACTTCCCCGGGCGGACCCCTGCAAAAGAGTTCTACCACTACAAAAATAAAGTGGTATTGTATAATGGTGGAAACAACTGAGCACATAAGAGACTACCCGAGACCGCCCAGTAGGGCAGGCGAAATCACCCGACACGGCCCGAGAGCACGCGACACTCGCAATTTTTCACACAGCGTTTCAGATAATAAAATCCACACTTTGAGAACGTAATTCACATTCACCAAGTTTATGATGGCAATTTTCATGGATATTATTACTTGTGCCGGGATACGATTTAATATTCTAGGACGTTTTAAAATATTTATAAAGTCGCCTTTTTATGATTCTACGACTTCATTATCGTGGATATCATATGAAATTGAAGCCGTTACTTTTTTAGTGTCATTTTCTAGTTTAACAAAAGGTCAGATATTAAAATAGTTATTTGTTATGCAAGGCTGCTAAGATGTTTTTTGTTGTCGCAAGTTCTTTTATTAAAACCTAAGCATTCTATATTCATAAGTACAAGACGCAGAATAACTTTGTTGATAAGCAAAGCACACAACTTTTCACCTCACTACAGCGAAAAATGCTAGATGCGAGTAAAACAGCTTAAATAGTACCTATATGTAACAAGTTTTTAAATTTAAAACTTTAAAGTAAAATTCCTACAAATGGTAATATTGAAAGTTATTTTTTATGCAGGTAGTCATGCTCGCCGTGCGATTATTCTAAAAATGATGTTAGCGCATTGTCATACACTGAAATTAATGCATTGTCAGTGGACTGGCGGTATCGAAAATTATTGAATAGAAAGGTTCGAATAAAAATAAAACACGCTAGCGGATAAATGTACTTTTGCAATCAGATTTCAAATAATAAACATAATCTTTCCGAGGTTATGAGGTAAAAAAATATTATTGCATATGTACCCACATAAGTGTTTCAAAACTTTCGATTGAAAGTTCAGTAGGTATTGAAGCATTAACTCTTCACTTCATAATTATTACTGGACGTGTTTTTAGGGTTCCATAGCCCGACAAGGAACCCTTATAAATTCGTTCTGTCCGTCCGTTTGTCTGTCTGTCTGTCCGTCCGTCCGATTTTTTTAGAACCTTCTAATTTTTATAATTATTAAGGTAAGTACATGAAACTATGCATAATGACAGTTGTAATATAGATCTAAGTTTTAAAAGTATACAAAATATATAATATTGCATTTTAGCGGTGGCTCTGGTACATGTGAAATGGGGATGTATTTTTTTTCACTCCAACTACTCGTGTAGGGTATCGTTGAAAAGGTCTTTTAATATGAAGGTAAGGTTTGATACATCACTTTTTTATGAAGTCTATACTTTGTGAAATATGGCCCGCCAAAGTGGCAAAAACTTGGTCACCCCCTGCATTTAAACTATAAGACATAGAAACTTGAATCTTACAATACAGATACATATTTAATACCTTCATTAAACATTATTTCGAACATTATCTGATGATGAATTTTTGAGTAACAGCGATAAAACTGTAATGAATTCAAAGCGTTCTATCACATAGACCTTTTTGTAAAATGGTCTTTACAAATAATGTTTCTTAATCAGTTTTCTCTACGTTAAAACCATAAAAAGTATATGCTATGTCGGGATGATACATCTCTGGAATTTAGCTAAGTCCACAGAGCTTCGTTCGTTCGAATTTTTCTATAACTATTAATTTCTGATCTATGACTACAATTTTATGGGTTTGGTAACGGGACCCTACCATATCCGTGTCTCGACACGCTCTTGGCCAATTTTATTTACGTTTTTTTTCATATTATAATTATGAGTTTTATTTTAGGTACATAGTATTATAAATAATTTCCTTCTATTACTGGTCATTCTCATTATAATTGTGATAAGAGTCAAACCGGCGGAAGATGTAAAAAACCTTACCTACTTTTCCAGATTTCTATTAAGTTTCCTCCATAAAACGGTACGTACACACGCCATGCCGTTACAAGCCTGCGCTTTGATGGAAACGTTTAATTCAATTCCCCATTGTAGAACATTTCAAAGGCGTTTGTTTCAAACAAAAAACGAGATTGTCTGCACCAGCAGCGGTCTCCCTCGAAGCGTGCACCGCAAAAAAATATTATCTTTCAATTATCACCGGCCATCTTGCCTTTTATTTAGTCAGCTGCGCTTGTAATGGGAATTCAAAATAAAGGGGAAGCAAAAATCCTCTTTTAGAGTCGGAGCTACCTCTCCGGGTGGACGATCGTTTATTACATTTTTAATTGGTCATCCATTCAGCAAGAGCCTTCGTGTTATTTCCGAAATGGAGTGAAAAATCGGGAAAGGTTTGGGCTCTTGAGATGATTCGGGTTATCTTCTTTGTCAATTATATTTTTGTGAATTAATTGGCGGATTTTAATTTTGGATGAAATTAAGCGGAAGCCACGACAGATTTTTGGTTTAATTTTATGAAAAAATTATCACGTTTTCGTCTACAGTTCTTTTTTTGTTTGCATTTCGCTCTTTTTTCGCGTAGCTTATCAAGAATTAATTAATAAGTGAATTGGTTTATTTTCCCGTTATAAAAGTAGCATTGTACTCCATCCATCAGCATTATATTACAGTGTATGCTTTTTTATATAACACGTCGGTGTCAAGTGTACAATATTTGGTTGATGTCAGTTTAGTCGGTTTAGTCCCACTACATGTAGTACTCGGCATTTACATTGGTCGAGTTCATTCTTCTGTTACACATGGTTACATATAACTCTGTAGCGAGAGACATATCAGATCGACAGCTTATTGTATGACAGCAACAGCTCTACAATACCAAGCTACAACCTATTTCAGCTACTTATTTTACCCTTTATCCTGACGTGCCATATGAATGGCTGGGTAGTGTACGTCGATTGATTCAATTGCCCCGAAAGCTCGTTGCGGTTGGAGCGCGCTCAAATGTCGAATCAAGGCGATGTGTCGTTACGCCATTATAAATTTAGCTCCGGATGGCTGGACACGAAATATCACAAAAATAAAATGTGCCTAACGACAACTTCGAAAATAGTCACAGACTAGGTAAAGCTAGTATTGAAAATAGTATACACGATCGAAGTGCGAATGGTGACGTCGAAGCCAGAGCGAAAAATGGTCGAGGCCATAAAATTCCAATCTTGACAGAAAAGGGTTCTTTAAAAAAATTATTACATTAGATCTTGTTTCGGAAGAAGTAATAAAAGTATTTCGCTATCACCTATGATTGTGTAGTCATCATCATCAGAAGACGTCTACTGCTGAACATATGCCTCCCCCTTTAACCTCCACACTGAACGACATCCTGCCATCTGCATCCACTGGATGCCCGCGACTCTCACAATGTCGTCGGTCCATCTAGTGGGAGGCCTACCTACGCTGCGTCTTCCGGTTCGTGGTCTCTACTCAAGGACCTTTCTTCTCCATCGGTTATCAGTTCTTCGAGCGATATGTCCTGCCCATTGCCACTTTAACTTGGAAATTTTAGTAACTATGTCGATGACTCTGGTTCTTTGGCTTTGTGTAATGTAATGTGTAAAAGTAACTAAGTTTCATTATAATTATTTAATATTATTATATAAAAATTTGTTTGTAATACTTTTTTATTTGTTACCAAATGTGTAGGTACTGACAAAAAAAACACGTTGTGTACACGGGAATATGGTTTAGTTCAAAATTGTACAAGTTATCTACTAGTTTTAAATTATTTGACCATATTTTGTTTTGTGTGCCAATAAACTAAATAAATAAATAAATATATCTCACACTCGACGTCTACGATGATCCTCTTGGAGACGGAGGGTGGTACTGCGTTGGTGGCGATGCAGAGGTATGCACCCATCTCCGTGCGGCTGATGCGCTGCAGGCTCAGCGTGTCTCCTTCGTACACCGTCACTGGAGACACACACAACAACAATACATTATTATAATAATTATCTATATAAAAAACGAACTTCATATAAATATCAGAACTGGACCAAATTGAAATGGGACACGGGAAGCACCAGCTGTAAAATAAAATAAAAACTTCAAAATCGGTTCACTCAGTCGAAAGTTATGAGGTAACAAACATAAAAAAATACAGTCGAATTGAGCACCATCTCCTTTTTGGAAGTTGGACAAAAATCAATTACTTTTTCTTGAAAACCTTTCTCTTTTGTAATGTGGGAAAAAGCTGAGTGCAAAGGTTTATCTGAGATGGCAATCAAACTGGTTGTTATCATTATAATAATACTAATTACTGACTGATAGCATGAATTCTATTGATATAACTAAGAGCCTGCAGAGGCAGTCGGTCGCCGTGTTATCACGTCCCGACATCTTGTAAGTACGTCATTACTGCTGTTAGTAATACCAAGAATGATGGTACATAGAAGTAACTAAGATCACCGTCGGGTACTTGATATCAGTATTCTAGATTATGTATAGACTTACATGAGCAATTATAATAATAGACCTAACCGTAACGTTAAGCTAAGTTATTCAAAAATACTTTATTAGATACCCATAATTATATACTATATAACAAAGTCGGGTTTGTTCGAACACTTATAACTCAAGAACGGCTGGACCAATTTTCATGGTTTTTGATTTGTTGTATTTGTCTCCGTCCGGTATAGCAGAATTAAACGGCTGGACCGATTTGGATGAAATGTTGTGTTCATAGTAGCGAAGCTGAAAGCCGAGCTACCCATGCGAAGCCGGGGCGGGTCGCTGGTGATTATTCTATACTGACGACACTGATTATAAAAAAACTCGAATAAAAACTGCGAAGTACCAAAAATCCTTCATTTATGTGTTTATCATTAATAATTGGAATTAGTGATCGGAACGGTGTGCTGATCAAAATGAGCCCAAACACTGCCATTATATCCGTTATCCGTTATATCCGTTGTCCACCGTCACCATCACCAAATCAATCATTTCGCTGTCACCATAATATTGTATTGTCATCAGAACTTGACAAGTATGCCAAATTTCAGCTCAATCGAACACCGGGAAGTAGGTCAAATTTAACTTGCAAGATTTGATTACAGACAGACAGTCACCAAGACGTGATACTAAATAAAAGCTTGTAAAATACTAATTATCAGGAATATTTTTTCGATAAAAGAGATACTCGTACCTGTTATGTGTCTACTTATAATAATGGTATAGAGCTTATATAGAGACCATTTTAGCCCATAAATTAATTTTTATAAGAAAAACAATTTTACAGCAGCTAATCCCACTTCTGTACGTGAACAAGCGCTCTCTGAGCGCGGATTAAGCCTCGAAACGGGAAAAAAAAATCCCTTTAAAGATAATTATAGAGGGGGAAAGCTGAGCTGTACCGCTAAATTAAAACGACACGAGCACCTATTGCGGTCCCCTCGACAAAGGCGCCAAAAATCGAGTTTAATTTCAAGAGCGATTTCCTTGTGCAGGGGAAAATTAACGTGTGGTGTGGAGAGGTATGGGAGAGGCACTCGGCGCTCGGCGCTAATTGTGTGGACCCTCGCGCCTCGCGACGTCGCCGGCCGCTCGGCAGCTCGGCGTTCGGCTGCTCGTGTCGCGAACATCTGTCTACGATTATTTGCGAAGGACGCCTGTCAACGATTGTTTTAATTACGCCGCCATCGAAAAAACAGTTCTCGTTTTCAATTCTGGAACGTGTTAATCTTTTGTTTGTTATAATACGGCGCTTTTTATTCCCCGGCTTAATGGAAAACGCTGCGAGTTGGATGCTTGAGCTAAAAGCCAATTGCCATATGGGTACGGTTGAGTGTTAATTATGCGTTTTTCTACCACTACTTTGTACAAAGGCTACATTTTTGTGTAAAAGTGTTTTTGAATGTTTCTATTCTCTGAAAAAAACTAAAGTAGTGCAGTTTTAAATTTTAACTTTATGGTTAAACTTTCTAAGTTGGCTTTGCAAATACATTTTATTCTTATCATGCGTACCTACGAATATTAACAAGAAAAACTTTTAAGAGTTGAATTAAAAGCTATGTTAAGCCATTTGAAGGATTTCATTTTTTTTTTTTTTTTGTAATTTCTATTTTACGAAATTAAAAGTGAAAGACGTATGTACTCAATTTCATCAGAAGTTTTAAATTTTAACTTTATGGTTAAACTTTCTAAGTTGGCTTTGCAAATACATTTTATTCTTATCATGCGTACCTACGAATATTAACAAGAAAAACTTTTAAGAGTTGAATTAAAAGCTATGTTAAGCCATTTGAAGGATTTCATTTTTTTTTTTTTTTTGTAATTTCTATTTTACGAAATTAAAAGTGAAAGACGTATGTACTCAATTTGCTAGGGTTTATAACAATCGGCGGGACAATTTTGAAACTATAAGTATATCGGGAAAATAAGAAGTAGCTAAATCAGAATGAGTAACTTTGTAACGGCCTCTTGTACCTACGTGGTGACGCCTTGTCTCTCCAGTATGCGTTGTGCCTAATAGGCGCTACGGTAACTACACTCGTTCCAGGTGAGCCTGATCCAATCACAACTAGGCGGATCTCAATCCTTAGCCCTGACGCAAAACGTCTCGTCGGTCAGCTGTAAAAAAAATCTAGCTGAATGTAGAATTATCCAAAGGACTTACCCTTCTTCCTCCGATCCACAGATATGGGCTGTCCATCCTCCCGGCGCCACATGATCTTAGGCGCGGGGAAGCCGTCCGCCTTGCACACCAGGCTGATGTTCTGGTTCTCTCTCACCGCCACTGCTGACTGCGTGCTTTCCTCGTCCAAGATGTTCGGTGGCACTGGAGGACAGAACAGTTATTACGTTACATCGGACAAACGTAAAACATCGATAATGCCGCCAGTGTTGCTGGTCAATACCGCTTACCATCAGGCGGACCACTTGCCCGTTTGCCACTATTTTTTGTAATAGCAGTAGGTAAAGAGTTTCGAGATGAATTTTGCCAAGAGAAAATGATCTGAAACAGTCGTTTCCTTCCCCGTACAAACGAACTAGAGTGACGTTGAGTTGAATTGTCAAAAAAAAGTTAATCCTAAATTGTGTGATAACATTTCAAATATTAAAATTATTTTCAAGTTATTACTGAGTTATCTAAGTGTGAAATGTAAAACATGTTTATTGAATGTTTAAGACTCTTATTGGAAATAGTAATTGCTTCCGGGATGAAATTTTACCTAAATAAGATTAAAATTGGGGAATGGTGTATGTGTGATTGTGTGCGTTAAAATCTATCCAACACAATATCATCTAGCTACAGTTTCCAGCTAACTCTACTGAAAACAATCATCTAAGCAAAGGAGTTTTCACAAAAGACCGCTACATAAAGCAGTTTTCATAAAACACGCCATTAAAACACTTTTATCGATAATATCGATTACCTTTTGAAACGGCTTGCACAGGCCATTATGGAAGAACATAAAAACTTCAATACGGTTTTTAATCTCCCATATCCCCGGGACAATTAATACACGGGACCAATAAAGGTTAAAGAATAAATTTAAAGCACCAAAGCGACCCCAAGTTGGGCCCTTGGGCAATAAAATGGAGATAAAAACAACGTGCTAAGGTTAAAAGCCCGGCCCGGCCTTGTGTATATCGGATACACTCCCATTTGGAAGTTGTTAGGGAATTGTGGTCGTTTAAAGACTAAGCTTTGCTCGTATCGGTGATTTGGGACTAGAGCCCTGAGCTAGACCTATTCGATGGATTGCTACTCTATTTGTAAGTTAGATTCTTGTAGACTACTTTTCAAATAAAAATAATATTTTTAGTCTTCGTTTATTTTATTTTTAAATTCTTTATTTTTTTTGGACAACCTACAATATGGACTAATAGCCTAAAAGAGACCGCAAGGAAACGGTGCATGTAGGCCGCTTCCAACCGGCCCTTTGGAAATCAATGGAGGAGGCCTATGTCCAGCAATAGATGTTTTATGGCTTTAATTATGATGATGATTTTCTTTATTTACATAAAAATACAGTTTCTATGTGGCACAAAACATGGAGATAAGTACCCATACATTTATTTATCTTCTTAAATTTAAGTTTTTTTACAATATCTACATAAAAATAAAATATTCTTAAAAAACTTAAGCCTAGGGTGCCACCAGCAGCGGGGCAGGACCCAAGCTACCGGTGGTTAGGGCTGCAGAGTGAGGAACCTCCTGACAATGCGTGCCGTGTCAAGAATTACTGCCTTCTGCATCTGACCCTTGCCCCAACCGTCTAGCGAGAGCCTCTTAAGGTGGTGGTCGAGGCTCTTCGCTATAAGGCCGTTCACCGATACGACTATCGGGACAATGATCGTCGAGTCAACATCCCACATGGCGGTACCCTCATGAGCCAAGTCAAGGTACTTGCTGAGTTTGTCCTTCTCGGCCTTCACGAGGTTCTCGTCATGTGGGATGGTGATGTCGACGAGCACTGCCCGGCGCTGGGACCGGTCGACCATCACGATATCAGGCTTATTGGCGACAATAGTCCTGTCCGTGATGATAGACCGGTCCCAGTAGAGCAAAGCACGACCATTCTCGAGAACTGGTGCTGGTGCGTACTTATAGTACGGCACCTCAGACTCGACAAGGCCGTATCGAAGGGCAAGTTGCTGGTGGATGATCCTGGCTACTTGGTTGTGCCTGTGCAAGTACTCGCCGTTAGCAAGATGCGAACAACCGGAAATGATATGTCGGAGAGACTCTCCAGGACGGTGGCATGCCCGACAGATGTCGACCGTACCGTCCTTCATGATATGTTTCCGGTAGTTGTTCGTCTTGATAACTTCGTCCGCAATCGCACAGGCAAACGCCTCGGTTTCCCCAAAGAGGTCCCCGAAACGTAACCAGTTCACCGACGCAAGCAGGTTCACATCGGGCCCTGTTAAGACACGATAGAACCGCCCGTGCAGCTCCTTGCCTTTCCATACGTCCTTGCGATCCTCGATGCTTAGCACCGATGGTTTGCGCCAGTTCTCGTTTGCCAAGGAGAGCGGCGTGAGGCCCCTGTCAACAGCCACAACATCGCGATGCATCCCACTCTCACTGTCACGGAAAAAATCCCTGAGACTGCACACCTCACGGTTGTGTAGATTCTTACATGCATAATGGAAAAGTGTGAGAAAACGCTGTGGAATACTGAACATTTCCATACTAAATATTGTTACTTGTTTTCGTGACTTGATTAGGCTTTGCTAATCATCATATACGAGTTATATGTACCAAACCTACTTGTCTTGTCTTCTTACCTACCAAACCTACCCATACATTATTATTAAACAAAGCAACTGGTAAAAGAATAAATAAAGATTTCACTGTAGTAATGTGTGAATAGGCCCCAAACTAGGCGAGGCCTGTAACTTGTTGGCCCGGTTTTATCGGATTATAAAAATGGTTTAGGTGGTAATAAGCGATTGTACATTACTACTAAATCCAGAACTAAACACAGTTAAAAGAGAGAATGTAAGGGAAAATTAACACAGAGTCCACAGCCATTTTAACTGCCTGTTCCAAAATCTCCTGATTTCATCTAGAAAGGTTTCCCAAGCTACCACAATTACTATTTGGCTTTAAGAGATGTGGCCATTTTAGAGTGGTAATGTAGAGATGGCCCGGTACCGGCAGTGGCCACTAGATAGCGCGTTATCTGTGACCAAACGAGCCGGAACTCCAGCCCTGGCTTGCTTCCACGGAACCGATGTCAGAGGGAACATTCGAATTATAGATTTGTGATGTGGAATATTTAATGCTGATGTATTGCTTCAAAATGTAATTTTATGGCATAAATGGGCTTTTTTCGTGTCGCTTAGTTTATTACAAGATTTTTTAAGTAAAACAGTTTAGTTTGCTAAAGCCATCTTTGCTTTGTAACCCCCTGATACATAAAGGATCTTTATACCGTATTTCTGTGTGTGTTTATTTCTTACTTTGTAAGTAACTCCTCAATCATTAGATCAAATTTAAGGTGTTTAGGATTATTATGTTGTTGACATGTTTTATTTTGAAGGCACATTTTTATTTTCATAAAACAGACAACTTTAAGTCGATGGAATACAATTGTCTTCCATTATTAGTCAATCCAAAAAGCGGATCATCTGTTTAAAGCAGAAGTAATTAAATATCAAACCATTGAGATAGAACCGAAGTTATTAAAAGTTCAAAGATAATAAGTCAGTAGAGAATACCTTTGTCGGATAAACAAGAATACTTTACAAGAATCTCATAGACAAGAATTTCGTCAATATTTGAACTTTATCTTACATCTTCAGCGCTTTATTGAATGTTAAACCTCATAATTAGGGATTAATGGATTCAATGAAAACAAGTATTACCTCGCTGTTTTGCAAAAGGAATATAAATTTCTCGGAAAAATCGGGAGTGGTAGTGACTAGTGAAAAGACGCGTGACCTTTAAATCATAATTATAATGTCTGTTGAGTAATGTTGGAGAATAAGCCTACTTTACAGGCTGAATATTAAGTCGTGGCAATTTCCTTCGTAAATCTGCGAATCATTTCGTAGCTGGACACGTGTCACGTGTTGCCATTATATAAGCGATGTTCTAGGTTAGGTCAGTTAGGTCATACGTAGTGTTATAACTAGGATATGTTTTCATGACTTTATGAGCTACTAATGAAAGAAAGAAAGATATATATATGTATATATAACTGTATTATAACGAGGAATGCTCTGATGAATTATTTGACCTCATCCTCCATCGCGGTTTTACTATCGACCCGGACGCCATCGCCTGAAAATCCATCCACACATCATAGATGAGTGGAAGTGTTGCATTGTTCGATTTTATCGATTGTTTCTGCCACACACTTGTAAGTTGTATAATGGCTTACCACCTTCGGTTTTTTCTCTGAAATTGACGTCAATTGCTTCAAACGAAGATCGAATAGAGTCCGAAAAGGTCAGTGCGGTAACACACCGCCAATGCTCAGTGTATTGTAGATCCATAGCTGGTGAAGACTACTTACCATCAGGTGGCCCGTTTGATTGTCTACAATTACATTAAGAAAACATTTCAGACTGAAATGAGTACTGCTAAAAAAACTCACCGACAACTTGCAGGTATCCCACTTGGCTGATCATCGGATTAGTATTGACCTGGCACATGTAGTATCCTCGGTCCTCCTGCTGCACCTGGCTCACGTGCAGCAGCCAGGTCATGGCGTTGTCGTGTGACACGCTGAACCGCGCCAGGCGGGTGATGACGTGCCGGTGGATGGTCAGGATCATCTGGCGGTCGATGTGGATCCATGCCACCTGGAGGACAAATAAACAAACGATACTTAGGTTTGAATTGATTTGTGTAGAGCAATTAAGTAGCGCTTGGCCGCCAACTCGCCTGATGTTAAGCGATGATGCGGCCTACGATGGAGCACGCTTGCTTAGAAGAAACCGATTCACTCTTGACTTGAAGACACCCAGATTGTAACTATCGGGGAACACCCATTCAGGCAGTGCACAATCTCACAGAGACACTGAGAACCGCGGAGATCTAATGTATTACACGTTCTTTGGGACTCGTCTTTCGTCTCCCACGGTCTCACTCTAGCTACAAGCTTCCAGGTGAGAGATCTCAGCATGTAAGGTCAACGTAAGGCTGCTGTTTGTCTAGAAATAGCACGAGATAAAGACTAAATGCGTTTACTAGTGTGGAAGACCAAGACTGACCTTATGTCGCTCAGTACTAACAAAGTACGTAATCAATTTTATATTAATTAAATAATAAATAATTTGCACTGTGTGGAATGGACATATTATGCCTAAAACTCTCCTTACAAATAAATGGTGTTTTTTTTTTTATGAAATGTAATGAAAATGAAATAAAAATATACATTGGTTTTGTATATTACATACTTGTATGTAAATATATTTCTATGCTTATATCTTTACACAATCAGACAACTATTTAAACCCAAAAGAGTGCGAGCGAGTCTTTTTAATGAATAAAAATCACGTTATAAAACATTCTTTTGATCATATTAATATTCATAAAGGGTCCATTTGCTGTTTATTCCCCTAAAACAACCCTCAAGCATTTCCCTGCAATATTCTCGTTCACAATTTTCCCTTCTCACGTTTATGTATTGAAAAAACTTCGGTCCGTTCCGCGAGTCCAGTTTGTTTATACATTTTCCACCTGGTAAAGTAATAAAACTTGTAAAATAGAATGTTTATTGCGCCAGTTGACTACTTTATTCAGTTGATATTTACGTTGGATCGCCGCGGCGCGTGGCTTACTGCCCGCGTCGACTTCTTGACACTCCACCGATCGGGAATTGAAACTGTGCTCCTGCATTACACTTGTCGTATGTTTGTTGTTGTGTTCGAAGATTTTTTCTCTTTTAAAGAAGGTTTTGTCAAAATATATCGTGTTTAGTACGCACTATTATGTGTTACTTATCACACAATTATAACAGTGTGTGACCATAATGCTGATGTGCCGTAGTATTAATGATTGTTTTTTTATAATAAAAAATAGGCTTGCGATTGACCGCCAGCTCGCCTGATGATAAGCGATGATGCAATCTACGATGGAGCTCGCTTGCGTAGAAGAAACCGATTCTCTCGTGATTTGAAGACACCCAGATTGTAACTACAGGGGATCACCCATTCAGGTAGCGCATTCCACAGACTAGCAGTTCACAATAAAAGTGGAATCAAAGCGCTTCGTACGGGTTTTCGGAATATCAACCATGAAGCGGTGTCGATTTTCCGTGCCCGCTCTGGCAGTCCGATATAAAAATGAGTTTTTCTCTATAATGTGTTACTTATCACACAAATATTACAAGTGTGTGACCATAATGCTGGTGTGCCGTAGTATTGATAATTGTCAATGGATACTACTACCTACTTAAAATATTTATCTTATTTAGTCACATTATATTGATGGCTTAAAAGTATATAAAACTCTCCAGGGAATCGTTGAATAAACTCATATAACGACTGGACTTGTCTCATATTCATTTATTTCATAAAAATTATTTACATGTCAAAATTTTAAATAGTATAAGGTAATATGAATAATCATTAGGTATACAAACAATAAAAAATGAAAAATAGTATAAATTAAGTCTCTGTACAATTGTACACTATACATGATTATATTTTACATTCAAGGAATTCCTTGAAACTGTAGAACGTCTGATCTACAAGCCAGCGCTTTAAATGATATTTAAAGCGAGCCAGGTTGGGAGCGGCAATGACGTCATTCGGTAGTTTGTTGTACACCGTCGGTCCCATAACGTGAGTGAGCTTATCTGACTTCGCCAGGTTCCTAGGAACCTGCTTAAGCTGCCCTGCACGTCGAGAAGTCACCATACGCCGTGTACATATGTATATTGGTCTTGAAATACATCTCCCATTGTTATCTATAAAATGTTGCGAAAATTGATATTCCATACACAAGGTGCAAAAGTTCCCATTTTTGACGGTAACGATGGAAACCGTGCGCTCACGAAGTTAGAGAATAAAATATAAACTAGTGCTTCTAGAGTAGATCCTACTCAACACCCAACAAAAGTTATCTTCTAAGTAACTTTATACAATTGTAAGTTCCTCAAGAAGTAGTAGTTGTTCGATCAGTCGTCTCGTATTACGTAGCACGAACTTCATACACGTTACTTACTTCCGGGCGTCACAAACTTGATACACCTACTTACTTGGGTAGTTTCTCTTACGTACTTACTTCTGGGCAACTCAACTAGACCGTGCAATTGCTTACTGTTGCAGAAGATAGATGTACATCTAAAAAAAAAAACAGCAAACATGATGAAAACTGGCTCCCACTCAATTAATTTCAAATGTCACCACCGGATTCCAGCGAGCTTGGATAACTACCGGATTCACATATTTAGGAAGTAGTAAAATTAACCATTTCATCGTCCTTTTGTGAATGATCTATGAATGTTAATTTAAATAAACAGATTTTGTGAATAAATGAATAATATTATATAACTAGCTGCGCCCCGCGGTTTCACCCGCGTGGTGATGAAAATCGGTGTTGACGATGATGATGAAAGTAACTTAAGTAAGTAAGTATCAATATAAAAAAAAACAACTTCATAAAAATGTGAAGACTGGATCAAATTGATATGGGACCACAAGGGAAGTACCAGCTTTCAAATAAAATAATAAAAACTATCAAAATCGGTTCACCCAATCGAAAGTACTGAGGTAACAAACATTAAAAAAAACAGTCGAACCTCCTCCTTTTTAGACATAGACATAATTTATTTGTGGCAAAAAAACAATATACAATAGAAAATTAAAACGATAAAAATTTAAAACTAAACTTATCTCTATTTTCGAAGTCGGTTAATACAGTCGCAATGAGAACCTCCTCCTTTTTGGAAGTTGGTTAAAAATGTGCAGTTCCTGGTAAAATGTCCAACCGCGGGGTGCAAACGTGAATATAGTTTTAATGTAATTTTCCACGTTATTGAAGTTCCATCTTCAAAGAGCACTTTAATATAACATACTCGTATGTACTAGTGAAGTATCTCCCAGTGGGTAGGTGCCGCAGTGCGGGCTCGATCCAGTGCATATTTCACGAGGCAGGGCATCTGCTCGTACAGTCCGTGAGATCGGTTATTTACATGTCTTCCGTCGGTGGAACGTGATGCTCAAACATACGAGTAACGGCCTGGTCACACGATGCGTTGCGACAACGAATCCACACCTGAATTTCACTACGTATGGAACAATATTTTTTTCTATTGGACTGCCATGACAATCGGGCGTCTAGGCATGAAAAACCGTCACCACTTTATGGTTGACATTCCGAAAACCTGCACGAAGCGCTTTGATTCTACTTTCATTGTACGAACTGCTAGTCTATGGAATGCTCTGCCTGAATGGGTGTTCTCCGATAGTTACAATCTGGGTGTCTTTAAGTCAAGAGTGAATCGGTTTCTTCTATGCAAGCGTGATCCACCGTAGGCCGCATCATCGCTTAACATCAGGCGAGTTGGCAGCCAAGCGCAAGCCTATTAAAAAAAGAATTAGATAAGATAAGATAAGATAATTTTATTTCACAGAAAAATAACAGTATACAATATACAAAGAATACATATCACATTTTTGGTAAACAACTTAAAAAGTTAACACAGGGTGGTTAGATTCTTAGTATATATATGTATATAAAGGATAATCGGTGAGCCCCAAACTAAGCACGAGGCTTGAATCTTGGGGCTCAAGTGCGGAGTTTACTAAGGGTTTATTCTGTGTAAAAAATATTTTTAAAGTAACGAAAAATTTCCAAAAATAACAACTAAATAAACGTTAAAATAATTGACGTCCTGGTTTGAATTTTGTCATCTGCTGTGTCGCCATATGTGTACGTGTGTGTTAATATATTGTAATTTTTTATAGTGCTACGTAGCCGTGCCGGAACCCTTCGCTTGGCTGGATCTTAAAGAATAATGTACCTCGGTAGTGTCGTGGAGGTGCAGAACAGAAAAGTTTTGTTTCTGTTACAACTCTGAAGCAGAGAACTGAAAAAGTTTGCTTTTAGTTAGAAAACTTCCCACGTTATGATTTTTTGTTTCAAACAATTCGATTTAGAAGCACTTCATACTTATTTGTTTTAAGCCACAGCAGACGGGCCACCTGATAGCACCGCTAACGGGCCACCTGATAGCACCGCTAACGGGCCACCTGATAGCACCGCTAACGGGCCACCTGATAGCACCGCTAACGGGCCACCTGATAGCACCGCTAACGGGCCACCTGATAGCACCGCTAACGGGCCACCTGATAGCACCGCTAACGGGCCACCTGATAGCACCGCTAGAGCAGTCACTGTCGCCTATGGATACTACAAGTATCCATAAGCGGCATCAGAGGCATCACAAATACGTTGTCGACCTTTAACTCGCCTTTTGAAAAACAATGAATCTGTTTTTAAACTTGATTTTTAACAAAACAAGTGGCTCAGGTGTGTACGGTCAAACAGACAGAACTGCTCACCTGATGTCTAGTGTACTTGTATCTAGAGAAAGCTGCTAGTCGTTTAGCCCGGAATGGGAACTGGCCCTCAGTTCATCCTAGTATACTTACATTTTCGAACCGACTTCAAAAAAGTGCATATACCTATGATTGTTTTTAATGTATGTTTTAGTTTGGTATTTATTGTGTCGAATGATTTTTTCCAAACAAATCACGAAATATTTAAAAATAGGTTCTCATGTCGACGTGTAAGTATACAGGGTTACGCATATAAACTATACTACGCCGATAGGCAGTCATTGTACTCATCATTATGAACAACTTGTACAATGGAACCAACCCTGTTAACGCGAATACCAGCTTTTCCATACATTTTGCTGAGTGTCCGTGACCGTATTTTATGGAACAGCTGTTTTTTTGCGATTTTAGGGTTGGTCCATTAGTAAAAGTTGTTCATAATGATGAGTGCATTGAACTCCTTTCGGCTTAGTACAGTCTATATGCGTAAACCAGTGTATATACTTTATGTATGATATTTTTTTTTATATTTAATTGTATCTGATCAGATGATCCTCAAGGAAGGTCCATTTAAATTTAAAGAAAATATTCAAACTCAAAATTGCGGAATAAATCCAATAAACAGGATTTATTCACGCTTTGTAATAGCTCTTTTTTTTTGTTGATTATATAATTTAAACCTCAAGTACCAATCAAACAAGGAAATACCCAAACAACTTAATGAAACAAATCTTCCAGAGAGAAGTCCAAAGATTATCCGCATGATAAATATCTGTAGCAACCATTGCACCGAGTTACCAACTCGAATTAAGGGTGAATAAATCACCGATTTTCGACCTCAGACCTCCGAGCCTATTAACGGCGATGGCGAATTTGTGATTAAGTGTCGTCGTAACTTATCTACCGTAGTTCCGGCGCCGGGCGGTAGCAACTACCGTGGGAACTGTAACCCTACCGTAGTTACTGCCCTTTCATCTGTGAGCTGGCCGTAATAAAGTGGCGCCACTTGTGACTCCCTCACCTACTCTCTATTAGGTTTCAACAACTTAATGATTTATCGGATACTGTGGACGCTATGATGTATCTGCAGAATTAATTGGAAACTTGTAATCTTCTGTTAGAGCAAGTGAGGAACAATTTATATCACAGTGGCCTTAGTACGAGCACTTGCGAAAAAGTTATCGTTACGTAAACGATAGCAAATGTATGAAAAATTCAGTTTCATTTCGCGTCCGATAGAGGCGCTGTTAAATTTTTCATACATTTTGCAATCGTTTACGTAACGATAACTTTTTCACAAGTGCTCGTACTAAGGCCACAGTTTATGTTTGTTAAAAGGATGTTTACCGTTCTAACGTTATGGATGGCGCTCCCGATATTTCAGCGCAGTTACATGCACCATGTTTACTATTCAGTCTTCCCGTCAACATGGTGCATGTAACTGCGTCGAAATATATAGCACCATCCACAAAATTATCACGGTAAATATCATGTTAGTATTCACATAACTATAGTTTCGATGCCATCGTTAAAAAACGGCGAAGGAAAACATCGTGAGGCAACCGGTGAGTCCAAAAACATCTAAAGTTAAAAAAAATACGACATTGTTTAAACTATCACTTGTTACTACAGTTATATGATTATTTATTTTAAGTTAAGTATAGTAGTTAACGGGAGCTCCTTTCACAATCTCACCACGGTATATATACATACATACGATATTCAACAAAATTTACCATGTCAGCATTGTGCATTAGAGCCTAAGAGAAGATCTGAGTCCAAGCAGTGGGAATATGATAGGCTGAAATGATGAATGATGTATCATATAACTGTAGTGAACAACAGTGATAGTTTAAATCATTATTTTACAATGTTAGTTATGTAATTTTATAATAAGCATAAGTGCCAATGGCAGATCTTTGTGAAACTTTAATTAGAACTTCATTAAACAGCATCATTGCTTTACATTAGGCAAATTGGCAATCTCTACCTTCCATTCATGTGCGCATGATTTCTGTGATAGCCATCATATTTTTTTTTGATCTGTGATATGGAACCCTTTTTGATAAATGTATAAATAAATAAATAGAGAAAAAAATACGAACCCGAGTTCAAGTTTATTTAAAGAGTTCCTTTTCACGTTTTTACAACGTGTGTTTGTGGTGTTACTGCGTACGTACGACGGTAGACGGTTAAAACATTATTTTTTGACTGAAAAAAAAAAAGAGTCTATTACTACTAGAAGTTTCGATATTTTCTTTCTTCGGTCAGAGGTTCAAAACGTAAACTTATACACTCTTTTACAAACAGTTTTACAGAAATACAAAACATTTTCTCAGTCAGTTCCCCTCCTAGTTTCTTCATAGTGTCTGAAGTGGCTTGCACGCCACAGATAACGTCTACGAAAGCGTCACCAAGCAACCAAACATTTTCCTACCAAATATTTGCTATAAGGGAAACTCCCTCGAACAGTTTGCAACGCAAATCTATTTGTTAAGTAACATAAGATTACATAAGTAATAAAATTAACTAAACTAGGATAGTTATAAAATATCAGGCGTCTCTTAAAAAATACTAATCTAATCCATCAACCAATGGATGACATGATGGATGATGGCCGAGTTGGCATCAATTTTGAAATAAAATAAATCGTAAAAATACTTCCCAGGCAGTGCACCTTCGAAAGTGTTTACTAATCCCTACTTTTATATCCAAATTTTTCAGTGGTGGTATTTATAAGAGCGGGCACTCTACCATTACAGAAATATTTAGAAATTATCAGCTGATTTTGATGTAAATATTTAGAAGACTCGTTGACAAGTTGCTGTTACTGTGACAACCATGGCACCAAGCCGTGGAGCCGCCAATTTTTATCTTCTGCGCAATGCGCAGAAGTGATGCGCTTGTGCAGAGCACTTTAGACAAGTGTTCCGTGACTTTAGACATGTTTCAAACGTCAAGCTGACATCAATATTATCAAGCTTCTACACACATTTTTTTTTTTTTTTCTTTTATTTACATTGGACGATTTTTCTAGGAGAGTGTTTTTATAGAAACTTCTAATACTATAATTAATTATGTTAAACAATGAACAATTCCAACAGCTTGTGCTTGTCGGCCCCAGTTGTGTTGCTTGAGTGCTCCATTTGTGCTGACAGAAAATTGTATAAAGGCCATCGGGGCCTGAAAATACACTGCAGTCGGCGGCATGTACCCCGTACCGACTTACCATCAACACCAGATATACCGTCGTCATCGAATTCAGTGACTTGCACGACTGGAGCGTCCAGCAACACATCTTTGGCCACGAGACTCGCACAGTTTAAGCGCACCATAAAAGTTATCAAGCGTATACCCAGAGGAGCCCGCGTGACCGTTGCTCGTAGCTTGGCGGAGTGCGTGGCAAAGGTAGTTAGTGAGAACACACTTTCTTCGTGGGAAAACTTGTTGACATTCTCATATAACACTTTTCATGTAGGACCAGACTCAAATAAGCATTCATTAACATCTGCTATCAAACACAATACGTCTCGCCGCTTCATTCCTTCACTCGATATCGATCCGGTCATCCCTTTCACAAATCACACCAAATTAATAGAAAACAAAGTTTCAGATGGAAACATAAAAGGCGCTGCAAAACTCCTTTTTTGCAGTGACTCTCTTGCCACGGATTCCGCTGAGACTTATGCAGCATTATGCGATAAACACCCTGCGCAGTCGCCTACCACTCAGCTCCCGTCACCTCCTGCTTCCGAACCAACCCTGCAAACTGATGAGGAAGCTATTCTTTTGGCTATCAGGTCCTTTCCCAATGGGTCTGCGGGTGGTCTGGACGCCATAACTCCACAGCATCTGAAAGATCTCACCGATCCTTTTGTCGGTGAAGCAGGAAGATCTCTTCTCCGTGACTTGACCGCCTTGGCAAATCTTATGCTGGATGGTCGAGTCCCGGAAGAGATAGTACCCATTTTATACGGTGCCAATCTAGTAGCGCTAACAAAAAAAGATGGCGGGGTTCGCCCCATCGCTGTCGGCAGTACTCTGAGACGTCTCACATCCAAAATATGTTGCAGAGCTTTTCAACAGCGTCTCTCCAAAAAATTCATGCCAAATCAGCTAGGTTTTGGTGTAAAATCTGGCTGCGAGGCGGCCGTGCACGCTACGCGTACGTTTCTTGGGTCGACCGATTATGAAGTTTATATAAAAATTGACGTGAAAAACGCTTTCAACAGTCTAGACAGGGGCGTCTTGTTGTCTGAAATCCATGAAGAAATACCGGAGATTTACAATTATATGTGGCAATGTTACGGCGCCCCTACAAAACTGCTTTATGGCCTAAACGAAATTAATTCTTCTGTCGGTTGCCAGCAAGGAGACCCGCTCGGACCAGCTCTGTTCAGCTTAGGAATCCACCCTATTGTTGCAGATCTAAATTCAAAATTAAATGTTTGGTACCTCGATGACGGTTCTTTGGGGGGCAGTGCATCCTTGGTATTGGAGGACCTTAAATTGATCATCCATCGTTTCAACACCATAGGCCTGAAATTGAATTTTGATAAATGTGAAATTTACGTCCCAGATCACATTACAGACCAAATTCGTTCATCCATTATTGGCCAATTCAATTTATTGTGCCCCGATATTTCAATACAGTCAAAATCATCACTAACTCTTCTAGGTGCCCCAATATTCTTGGATGCGATACCATCTTTAGTGACGTCAAAGATTAAAAAATTTACTGACAATTCTGCTCGCCTGTTCCAAATTAAACCACACATGGCTATTTATATCCTTCGGCTTTGTCTTTTTACCCCTAAATTCATGTATTTGTTACGAAGTTGCCCTGTGTGGTATTTTCAATCAATTATAGACTTAGTTGATAACACATTAAAGGAAACAGTCACCAAAATTCTAAATCTTCAGTTTGATATTCGCTCTTGGGCACAGGCAACCCTCCCCATTTCTTTCGGTGGCTTGGGCATTCGTCGTTCCGCTAGCGTGGCACTCCCGGCTTTCTTGGCGTCCAGTCATGGTTCACAAGCCCTCATCGGCATGATCCTGAATATACCTATTGCCGATGTTCGGGTGGCAGGCCAGACTGAGGCCTTGACGGCCTGGTGTGCTTCATGCCCGAGTATCAGTGTTCCAGCTGAAATGGGAACACAGAGCGCGTGGGACATTCCACTCATCAAAATCACACATTCGGCTTTACTGGAACAAGCTACAGACATCGCGGACCGAGCGCGGCTCCTGGCTGTGTCGGAAGTGGAATCAGGTCACTGGCTCCGTGCCCTCCCTTCCGACAACCTAGCAACCATCCTTGACCCCAGCAGCCTACGAGTAGTGGTGGGATTGCGTTTGGGCGTAAAACTGTGCGAGCCTCACCGCTGCCACTGCGGCCGAGGCGTGGACCAACTCGGACGACACGGGCTGTCGTGCGCGAAGAGTGCTGGCCGCCTATTTCGTCATTGGGCCATCAATGACTTAGTCAGGCGGGCACTCTCTTCAGCTTCCGTGCCCTCGACGCTGGAGCCCACTGGAATGGTGAGAGATGACGGCAAGAGACCAGATGGTGCCACCCTAGTTCCGTGGTGTCTCGGACGTGCACTTGTCTGGGACGCTACGTGCGTGGACACCCTGGCGCCATCACATCTCTCCGGTTTGGCTCGAGACGTCGGGGCCGCGGCTGACAACGCTCAATTATTAAAACACCGCAAATATGCACAATTGAGCGCGCATTATGAGTTTTCCGCATTAGCTGTAGAGACTCTAGGCCCGTGGTCGTCCGATACAAAAAAGTTTTGTAAAGATATTTCGACAAGATTGGTTCTCGCCTCGGGGGATCCCAGAGCTGGAGCATATTTCGCACAAAAATTAAGCCTCGCAATCCAGCGGGGCAATGCTGCCAGCATTCTGGGAACCCTGCCGCATGGTGGCGATTTGTTCGCCTAGATTTTTATTTTTTGTATATATTATATTTTTAGTTGTACATAGTAGTATTAATATGTAGTTTTTTTTTATTTATTGAAATGTTATTTAAGTTATTGTAAATAAAGTATGTTGAAGGATCAACCAATGTAGTTCTAAATAATAATAAAATGTAGAGCAATGTAAGTATAATAATTAATACATACATGTGACTGATAATGGATAAGAAACATTTATTTGAAAATGTTGTGCATACTACATTATATTTGGCGACGACTTCTGTCTCTGTTGTACTCAATGCACATCGGCGATGTAGCGAGCAGGAAGAACGCAGTCCGAGATAAAGTTTAAACTTGTTTGAAAGGTAAATCTTTATCTGTCACAAGCACAAAAAATTTCTCACTTCAGTGGTCACAAGCCTACGACAAAGCTATAGTAAAAATACCGCGTTTTTATCGATAGAAAAAATTTACAGTTAAATCAACAAATTCGATAAAATATCTACGAAGTGATCATTGCAAGTACGGATCAAATGCAATTATATCGAATTTGTCGAATTTACTGTCAAATTTGTCGATCGATAAGGAACGGTAATTGCACTGGTGATTATTAGTAAAAAAAACAAGTAAAATAAAGAAAATAAAAATAACCTTCTTTTCACAAAATAACAAGACAATTATGGTTCAGAAATAAAAAGTGACGGCTTACAGGATTCCGAATAAAGAAAGTTGCCAAAATACACAGAAAATACCGATGTTGTTACAACAAAAGAAATCCCAGACAAAATCCGATCCCGAATAATGTGCAAACATCGTATCAAATTCAAAACAACAATGTATTGGAGCTCAGCGAGGCTGGGAGCACACACGGCTCCGAGGCTGGGAGCACACACGGCTCCGAGGCTGGGAGCACACACGGCTCCGAGGCCGGGGCACACGCGGCTCGAAGTTGAGGCGACGCGGGATAAAGGTCGTACACTTGAAATTGCCGTTAAGTATGTGGTGGCAAATAAAAAGGGGGTAAAGAGGATTAGGGGCTTACGTCTCGCGAGTGCCAAGTTATGCCCCTCTGCTTGTTTGTTCTGTGCCATTTCCGATGTGATTAAGTGACGGATTAAGGTGATAAAGTTTGGGATCCACTGTCGTGGGAAAATTTCTCACAGGTGTTAAAATACTAGCGAATACTGATACGTTATTTTCTTACGCTTCTAAATATTTGAACAAAATACAGGAACTAATGTAGAGGCTATTGATAAGGAACCGTGGTAAATGTTATACTTAAAGGGAGGCCCAGCAGTGGGCTGTCAACAGATGATGATGAGTAAATAGTTGTGAAATAAATAAGTAGCACACTTAAGTACTTAATTTTTTTCCTCACAACACAAGGTTTTTTTTAATGTAGAAAAGGATAATAGGCTACAAAGACCTACTATGTAAGTAGGTACTTTTGATGAAAAAATTAAGTAGTTAAGTTCCTAGTTTAGAATCGTAACAAAATTATAATCGTATTAGTTAAATGTCTGTGGTTTTGTACGCGTATGGCTCTACCTTCAGCCTCACTAATATATATAATTTACAAAAGTCACAAGCAACGTTAATAGAAACAGTTGTGCGAAATTTCATGCTTTTAGACACAGTGTGGGCTGTGCAGTGTCAGTGAAACAATTTAAGGTGTAGTTTTCCCACTTTTAAGCAACGTTTGTTACTATAGATGTTGAAATCAAAGAAATCAGATTTACTTTCATTTATTTTTCTATCACGCTAAATATCTTTAATCGTTCTTTACGGTTTCCTAGATAAAACATAAAATTTTAATATGACACTATTTTTATAGTTTTAAGCTAGCCATGGCAGTAGCCAAACTGAAACTAGAATGACCAATATTGCTAAAAGTGGGAAAAGAGAGCATTCAGACTTTTATTAAGTAGAGATAAGTATGAAACTGACGTGATTTTCACACATTTTGTTTTATGCGATTGAAACTATAGTCGGATTAACAAGCTTAATTGTACGCGAGTAATTCCCAAATAAATTATACCAAATAAGCAAACACGAACTCACAATAACAATGGAAATACGAAAAATGCTTAAATATTTATTTTTGCTAACAAAGTATTCCATTATAAAGATGTTAAATCCCTAATTAAGGCTCACCCTCACCGCTGTTCGATTCTCGGTAAACTGAACGTGTTTAAAACCTTAACAAGCTGACTTTCTAAACAGAACTTCAAACTTTTGAATACAATTTGAACATGGTGCTGATTATAACAACACCGACCTTAAAATTAGCTAAGAAGTTGTGAATATTATCTACTAAAATTTTTGAGACAGAGATTGAAAAACTTTGTTGAACATTTGTAAACTCGGACGACATGGTTTGCTGAATGAAATTACACGGCTAGTTCAATATTTTGTATGCAACATGGTGCAGTAAAGAGTAATGCAATTACACTGCTCCGTGAGACAACCGGGTTGTGCATGCTGCATGTAAAGGCAAGGCTACACTGTTAAGCTGTACGGGGTGGCATAGTTATTTTATGACAAACCCCATTTTTTCACTGACTTCCAAGTAACTTCTGGAAGTAACTAGTTACTCTTATTTAAACCTTCTATTTCTTATTTGAAGGCCTTCGTGTGGCCTTAAATTCTGACAATAGCACTGTCTACTCTGCTTGTACATCATTACCACCTGAACTGCTCTGAAGCAGGTTAAATGACCATGTGGTCTCTGTTTGTAAATAAAAATATGTATGGGTGTTCCCCGATAGTTACAATCTGGGTGTCTTCAAATCGCGACTGAATCGGTTTCTTCTAGGTGAGCGTGCTCCATCGTAGGCCGCATCATCGCTGAGATGGCGGTCAAACGCATGCCTATTAGGTATAATACAATTATTAAAAAAAAAATAAGGAAATTTACTCCGATTTCATTCGATGGCAAAAAATAGTACTACGTCGCCTCATGAAACTTGTAAACGAGAACGCGATATTATAGTGAAAGCCATAAAGCGTCGCACAATACATTCTAGTGTAGTCTTAGCTTTACTCCGCTCCACGTTGGGTGCCAAAAAAGGAAAAATGTGTAAATGTTTGCACACGAGGTACACACGACGGCCTAACGATTCCAGACGTGATATACTGAAGTTTTATGTAATACGTGTTTACTAAAATATTATTCTTTATTATAAAGTTATAATTAAAAAAAAACTGGCCAAGAGCATGTCGAGACACGCATATGGTAGGGTTCCTTAACCAAAGCCATATAATTGTTGTCGGCGCCACTCGTTCAACCGAAGATGGCGATGATGACGATGATGCTTCTTCAGCAGTGGCACCGACGTGGGTACGTTGTCAATCTTGATTTCTTCCTAGTTCTTGAAGGTTCTTGATCTTGAGCGTTCCTTGTTCTCGGTCTCGGTGGGTCTTGATCGTTCCTTGGTCTTGAGTCTTGAGAGTTCTTGTAGTTCCTTGTTCAGCTGAGGGTGAAGATGAGGTTTCGGAGAGAAAGGCTTGTTCAGAGTTGTTCACAATAGCAAGATGCAGTTGAGAGTGTTTTATTCCATAATCTATGCGGCTTATAATCTAAAGTACGGTCCGTCACTTAGTATCTAACTCATGGAGTATCGTGTTCATTGTTCGCTAATGAGAGACATTCTTTGTGTTAGCTTACATCATTGTTTTCGTGTTCGCGTGACTAATATAATGCTCTACATTTTACAAGCTAAGTTATGTACTTTACGTGTCTGAATATTTACAATGATTTCCTATCGTGTTCTGTGTTCGTGGTTCAAAAGTGTACCTATAGTGTTTGTGTACCTAACATGTGGCCCTAGTGTTCCTATCGTGTTCTGTTCTGTGTTCTTAGTTACTAGGTACCTAATAAAAATAAATCTAGACCTATTCCTACCTATTTTCATGTTCTTAACTTAATCGATCCTAACTATGATTCTACACAATAACTAGTTGACAGAGCGGGTCGGCTCACCTGTCGCTAACTACCTAAAAGATTTTATTTGCACATTCCTGTTCCTAATCGTTCTTATCTATGATTCTATATAATTACTAATTCGCGGAATGGGTCGGCTCGCCTGTCGCTAACAATTGTAGTCATAGTTCAGAAATTGATAAATACAAAAAAAAAAACGAACGAACGAAGCTCTTTAATTTCAGAGATGTACCATCCCGACAGCATATACTTTTTATCGTTTAAACATAGAGAAACCTGATTGAGAAACATTATTTGTGAAGACCATTTTACAAAAAGGTCAACGATCTTTGAGCTAGAACGCCTTGAATTTCTTACAGTTTTATCGCTGTTACTCAAAAAGTCATGATCAGATAATGTTTGAAATAATTTTGAATGAAGGTTTTAAATATGTATCTGTATTGTAAGCTACAAGTTTCTGTCTTATAGTTCAGGAATACAGGGGGGTGACCAACTTTTAGACACTTTGGCAGACCATATTTCGCAAAGTATAGACTTTATAAAAAAGTGATGTATAAAACTTTACTTTCATTCTAAAAGACCTTTGCGACGATACTCCACACGAGCAGGTCGAGTGAAAAATATATTTTTATCCCCATTTTACATGTATTAGAGTCACCCTTAAAATGCAATATTATATATTTTTTACACTTTTAAAATTGAAATCTATATAACATCTATCATTATGCAAAATTTCATGCACTTATCTAAGTAATTAAATAAGTTAGAAGGTACTAAAAAATTCGGACGGACGGAAAGACAGACGGACAGAGACGGATGGACAGAACGAATTGATAAGGATTCCTTGTCGGGCTACGGAATCCTAACAATGCACTTTTTTAAACCAGTCTAAAATGGAGCACGCTTGCCCCTGAGGTGCCTCGTCACTCTTATCTTGAAGAGACCCTGACTGTACACCGAGGCAGCCGAGCAGCTTGACAGTTTATAACAAAATGCATTTTTGAATCTATCATAGATGATAATGGGACCAAATTTTTTTTTATGGGAAACCGTGACAAAGATCCCGTTTAACCTTTTTGGTGGTTGAAAAATTATTATTAATATAAATATTAATTAATTAATAATATAATATTAATTATTAGTGAACCTAACTTCTGTGCTTGGGGGCGTGGGTTCGATTCCCATCTAGGACAAACATTTGTGTGATGAACATTTGTGTTTGTTCTATGTCTGGGTGTGAATATCTATTTAAGTATGTATTTAAAAATATATATGTACGTATATCAGTCTCTGACAGCCATATTACAAGCTTTGCTTAGTTTAGGGTCAGATGACCATGTGTGCAAAAATGTCCCAGATATTTATTTATTTATTATTTATTTATTTAATTACAAGGAACCGGAAGGAAAACATACACACAGAGTGAAGTAAATAAAATCTTGTAATAAAATGTATCAAGTCCTTTTCCCAGCAGTGGGACAACACAGGTTAACACAAAAAAAAAAAATTGACACAGCCAAATTCCGTACCCTGAGACAATTTGAATGTTGTGCAAACAAATATTTCATCCGAATGTAAGATACTCATACCCACTTATTTGTATAGGTTTAAAAATAATTTACGTAAAAAAAATACTCTCACTAACCAGGACGATGCTGCGATTAAAATCTGTGTAATAATACTATTAAAAAGGTAATATTTGATCTTAAGTCAACTATTGAAATTGAGAATTTCCCTCAAATTAACCTCATCAGGATCTGACATTCAACTTCCGCCAGTAAAATGGCTTCATCTAATAAAGGCCAATATATAAAATAAAAAAAAATCACTTAAGATCGAACATAATCCGCGCAGGTTATAAACCGGAATCGAACCAGTGAAGGTATATTTGATTGCGACCCTTAGGGCGTTAGCACACTTTCGATTTGCGAACGCGTTTCCAGCCGAGCGATTTACCAACGCGATTACTTCGACACAGCAACGCTGATATTAATTAGTTGTCAATACTTGAGTACGCGTAAAAATCTGTTTTACTTACTAGATTTAGTTAAATCATCTCACAACACAATTTTGCTTCTACGATCTACGCCAAAAAAGCGATATAAGCCATTTTGACGATAAAAAAAATATAGTCTCATAATAGTCTGTGATAATCTCATTCATCGGAACTGCCAAGTTTAGATATTTTTTTAATAAATTAGACAAAATTTCATTATTTCTTTGGTTTTATATAATGTAAAAGCCCGGTAGCAACACGTTATTACACGATGCAAGCTCTTTGTCTATTATTTTCGCTGGAAACATGATCTTAGATCGACAGTATGATAAAGGTTTTAGAGCCCTGCTCTGCGGCAACCCCTTGGGCGCTCATATCACCATTTTTATTTGCCCCCATCTATTAAATCGTTTTTCAACGACGCCCTTTTGCGAAACAGACTCCATCTAATTCGGTTTTGAGAGTTTATTTGTTTTGCGTTTAGGGCACGCTGGGATTTGCTCTGTGGTCTGAAAAGGTCATTGATCACCGCTTTAGAAATAAAAGTCTTGAGCTAAGATTAGAAATGGTTAAAATATTGACTTAATAAATTTCACATGAGTGTTACATTAGTACATTACAGTTAGTATTTACATTCGTGTTACGAGTTTAAAGCCGCCCAAAAGCCCCTGTCAAACTCTAGCATTTACTTCATAATAAATTATGTACAGGCTGATTACATTTTCATGCTTATAGACTTCTATAGAAAAATTTATCTCCATCCGCTTGCTTCCTATTTTGCGACCTAAAAATAATATAAAATGTAACCTATTGTTATTAGTGTACGTGAATGATTTTATGTGACGATAGGGGTGTACTTTGTAGGTTGACCGTATCTTTGAAACTATATTATTATTTTCCCAAAAATAATATTGCATTAGATAGAATACTCACTAAGCCATTCAGTCATATCGAATCAATCGTTGCTTACTCATAGAATATATAGGTATTTAACCTACGCAATTAACATTCGGATATGCCAATTCAATTCAAGAACCATAATTATTCGAAGCGAAATGTTCACAAAGTAAGAGATGAGTAGGAGATCATTATACATGCGCACACGTCATTCAGCATAAAGAGATTTCCACAGTCAGCTCAGAAACAAAATGAAGCAGCGAATGAAAATTACAGCAAAGAAGTAAACGTATACGTTATCTACAAGTAAAATGAACAAAACCGACGTAGCGCCACTTGAAAATTACTTGAAAATTCAAAGCTACCCTTATTCACCGCTCAAGTATTTACGAGGCGGGTGTTACAGGATAATAGGGATCGTAAAATAAAATAAATAATTAGGGCTCCGGCACATTCATGAATAAGTTAATTGTTAGAATGCAGACGGCTGTGTAACTCTACCTCGCTGCTCCTTGCTCTATGGAACTCGCACACCATATCGACTCGTCACCGACCGACTGCAGCCAACCAAACCATAGTTGCCGAAGCATTTTACTGCAATTGTATTTACTTATTATCTATACTTCTATAATATTTATTTATGTAATTATCTATAATAATAATAAAACTGTGACAGGTCAAGTTCTGTACATTGAACTTGCGTACGTGAAGTGTACATTGCACAATTTTATTATAATAATTTGTTTGACATATTTTGGCTACCTTAAAAAAATATTATATTAATTTTATCCTTTTTATGTTAAAACTTTTTTTTAAAGGAAGTTGAGTTAGAAAGCATTTGTTGTTTCACTTTAATTAAAGTTAGTGGCGTATTTTGTAATGCTCTTTTTTACGAAGACATGATACGATTATAGGGACCAAATTCGAAGTTTGATTAAAATACTGAAATGCACGAAGTGGTACTTTATTATTACTACTGAGCTAGTTAGTGCTTATATAATATGTAGATAAATTATGATGATTCATCTAGTTACTCAGCTAAGCTTATTGTTGCGTAAATTGCAACGTGACTAGGAGTTGAGTTGAGGTGGGGTCAGTATGGTGTGCGAAGGCCCTTTAACCCAAGCCCGTTGGCTCGTTGCTTTCTCCAGTTAATTATAGTCGAGTTATGACACTCGTTTCATTTTACTGTAGAGATACGTTTGTAAAGGATTGGATAGTAAAGATTGACCGGCTCCAGCGAGACTGGGCGAGAGATAAATGAAATTTCTCGTTAGCCGTAACTTGCTTGATTCTATTTTATTGCGTCGGAGTACACTTTGATTGCAGAGAATATCCTGTTTCATATTACGAGCTGGTGGAGAGAACTCACACCGTTTATACAGAAAGGAATATGATATATTGTGTAGTTATTTAGTTCGGCAAAAATACCTCCGAATCAGTTTCACCAGCTGCATGTAACACATTTTATAACCTTTTTTTAAAGAATGAAATATATATTTAAAACATTATATTTTTGAAAAACTGGTCACATATTTGTTACACGTACGGCAAGCGTGCTCCCTTCTAGACCGCATCATAGCTTAACATCAAGCGAAAAGGCAGTAAAACGCAAGCCTATTCCTAAATTAAAAAATGAAACTAGTCATGTACTTTGTTTTTCTGTTTTTGACAGTATTACATTGATAAAAAAGAACAATAAACCTACAAAGTGCAAGTCGGGATCGCAAATAGAGGGTTCCGTAGAACCAGATAAGTTGTTAATTACTAAAGAACAAAAAAGTACTACTAAAAGAAAACATCACGCACAGGCGGTCCGAGTACCGAGCGCGACGTTCCTTAACTTCGGTAAACAGAAATTTGTCACTGACTCACATTTGGCCAGTATTTATTGTTTGTGGTTTTACTTTAGAGTGTGTACTATAATCATCCAAGTTTGCTTGTATTATATATTACTGTTTTAACATTAGAGCAAATGCAAAAAATCGTTTAAAAAACGTTTGTTGTATCGGGACTACCCTTTAGTTTGGACTTTATTCTTATTTCTTAGTTAAAGTTTAAGTATACTAGTATATTCCAGAACCATCTAAAGTCTAGTTCTGGACAGACTGCCACCGAACAAGACGTTAACGAGCGGCGGACCGCAATGAATACGCGTCATACTGCCGGTAATGGATGCCTTGTCGGTCTGTATTGACCACCTTATGGTATTGGTGTCTGGCAATATATGTATAATATTTATCATACCCTCCAGCGTTGTCATATCGACTATAGGTATATCGAAGTGCTGAAGTGTTTGTATAGAAACGCCACCATGTCGATCCGATTACAGGACGAGAGCACGGAACCAATCCAATTGCATCAAAGCGTGAGACAGGGAGATGTTATCTCTGCGAAACTGTTCACTAACGCATTGGAGGACGTTTTCAAGCTCTTGGACTGGAACGGATTCGGCATCAACATCAATGGCGAATACATCACTCACCTTCGTTTTGCCGACGATATAGTCATCATGGCAGAGTCGCTGGAGGACCTTAATACAATGCTCAGCGACCTCAGTAGCCTTTCCCAACAGGTGGGTCTTAAAATGAACATGGACAAGACAAAAGTCATGTCCAATGTCCATGTTGTACCCGTACCGGTAATCGTGGAGAACGATACTCTCGAAGTTGTTGACCATTACACCTATCTTGGACAGATTGTTCAGTTAGGTAAGTCCAACTTAGGCAAAGAGGTCGCCCGAAGAATCCAACTCGGATGGGCAGCGTTCGGGAAATTGCGTGACATCTTCTCGTCCAAGATACCACAGTGCCTGAAGACGAAGGTATTTGATAAGTGTGTGTTGCCAGTGATGACATATGGTACTGAGACGTGGTCCTTAACTGTTGGCCTTTTGGAAAAACTCAGAGTCATACAACGGGCAATGGAGAGAGCTATGCTCGGAGTTTCTTTGCGCGATAAAATCCGAAACGTAGATATTCACCAAAGAACCAGAGTCACCGACATAGCTATTAAAATCTGCAAGTTGAAGTGGCAATGGGCAGGCCACATCGCTCGAAGAACTGTTAACCGATGGGGAAGAAAGGTTCTTGAGTGGAGACCGCGAACCGGAAGACGCAGCGTAGGTAGGCCTCCCACTAGATGGACCGACGACATTGTGAGAGTCGCGGGCATCCAGTGGATGCAGATGGCAGGATGTCGTTCAGTGTGGAGGTTAAAGGGGGAGGCCTATGTTCAGCAGTGGAAGTCCTGGCTGATGATGATGATGAATATATGTATATGACAAAAAATATTTCTTTGGCAAATGTTATTCAACCTTATTTGAACGAGTTAAGCGCTGATATTCACCTATTTCAACATTAATAGGCATAAACTCTCACGTGATGCCGCGGAATGCCGCGGCACGTCATTTTTTTTTAAAATTTATGCAAAATATTATATTTGTTTATTTTATTTTAAAATATTTATTTATTGAGAATAAAAACGGACAATTTCACTAATATTTGTCTTACAAACTATTAAACTAATATAGATTTCCTGATAAAATTGGAATAACATTAAAATAATAACTGGCCAGGTGCGAGTCGGACTCGCGCACGAAGGGCTCCGTTATCTAAAAAAACGGCAAAATAAATCATGTTTGTTGTATGGGAACTCCCTTTAAATATTTGTTTTATTTTGATATAATTATTTATATTTAAAGTGAATATATACCTATAAATATTCTGTGAATATTTCAAGTGTCTACCTGTTGCCGTTATCAATAACGAGCAAAAACGAGCAAAAAAATCAGGTTTGTTGTATGGGAGCTCTCTTAAATATTTATTTTATTCTGTTTTTTAGAATTTGTTGTTATGGCGGCAACATACATACATCATTTGTGAAAATTTCAACTGTCTATCACGGTTCACGAGATACAGCTTGGTGACAGACGAAGAAACGGACAGCGGAGCCTTAGTAATAGGGTCCCGTTTTACCCTTTGGGTACGCAATCAAATCAAATAGATCAAATCAAAATAAATAAGTACCTACTCCGTTTTCGAAATATACGAGTTACTTGTCTGAATTTCTTAAACAACCAGTAGAAATAACACAAAACTCTGACCAGTGCACCGTTCATCTGTGATTCATGAATAAGCTAATTGGGTCGCTGCAGCTTTTGGCAATTAGATAGCATAAATTTGATTTTGTAACATTCTCGAGTCTCGTCCGGACATTTGATAGGCATTGGTGGGAACGAAGCCAACACCAAGAAGCCCTGTTGAATACAAAAATACAATTATGGAATGAAAAAGGAATATGAAGTCATTGTAAAGCATAGGATAAAAAAATCTGGGCTATTGAGGTGAACTACTTGTGGATAGGAGAATAGATCCATAAAATGAGTTTTTTTTTTTATCGAGCTGCAGTATCCTGCCTCATTTCAATTTGGCACCGGAGGGGCAGCATTGGCGTAATGGCTTAGGGTGTCGAGAGGTGTGCTGCATTATCACAAAACGCTACTGCGGAGTTATGCCCTTTAATACTTCCACCTTGGAGCTTAGGTTCTTAGCTCTTGCGGTTTCCACCCCAATATGAGCAGTTAAGGCAAGCCAGGGCTCGGGTCTCTGGGGTTTCAGCCCCATGGAATCGGGGTACATGGTGTTGCCACTCACCAACGGCTCGCCACAAAGCCACCCCTTCGTATTTATTTTTATTATTATCAGCAAAATATGTTACGTACGAAATAGCCACGATAAATTATACTCCTGTCATCACTAAATACATTTGTTTGTTTGTTCCCCTTACACGCAGCGACAGAGTAACGCATCAACGTCATTCTTGGATAGAGACAGTTGGAAGGCCAGAGAGTGGCATAAGTTCCTTTTTATCCTGAACAAAAGTAGCATGTTGAGAGAATTTCCACGCGGGGGAAACCGCGGGGCACAACTGGTGTAAAAAATAACTAGAATTTTACAAATAATTTAAATTAACGAAGTGAACAAGAAGCGCTGCTATACTGACAATAACAGTTACACTGACAGGCATTATGAAGCATCAGTCAGTGAATCTACGTCGGTCGAGTTGGATTACATTATGAAGCATCAGTCAGTGAATCTACGTCGGTCGAGTTGGATTACATTATGAAGCATCAGTCAGTGAATCTACGTCGGTCGAGTTGGATTACATTCAGCGAAGATACCACGTAATATAAACATAAAAATGCTGTCAAATTAACTTCCTCCTTTTTGAACTTCCTTAAAAATATAAATCCTTCTAAAGCTTCTTTCACACCAATTCCCACATAAATAAAAGCAATCCATCTGCACAGGCTTTATATCTTGTAGACATAGGGTACCTCGCCTTTGTAGCTATGAGTTGGTTAATGAATAACCTCCCGGGAAAAGCTAAATTACTGCATTAATTCCCGGGAGATATTTATTATCGCCTACTAATTAGAACCACCTCGGAGATATTTTAAGCTTTGGAATTAATATTTCGGGTGTCTTTGGTATGTTTATGAAGTTGCAGGTTAATGAGATCTTGAATATAATACCTATATTGTAATGAAAGGCCGGGTGGGTGTTTTCGAATCCGTATGTACTTAATTTCTTTGCATTGTCGAAGTGTATTTATAGTCAGCGAGTAGGAATTCTGAGCACATTTGAAATATTCAACAAATAACTATTTTGTCGAAAAATTAAAAATGTAAAGGAAAATTATTTTGATTATTAAGTGCATCAATAAATCATAAATTATCATTGGTGATACTTGTAAATAATTTCATAACGTTTCTGTAGACATTCCATCATGTAGTCTATCTGTGACCAGGGATATTTCAGTGTTAGATACGTCAAAAATTAAAATAATGTCGAATATATTCTTATACAGGGTGTTTGGTAGAGGGTCCGACAAATCAAATGAGCGTGTTTGGGGGCCCATTTGGAGAATACAAGTTGGCCAAAAAAAATCCCTGACCCCCCTAATTTTTTTAAAGGTTTTTTTTGTGAATTTTCCAATTTTCACCGAAATTGTACCTATTTACCTCCATAACATTTGTAAAATCTGTTTTAGACCGGATGTTTTTACTTGAATTTGGTCTCTAATACACCTTCAGGCCACGCAAAGCAAAACTGGATACAAAACAGAGCTAAATAACTGATTTAGAGCTCATAGAGTGAAAAAATGTAAATAAAAATTACCTCATAGTTCAACTTTCACAGTGATCTAAAAAAAAACACTAGCAATTCTGGATATAATATGCATTTAAAAACTTCTCTATTTATTACTTATTACAATGACATACTAAATTGGTATAATACTTACCAGCTTATTGAGTTAAAATAGGATTCTAAGTAACAACTCTAGAAATAAAAAAATGTGTCATCTACGTAAAGTAAGGGACCAATTACGACGAGCAGGTATAAAACCATTGTTATTAGTTCTTCTTTCTCCGTCTCTCCAAGAATGCAGAGGCAGCGTGCTAAGGCTTTAAGCTACCAGTTGTCTAACCAATAAAATCAGTGTGACTGATTATCAGTCGAGCTTTGACTGCTATCACTGTTTGACGCGTGTACGAATAACCCAAAGGTTTCTGTTTTCTGTTTTGATTTGTTAAATTGTTACCTTGTTGATTGTTACCGTTGTTGTCTGTTACCGTTGTTCTGTTACCGTTGTTGACTGTTACCGTTGTTGACTGTTACCGTTGTTGACTGTTACCGTTGTTACTGTTGTTTTTGTTGACGTTGACTGTTGTTGCTGATTCTTTCTGCGCCGACATGACGGAGTTTAGTAACGAAGAATACGCCGACATGGTTTTTGCCTATGGCCGAGCTGATGGGAACTCACGTGCAGCCCAAAGAATGTACAGAGAGTCGTATCCCAACAGACATGTACCACATCACACCACATTCTCAAATACTTTCCGGAGACTGCGGGAAACCGGCACCCTACATTTTAGGGAACCACGACTCAATGCTAGACAGCATCGTGTTGTTGTAGATGAAAGTATTCTACAAGAGTTCGATGTGGATCCCACCACCAGCATTAGAAAAGTGGCCCGTGACTTGGGAGTTTCGACATGGAAAGTTTGGTCAGTAGTCAATGCAGACGGAAGGCATCCTTTTCACTACACTCCGGTGCAAGGTAAATTTAATTTATGACATTAACTCTAAACTGTGTTCTAGATTCTGACGCTTGAGATTATTTTGATCACTCTCACTCTTATGACTTTTGAAACGAGAGAGAGATAATGACCTAGATAATATCTCACGCGTCAGAATATTAGAGCTCCTGATTGCTCATTTAAAATACGAACCTTACATAAATTGTTTACTGGACAATGGGCTTTGCTCAAATTCTCTTGAATAGTGGATTGTAATTTTTTTATTATTATGACTTCGGTGGTGTATCGAACTCTACAATAATAATAATAATTGCCGTACAAGTTGCCCATCTCATGTTCTCAAACGGTTTTGTTTTGGTTTCAGGTTTAGTAGAAGGGGACCAAGAGCGGCGCTTGCGGTTTTGCCGTTTTCTTTTACATACGGACGTAGATAATGACGAATTCCTGAAGACCATTCTCTGGACGGATGAATCTAAATTCACGAGAGAGGGCATCTTTAACCAACATAATCTCCACAGATGGGAATCGCAAAATCCTCGCGCGACTAGAGAGGCCTCACACCAACATAAGTTTTCGGTCAACGTATGGGCAGGTGTCATTGGGAGAGACCTCATAGGACCCCATTATCTCCCAGATACACTGAATGGGGAAAATTACCTAGAATTTTTAATGAATGACCTACCGGAATTAATGAGTGACCTGCCGATTTTTGAAGATGACCGGGCAGTTGTATTTCAACATGACGGCTGCCCGGCTCACTACCGGAACATAGTACGCGAGTACCTAGACAACGTTTTCCCCAATTCATGGATTGGGAGAGGTGGCCCAATTGAATGGCCCGCACGTTCCCTAGACCTAACACCACTCGATTTTTATGTCTGGGGACGTGCTAAAGAGTTGGTGTACGAAGTTGAAATAAACACAAAAGAAGAATTGGTGACGAGAATTGGGGATGCTTTTTCAAAAATGAAAGTAGAAATGACGCTGAACACGACTACAAAAGAAATACGCCGTAGATGCCGGGCGTGTATTCATAACAGAGGAGCTGTGTTCGAACAAAATTTAAATTAAATAAATAATTGTATTTATTTCTGTTGTTTGAATTTTCCCTTCTGCCTCATTTATTCAACAAGTTGGTAAGTTTTATACCAACTTAGTATTTCATTGTAATAAGTAATAAATAGAGAAGTTTTTAAATGCATATTACCTCCCGAATTGCTAGTGTTTTTTTTTTAGATCACTGTGAAAGTTGAACTATGAGGTAATTTTTATTTTCATTTTTTCACTCTATGAGCTCTAAATCAGTTAGTTAGCTTTGTTTTGTACTCAATTTTGCTTTGCGTGGCCTGAAGGTGTATTAGAGACCAAATTTAAGTAAAAACATCCGGTCTAAAATAGATTTTACAAATGTTATGGAGGTAAATAGGTACAATTTTGGTGAAAATGGGAAAATTCGCAAAAAAAAAAACTTTAAAAAAATTGGAGGGTCAGGGATTTTTTTTGGCCAACTTGTATTTTCCAAATGGGCCCCCGAACACGCTCATTTGATTTGTCGGACCCTCTACCAAACACCCTGTACTATATAATAGGCGATGTGGTGACGTTCACTGACGGATAACTAAAGATATAAGGAGTAATCCACGCAGGGTAAACCACGGGGCGCAGCTAGTACGCGACAAAATTCGTTGTTTAATTCAATAAGTAAACGAGAAGGACCAAATGCAACCAATTATTTTTTCTCTAATACCATTTTACAACTATTAATAACTGTAGCGTTATTATACAATAATTTAACAATTTTTACCCAAAAAAGCAGCCTTGTATTGTATTGTATAATCTTTATATATATATACATATATATACGAGATATCTCGAGATATCTTTATATACCTATATACATATACGAGATATCTCGAAATGATCGTAGTGTTTTTGGTAGTTTTAATACTATAAACATTATCCCTGAGTAATGTTTCTGTTCTATTGTTGTTTGTACCTACTTGTATAGCTTTTTATTATGTTGCAAATTTATAACTAAAATAAGATGATTATTGAAAATTATTATTGGATGATGTGTTATATATAATGACATGTCTCCATTCGAGAGTTATTTCACCGCCCAATTTGGCACAACCTTTGATATTATCATTGTACAGAACCCTCCTGGTTGAAATGAGTTTTTCAATTAAAGTTTCCGAGACTCGGTCATGATTTTCTGTTGTATTTAATTTTCTTTCATTTCTTAGGTTTGAGTTATTTAATCATGCCGTCTATTAACGAAATAAGTTTAGTGTGTTCTGTTATATTTTTTTATGAATTGCTTTGTTCTTTGGAACATTTATTTTATTATATTTGGATCCGAAGAAATTAGAAAATCAGTACATGGTAACAGATTTTGGTAAAATTTCTTAGGGAAGTTAAATCATTTATATTTTCATTTAATTTCTAGAGCAGCGGCCTAGGCAAGGTTTTCAGTTGTTCTTTTCAAGTTTTCTCATCTCTGCTCAGCCGCAAAACTCAACCAATAAATTTAACAAAACCTCACTCAGCCAATAAAAGAAACATAAAGCTGACTATACATTTCAATAAAATGAACTTTCCACAAGGACAAGTCAATAAATATTTAATTTTCACTCGCACTTAGGCACACGTCTCCCGTAACCCGCTCCGCAGATTTCCCCAGAGTGGGGAGGTGGGAGCGGGAATGGCAACATCGTGAAGAAATGTGACGGTGATTGATTCTCAATGATGCAAACTTGGGATTGTGTGGAATGTTAAATGGTAACACTACCGGTAGGTGTATTTAACACGTGTATAAAGCTACGAGTTGATAGAAAATGGTTATGGAGCCCTGTAAATCTATTAATTCGGGTCGCAATCCACATATCGTTCTAAAGTAGCTAACAGACATGTCAACTTGGCTGACGAACCGCCGTCTGTCCAACGGGAGAGAATTTTTTCTCTTTCTCTCCCGTTGGTCAGACGGCGGTTCGTCAGCCAAGTTGTCTGTTACGGCTATAAGATTCAAGCCTTTGTTTGATTTTCCTATGTTTATATATAAATGTTAAGGGTTGTCTGGAGATTGCTTATAACGATAAGGTTTCCAGTTGTTTCACTAATTTGAAGTCATTATATAGTGTATATATTTTTTTGTGAACCAAGAAACAGTAATAAGAGTATCTATCTACACCTAAGTGTATATGTATGTAACAGAGTAGCTCCTAAATAAACAGATTGATATTTGTGTGGTTGTTTTATTTTAATTCGTAGGTGTCTAATTCCGAAAAACAATATTTTTCAACCTAAGTAGTTAACAAGTTTTGTCGATTTTTGTTAATGACGTAATTTATTTAATTTAATTACTAAGGTATATCAAACGAAGCAAAATAAGCTTAATTATTACACATAAACTAAAAATCTACATAGAAATTATCGAAATTGTATATTTGTACCACATCAAATGCTTAATCTTAATCTATCTATCTTCTATCTATCTATACAATTATACATATAATAAAAACGTAGAGTTAAAAAAATCTGTAATTGCGAGATAACAGAAAAAAACACACAGGGCGTCTTAAAATAAGCAGCTGAACAGCTGATAGGACAGTTTTTATAATTTTTGTCTGTTTGTTTGTTTGTTAGTTTGTTTGTCCGCGCACATCTCCTAAACCACTGGACGGATTTAAATGCGGTTTTCACGAATATGCTTAGAAATTAAAACATAGGCTATCTTATATCATTTATTTTAATTCTTTATTTTTACATAAACGAAAATAAAAATCAATGATTATTTTCTTCGTTACCCGAAACGTAATATGAGGATCGTCACATAGCCTCAAGCAAGGAGGTCCAACGTAAAGAGAATGTTATTGACATAGCCATTAAAAATTTGAAACTGTCAACTGTCATTCAGATAATCAGCCGGATTAAAACTTTTTATTTAAATTAAGGAACCTTCTTAGATGAATGAACGTGTAGATCAAGGATGTTATAAAAACATAGGCCTTACAACCTCTTTGGAGATTCAATCCAATCAATTTTATTCTATGTTAGCATTTAAAACACAAAATATACCGCATCCTATTTTAATTCAGTCCCGCGAATAGAAATATTCAAAAAAGCCCTTTGTACATGAAAATAAACCTATACAACAAAATTCTGGACGCAATAAAGAAAGAAAGAAATAATAGCACTATTCCAGAACCAACTTCGTAAGTTTCTAACCCAAAAATGGTATTACGAGATAAAATATTTTTTCGACCATAAAATTTAGAAAATTATAATTAGAAAATAAATATCGATCTATAAATAGTTAAGAAAATAGCGTCATAAATTTTGTATGATCTCATATATAATTAAGTAACCTATCACACTAAGTATGTTTTTTGTTTGTTTTGTAAAATTACTTCACCCTAGGTTAAGTTTGAATAGTATATATAATATTTATGTAAATAAGTCATTGCTGCACCCTTTATGCAGGGTATATAAATTTAGCTTCTAGAAGAAGAAAGTGTATATTTGCAATAATAATAAGGAAATAATTTTATTTTACTGTGATATTTTAACAGATAAATAGAGTAGTTCCATTTCATGACTTTTTAATCAAGGTATACATACAAACGCACACGAAATACCTAGCCAAGAGCGTGTCAAGATAAGCATATGTCAGGGTTCCGTGGCCAAAGCCATACACTTGTGGTCGTATTCGTAGTTCAGAAATTACATGGTCATAGAAAAATTCGAACGAGCGAAGCTGGACAGTTAAATTTCAGAGATGTATCATCCCGACATGACATGATATACTTTTTATGGTTTAGACAAAAAGAAAACTTTAAAACATGCTCTGCACTGTGGTCACATTATCTTTTTGATTTGAAAACTGTTGACGGTGTTTTTACTTTTATGCTTCTATCAATATAAGGCAGTTTTTAGAATTTTTGTTTGTTCACGCACATCTCCTAAACCCCTGGAAGAAAATGCAGAAGGATTTAAATGCTGTTTTCACGAATATGCTTAGCTATGACCAGATTAAATTGTAGGCTATGTTATTTTGCGCAAGGGCCGGATTAAGGGAAGAAAAGGGATTGAAGGTTTATATGAAAATCTACGCGTACGAAGTCGCGGGCAAAAAAACTAGTTTTCAAATATAACTATAACGTTTTCGCAAATCCTTACTTTAAAGTGGAACAGATAATTAATGTAATCCAATCAATACCTAATGTAGTTATTCACAGATAAAAATAACTTTTACATTGTAGGATTTATTGTTATTACGTCTATGATATAACGTATAACTAGCCTGATGAAGTTCAAAATTCTGAGTGGCGTTGAGCTGTTATGGGCAAGCGTGAAGAGCCATCAGGTCTCGTCACTCAGTATCATAAAAAAAACTAGCCTAACATTTGAATAAAATAACAATAACGCTTTTACTTTAAAATAATACATCAGTTTTATATTTGGATAAGTATTTTATTTTTACGCAAATATATAATTATCAAAATGATTTGCATTTTTTTTATTTAGGAACAGGCTTGCGTTTGACCGCCACCGCGCCTGATGTGAAACGATGATGCGGTCTACGATGGAGCACGCTTGCCAAGAACTATTACTTGTACTTAGGTTATTGATACTTCACTGGTACTTAATTACTGCTTATTTTTATATTTCTGGTGTACACAGTAAAGAGTTTTACCTATCTATTTTTTTTTATTCTGTAATAGGCTTGCGTTTGACCGCCAACTCGCCTGATGTTAAGCGCGATGCGGTCTACGATGGAGCACACTTGCCCAGAAGAAACCGATTCACTCGAGATTTGAAGACACCCAGATTGTAACCATCGGGGAACACCCATTCCGGCAGCGCATTCCACAGACTAGCAATTCGCACAATAAAAGTGGAATCAAAGTGCTTTGTACGGGTACTACTGCTATAACAATATTATCAGTAACTGAAAGAAACGTAATACGCGTGATTTAACATATAACATTAATTTATATAACATTATTAATATTCATTACTAGTTCTTAATTACAGTTGCTATTAATAGCATATTAAATTTAACAAGGCTAATTATTAATGTTGGTAGGTTAGTGATTGATGTGAAACAGGTTGATTTGATCGAGCGAGGTTATTATCGAGTGTAACCAGGGAGATGTAATATAATAGAGACGTTATAGGTGAGCAACACTACTTTAAAAACTAACTAAAAGTAGCAATCTGCTCGCCGCCGCCGTGGTGATCGGCTGAATTCGGCCAAAATTTTATTTTTGGTCGTCAAATTCAAATTATTTATTGATATAAAAACGAACATGCATTTACATTTATGTCACAAGATTAAGTAAAATAAAATTAATATAGCGCTATTTATACATTGTCAAATATTCGAGTTAGTCATAGTAACTTAAATTATCCAAACTATTTATTGAAATAAAACGCAAGAAAGAGAAAGAACGCAAGTGTGCATATGGTCATATATGCTATGGTTATTTCATTATAAACAGTTCAGTCAATATGCAGTCGAGTGGATACAAACACATACTGAGATTCACCAACTTTAGTTTTTAACCGACGAAAAAGGAGGAGGTTCTCTAGTCTACGCGTATTTTTTATTTTATAATATTGTTCTGTCGTCTGTTTCTGTCTGTTTGTAAGTTTATTTCAGTTTTAAACCTGATAATGACTACAACATATATCGAAATTAGAGATCTGCATAATGCTGACCAAAACCCGATGGTGCTATTATCCTTTGAAGTGATTAGTTCGTAGCATGGAAGCTACAGTCAGAAATAATTTCTCAAAGCTGCTGACTTTCATCACAGTGTAAGGAAACGTTCCCGGGTAATTTTCTCCCGCTTTTAGAATTAACTCTGTCCAACTTTTGTTAGTATTACGAATGACTGCGACTATGCGCGAAGAATCTGAATTACATTCAAATAGTTTTTACAGAAACAGTTTAAAATTATTCTCAGGGGCGTTTAAGTTTGAATTTGATTATATGCAAAGAAAAAATACATAATATAAATACTTAATGGGGTTAGTACCTAACCTTCTTGATACACAAACCAAAATAAGAGAAGACTTCATAATAATTTTGGACATAACAACAGAATTTTTTAATCTTTAACGTCTTTCAAAAACCTAAATACCTGATACCTTTAATGATCATTTATCACCTTTGATTCCTCCCCCCCTGAATAGCAGAATAGTATTAAAATACCGGAAAAAAAGTAGAAAGAAAATTCATTTTCCCATACATTTTGTATGGAACGGCAACAATTGAAGTCTATACACTGACATAATATTACATTATAGAAAAAAAAATACATCTAAGTCAAAGGATGTTGCTGTCGCTATCATGGAGGTTGCTTCAACGAAGTATGTAACACGGGTGTAACTGCGTGGCAGCCAGTTGTATATAAAATACATACAACACAAATGAGATAATGATTAAAATATTGACCACAAGAGCTAAGGACCTAAACTCCAGGGTGGAAGTGATAAAGGGCATAACGCCGCGAGTAGCTCTTAGTGAAAGTGCAGCACACCTCTCTACACCCTAAGCCACCCACGCCAATGTTGCCCCTCCGGTGCCAATATGCGGCAGCCTTTACCATCCCATTAACACATACCTTCCCCTTACATCCCTTTACCTATTTAATGGGTGGCAAGTCATCACCTGACCATATTTTGAGATGGGACAGGATAAGGCAGGTGTTTTTTTTTTCATCCAACAGATCTGTTCTTTTATCCACAAGGTGTTCACCTCCCAGACTTTTTTGATCCCATACTGTACAATAGTTCCATATTCACTTTTATATACTTTTAATAACTGTATTTTGTATTCAACAAAACCTCTTGGTGTAGGCTTCGGCCCCGCCAAAGCCTATCAAATGTCCTGGTCAGAACCGAAAATAAAAATAAATAATGGAAAACAATAATTTTAATTGTTCGACTGCCTCGGTGGCTCAGTTGGTAGTGATCCTACTTTCTGTGCTTGGGGGCGTGGGTTCGATTCCCATCTAGGACAAACATTTGTGTGATGAACATTTGTGTTTGTTCTATGTCTGGGTGTTAATATCTATTTAAGTATGTATTTAAAAATATATATGTATGTATATCAGTCTCTGGCAGCCATATTACAAGCTTTGCTTAGTTTGGGGTCAGATGACCATGTGTGCAATAATGTCCCACATATTATAAAAAAAAAAAAAAAAATATTGTCAATTACAATTAAATAATTTTACATAATTAGCATTCTAATTCAAGTTACATTATAAGTCTAGTCATTGGCGACGTCTTTTCTTGATAAAATTTCAATGTTTTATAATAATTAGATTCAATTATCTAGGAAACGACGAATCCCGAATACTTGCTGTGCGTGTTGGCTTCGCTGTTAGCGCAGTAAGCATTTGTCCTTAAATAAATAAATAAATAAATAAACAAGCTCAATTTAATATCTGTGGCTTATTATTTTTTGCACCTCATATTTTTATTTATACGTATTCATCTTGTTTAATACAGAGAAATAGTACTGAGTTTTATTTGACAAATGTTACGGGTAATTTGAATTGGTGATAAGAAACATATCTACACTAATATTATAAAGAGGAAAGATTTGTACCTATTTTTGTATGTTTGTATGTTTGTAATGAATAGGCTCCGAAACTACTGAACCGATTTGAAAAATTCTTTCACTGTTGGGAAGCTACACTATCCCCGGGTGACATAGGCTATATTATATTTTGTAGCGAGGTCGAAGGCCGAGCTTACACCCGTGCGAAGCCGGGGCGGACGGCTAGTATATTATAAAGCCTATAGCTTTACCTATAATTATGTTATTAATCACAATATTTTGGCATGTGCCATAATTGGCGGGTCTCGTATATCATACCATAGACCAGCTTAATAACACCAAGAACTCTCACAATAACCCAGTAACTTTTTAAGGTACTTTTCAATTCTATATATACGGTATAAAAGTTTCATATTCCCACACACACACACACGCACGCACACACACGCACATTTCATAATTGTAATTTATATTCAACAGGGCGTCTTGTTATTGGCTTTAGCCCCACTAAATGCCCTTTAAAAGTATAAGGTTTCGTAAGTTTAATTACGTGAATAAAAATAAATTTAATTAAGAAACTAACTTGGACTCTTGATTTCAATACGTATTATTTCCATTGTACCTTGTCTTTAGTAAACATTTCGTCAGAGTAGTACGCTTGGGTCAAAATATGTGTACGAATAAGGTGTATAAGTCCTCAGCCTCACCTTATACGTTCCAAGATGTTCGACGACGCACGGCAGACTGGCATCCCGACCGAGCGCAACCGTCACGTTCGGTATCGGCTCAGCAAACCTGGGCTCTTCTGTTAACACTGTGGACAACACGGTTCTATGTTACTGACAGGAGCTGGAATACATAGTACTATGTTACTAACAAGATCTGAACAACATGGTAATATGTTACTGATAGGAAATGACCAACATGGTACTATGTTACCGACGGGAACTGGTCAACACTAATAACACTAACGTACTATGTTACATCTTGTTATGTTACTGACGGCAACTGGATAACATGGTATCTAATTGACTAGAGCTGAACAATAGGGTACTATATATTACTAACTTGAGCTGGACAGCACGTTACTCTGTTACTGACGGGAGCTGTAAAACACGGTACTATGTTACTGACGACAGCTGGATATTACGGTACTATTTTACTGACGTCAACACTAAAGACACAATAATTTATTGCAATTTTCGAGGTAGGTGTCACATAATGACCCTTATTGGGTATGGCAATAAAGTGCGGAGCGGATCGATTTATTCCATAATTGATTTGTCCTATAAATACTCGTTTAGGCTATACTATAGTAACATTTTGCTAGCAATTTATGTATTTTAGGGTTTTGGTAAATTTATTTTCATTTTATATATATTTTGATGGACATTGGACATCGTACTATGTTATTGATAATTCTTTTACAAAACTTTGCTGTCACTGATGGGTTCAGGTAATTGATTGAGTTAGTTAATAGTGTTAAACCTAACAGTTAAAAATTACATTCTAAAACATTAAAGTCGGAAAAATATTTTTTGTGAAAAATGACTGCACCCTCTATTGCTAGCAGGAGTGGTTATAAATTGATTTGACTAACAAAGATTTTACAGTTAAATTTTCGAATACCACAAGTTGGTATTTCAAACGATAACAATCGAAACCGCTATTAAATTCCACGCAATCTGATCCCATTCTTCCCGCATAAAGAACCAGGATAAACATCACAAAAACACGAGCGAAGTTTAGATTGATATTTTTAATCAACCGCGAAGTTACGAACGCTCGGTAATGACAGGCGAAATATTGTTTATTTTAGAAGTTTCTCGAAGTCACGGGGATGAAGTCAGCGATAACTGAAAGGGGTTCGGGATTAGGACGCAGATGGAGTAGTAGTTACTGCGTAAATTACACTTTAAGTTACGGGACATGAATATGTAGTTTTGGTCACATAGTTAGCTCGGTGTATTTGGTACTAAGTTATATTATTTTGATCTGTTTGTTGTACTTTAGTGATACATCATAGTTTTGTGTGCTTGATGATACGTAGGTAAGTTATAATGATAACTTTACGTTGACAAATTTCACAATAATTACTCAAATATGGATTATGTAATTTAGCAGATAGAAGTCTATGTCCAGCATCATCATGATCAACCAGAAGACCCGTTTTACCGTTGAACCCGTGGTCAACGATGCTGGTATCACAACTATTTTTTATTTCCTTACTCTCTAGTTTTATATTTTGTTGTATACTGTTTGTTGATACTTAAATAAATTGAAAAAAAAAAACATCCTCTGCTGAACATAGGCGTCCCCCTTTAACCTCCACACTGAACGACAGCCTGCCATCTGCATCCACTGGATGCCCACGACTCTCGCGATGTCGAGGATCTATCTAGTGGGAGGCCATCTACGCTACATCTTCCGGTTCGTGGTCTCCACTCAAGAACCTTTCTTCGCCATCGTTTATCGGTTCATAGCGCGATGTGGCCTGCCCATTGCCACTTCAACTTGCAAATTCTAATAGTTAATAGCTACGTCAGTGATTCTGGTTCTTTGGCGAATATCCACGTTCCGGATTCTATCGCGCAAAGAAACTCCGAGCATATCTCTCTCCATTGCCCGTTGTGTGGAGTATTTTTGATCAACCAAAACCATGCACAGAATAGCAAATCTGGATTATAACATAAACATTGAACACAGAACAAAAGTCTAGATAAAACGCTATGCTCATATTGTTTTTTTTTTGCTTATATTTTAGTCCGCGAGTATTTGAACATGTAACATACTCATTAAATTATTCGGATTAGCAAGTTTAAGTGGCAGTGGGCACTGGGCAGGGCACATAGCACGTATAACAGATGACGGATGGGGCCCAAAGGTACTCAAATTGAGACCACGGACGGACGGTAGACGTCTACCCGCAAGATAGACAGATGACCTAAAAGAAAAATTTATTTTATCTTATTATCATCATCATTTCAGCCTACGTCATGATCTTTTGTTGTGTTGATGACATACCCACCTACATTCCGAAAAAGCGTTCATGCTCTATTAAAATAGCTGTAATAAGCTACGATTACATAAACCGTCAATCAATCTATTGATGGCCTCGCACAAAAATGGAAGCACAGCAGTTCAAAGTAGACGAATCATTAAATATCGAACTTTATCGACACGCCAAACGTTCTCGCATTTTACCAATATAAAATCATAAGTACTTGAACATCGACAAATAAAATCCGGAGCTTGTCACTCAGTATTTCCGGTAGTAGTTCTTGCCTGAAAAAAAAAACAACTCGTAAGTTGCAGTACATTTTACTGTCCCTCTATTATACAAAGCGAAATTTCTGCTTATTTTGTTTGGCCTGGCTATGAAAAACAATGCCACAATTAGGCATCTAATGCCATCTCTGAAGAGTTACAAGACAAAAATGGTTTTAAGCACATTAAAATGCAGCCGTGTTGTGGCAGCACCACTATTTTAGTAAACATAAGCTTTAGTCGGACGATACCGTTTCTGGTCTTCCATGTCCTTTGTTTATTGGTCCGTGGCACCAAAACACGCAGATGTTAAGCGGTAAACAAGTCAGCAGAACGTAGCAGTTACAAAACAATAATACCTAAGTATTACTTTTCTTTTCGAACGAACGAATCTTGACAAAAACATTAAATTTATTATTTACTAGCTAATGCCCGCGACTTCGTACGCGTAGCGCAAAGTAATTAGTGGGTGGACGATTAGACTGACATATCCAAATATAAATGTTACACTAACGAACACGAACGGAACTTTAAATAGGCACAAATCCATCGGATTATTTATACTGAATATTTTATAGATAATACCTACACATATGACATGATTGTAGATTTATTGCTCTCCATTTTAATGCGGATTGTCATACTATCGTCATAGTATGATTTTAGTCTAGTTTTAATCTGACTCGATACAGGTATCCCGACATGTCCATAGTTTCAAATATATTTCAAGCAAATAATATATTACTTTCACTGGTTAAATACTTTGGAAGTGTGGAGCCATGGAGCCAATAAGGAAAAAAAATTGGTATAAGTCAAGCGAAATGTCATGCATGACAAACGTTATTATTGAATTATTAGTAAATAGTAAGTAGGAAGCATGGAGCGGTATCTATAATTAATCGCTGTTATTTAACATTACTCCGCGTAAAGACTGCCAATCAATGATGTCTAAATAATTTTTGCCCGCCTTCTGCGCCTCGACCCTTCCAACAACTAAACCGCTTTCGTTCACCACCAAAATAGCTGCTAATCATAGATCAGTAACAGATTAGATGCCGCGAGTTCACCTACTTTGCGTGTCTGTTATTGGTCTTAAGTTTGATCCTGGCAAAAAAATGTATTCATTTTAATCTCCGTCGACTTGGTATATTAGCACGTCAGAAGTCAATACAAAAATAAACGTACTTTAAATTACGCCATAATAAACTGTAAAACCTCTTCAAAAGCAGTTGGCTGTCCTGAAAATAACAAAAACAAAAAAAACTATTTGGTGCAGTCTATCGGAAGTTATGCGGGTACATACATTTCGGCGATTCGTTTTTATTTCATCATCATCATCATCAGCCAGAAGACGTCCACTGCTGAACATAGGCCTCCCCCTTTAACCTCCACACTGAACGACATCCTGCCATCTGCATCCACTGGATGCCCGCGACTCTCACAATGTCGTCGGTCCATCTAGTGGGAGGCCTACCTACGCTGCGTCTTCCGGTTCGCGGTCTCCACTCAAGAACCTTACCTACTTCCCCATCGGTTAACAGTTCTTCGAGCGATGTGGCCTGCCCATTGCCACTTCAACTTGCAGATTTTAATAGCTATGTCGGTGACTCTGGTTCTTTGGCGAATATCTATATTTTTATTTACATATAGATTATATGGCAACAGCCGCTTCAGTCTTCCTACCTACCATGTCTGCGAGTAGAAGTCTATCATTACGACAACATTACTATAAAATAAGCTAGATGGCGTTAAAAATAATTATTAAAAAAAAAATTTTTTACTATATATTATCATAAATTAATATAGCCTATGTTTCAATCAGGTATTTTATAAGCATATTCATGTAAACTGCTTTGAAATCCTTCTAGTAGTTTAAAAGATGTTCGCGGACAAACAAACAAACTGACAGCCGTCAGATTTGTAGTTCCATAGTTTGAAAATAGATTGCGTACTAAAACGATGTTTTGCGAAAAAATTGTAAATTTGCTTAAACTTTACGAATAATATTATTAAAAACGTAATAAGGTATTCAATAATTCCTAAAATAATGAGTGTAAATGGATCGTAGTTTCACAAATATGAAAAGTGCGTCTATTATAGGTAAATACGACCCTTTACCTGAATCACGCAAACGGCATTTTTTTGCAAGTTAAACCGATATCCGGTATTGCTTCTACTTAGTTAGAAGTCATGTGTGAAGGTATTTGATCTACACATTTATAATATGGTAGGGATTATAATTTTCTAAAATTATCGTCGAATAAATATTTTATCTCGTAATAACATTTTTGGGTTAGAAACTTACGAAGTTGGTTCTGGAAAAATGATATTATTTCTTTCTTTCTTTATTGCGTCCGGAATTTTGTTGTATAGGTTTATTTTCATGTACAAAGGGCCTTTTTTGAATATTTCTATTCGCGGGACTGTATTAAAATAGGATGCGGTATATTTCGTGTTTTAAATGCTAACATAGAATAAAACCATGAGAATGTAATATGGAGCTTGGAGCTTCCCGGTGTGGTACTGGATGTAGATGCGACCTGGGCTATAGGGACAACGTCATGTATGCGGTCGGCTAGGTCTGCCAGCACATCGAGTGATGACGTCATCTGCTGCGAAGCAATGATGGTCTGCGTGCTGTTCGGTAGGCGGCTGGTCCAAATCATGCGTAAAAAGTCTTCTGGAACTCCGGGGCGTGCTAGGTGTCGTAGATGACGTAAGAATTGAGAAGGCTTACGATCACCTAGCTCCTCGTGTGTTAAAAGTTGCTGTACCTTTTTTTCTCTTGATGCGGACAAACGTTTAATTAGCTCCAGCTTGAGTTTTTCGTACTTCTCGGTCACAGGCGGGTTGACGATGATGTCTTCGACTTCAGCTGCGTATTGCGGGTCAAGTTGTCCAATCACATAGTAGAACTTGGTGCTATCTGCAGTGATGTTGGAAATCGCGAATTGGCTTTCGATCTGGGCGAACCAAATCGCCGGCTTCTCGGGCCAAAACGGTGGAATTCGCACGCCAACTCGGAATACATTGTCATCATCTTTATTCTTCGTGTCAGCCGCAGTGCTATCAGTACGATCTAGCGGCATTCTGACCTTTGTCGGTGGTGTACGGTCCATTCAGTGGTCACCAATTATAGTAGATTTGTACTATTTATATAGAAGGAGAGGGTTAAGCTACCGACAATGGAAGAAAATAGCTGAGTCCGAAAGAAATTATAAATTTAATGCAAAGAAAAATCTTAGGCAAATCTTAGAAAAAGCGAATGACAATTCCATTTGAAAATCGGTGTTCTTTTATTTTTTTCTTTTCGCGCCCCAGCGCCACACGTCGTGGAAAATTGGAATGAAATTCACGAAGGTTGGCGCAAGGAGTACGAGTACGCCACACTCCTACTCCATGCACTGGAATGAATCACCAAAGAGGTTGTAAGGCCTATAACATGCTTGATCTACACGTTCATTCATCTAAGAAGGTTAAGGAACCTTCTTTAAATTTAAACTGATTAACCGAATGACAGTTGACAGTTTCAAAATTTTAATGGCTATGTCAATAACATTCTCTGTACTTTGGATCTCCTTGCTTGAGGCTATGTGACGATCCTCATATTACGTTTCGGGTAACGAAGAAATAAATCATTGATTTTTATTTTCGTTTATGTAAAAATAAAGAATTAAAATAAATGAAATAAGATAGCCTATGTTTTAATCTGGTAATTTCTAAGCATATTCGTGAAAACCGCATTTAAATCCGTCCAGTGGTTTAGGAGATGTGCGCGGACAAACAAACAAACAAACAAACAAACAAACAAACAAACAAACAGACAAAAATTCTAAAAACTGTCCTATCGTGTTCAGCTGCTTATTTTAAGACGACCTGTGTGATTTTTTTTTTGTTATCTCGTAATTACAGATTTTTTTATCTCTACGTTTTTATTATATGTATAGATAGATAGATAGATATAGATAGATTGGAAACGTTTTATAAATACAGGTGAACTTGAATGGGACGATTTTGTTAGCGATATTTGATAATTGAAACATTCATGCAAACATTATAAATTGTTTTGAAATACTTTGCCCAGTGATCATGTTAGTTAGATTTAAACAGAGGAAAAAAATACAAGAAAAGAAAGAGAAAGAATAGTCTGTCACTTTGGTGCACGGTGAAGGCAAAAGTACTTAAAAGTTAAAAAGATTATATTAAAAGTAGAGTGCATGAATAAGTAAATTACGTAATGACTAGCGTACTATAGACCCGATTTACACTTTTTTGGGAATTAGTTCATGTAAAATACGAGTCACAAGTTTGGAGTTGTAACGATAAAGTTATCAAAAGGAACTTCGCGAGGTCTTCAGTTAGTAAAAGTGTATACTCGTAGTTACATGAAACGACGAATCATCACTTATAATGTAACATTCAGTAAATGAGTTGACACCTCGCCTCACACAATAACTACTCATAGCATCCAGCCACTCTTATGAGCCGCGAGATTTAATTACCCAAGTTGTAGAGCTCTCCAAAACATTGTCTTCATTAAGAACTGTGCCCTTTGAGCCTCGTTTTATTCGAAAACTTTGAATGTAATTCGGAAACTTAGTTAGTCATCCTATTAACATTCTGTGATGTTAGTTGCGATAAAATTTGATGTGTCGATTGGTAAACTTACGCTACACTATTCACTAGACGTAAAGGACACTTCACACCAGTCAAACTTATTATGATGAGACAGATATATAGTGTGTACTTATTAAGGAAAGACTTGAGGCACCTTTTAACAAAATAATTTGCGTATATTATATTTAAAGCTATCCAAAATGTTAATCAAACATTTTCATTGTAACAGTTATATGATTATTTACGGGATATTTACCGTGGTAAGGTTGTGTCTTCCCGTGGACATGGTGCATGTAATTGTGCCGAAATATCGGGAGCTCTTTTCACAACCAAAATGAGAGACACAAATCTGCCATAGCTGAGTATCTGCTGGAAGCGGGTCCTAACCACTGGATTGAATTTCATAATCCCGAAATCCTGTCCACCGAGCGTCACTACATACCAAGGCTGGTAAAGGAAACTATTGAAATCTCGAAATGCCAGAACTTCAATCGAGGTGAGGGTTTTCAACTCGCTAGTACGTGGAATCCAGTATTAGGTTGCCTTAAAAATAAAAGTCCGCGTTCAAAATGTGTTCAAAATACTATACGCAGTGATACAGTGAGTGTGTTTTGTCGAGAATTAGGTTCGAGTTCGAGTTCCAGTGATAACCATAGCAAAAGACTAAGAAAGAGGGTAGATCGTTTTGTCTGTACCTAACTTTGAACTTTTTCACCAACCACCCGCATTCTTCAGTCTTCCCGTGAACATGGTGCATGTAACTGCGCCGAAATATCGGGAGCTCCTTCCACAACCTTACCACGGTAAATATCCCGTAAATAATCATATAACTTTAGTGAACACCCGTGATAGTTTAAAACAGTCAGCGAAAAAGTAATTTAATTCACATATTGTAAAAAACATCCATTAATAGCTTGCAATAAATTGAGACAAAATTTACAGATAACTTTAATACTCATGGTTTAGTACTAACTACTAAGTTACTACTTTTTGTTTAGAAAATTTTCAGTGCTGGCTAATCCATGGCTTTAAATATCTTATGATGTTGTAAAAAATAATATTATTCATTCTTCAGTACAGGGGTTATTCGTCTTTTGATCAATTTCATTGTGAATTTAGCATAGTTTGGCTGAGCACGTTATCTCTATGCCAATATGCGAGATGTAGAGATTGCTACTATAGTTTTACTACAAGTAACGTTTGTCTGGTATATTTGCCGAGAAATTGGATCTGGTTCATGACGTCTGCGCGATTTACGACTAAACATAATTTTGTATGCAAGTGCCGCCAGTAACTGTGGAGGTTTGCTATCCCACTGGATATTGGGGCTGGAGCCATCTAGATAGAATCGGAGGGAACATAAATACATACAGAGCGGCAAGTCCTAGTAATCGTAATAATCCTTTGCTGCAGATCTTGCAACCTATAGCTTCACATTTATCATACTAACATTCTATTGAGTATTTAGTGGAAGCGCGCAGTTTCAGCTTAGATGGATATGCAAAACTTAAATTTATAATAATAAATATCTGGGACATTATTGCACACATGGTCATCTGACCTCAAACTAAGCAAAGCTTGTAATATGGCTGCCAGAGACTGATATACATACATATATATTTTTAAACACATACTTAAATGGATATTAACACCAAGACATAGAACAAACACAAATGTTCATCACACAAATGTTTGTCCTAGGTGGGAATCGAACCCACCACGCCCCAAAGCACAGAAAACAGGTTCACTACCAACTTTTGAACTTTTTTTTGAGGTTCTTTGTTATACTGGTTTCGTCACGATGTTTTCCTTTACCATTTATGGGCGAAATCATCGAAAACTTCTGCATCGCGACGTGGATCTAGATATATCATGAGTCTAAGTCTATAACTATAGAGATGAGTGGAGACTTCCAACTCTCAGGACACCAGAGAGTTCCAAAGTTTAATCTTCACACTTGTTTGAAAGCCTTAGTCTCCTGGCAGAAAACTAATTTTCTACTTATTACACAAATGGATCTTGATTGCAAGAATTCCTAATGAAATGGCAATTATCTTAGAGTGCAATTAGTTCTGATATTAAAGACTGTTGGGGTTTTATATTAGTATAGCTTGTTATTAAGATATTTTTTATGTTTGATGGCTAGTGTTTATTTTTCAGAGTTTTTTTGGTCTCATAATCTTTCTGTAATAGTCTTAATCTTCGCAAAAATAATTTATTTACGAACACGTGTAAGACTGCCTAGCTCGTGTACGACTGCCTAGCTCGTGTATGACTGCCTAGCTCGTGTATGACTGCCTAGCTACCTGATCTCAAATATTCATAGTTTTAAATATCTTTTACAAATTAAAGAAACTTAGTGCCAAATTAATTCAATAATTTAAGCTCCAGAAAAGTCCTAGTAAAAGTTGTATTTCTTCGAAGAAAGAAAAATATATCGTCGAAGAAATACAAGTTTTGCTTGAATTTAAAGTTTTACATGAGTGAGATCAAATTATTTTGTGAAAGGTTTGAATTCTAATCTTGTTAAAATATTAATTTTATTTTAAAGACCTTTCATGAAATTTAAAATCTATCTACATTTTTATATATAATATACTAGTGTTGTTGTCCGCGACTTGGTACGCGTAGAGTTTCATATAAACTTTCAATTATTTTTACCTCTCTTTCAAAAAATAACATAGCCTGTACTTCAATCTAGTCATAGCTAATCATATTGCGATCCGTCTAGTTGTATAGTAGATGTGCGTGCACAAACAAACAAATTTCTAAAAACAGTCTTAACGTGTTCAGCTGTTTATTTTAAGATGCTCTGTGTATAAAAAGTTCAATGAATACTGAAAGTCAAAATAGTAATTATTGTGAATCAAATTAGTAATTAATTTATAATGACAGCATTAAATAAAAAATAAATACCCATTTATACCAGTGTCGGAAACTGGCTGGATAAAGGCTAGTTTTCTATTTAGTTTTAAAAGACATATGATGATCTTTTGTTTTATATCGATTGTGTCAGATTTGGATTGTAGCTTTTATACTGGTTTTTAGTGAGAAAGTTTTGTTTAAAATATTTAAATATAAACTAATTTCTACCACCATTGTGCTTCTCATTATCCTAATCCAACACCAGCAGTTATACAGTCCACCGATTGCTAACAACCCATTTCCTTAGAGCACGTCGACACGTGTTTCGCCTCTGCACGAGGCATCCTCAGGACGTGTTTACTCTTCGAGCGCTTGGCTAAGAATGTTTTTTTTTCTAATGTGACTTTTTGCTGTTGGCTTTGCGGCCTCTACAGCTTGACCGGACTAGTTGGTGAATGCAGAGGGCGTTGGTTGATGAGATTTTTGTATGTTGTGTTTCTACTTCTATGGAACACAACCTTATGCGTGTCACTGTCAACCAATTGTATTGATATATTTTGAGGTACCCAAAAGCATATAACGACTGTTGTTTTACGACAAACAACAATACAATAACTCTTTATTAAAAACCACAAAAACAAGGATAACAATATAAATTACAGTAATTATCTAGGATTCTAACAGGCGGCCTCATCGCTTAAAGCGATCTCTTCCAGGCAACCGTGCAACATAGATACATCCGTCCATAATATAGATAAGTTACGAGTAAGTATTATGTTCCACTCACCCTGACAAATGATCGTGATGATCTGTAGGAAGCTTATCGCGAAGCTCCGGCAAGGCCCTCGCCTGCTCATGGTGCATCAGGCTGTCTCCAGCATCAATCGAGGGGATACCTGCGCGGTCTTCTCATGACGGACGGCCACCAGCTGGAACAAGGAACAGCCTGTTAATTAAGCAAAAAGACGCACTCAAAACTTTGATGTTGCCTGCTCTGGATTATTTTCATCCCTACCAGTCTTATGAAAAATGTAATTAGAGTGACAGTGGTGGAGACTACGTAGTAGCTAAGATTATTTACTCCTTTCCGTCACCGGTAATTTTATGTTGTAGTTAAAAATTGTGTAACACCAGTTCATGTTATATATAAAAAGTATATATTGAAGAAAAAATCAACTCCGTATTAAAGAGCTGATAATCTTCAAACACTCACGAGCAAGACACATTCGAACAAAAAAAAAATTACTAAATTAAAATCGGTTCAGCCGTTTGGGAACTGCGATGCCACTGACAGCCACACACATACATACATACTTAACTAAACTTATAACACCATTTTGTTTGCGTCAGAGGTTAAAATAATAATGAAATCTTTATCTAGTAGTCAAATGACTATAATTCAATTTAAAAAAAAAGAAATCTCAGCGTACATAACGGGCTGAGCGCATTTTAAATCGTTCTCTGCAATGTACCTAATCGGGCCCCATGATTACCAAGATGTCAGGAGACGTACCTCCTAGGTTCAACTTGTTATAGGCATAGGCCCTATGGCATAGGGTATAGGCATTGAGATACAATACCTATAGAATCACAATATCTAAGTGAAAACAGTCATAAAAACGTCCAAGCGACGTGTACATACCTAAACATCAATTATATAATTTAGAATGCCACATTTACTCCAATTTTGACGTTATGTCGCTTGCATAGTGTTCAACGTCGCTTGTCTGCTAGGCATCATGTCACTGGCATCGCGCGGCGTTGTAGTCGGATCGCGGTTGCCTTACAACTAATCAAAAAGTCTGCTAATTCGTAGCGTATGCTGAATATTGGTTCGGGGTTTTTTTGACACGAGTGTGACTCTATAGTATTGTATCTCGATGGGTATAGGCAAATAATATGCCATTCCAACTAAGGTAGACGTAACTTTACTGTCATCAAATACAATGATTTTACAATACTACTCGTGTCTCTGGTCCTAAAACCTCTGCCCTATAAATTTTACTACCCGAGAACTACCCATCAAACTGAGGTTAACAATTCATAGTCGAAATTAGCATTTATGCAAATGGTATGATAGAGTTCGGCAGCCGGCTGACATAACAGACGTGAATGGGGTTTCACGATATGATCTAACCGTCTTACTTAAAAATCTTTTTACATTCTTGAGAGACCTTTGATCTGCGGATCAAGCGAAATTCTTACCTAAAACCAAAAAAAAAGTTGCGAGAGCTTTGAAAGCGCTCTCAATAGCTGTCAAAATTTTACCACTGGCCGGACGTTGTTAAGAGACCTTTGCGAGGCAATATGGCGGCTTTTTAACCAATCAGCATAGATCACAGTATATATCGGCCAATCAGCATTTAGCTGATTGAATAACATTCTTTTAGGTTGTTTTTTTGTTGTTTTGCTAAGTTTTGTGGTTATTTATCATGGATTTGTGCAATTTCCGAAGGGATGTGGACATGTTACGCCAATTTAGAGCTCCCGCGTTGAAAAGAAGGATACGCCAGAGAATTAAGGCGTGATCCGATACATGGTATATATGATTTATCGGATGATGAATTTCGGCTGAGGTACCGTTCCAGCAATGAAAATATCCGCCGGATTTCTGACTTGCTGAGGGCAGACCACGGAACACTATTCTACAGGTGAATCTGCGAGGTGGCGGCATCCCTGTGGAACTGCAAGTAATGGCAGTAATCAGATATTGGGGCCACCATGAGGTAGATAAAAAATACTTATTTTGTTCAAGTTTCGTGTTATGCAGTATGTATGTGAATCCAAGATAAGTAAGAAAGTTATGTTTTATTTTTAGATCCAAGAAGACTGCGCGGATTGAGCCAGCAGACGCTGTCACGTGTGGCCCGCAAAGTAGCAATAGCGTTGGCTCCCAAAAGTTCACAGTAGGTACATAAAAATGCCTTTGAATATTATGATGGAAAAAGCCAATGCTATCAGCAAGTTTGAAGCTATTTGCGGCCTTCAAGGGATTATGGGTGCAATAGATTGCATGCACCTAGAAATAATGAAGGAGACGTTGGCCAGTATCACATCAACAGTAAGAGACATTTCTCTATCAATACCCAAGTAAGTACATATCTTGCACAATGCCATTCCAGCTTGTATATTATAATCCATGTCGGTATTCGTAGAACGGCATGCAAGATTTTATAGTCACGCATAGCTTTCTAACCCTGCCGCACACTGCTACTGTGTTAGGAAGACAAGGTCAAGTCCCAGCAGTGGGAACTCATGTTTATAGGTATTATGATAAATCACATGTGTCACTGACATTGCTGGGTGCAGCTAGTTATCAGTAAATAATTTTTAAATGTAAAAAACGATTTTCAGATCGTCTGTGATGCTGACCTTAAAATATGTGACATCGTGGCACTGGAGGCAGCACACATGATGCGTTTTAACAACCGGCATATCCGAACCCGCAATGTTGTTGAAAGGTACTTCAGTGTCTTGAAGCAGCGATTTCTGATATTGCTGAAATTGATGAGGGGTAACTATGCCAATATCAAAACTACGATAGTGCTGTTCTGCACAATTTGTCGATTCTTTACAAAGAACTAGGTGAGTTACTCTTTTTTTTATTAGCTTTGCATCTAGCATCTCAGCTTTTTGTTCGAAGAGGATCGGAGAGAGGGTTAAAATAATTTATTTTTTCTCTGATCCAATTACACAATTATATACTAGTTATACTTACTACTTAATTAAAAAAAAAACAATACTTAATTCTAAAAAAAATTGTTTGTAACACCAGTTTCAGAATCAGGTTGTCCTCACTGGACATAGGCCTCCTCTAGAAGTGGCCATTTCTCCCTATCTCTGGCTATTATGCGCCACCCTTTTGGTAGGTCAGCCTCCCACCTTCTATGTGGTCGTCCCCATGATCTCTTCCCATCTCCGGGGTACCACAATATGACCTCTTTGATCCATTTTTGTTTAGGGAGTCTGACTACATGTCCTATCCAATGCCATTTTAGTCACTTGATTTTCTGTGAGACATCTGTCACGCATGTGGCCTTCCATATTCTGGTCAGTCTTCACTTGTCCTTCAGCTTAATGGGCAACATGCTTCTCTCCATTCCTTGTTGACATACCTTGAGTTTTTGGGTGCGAGCCCTTGTTAGGCTCCAGGTTTGGCACCCATAGGTAAGTATTGGTAGAATACACATGTTGTACACTTTACGCTTGGCAGGCATTGGGATTTCTTTGTTCTTCAGTTTCTTTTAGTGTAATGAGCTCAGGTGTAAATAACAAACAACACCTGGGCTCGTTACTGGAGAAAGGGTTACATTCTGTTAAATCTACTGCTTCATCCCACTGGTAGTCTCAGGGTGCTTTGTGTGACAGTGGACATAATTGTATCCACCCGTTGTCCCACCAAAATAAGTTTTAAATGTCTGGCTATTTATTTTACTATTAATTCATTAACATTTCTCAGAATCTCCACTCTCAAATGACTAGATATAGGAACATTGTAATGCATTGAATATGACAATCTCCTTTTTTTAACCGACTTCAAAAACGGAGGAGGTTCTACTGTATTTTATTATGTATGTTCAACGATTTCTCCACCAATTATGAATTGATTTTGATGATTCCTTTTTTGTTTGGTAGGTCTTACTTCAGAGGTGGTCCCATATAAATTTCATCAAAATCAGTTAAGTAGTTTGGTTTTTAAATGAAACTACTACTACTCACTGAAAAAAATATGTCATCCAAGTAAACAAAACTGCGTATTTACTAATTTTGAAGTCGGTTTTTTTAATTGATTATTTATTTCCTCAGATACAGCACAACTTTAACATGAAGAAATGACAAACAACGAGGACATTATCAATGATGACATTGGCCGAATAAGTCAAAGCATTTTTATGGAAAATAATTTATTATAAAATATATTACACTTACACAAAAACTAAACATGTATTTTAATTAAAAATCTTACATAAGAGCATAGATTTTAAATATGTAATCAAATACTAAACATATTTTCAGTACTAATTCTCTCATAGTATTTTTATAATTATATTAAATAGGTATGTATTTTTGATTAACTTTACTCTCGAGGTCTAGCCCGGATATTTGATAGGCATTGGTGGAGCTGAAGCCAACCCCAAGAGTCCCTAATTCTAATTCAAAGTTAGGGTGACAAGACCTGCACTGACACTGGCTGGGGTGTATTGTGCATTTAGCTAAACACATTTACATAAACCAGCCAAGCTCCTAAGATAACAGAGCAAGGCTTTGGGTCGCTGCCTAAACTATTCTATCCCTATTTTGCCAGGTGTTTTGGTATTGGAGACTTGTGGTTGTTGATTTTCTTTAAGGAGTCTCGACTTGAATCATGTCTTCTGTGGCCTTGCAATAGTACATGCTACATGGACTCGTTTTCGTGTAGAAAGCTCGACAGCACCTAAAAAAACATAATAACATTAGAACACATGACAGAGTTTTGACTTCCTACCTGATTGCACAAGTATATGGCAAGCAGGATCAATTTGCGAACCACTATAGCTGTGGGTAAAGACTTCGGCACGCCTTAATTAAATCTTATCATATTTTTTTTTGTCACAATCCGGCTCCAACTCAGCATGATGCCGGTTGTAAACAACCGACGCTGGTCTTCCGTTGGGCCGGCAGGTGACTTCACGCACGAACGTACCACACGGCACGTGCACAAACTAACTAAATGCTTAATTTATTGAATATTTAACTAAACGAGCAATTATTAGACTGCCCCAGTGGCTCAATTGCTAGTGAACCTTCCTTCTGCGCTTATTGGCGCGGGTTCGAGTCCCACCTACAACAAACTTTCATGTGATGAACAATTGTGTTTGTTCCATGTCTAGGTATTAATATCCATTTAAGTATGCATTTAAAAATACACAGAGGGAGTGGTCTCGGATTCTAATTGTCGCGAGGAACACTGAAGTACAAGCAACAGATGGTAGAAGTAACATGTTTATCTATTTTTTATTTATTTGAAGAACCAAGGTTTTGGAGGAATTGTAGGTTGTATTTGGCCATAAATATTGCCTGTGGTGTTCTTAGACCTCTGGCAGGCCATATTCCAAGTAGTTGTGGTTGGCAAACAGAGGAAAGATCATGGGTCATGTTAGAATAACGCCTTGGCATAATGAATCGAATTTGAAACAAGGAATGGTGCGTGGCCTGCAATCCAAAACTCTTGGACCTCTTTTATAATAGATCATGTTAATTCATGCATTTTTAAGGGTCAGCATACAACTAAAACTTGGTAATTACCTTTTCCTGTTCACTCCAATTTATGAAGCGATTTTTTTTTACGAGCTCCATTTCTAATCCTTTTTATCCTTAAATTTCGGCTCCAGCAGAGTGTTTTCGCTACTGAATGCTGAAATCGAAACTGTTCACTGTTGAAATCGGCTTGTTTTCACTAACACAAGTTAAAATATTATTTATTTATACAGAAAATGCGCAAAAATTTAACCCAGATTGACACACGCGTGCTCTGAGTACCGTCAAATTTGACACCTGACATTGACATTCATATTACCACTGACGTAAAAATCAAAATTTTCATACATTATTCGTTCAACAAGAATTTTAGTCGATTATTTTTGCTATAGTCTGCGCCAACTGAATGATTTTTGTTTCTCTGTGGGTATTTTATCTGAGAGAGGGATAAAATAGGTTTATGCAGATATATGGGTGAAAAAAAGTTGATCCTGGATCAAGTCTTAAAACGCCTCGCAATTGAGAGAGGTTTGCGAGAGGATTATTGTGAAGATTTTTAAGTAAGACGGTAAATCTGTAATCTGTCGGGACAGTGGATCGATAACCAGTGACGAGGATATGGACGCAGCCTGGAATACGATTCATCTATTGTTTATTTATTTATTACCGCCGTTTGATCACATCTCAACCAGTTTCAGTGGAGATGCTGGAAATGTGGCTGCACTCTTAACAATGGCGTGTATGTTACCACTCATGCATGACCTAACTTAACAATAGCGTGTATGTTACCACTCATGCATGACCTAACTTAACAATAGCGTGTATGTTACCACTCATGCATGACCTAACTTAACAATAGCGTGTATGTTACCACTCATGCATGACCTAACTTAACAATAGCGTGTATGTTACCACTCATGCATGACCTAACTTAACAATAGCGTGTATGTTACCACTCATGCATGACCTAACTTAACAATAGCATGTATGTTACCACTCATGCATGACCTAACTTAACAATAGCGTGTATGTTACCACTCATGCATGACCTAACTTAACAATAGCGTGTATGTTACCACTCATGCATGACCTAACTTAACAATAGCGTGTATGTTACCACTCATGCATGACCTAACTTAACAATAGCGTGTATGTTACCACTCATGCATGACCTAACTCAACAATAGCGTGTATGTTACCACTCATGCATGACCTAACTCAACAATAGCGTGTATGTTACCACTCATGCATGACCTAACTTAACAATAGCGTGTATGTTACCACTCATGCATGACCTAACTTAACAATAGCGTGTATGTTACCACTCATGCATGACCTAACTTAACAATAGCGTGTATGTTACCACTCATGCATGACCTAACTTAACAATAGCGTGTATGTTACCACTCATGCATGACCTAACTTAACAATAGCGTGTATGTTACCACTCATGCATGACCTAACTTAACAATAGCGTGTATGTTACCACTCATGCATGACCTAACTTTTTTGAAGTGAAAACTTCTTTAGGTGAGTTGAGCACTTTTCGGGTGAACAAAAATCATGGAACTCGCGGAACATGGAATAGGTGAATTACAACTTAAGTTTTCACTTCTGACGTGCAGTTCTGTGATTGTTTTTTTTTTTTTATTGATGAATAGGTTTGCGGTTGACCGTCATCTCACCTAATGTTAAACGATGATGCGGTTTAGGATAGAGTATGCTAGCCTAGAAGAATCCAATTTAATCCCAGATACAAGACACCCAGATTGTATAACTAGTTTAAGTATAACTAGTAATGCAACAGTAGCATCATTTATGTAGGATCTATTTGAGGCAGATGGCAAAAGACTTGTACTTACCAAAGAAATGTCTATAATATGTGCATATAAATATATAATAAGGTACCGAATGAATTCAAAATGTTGGATGGTAACAAATTCAAAAAAGAGTTAACTGATTGGTTACTTAAGCACTCTTTTTATAGTGTTAAGGAATTTAAGTATTTTTTTAATATCATATAATACTCATAATAATATTATACTTATTAAAATATATAATTTATTTAGCATAAGAACATTTTCACTTCTTTTTGCAGACTGAATACAGTGTACCTAAAATAATTTTAAAAGCTCAATGTAATGTATTCTAGCAAATAATTGATTTGATTTGAAGAACGATATCTACATATAGCAGTAGAAAGAGGAAGGCTGTAAAGGACGATGATCGCTATGAACACGTAATACGTCCGCCATACTCTATCTCCATCCCCGTCCTTTGACCGCCGCCGTGACGGAAGCCCGCCGTGCTCGGAAACCTGATTTATCAGCCGATCAAATTCAATTGTGTCTGTCGCGAAATTGACTAAAAATTCCGCAGACGATCACCAACTTTTACGAATTTGAATCACTTGTCTTGGAAGATGTCTGGATTTAGATCTTTTATTTTAAGTACTAACAATTTAGGGCTTCTGGAAATTTAGCAAATTTCTTTTTGGTGCCGTCTGATAATAAGTAGGTAGATTTAGATTGGAGGAATATATTTAAATTCAATTAAGTTTGTAAGGAATTCAGGTCTAATGGTTATTTATTATCAGGTTTACGTGATTATTGAACATTTAATCGAAATTAAACACTTTAAAGCACATAAAGAAAGTTTTTTTTTAAATTAACGGTACTATTATATAGAATCAATTATGTCATCTAGTTCTACCACGGACTCTGCAAAATGTTCGAAATGAAATAATATTCAATTCTTTATTTGTCAACCCTATCTACACTAATATTATAAAGAGGAAAGATTTGTACCTATTTTTGTATGTTTGTAATGAATAGGCTCCGAAACTACTGAACCGATTTGAAAAATTCTTTCACTGTTGGGAAGCTACACTATCCCCGGGTGACATAGGCTATATTATATTTTGTAGCGAGGCCGAAGGCCGAGTTTACACTCGTGCGAAGCCGGGGCGGACGGCTAGTTTATTATAAGTGGCAACAACAGTTTTCTTTTGTTTAAATTAGAACGGCTGTCAAGGAATTTTTGTAAGAAATTTGTTGTAGCTAGCTGCATCTATAAACGAAACGTCAGTCATTCGAAATCAGTTAGCAACTGTGACGCGGAGTTCGACGCGTTGATCTAAATAAGAATGTTCAATCAAGTTTCTGTCACAATACCTGGCGACATATTCTCCTACATATTTCCGTTCTATTTACTTCTCTTTTCTGTGGTGGCACACGTATATAGTTCGTATCAAAAAAGTACGATAGAATTTAACCTGCAGGACAAGTACCGTTCTTATCGATTGATAAATTTGACAGTTTGAAATTGACTAATTCGATAAAATGACATTGTGTCGACCAGAGCTAGTACGGATCAAATGTCATTTCACCGAACTTGTCGATTTCAACTGTCAAATTTATCGATCGACAAGAATGGTACTTGTACTGATTCGTAATTATTGAATGTGGCATCACAGAACTAAATTAAACATTTAAATTTTACGACGAAAACATGCTTAGCTACTATGAAAACTAGTGGTGAAAACTAGTCTGTTAGTGGTGGTTGTTAAGTGCCATTCTAATTGATAGGGATAATTATAATTGATAGGCCAATTTTTTTTTTGCGCTTATACAAAAAAGTTGTTATGCATATCAACCTACCAGTAAATCACAATAATTTAACATACACGAAGCAATAACTTTGTGAGTCACAATGAAATATCCAAATTGCTGTAATCTAACGACCATTCGATCCCGAAAATCCTCCTTAAAGCCCCATAATCACTTTAAGCGTCGAAGCTTACGATAAATACCATCGCACCATTACCACCTAATAAAATGTTACAGGCAATATTTTCTCAATTTTTTAAAACCCAATAGCTTCCTTAACAAAGAAAAATGTTCCGTGTACTTTAGGTAATAGAATAGAAAATTGAAAAGCAATAGGTCAAAGACGGCCTGAGGCTGTCGGTCGTCGAGTAATTCATCTTTTCGTCGAGGGTTGCCTTTTTGGGAAGTTGGTGGCTTAAGTAGCTTCCGTACCGTTTGCCCAAATCGGTTGGACTGTTTCTGTTTGGGTGTTAAGTTTTGATCGGTCATGGTTTGATCCTCCAATTACACTTCAGAACTTGAGCCATGAGGTTGATGAAAGAGTGGACAGTTTGTTTTGGTCAGTTGAAGTAGAAAAGAGTGTGTTTACAAAACAATATTTTTTATTCAGTCTCTGGCAGCCATATTACAAGCTTTGCTTAGTTTGGGGTCAGATGACTGTGTGTGCAAAAATGTCCCAGTTTTTTTTTTATTGCAAACCGAAACTACTAAACTTAAACTAATATTAATCAAGTATATGATCGTATCGGCTATCTTATCACCTAAACCGATTTTTTAGGCAACTTTAGAATTTAAAATGAACGATGAAATCGTTGAGTTGTTTTTTTTACATTTCACATAGTCATTTTATATTAAAAAATCCTGTAGATAAAGGGTATCGTAGACGGAAATTAGAAATAAAGAGGCTGAAGAACAAAGAAGAGAGCAAGGTGTATATAATATAATATTGTACCGGGAAGTCAAGACGCGGTGGAATATAGGGGAAATGGAAACTGCTCTACAGATAAGAAATACTTAAGATGAGCTCTTAAACGCAATGATCATAAAGCCATTGCAAAGTGCCAATTTCCTTTATTTCATTGTCTTTCAAAATGTGACTTCAACTGCAAATTTAATTGTTAGAGAAAAAAAACACATTCTCGTTTATATACAATATTCCATCGAAATAACGCAAAATCTGAAAGTATTTTGTTAAGAATCGGGAGTACAGTCGATATAATTGTATAAATATGAATGTTTTTTGTTGACTAAAGTTATATGATTGTTTACGGGATATTTACCGTGAGTCTTCCCGTGAACATGGTGCATGTAACTGCGCCGAAATATCGGGAGCTCCTTCCACAACCTTACCACGGTAAATATCCCGTAAATAATCATATAACTTTAGTGAACGACCGTGATAGTTTAAAACAGTGTTTTTTGTTGAAACTTTAATTTATGCCGTATCTAAAACTTTTAATCCAATAGCAGAGTGCAAGCGACGACGTAAATTTTGAACAATTACTTACCTTCTGTGTAATAAAATTTCTGGACAATGGAGCGAATCGATGCTTAAAAAGAGACATCAGCAGTACAATATCTTCTGCAATACTCAACGAAAACTAATATTTTTTATGTAAATATGTTCTAACTATATAAAAAAATCAGTTGAGTTGTCTGAGGTTTTGGGTGATTTCTACGGCACATTGTATACTGACTAAAAACCTTCCATATTTTGTAATTTATAAAACAAACACAAACAAAAGTCTGTGTCCACCTCAAAACAACATCGTTCAAATAAATCTCTCCCATAACTACCGATCGCCGACTAACAAGGCCATTACACACTGGCGGGCGGTAGTCCGTTTAGTCAAGAGGCGATTAATCTCACGTGTGCACACAGCTTTACTCCCCGGGCGCAGGATCTGTTTGACTTCTTATTAAGGAGCGGAAGTGAACTTGGTCGATAGGAAATAGGTGGTTTCTTTAAGTGTTATGTGTGGTAGAGCTTTTAAAGAGGTGCCTTTATATGATTATTAACGGGATATTTATCATGGTAAGGTAGAGAGCGGAGCTCCCGATATTTTGGCAGAGTTACATGCACCATGTTTACGGGAAGACTGAAGAATGCAGGTGGTTGGTCGAATACTCACCAAGAAGTCATCGAGAAGAGATTATCTGTCGTATTAGCTGCACTTACTGATTTTTTGCCATTAATGAGTTCTTGCAGTAAGACGACGACGTGTGATTTTAGTAAATCGTCGGCTTCTTGAAAACTAAATTAACGTACCTATATAGTAGAAGGTTTTGTTCATGGGTAGGGGTAGGGTAAAACCATCATAAGTAGTTTTTTTATATTTGCTCAATATTCTAATTATAAATATGTTGATTGCCATTATGATAATGATAGACTGAATGATTTGATTAAGTTTGTGATTGAATTGAATGACGTACAGCCCTAAATTCTTAGCTATACGAATTTGACCCAGTCAATTTGACGAAGTCGATGAATGAAAGTCATAGCAACAGGGCCCAGATTCTACTAAACCAATTGTTTTTAAATTGTTAATTAATTTTCTCAAAAATTACCCATATGACACTTTTGGCATAGATAAAGTGTCAAAAGTAAAAAAAAATTGCCAATTCATTAACAATTGGTTTAGTAGAATTGGGGCCCAGACCGTCTTCACGTCGTTACCCTTTAAAGACAGTTTTATAATGAAATGGCTATATTTTCAAGTCTATTGCGATATTCCATTAAGCTATCCCATTTTATCAGGTCGTGTAAGAATCAGCATTTTCCATTTTGTCGGCTCACAGACACGTTTCCGAGGGTATAATAATGAGATTAAATTGAAAAGTCTTAAGCCTTTGCCGGGTAATAAGGAGCGTGACTATGGATATTTTCGCCTCATCTTCTAATATTAAACCGGAATTGTATTTCATTTCATCCTTCGCGTGTTCAGCTTTAGACGTCTCTGAGCTATATTAAAAACCTATCCTGGAAAATATCTAACCTTGAATATTGGCCTGGACGCTACTTAGAATTATGCTTCTTTTAATTATGGAAGGGATTTACAACCTCGTAAATTTACGTGGAAGATTGAAACATCTACTTGAGCACTAGTGACGCCATCATAATTAGAAATAAGTGATATAGGAATTAAATCCGAAACGTAGATATTCGCCAAAGAACCACAGTCACCGACATAGCTATTAAAATCTGCAAGTTGAAGTGGCAATGGGCAGGCCACATCGCTCGAAGAACTGATAACCGATGGGGAAGAAAGGTTCTTGAGCGGAGACCGCGAACCGGAAGACGCAGCGTAGGTAGGCCTCCCACTAGATGGACCGAAGACATTGTGAGAGTCGCGGGCATCCAGTGGATGCAGATGGCAGGATGTCGTTCAGTGTGGAGGTTAAAGGGGGAGGCTTATGTTCAGCAGTGGACGTGTTCTGGCTGATGATGATGATGATGATGATATAGGAATTGTTCACTGTTCAAAAACGTAGTTAAACTATGAAATTCTATAGCGTATTGTGCTACTATATCAAGTTCTGGCCTCCACTAGGAGTAATAGTGTTCCGTAGTTCTGGCGTCTAAAAATTCCTAAGCATATGCAGACATCAAGGAGTGCAATAATATCAACTACGTTTTTGATATTTTTATCATGTTCACTTCATGTCATTGTATTATCATTAACAATAAGACCTAAAGGGTGCGGTAGTCTTATATGTAAAATTCAAAGATTATTAACAATCACTCACTCAAACTATCCAGGCATTACAGATATTGAAAAGGTTAATGTTATACTTGAAGCAATGTCAACGTAAATAATAAAATATTTGAACTGCACATAACAAATTCTTGCAAAAGCAATTACATGTCACTCGCAAGCTCGCAACTGCCATTTTTTGGTGCCGTAGTGTCGTCACATTAAGCACGCCACGTAAAGCACATTATTTCCAAACTGACGTTTAAACTTCATTCCAAGTGTCGGAGACAGCCCCTCCCCCCACATAGAGGGAGGACTCAAGTGAGACATAAAATAAAATATAGCCGCCCTCGCCGCGGCGCCATTTTATTGCCCCTATGTGTAAAGCTTGTAAAAAATTACTCCAGACTCACAGTTTTTTATTTGCCCAGACGAGGTGACGATAATTTTTTTATTTTTCTTTCCTCCGTGGATATTCAACGTCATTAGGGTCGACATCCACTAATGGAACGATGGTACGTTATAATAATGATGCAATGTGTGGTATAAATACCCAATGTAGTGGTAAACAAGCAAGAAGTTGGCACATTGTTCTATTTACAATCGGGGTGTCTTCAAATCAAGAGTCAATCAGTTTCTTTTAGGCAAGCATGCTCCATCGTAGACTGCATCGTCATTTACCATACGGTGAGTCAAAACGCAAGCCTAAAATTTAATAACAATAAAAAAAAGCATATATACTCATATACTATCGTCAAACCCCACCGTCAATCAACATCAGGTTTTGGTCATACGCAAAAATAGCATTTCGCTGTTACAACTTATAAAATAATTTAGATTTTGTCTGAGTTGTAATTGCAAAAAAAAAAATGATGGCATGCGAGCATATTTCGCTCTGAAACCCGCTCGTTTGTTGATCCTACGTACAATAAAATCTACATATAGATGATTTTAAAAGAGCGCTACAGAGTCTACAATTACCTTCTGAACTCTTCAGAATTTGATTTTAAAAAACCTATAAATTCATTCACTAGAATTTCTGAGCACGACTGCTGGAAATTGTAGGATTGACAAATCGTAGTATCGTAGGATACAACATATAGATTATCAGCAATTTTTTTATTGTTTTTTTAGATAGTCCAGTGTCCATGTGCAGTGCAATGGTTTCAGTCTAGACTCGGTCCAATTAAAGCAAATAAATACTCGCCGAGCAGGCATTTTCTTGTTTTTTTAGGATTCGGTACCCAAAAGGTGTAAATGTAACTTTATTACTAAGTTACTACGTTGTGTGCCTGTCTGTACATCTGTCTGTCCGTCCGCTGCCTGTCCCTCCTACTTTTTAACGGCTGTATCTTTCGAACCGTAATAGATAGCCAGTTGAAATTTTCACATAATATGTAATACGGCGGATTAACTAATAAATAATTTAAAAAAAGGTAAAAACTTAAAGGGGTCTCCATACAACAAGCATTTTTTTACATCTAGCGTTAAAACGGTAATACGTACAAGCATCACACTAGGCATGATTATAGTAAACACTGTAAATTAAAACAAAAAATAATAAATACTGGCCAAATGCGTCAGTGTCAAATTTCTTTTCAATACCGGTTCTCGTACGATCACCGAAGTTAAGCAACGTCGAGCGCTGTCGATACTTGGGTGGATGACCGCCTGAGCATGATGTCTTTTTGCACTACTTTTTTGGACTTTTGTCGCTAACTATTTATGTAGTGGTACGGAACCCTCTGTGCGCGAGCCCGACTCGTGCTTGGCCGCTCTTATTCTATTTTATCATCGCTCTGGTGGATACCAGCCCTTGTTCCGTAATTGTCAAATTGCAGCCGTGTGTTGGACGTTTAATAAAAGTTTTTAACGGCAAGACTTTATTGTACTGTTTTGGATGCCAGTAATTGAATTTTTCTTTTCCCAAGTAACAGAAGTAAATTAAATTGAAAAAAGTCAATTGTAATTTTTGAGATCCAATTTTATTTTGAGGAGTTGTAAATCAGAATAAAGTGATCGCATAAAATTAAATAATTGATCGATACTATATTTGATCAAACATATTTAATGAACAAATGAGCAACAAAATAAAATAAGCCAAGTTTCAAGTGTGAAATTGCGCGCGGTGCCCGGATGAAAAACACACACGAAACATAAAAAAATAACACATAATTAATATATATAAAAATTAATAATAAACACATCACATTTATAGAGCTATGTAGGTGAGGTTTCATCGAAGAACATTAAAACCTACAGAACATAATAATAATTATAGATAAAAAAGAGTGCTTAGAAATGAGCCGATACAGCGTGATAATCATCTATATACATACATACACCGAAATACCGAACTAATTCAGTGACTGACTGTCTGACCGACTTATAGTAAAATCTCGAAAACTACTGAAATACGCAGCTAAAATTTAGCATGTAGATTTCTTAGCGGGTGTAGTAGAGGTCCAGCGTCGGCCCTAGCCTTTGATCAGCGTAGAGTGAGATTGTATTTTGGCACGTTTCCTTTCTGAAATCTATCGTACAGGAACCGATCATTTTTCCCCAAAGATCTATATAAATGTACATTGAATTCATTGTTTTGCCGGAATAAAAAGTAGCCTTTGTGATAATCCAGGATGTAAATATTTCCACATCAACATTTTATGCTGGTTATAAACAAAGCAAGTGCAAACTGAGGAGCGAGGCGCCATCAAAATTTTATTTTTAACCCACTTCCAAAAAGGGGGAGGATATCTATTCGACTAAAGTTATATGATTATTTACGGGATATTTACCGTGGTAAGGTTGTTGATATTTCGATATTTCGGCGCAGTTACATGCACCATGTTCACGGGAAGACTTCGAAGTCTTCCCGTGAACATGGTGTAGCTAGGGAATATTAATTGTTAACTACAATAAAGTTTGTGAAACTTGAATCCAGTACTGAATGTCAACATGAGCCATACATGAAGCCATCCGCGACGAGTAATCACCCGCCGTATGAGTGTACACCCACACATGGTTAATCAACTCGCGGCTAATAAGCTCCTCGAGGCTTATGCTGATGTCACTGTGTGTGTACAAGTGTTTCTGCAAAGATTAAACAGGACCACAGAAGGACAACTTTCAAGAGATGGTGTGACACATATAAATAGGCATTAGACATGACAGACAGATCAGTAAGTACTTCTGGTACTTCGCACTGATTTATGACCTTGCGACCTGTATATATTTACAACCTCTCAACCGTAATTTTGTTAAATATTGCATTTGAAAATTATATTGTAATGAATTCGCCTATAACATTTCATGAAGATCGGATTAAGGTTACGCAAATTATCGTTGAATAATTGTTCAAACTCACAATTCTATATGTACATACATATCCTGATCCGTTCCGGAGACGTTCGTGTCGTTCGTATTCATAGATACGAGTAAATAGAATTAATTCTAATCATGGCAAAAAAAAACATCGGCAGGTAAGTTTTTTCAGCGTAGGCGATCGGAATCGGCGGGTTTTTTTTGCAATTTAAATTTTATTTGATTTTTAGTAGTTTAAATAGGATATCAAGCTGTCAAAATTAAATTGTAGATATATTATAATAAATGTCAAGCGCCGGCCCAGATCGGAAACAACAGTTGTGTCTCTGTCATTTTCTAGTTTGTTTAACCAACTGCTTCAGCTATGTGTATGGAGACGGTGCCATTATGAGGGTAGCTGTTGACACAACTAAATGCTTGTATCTTACATGATGAGTAATTTTGGTCAGCTTACTCAACTCTATTCATTTATTTTTACTAGATGTTCCCCCGGTTTCGTACACGTGGAAATTCCCTCAGGATTTGTATATTTTTCGAGATTAAAAGTATCCTCCCACACTCCGGCCTTCAAATTATCTTTTTACAAGATTTTATTCATTATTTTTTTATGGGCAAGTGCCTTCATTAACTAAACAAAATACAAGCTAAAACTAATTATTAACTTGCACTGTTTGATAGAAATGTAAAGCTGAATTAGAACTAGCTCCTCGTAACCGATTTTGCTGAAATTTTTCATACACCTTTGGTTTTGTCAGACCTGGCGCACTCTGCACTTTAGGTATGAAGCTACAAGTAGTCGTCATGTCAGACTAGCTGTGCCCGCGTGATAGACAAAGAGGCAACTTTTAGGTTAATATCGCTGTAGGTAGTTAGCGCTTGCACGTCCTGAATTGCATTTTATTGTGTAGTAGCAAGAGTCGCTACTTATTTAAATGATTTTGCTGAGTGTATCTTCTATACTTGTACTTATATTGAAATTGATTGATATGCATTATGTGGTACTGGTGACGATACAATATGTTAATAATACCAAATATTGTGTTTATTTCCAAAACCGGTTTGGACGCCCCGCCCGGGGTGGGGCGAGCGGCCGCGGGAAGTGCATCAGGCACGGTTCGGCGCGCGGTGCGGCGTCCGCGCTCCCGTGTTAGTTACAAAGATCTAGCTTACTAGCTCCACGCATACGCACGTCTCGACCAGGGTCCGCTTGGACTCGGCGCGATTTGAAGTCCGTGTGTTTTTGAGAAGACCGCGAGTCACCGATTGGACTCGCGAATTGTACGTCGTTAAAAGACGTGCGCGAATTTCACTTTGTTACGGCGCGATCGGATATTTTCCTTGAGTTGAAGGTAACAACGAAACCGCGAATTGGGGTGTGTTTTGCATAGCCCGTGAGTGTTAAATTCAGTGTTAGGACACTTTGAACATTATTTGTGAAGTGTTGGGATCCGAGGACGGCCACTGGACGAGGAAAGCCGCAGCTGAGGTTTGGGCCCAAACAGGTGACAGGATCATCAGCCGTCCTCTGGTAGGAATTCCAACCCTCTTTTTTTATGAAACTCCGCGCATCGCGGATGTGCACGAGCCGCTTTGGGGTTCGTACATATTGTATTATTTTCAAACTGGCCGCCAAAATAAAAATAAAACACTTCAAATAAAAATTAAAAGCATATTTTAATCAAGAGCTCGTTCTAAACTTGTTAATTAAAAAAATGTCGTACTATTGTTATGTAGCAGCGTGGGAAAGGAACAAATAAACAAACAAAGCAATAAAACAACAAACATTATGTATTTTCGATTTTCTAACAGGCAAAAATTAAGACCTGGTCGGGAATTTTGCCTAATAGATTGTAATTTTGTGTCAAAAATATTTATTTCGTTTACATTTCCTTCCATTATTATTCCATTCCATGTGATCGAAATAATGCCTGCAGGCTTAGTTGAAAAAATCATGAAAAGAAAAAAGTCGTTGCGTAGCAAGGGTCCTGTTTGGTGCTAGTATATATATATAACGGTATTTGGAAAATAACGTTTCCACTAAACCCACTCTAATAAAGGTTAATATTGTCTTAAAAAAGTGAGAACAATTATTAATTATCGAAGATATTTTAGTCATGGAAAGAGAAATTATGGTTGGGATTTAAAAAACACATAAAGAAAGAAGGAAGTCAGACTGTCTATCGCGGATTATCATGCTATTTTGATTTCTTCTTTTATTTTAAATAATTTTAACATAAACCTATAGTAAAGCTTCATGCAGTAACTAACTGCTATTTCCTTGTAGGTATTGTAAAAAGCACTAAACATCGCTTGGGGAAACCACAGACTTTAAACTAAACTGGATTACGGTCCCCTCCACTCTCATGTCGTAAATACCACCCTCGTTAAAAATTTGTTAGTTTACAAATTAATATACTTGTAAAAACTAACACACAATCTAATCACCTTCCAGTAAATGAAACTCAATCTTAGTAATACCTTCAGCACGCACAAGCCCTAGATAATATTCAGGTTACTAAATAAACCCTGTAAAGAAAACCTTCAGCATCATTTAAACTACCTATATTATATATTGTAAGTTTAATTCAGGTCAAGGTTGGGATAAAGATTAAATTACGTGGAATAATGATATTTTGTAGAGTGAATTCTGATTTGTGATAATCTACCGTGAAAGTTTAAAAGATTATGATATATATTTGTGACGCTTTACAATAAGCTTTAATTAGCTTCGCTTGTTTTTGGCGCTAAAAAAATACATGTCGTCACGTTGTATTATCACGTTTTCTTAAACTTGTGTATTTTCGAGTTTTAATGCGTAATAATGATGGGTAATTGTTTATTAAGTGTTTGAAGACATACTCGTATTTTGAACAGTGATATAACACGGTGAAACATCTATTTTCATGTTGTTTTCAATGCTCCATAGAAACCTCTTGTAAAGTCTCCACCACTTTACTAGGGCATGACTTTGACTTGACCGTGACTTTGCTTGACTGTGACTGACTTGTTTGACTGAACTTGATAATAATGTAATACTTGACACTGGCAAATGCACAGGAGTACGACGCCAAACACCTCAGAGAGGAAAGATTGTCTCATAATGTAAACAAATCTAAGCATTAACATTCAGCGTGGTGGATAGTAGAACTCTTCAATCGGTATGTCATCTTTGTTTTTAAACTTATAATATTGTATGTTTGGTATCTGATAGCTTACGAAGACGAAATACGCGCACGAAATCACGGTCTATCAGCTCTAGTATTTTATATGATTGTTGTGCTAGCTGTAACGGCGCTAGATCCACCGAGCACTGCGACGCGACAGATCCACCGAGCACTGCGACGCGACAGATCCACCGAGCACTGCGACGCGACAGAGAATTTCATTCAAATCAACTAAAGACAAACAAAGAGATAGTTGGCCAACTATAAATCAGAATCTGCATCTTATTTTGCTTTCCTGTGCCAATTAACACTTTATTGCAGAAGTTTAAAGTCGAAAATGGCACGGAGTTGAATAAATTAAAAGAACTTCTCTCAGCTCTAGTGTAATTTTCTCCAGTGAGATGTGCAAGTGACGAGAGTTGGCGGATTAATGTATTTACCCTAACTTGAGTCAAGTTGCAAGGTAAGCTTGAAGATTAAGTTTCGTCAAGTTAGTTTAGTACACGTACCTACCTATAACTTTCTGCAGTGAATTTTTTTACAGTGTCTGTGATCACAGGTAGACTGTTTTATGACGGATAACTAAAGGTTAGATTTAAAATGTTTAATTTCAATGTGTTCCCAAACTGATCAGACGACTGATCAACACTATAGTACCTACAGTTATGAATGCGACAGTTTGTTTATAACAAACGGGAGTGAACTATATAGTTACGAGAGGAACTATAGTCAGAGTATCAAGCTTAGGGCTGATAGCCTAAAACTAAATTAAAATGTGCACTTAAGCATTTTAACGTCTTGTTAGACTGAGAATGCACTATACTTACAAATGACGTCACTTGATGATACGCCGTACAAACTCCATACTGACTTACTTCACGGGAAAGGGACAGAGTTTCCTTTCCTGATCCGAGCAAAAACTTTATTATTAGATTTAAATAGTTTCTTAAGTAGTTGTAGGTATAGATTATAATAATTAGATTTTTTTCTAAGCCTGTTATTAAAAAAAAAACGGTAGCATCCTGTGTGAAAAGTACCTCAGTTTCCATAAAGAAACCAGCGAGATTAATTCCTGAACGGTTTATTATGAAATTGTTTCAGTTTTAATATGGGGTTCTTCAAAAGAGCTGTTAATAGAGTCTTTAAGGGTCGGCAACGTATCTGTGATGTGTGTCTGTGATGTGATGTGTGTCTGTGATGTGACGTGTGTGTGATTCTCCTGGTGTTGCAGTATCCATAGGCAACGGTGATCGCTTACCACTGGCGGCCCGTCAGCTTGTTTGCACCTATGGCATAAAAAAAATGAGGCCCAGCCAATTTTATTAAAATTGCAAATGCAGTAAAGTATCAGTTGCAGTTTCCACCAAAATATTAAAATCCAAGACGATATTTCTCCTGTTTTCTTTTGACTTAACCCAAAACCAAAGTATTCCACACTCCGCGGAGTTCGGTCGCAAAGTTCCCCCACTTTTTCATAACAATAACTAATTTCGTTGGTTAATTAAGCAACTGAGGAATGTTTGCTTCGAAATTTTAATGTTTCAATACAGGTTCAGGATTACAGAAGTTTGGAACTTTACTTTCAGGAGGTAGGAGTGCGCCAGGGCTCGGAGCGGAGTGGCTTCCGTGCGATATTAATGTTTTGGTTTCAAGTAGGGTGTTATTTTAGGCTAAAAATTATGCAATCTAAAGAAAACTTATTTTTCTTACGCAATTAAACATTGAAATTGGACACTTTTAAAGGAATTAATAACTATCAATTTTAAAATCCGAAAAATGAGTAAATTTATACGTAATTTAATTTATTTGGTTAACATATTTTTTCCAACACTTATATAATTATTTACGGGATTTTTACCGCAAATAATCATTGCCATCAAGTAAGCGGGATATTAATTTTTTCCAGTCATGCATTTTGATTTAAAAACAAACATACTAACCCAATTTTGATGACATTTCTGACACCATTCTAACGAATAAAGTAATTCTATCAATTAACATAAAAAACAAACCAGTTTATAAATAAAGGAGTTCTGAGATAACAAAATTAAAAAAAAAAAAAACAATTGAAGAACCCCTTTTTTTGAAGTGAATAAGAAAACGCGACAAAATCGCTACCACGTGTTTAATTTCATAGCGTTAGGTTTTCGTGCAGTTTCTTATGTAGTTGTGTTTGTTCTCACTGAATTCAGTAACGGCTGAACTACTTTTGAATGAAATTTGGCTAAGGAGTAGTTTGTATTCAATAACTGATTATTCTATCACTGATTATTTTTCGTTAGAAAACATGTATGGTTGCAAGTGCAAGTGCTTAGAACAAGGTCCAAATCAGGCGGCCCGTCTGCTTGTTTGCCACCTATGGCATAAAAAAATAAGCCATATATTCTACTCAGACTCAGAAATTATTGTTTTGTAATATTTTCTATTTGGGTGAAAATGATTAAACCTGTCTAGACTCGCCTTTCAACCTTAAATTAGAAAATAACCTTAAATAACAATATACCTGTTTTCTGTTTCAACTCATAGTAATTAAATTAAATTTTATTCTCGAGCCCAAATTTTAACGGCCATCGAAAATTATTCAATAGTATCCAAATATTCAGCGCTTGTAGTCTACGTTTTTATCAGTACCGTAATTTCCGAAAATCGCTTACACCATTATCGCAATTTGGGCAAATTATTGTCCGCGTAAAATTTCATTTCGTTCAATATTGAAACATTGGGACGGAGCGATTTCAATAAAATAAAACTACCCTACCTTCCGAGACCCTCCACTGTACAGACCTACAGCGCTGATTAGACAAAGGCAGATACAAAACTGAGGCACATGACATACGTACGTCAAATACTGCCATTCTAATATACAGATAAAGCGTCTGATAATACAGTATCACAAGTAATGCTCACAATAATAGTTGTGGTTACAATACACATTTAATTACAAAATAGATCTAACACTTTATCCCTTTATTTTTCTTACTTCAAACTTTCGACAACAACTTTAATTAAAATGCCAAAACACACAGTCACTTGACGAAAGTTTTTAACTCATCGTCGTCAAGCATCCTCTGTCTCGCTCGCTCATTTCAACATTTTTGAAGATACGCAATGATGTAATGTCTATTATGTATACTAACTAAACTTATGTAAAATCTTTGCTGTACAAATAAAGAAAATGACATTACAAAATAATAGCAAAAATAAATAAATAATAACAACCGTGATAGTTTAAAACAGTTTAAACTATCACGGTTGTTCACTAAAGTTATATGATTATTTTCCACAACCTTACCACGGTAAATATCCCGTAAATAATCATGTAACTTTATTACAAAATAATATCTAAAAATGTTCATTTTCATTCAAACAAGTTTTCGTACCTAAAACCAAATGTTTTTATTTAAACAAAATGAAAATTAAACTGAACATTTTGCAATGTCATCATCTTTTTTTCTGCTTAAGATAGATGCTGTAGTTTCATCATTATCATATTTTTACCATAATTTGATATTAGTGTGAAGAGTAGAAGTGTCTCTGTGCACAACTTGGTCTGTACCTACAGAACCTCACAACTTCAAGGTCTGTCTCCCGGGACCCATCCCAGGTCTATTGTGCACTACAACCGAGAATTTGGCTGTGAACTCCCCGAGGAAGCAAGTTAAACGTTTTTGTGGCTGTTGAGTTACTGGGCCACACGTCATGTGGGAAATTAAGTTTGTGGATGCAGATGAGAGGAGAAAATAGACGTAACTGTTCTTATGATTGTTTTGTTTTTTGTCAAAGGAATACATATAACAGTTTCGTGTCTTTCTAGTGTAATGTATATATACATATTTTTTCCTATAAATGTGTCAAAGAGATATTACTACTCCGAACTAGAATAATGAATACAGATTAAACAAATTGTATTAATATAATACGGGAATGACGTAAGAAGTCAGTTACTTCACCTCGAAAACCAAGCCAGTTTCCAAACAAACAAGATTTACAAATGATAAACCTTTATGTAGGAGTAGGTGACATTTAACTCACGACCCAAACATTGCGACGCCACAGAAAGACAACATGTATTTCTGTGGCATCGTAGCTACCAAACGGCTGAACCGATTTTGATTTGTTTTTTTGTTTGTTTGAAAGGTGACTTGATTTAGAGTTTCTTAGCTATGATTAAAGAGTATAAAAACCTGCCGTTTGAAGATCATCAGCTCTTTTGTCGGGAGTTTTTGAAGTATGTAATTTATATATTTTTAAATTGAATAATAGGCTTTTGATTGGCCGCCAACTCGCCTGATTTTAAGCTATGATTCGGTTTACGATATATCGAGCACGCTCGCCTAGTAGAAACCGATTCACTTTTGATTTAAAGACACCCAGTTAAAGAAAGATTAAAATAGATGTACAGGTTAAGCTTCTTAATGAAATTCTCACCGAATGTTTAGATCATGCACTCGTGTATTTTAATATTTTCAAAATAAAAGTACATAATTAAGAATATAGCCTAGATTTTTTAAATTCTATTCTGTACAATAGTTTTATAGTTTTCATTAGCACACATTCAGTTTTGTATTTTATATTGAACAGGGCCTCTTGGTGTTGGCTTCGGCCCCACTAATGCCTCTCAAACGTCTGCGCTAGACCCGAGAATCAATCAAAATTAAGAAGTAAATAATAGAAATACAATTTACAGTCTCAAGATCCAACTCACTTTACGTAATGAACCTTCAAAGAAAAACTAAGCTGTTTTTCTACCCTCAGATTATTAATTTTATCAACTGCTAACTGCTACGGCTAACAAGAAAAGTTAATTAAAATACACTTCCTAGCTAACCGATTACGAAAAAGACAATTTTTCAAGTGAAAAGACTTGAGAAAAATTCTCTGCAGTTTGAACAAAATCAAATTTTGCTTCAGGCATTTGTCGGCTGTCAGATTAGTGAAGAAGAAAGTGAATACTTTTTGATAATTACGAGATCTTTTCAATTATTATTTCTAGAGTTTTATTAAAAAATGTTCTTTTAATATTTGTGGAATTCAACATTAGTGAATTCATGTTGTTGGATTCATAATACGGTTGTATATTTATGAGAGATAGCAAAAAACAAGCATTAAAAAAAATTCTTATATTTATCTAATAAGTAAATCTGATAACTTATTGACAACGATGGTCAGCTAGTTAACATTAAATGTAATTAGCTCACAAGTATTAGTTTATTATCCAAGCTTGAGAAAACATCCCTCTTATAAGCTTGGAAATAATTAATTAAAAATATAACCAAAAGAATAAATGAGCCAGTAAATAACAAGATTTAACATTTTATTTCTTTTATTCCACTGGTTAGCTCACGCCGCTCTCAACTAAAACATCAGTTAATTTTCAGCGTAAAATTAGAGGTAACCTTCTGAAATAAATAAAGGTTGAAGCTATCAAAATGCTAAATAACGAGCTTCAAAACTTTTCATAAAAATAAGATATTCGTACAGTCTCAAGGAAATTGTTGAACATGAAGTTTTATTAAACCGCGAGAGGCCTAGCTGAGTAATTAATTATAGATGCTCTTAGTTAATGTATTACTGGCGGTTATTTTTGGGTCGAATTGAAACTTTGAGTAATCTGTTCGGTAGTTAGAAGGTGATTAGGGTCAAGAATGTTGTAGAATGGCAGATGCTTTGATTTATTGGAGATTTTTAAGTTACAAGAAGAGATTAAACCCACATGAAGGCAAACATTTTCTTCAACGTTGGTAGGACTAAAATCTACGAGTTTTTCTTGATTGATTTTTTGTTTGTTTAAACTTCCCTGATAATTTAAAGTTACTGATCAAGTCTACATCTTGGAGCAAGCTACTGAAATCTTAATTTTTTATTGCAAGCAATATTGTCACAGAATTTTACTATTTTACTAATTCATATACCTAATGTGCGTATCAAACGTTTTATACGTAGATACTCAAATAATGAAATAGATTATCAATTGCTCAAAGTAAAAATGCAAAACGAAATTAAATTTACTTTTATCGATGTTAACAAGTGAAGTAACCATCACATGATATACCAGCCAGTGATAGCTATATTATGCTCTTGAAATAAACTCATAATGAAACATCTCATGATAATATTCATAATGTTGATCTTTCTTTTGTTTTTGTCACAAATAAATATTTTTATTTCTTTCTTTTAAACTTTTCTTAAAACAATCTTTTCGTTACACAATTCACAAACTCATAATATATACACGTCAGCTTACAAATTATAATAACAGCACCTGTAGTCCAAAGTTACCACTATGTCCCAATTAATTATTCCCGCCCAGGAATAGTTTGGAATTCATTTCTCTCAGGCTGAACTCTCGCATTGACAACCATTGTGGTTTCAGCTTCGTACGGTTGTATAAATATGTTTTGCTCCGTGTTTAGAATGGGGCGGGTGGTTCCAGTGACGCCGTCGTCTGTGGTATCTCATATTTACGTCAGTTATTAATGGGTTCAGAAGTATTCATGCGCGATTCAATTCATTCATGCGCGATTCAATTCGCGAACACAAGTAATTTTACGTACTCGTTATTAATAAATTCCAATATTTAGTAAACAGTGCTCAAAGTTCATATAAAGTTGTATCTTCGTAATCAGTGGATAATTGCCTACAAAGTGTGATAATACAACTTCATAAATTAACTAATATTATCAAGATTTAACAAAAATAAATATCGAAGGAAAGTTTTTTCCAAATTCGTGACTCACAAGAGGGTAGCAGTGAGCGGCGGCCGGCAGTTATTCATGCGGCATCTCTGTCGCACTCAAGCGTATGTTGGTTTGCCGATCCCGTTCGCACTTTCTCATCGCTGGGTTTTAATAGAAAAAGCACGCCCTCATTCACCAATTCAGCAACCTTTGTTTATTTCCAACGAAACCGGTAAGTGAATACCTGGTAAACACAATGAAACCGAACTGCGCGTCTTGTAAAAAGGAGACAACTAAATCGCATCAAATAATATGTGGGATATGCAAATCCGCCTATCACCCGCTATGTGTAAAATTAGTATCCACGGACCTGACGAGATACTTGGATTGGCAATGTCCCACCTGCCGAGTAAAACACCCGAAGGATAACTCATCAGCAGCCGAGACCGGCTCGCCGAGCACCTTATCGTCAACTGTAGGTTCAACTCCTCGTGCGTCGAAGCGGCCGGCCGTCGGCTCGCCGTCCGCGGCTACAAGCCCTAATAATGATAACTACACTGGAAAAAGTGACGGAAGCTTGGTGGCGCAAATTGAACGCATGCTGGACACAAAGCTAAATGAACTTAAAGATTCCCTAACCGTCGAATTCCGGAAAGAGTTGAAGGTTGTCTCTGCCAAGTATGATAGTCTTGAACGTTCGCACATGAAGCTATCAGACGAACATAGCTCACTTCGTAAAGAATTTGACACTCTCAAGCATAAATGTGATGCTGATGGCGATAAAATATTAGACCTACAATCACTACTAAATAAGCAGCAGCAGCTAGCGCGATCATCTAACATAGAAATAGTTGGCCTTCCTGAAACACCTAACGAATCAGCTGTCGAGCTGGTTGTGAAGATAGCCGCTCACGCCGGGGTTCTGCTGCAGCGTACGCACGTCGAGTCGGCGCACCGTGTCCAGCCCATGCGGAAGGTAGAAGGCCGACCAAAACCTATTGTCGTGAAACTTCAAACGAGAATGCTAAAAGATCAAATTATTTCCGGTCTTCGTAAAACAAAGGGCATCACTACACGTGACCTAGATTTAGGTGGTGCGGACGCGAGATTCTTCGTCAATGAACATCTAACGCCAGAAAATAAACAACTTCTTAATGCGACAAAATCGCGTGCCAAAGATAAATCCTACAAGTTTGTCTGGGTCAGAAATTGCAATATTTTTTTAAGAAAAAACGAAGAATCTCCCGTTGTTATGATAGGTTCGTTAAAAGACCTGCAGAAAATTGTCTAAGCACTAAAAAATCTTCAGGTAAATGGCCTTTATTGAATTATTTCATTATATGTGTACTACTTCCCTGCAACGTATACTACCTTTTAAATGTTCAAGTAAAACCTATTTTTATCAAACTCTATAAACCTATATTTGATTTTATAAGAAAACTATGTACTTACGTTGTACATTTACATAACCCCCATGTCAAACTATTGTTTTATATACAGCACAGACAGCCTTTGTACTTTAACAGTTATGGCATTGAAGGCAAACTACTTACCTATAATGTATATAATATGCAGAATATTTATAGAAAATTATTTATTTCAAAATTGTTAAATTTACTCATACTACAATTACTATTTCTTCATGTAACTTCAAACAAATCTTTTAGTATTTATGTGTATTTCTACAATTACAGCGCACACATACTACTCAATCATACACACTCACTCAACAACAAATACACTACCTCACACAACACTAATCGTAATAATTACCTACCGAACTTGAAACTTATTTTTACGCGACTCGTGCTTTTTATCAATACTTCTGTTGCATACAAAATAAACATAAATTCAATTTTATTTATAGGTACTTATTATAGTAAATACACAATTATTATATGCACAATTACGAGCGCATACTATTTAAACATCTGTAATGCTAGTAAATTATATGGGTTTCTACGTTTACATACTCATAAAAATCGTTATAATGCTCCCATCTAAGTTAAATCTATTTTATCAGAACGTCCGCGGGCTACGCACAAAAACACTAGAACTAAGACAGAATATACTCTCGCATAACTATGATGTCATACTGATAACAGAATCATGGTTACCGGACAGTGTCTATAACGGTGAGATATGTGACGATCGATATGATGTCTTTCGATGTGACCGTAGCAAAACTACTTCAAGTAAAACGACCGGCGGCGGAGCCCTTATATGCATACGACGGACGCTGCACGCGCAGGAGAGGCCGGAGTGGTCGTGCGACGGCCTCGAATGCGTCTGGGTGACTGTGCCGGCGCGCTCACTTGGTGCCGGTGATAAAAGAAACCTGCATATCTGCGCGGTTTATATAGTAGGTAACAATAACCAAGCATCCCGACTGATCGCTTTTACAAACCTTCTTACAGAGATATTTATGTCATGCTCGAATGATCATTTTATAATTACTGGTGACTTTAACCTTTCGGGCGCCGGTGTGTCCTGGTCGCCATTGGGACCGACATATATTAAGCGCGGTACCACTGAACTTCAGGAGGCGGCAATTAGTCTCATCGATGCATGTAGTCTTTCTGGGTTAACGCAGTATAATCTTCATAAGAACTCTAGTAATAATATTTTAGACCTAATATTCAGTAACACTCAAATAGAGGTGTCACGTTCTTGTTTTTCACTCGTTAAAAAAGAAGATAAATTTCACCCTAGCCTGGAATTAGATGCATCAGATCTTATGGTACCCTACCTCAAACGTTCACCTACGACCAAGTTTTGTTTTTACAAAGCAGATTATGACACCATTAATAACTACTTTGCAGGTATAGACTGGAACACCTCTTTAAATGGCGATTCCATTGACGAAATTATTCAGCAGTTCTACTCTTATCTTCGTAAAGCTATAGACGACAATGTCCCGAAAAGGCTTGTTTCTAATTCAGGTACTTATCCTATCTGGTACTCGCGGTCCCTAGTTCATATCATCAAAGACAAATTTAAGGCCCATTCTCGATGGAAAGCTCATGGAAACCCTAGAGACTATGACGAGTTTTCTATTCTGCGTGCTAGGCAAAAAAAAGTGCAGAAGAAATGTTTCGATTCGTACAAAGAACACATGCAACTGTATCTTAAAAAAGACCCAAAGCATTTGTGGTCGTATCTGAAATCTTTACGAGCTGGGAACTCGGGTTACCCAAACACTCTCACATGGGGTAACAGAACTCTAAAAAATGAATCTGAAATATGTACAGGCTTTAACGATTTTTTTGAGAGCGTGTTCCAAAAGCCAGCTACTTCATACGACGATTTCTTGCTTTCTTACCCGGAACCACAAGAAACAGTTCATAGACTTAATATATCCGAAAGTACCGTTTTAAAATTATTAAATTCTATAGACGATAAAAAAGGTCCCGGCACGGACAATATTCCTCCGGGATTCATTAAAAAATGTGCCAAAACCTTATCAAAACCACTTTCCATTATATTTACATTATCCGTCAATGTATTTGGTGTTTTTCCTGAGATATGGAAGGAAGCAAGAATTGTCCCAATACACAAAAGTGGTTCGCGAGGCCGCGTTGAAAACTATCGTCCTATTTCTATCTTAAATATATTTAGCAAAATATTCGAAAAGGCTGTCTACAGAACCATATGCACCACAATTTTTAAGGCGATTCCAAGTGAACAGCATGGTTTTATGAACAAGCGCTCTACCGTCACAAACCTAGCTGTTTTTACAAACTACGTCTACCGTAGCATGGATGAGGGGTTGCAGGTTGATGTCATATACACAGACTTTGAAAAGGCGTTCGATAGAGTGGATCACATCATCCTGCTTCACAAACTCTACGCATTGGGGATACGTGGGGACCTACATAGATGGCTCAGCTCATACATCTCCAACAGATTACAGGCGGTAGCCATCGGCAGCGCGCGCAGTGACTTTGTCACTATAAGCTCTGGAGTCCCCCAAGGATCGATACTGGGTCCTCTTTTATATATAGCGTATCTATTTGACATACACCCCAGCCTCTTAAATTCCAAATATCTCATGTTCGCTGACGATAAAAAGGTGTTCCTCAAAATAAAAACTGTCAGCGACTGCGCGAAAATTCAAAATGATCTAAATAACCTCGCACACTTTTATACACAAAATAGGATCTCCATCAACATAGCCAAATGTCTTCAGACAACGTTCACTAGAAAACTAAAGCCGATTAATCACATCTATCATTTTAACAATACTCCAATTAAAAAAGTTAAAACAGTGCGGGACTTAGGAGTTATATTAGACTCGAGAATGATGATGGTTGAACACATAGACACTATTGTGGACAAAGCTTACAAGCAGTTAGGATTCATCAAGCGTGTATGTAACTCCTTTAAAAGCATTGACTGTATCAAAGTCTTGTACTTTACATATGTGAGAAGCATTTTGGAATATGCGTGCAGCGTCTGGTCACCCTCTTATAATGTCCACATTCAAAAACTAGAATCGATACAAAATAAATTTATCAAGTTTCTATGCTTTAAAGACTTTAAGACTTTTGACTCATACTCGGAAGCCTGTAAATATTACGGCATAGGTTCATTGGAGCAGAGGCGTCAGCAGTATGACATTGTTCTTCTACACGACATATTCTCTGGGAAAATTGATTGCAGTGAACTTCTCTCTAATATTTCAATAAGGGTACCAACTCGTCGTTCTCGACACACTACACCACTGTTTCACGTCCCTGTCGTACATACAAACTACGCTCGAAACTCTATCCTTTGTCGCGTCGCTCAAACCTATAATATTCATTACTATAAACTAGACCTCTTTCACTTAACAAAAAATGCCCTAAAAATTGAAATTAAAAAGTGTCACAAGCTCGGTAAGTAATTCCACACATCACCACACACCTTCATCCACATTCACACACACCTACATACCCCCACACACATTTTCACACACACACACACACACACACACACAGATACACACACACACACACACTCACATCTTTGCGAACCCTGACTCTTTAGGACTTGTGTATCGTAGAGACGACAGACACACACCTCACACCTACACACCTATTAATAAGTTCGTGTGCTGTAATATTACTATGTTACTCGTAAAATTATTATTATTTACTTTTTAAATTACTGTAATCTATTTTGGCCTTATCTTTAATAACTATTGTGAATATTATGTAGAATTTATAACGCTGTTGATTACAAGAAATAAATAAAATAAAATAAAAAATATACTAGTTTCCCAGCGATTAAGCATTTTTTCAGGTTAAAAACCCTGACTGCTTAGCCTTATACGAGTATTTGGACACGTTAAACGTTTATGTGCAATTATGGGCAATGGAGAGAGCTATGCTCGGAGTTTCTTTGCGCGTTAAAATCCGGAACGTAGATATTCGCCAAAGAACCAGAGAGTCACCGACATAGCTATTAAAATCTGCAAGTTGAAGTGGTAATGGGCAGGCCACATCGCTCGAAGAACTGATGACCGATGGGAAAGAAAGGTTCTTGAGTGGAGACCACGAACCGGAAGACGCAGCGTAGGTAGGCCTCCCACTAGATATACCGACGACATTGTGAGAGTTGCGGGCATCCAGTGGATGCAGATGGCAGGATGTCGTTCAGTGTGGAGGTTAAAGGAGGAGACCTATGTTCAGCAGTGGACGTATTCTGGCTGATGATGATGATGATGAATGTTTATGTGCGTATGTCTCCACTAAAAGCTTAAACGTTTCAACGGATTCAATAAATTAGATTTCGTTAGACTTTTTCTACATATAATAGCTTTGGACCATCCACCTTATATGTATAAAACTGCACGTAAAACGAGCTAACGTAAACTAAGCCGCATGAGTTTTGTATCGAGATTTTAAGGCGTCATTATTTTCAAAATGACTACGTAGTCGTCTGGCAATTCATACAAAGTGATTTAGCCGAACACAAATAAGAGTCTACGCCGACGTTGTCCCCTATCATTTGTTCCGGTCGTCTGCAACTGACGGCTTCCTTAAAATACGCCAGGAAACACACGCAAAAAACACGACTACCTTACTTGATATAAAGGTGAAAATTGGTTGTAGTATAGAGGATATTTGCAACACAATTTAGTAGTAAATTGCATGTGAATATAATTTTGTAAGAATGTGAATTAATCAGTGATTCTGAGACCGTTTGTGTATAGTTTGTTTATTTGAGGTTTTAACGTATATTTTCATTCTGTAAGTAATGTTTCCGCTCCGTTACAAAAATATTTTCCTACAGGAAACTAGAAAGGGAAACGTAGAACTGTAGAAGAAGCGAAGAAAAAAGCGTAGAATGGAAAAATTTAATGTATTTTTTTTGGTAGTAGTACTAGCAGTAATTACTTATTTATTTATTTATTTATTATTACACTTCCTTTGGATATTCCTTAAATGATTTGACTTTATTTTTATTCATTTTAATCCTTGGTTTGCTTAAGTTTTTTGATTAAATGTGAAATGACCCCAAAATGTTTTGCAAGTTTTTACATGATGTAATGTTTTTTATAATGCATATTCCCACTGCTGGAACTCAGGCATTCTCTCAGAGAGAGAAGATGGACATTAATCTACCATGCTGGCCCAGTGCATGTTGGTGAATGTCATATACGCTTTTGAACTTTTGAGGTTTTTGACATACCGGTTTTCTTCCCTTCACCGTTTTTGAACGATGGCATAGAAAACTGCACATAATTTATTTAGGTACCAAATAAGTCATTGGTGCAGGGCTGAGGATCGAACCGGGCCGTAAGATTGTAAAGCGCAGATGCTACCGCTCGGCTATCATGGCTCTTAAGTTTTTCACATTTTATAAATTAACTTAATTATATTATCTGATGAACTGGAACATATCGTCTCATACAGAATGTACATCTGGAGAATTAAATATTCTCCCTCCAGTCTAAACGAATAAACATTCGTTACCAAAACCTAAATAATGCCAGACCCAAAACATTTTAATATTTTGGTCTCGTCCATCATAATTACCGTAGATATCAATTCATAATTGAAATTACATTGGAAGAGTACGTTTGAACAATTAATGTATTATGAGCTTTATGCGGTTGTCATAAGCAGCTTTATTTATTAGTGCGGTGGCCACAGACTGTATAATTATTGAATACGGAGGGATGCTGTACGTGACAGGTCTATAGTTACCTTGTACAATGGCAACCTTCTACTCAGGGAGTTTTTGCCATGGATGAACGTAGATATGAGTTCTGAGAATATGTGAGACCATAACAAGGGTTTGTTCTGGCTTGCTGGAGGGTCAGAGAGCAGTACGATTATTATGAAAGCAGACACTCGCTATCGCTATCGTGACATCTCGCTTGCGCCAAGTTATACACACCATACGTGCGAGAGAGATGACACGATAGTTTTGATAATTTAGACTAGTTTTGTATCCAAATATGAATTAATTTTATATTTGGAGTGTTATTTCACACTTTAGTATTTTTAAATTGTCTATCTTCTTTTCCTTATATATAAATGATGATGTGTGTACGTATGTATATTCCCTATGGACTCCAAAAAGGCTAAACCGTGAGGGGACTTTCACTGGCAGATAGTTGATGATATAAGGAGTAATCCACACGCGTGAAATTTTAAATATTGCATGGAAATTACTTGCTTAAAATTAAGCTGGTTACTACGACTATAGTTTCAATCGCACATTCGGCAGTCTTTTTAAGCTAGTTGCGTCATTCTGCACTTAACAAAGCAAAATGTGAGATCACCACTTCAGTTTCCAAAATGAGACTAAAATTCAATCACCAACGACTTCCTTACTATGTTCTACTAGCCGGACTAGGCGGCGGCGGCGCGGTGTTTGCAGGAGACGAAGAATATGGTCGAAAGAAAAATGTGTGGTATTGAAAGGGAAAAGTGGAACATTTTGATGTCAATATCTAAGTTTTTTTTACATCGTGAGCCTAAAACCTGTTTCTTTTTAATAAAGAAAAAATATCTAAGCATATAAATAATGAAATAATTCTAGCAAACTGCAAAGTGTACGAAACGTCAGAAATGTATATAATGTAAAATAAACAGTGAAAATATCCGTTAAAAATATGTAAAACACTTCTTAATTTAAGCATTTTTCTTTTCTAAACTTATTTAAAATAGTTCTACATTTATATTTTGAATAATTAATGAGAAGGTAAGTTTCTAAATATAAATTAATTCCGCCCGCTGTTCTAAATAAACAATCTTACTCGTAGTTTTAGGGTTTTTTTCGTCAATATACTTTACAATAACTACAATTATATTTTGGTTTTTGAGTGCTTTTTAAATAATTCAGAAATCAATTATCAACAATACATATAACGTGTTAAGAAGGTACTTAATAACTTGTGTAAGTATACAATACTAATAATGACGATCGCCGATCTAACTCTTGATATAAAGACATAAAGACGAGTAGAGACCAATAGATAATATATGTTATAACATTACCATAAGGTTGCAATTTACAGGCACTCCATGTAGTTTAGTAAAACTAAATGCAATTGTAAGAGCTCTTCTGGAAGCCGTGGATTTGCAGTTCTATTTCCGTTTGTAAATTAAGCTTCACGGTTTGAAACGTTGGAGTGTGAATACTGGTAGAAAATATGTAGTTACATTTATTTCTACGGTTATGAATTAAAGTTGTGCGCTTTGGCAACCTTAAAATACATAGATTTGATCGGTAGATTGAATAGGTTCTGCCGCATTCTGCCGTCGATCCTTGAATTTATTTTCCCGACGGAATAGGTAGAAAAAATATCGTCGTAGCGCTACGGAAACCAACGCTACGGCTGTAGCCGCGTAGGTTTGCGTAGCGCTACAACCGTTCTGGTAGGTTCTGGTTATCCGATAAATTTTTTTTACGAAACAACCTGTATTTTTCTTAAAATCTCCTTATTTATAAAATACTAGCAACCCGCCCCGGTTTCGCACGGGTGTAAGTTTTATTATAATTATTATATATAATTATCTAATAGACGGTGAAAACCGTAACAAAATCCGGTGCATGGTTTAGGAGTTAGCGCAAGAGAGACGCAATAAGCGACTTTATTATATACTAGCTACCCACCCCCCGACCCCGGCCTCGCTACTATGACCCGCTCTAGGAGCATAAAATTTAATCCAAATCGGTCCAGCCGTTTTTAAATGTAAGATACTTCTACGAAGTATTAGAAAAAAAAAATGAGATGAATGAAACCAGTAAAGCCGTTCTTAAGTTATAGCGTGACTAGGAAAAGTAGGGGTTAATTTATATATATATATATATATATATATATAGACAATGTAGAAACGATAAATAATGGGCTGGATATTTATATGACTTAAAACTATGTTTCTATAAACTGCTGATTTTATACATCATTTATGAGTGACATGGTAATAATAATTATTAATTTAAAAAAACCGACTTCAAAATTAATAAATGCGCAATTTAGTTTACTTGAATGAAATATTTAAAAAAAACAGTGGAATATAGAACCTCCGCCTTTTTTGAAGTCGGTTAAAAACAAAACATTATGCTACCATTTTGTAAAAAAAAGTTGTTGCATTAGAAATATTGTTTCTTTTAGTAAGAATTGTACTTGATAAACTCTTTAACATGTTTATAAATGGCACAAAAAATAAAAACTCCAAAAATAATAATTTTGACATCGAATTCTCTACTTCTAACAAAGTTGCAAATTCTTAGTTGAATTTAGCAATACCTATAGTATTAGTACTACAGATACAAATTTTAATACATAATACAATAAAAAACTCACCTCACTCTTAAATCAAAAACCAACCAGTCTCAGAACTAAAAACCGTTGCCACAATCAAATCCAAAAACGTTTCAATAACTGATTCTCACCACGCTCCAAACGCGTTCGAAACTTGAAAACTTTTCGCGGGCACTGATGAAAAATCGCAAGCTACATTCGAGACGCGCGCAGCCTGCGACGACCGGCGAGGCACTGGCGTGGCGAACTGCTGCCGAACGCACCTCCAAAACGATCCACTCTGTTACATAGTAAGATCGAAATTTGATCGTAGTTAGAATGAACACGCTAAGACAGCCTCCTGGCTATTTAGCGAGGAGAAGAGTATGACGCATGCGCGCTCCGTTGCAGTTGGTATGCGTTCCGTGGAGCGACGACGGCCGTGGTGCGTCCGATCTGCAACTGAACAGGTAAGGGCTTTGTTACGTTTCTATTCCGTTGGTTGGTGAATTGGGGTGAAATCTTTTGAAACTGGTTTGTTAAGAATTATCAATGTTAGTTTTAGGAGCAACCCCTTTGCACATTTACAACAATTTTTTATAAAATGTGAAACCTTTCGAATAATATTGCAAATGTTATAAAAAATGCCCAATTTCGTTTTTTTTTTATATTTCAAATACTGTACTAACGTCAAGTTATGGACGGCGTAGCTCTGGTAAGCGCGACCTGACGTTTTTAAGGCAATCAATTATTCTAAATAATTCTTGTAATTTTTACCATATACCATGTCAGTGGTCATTAGGCGGCCATAAACTTTGACACTCGAACATGACTCGACTTTACAATACGTCAAACAACTCCATAGAACTAACATAAATAATATACCCATCAGAAAAAGTTAGAAACGCGTCACTACAAAAGCCAATCAAATCAAACTTCGAACACGAAAGTCACGCAAACACTAATCGGTCAGATAAACACATTGATTAATATTGTACCTGTCAATCAAACGTATATCAAACGAAGATATCCAATCAAAGAGTAAGCCCCAGAGGTGAAATCCGTGAATGTCTAAGCAACTGAATCGGACGATATTCGCGATTTGACATTAATTGCTACTGGTTCAGACAGTTGGGCGGCTAAAATGTTCTTCGTAGATTTTATTTGTTTTGTGATTCATTTTTAATAATTCTTTATGATTTATCTTGACACAAAGAATTTGTTTGCTTGATGATTAGCTCCACGCTTGCCCACATAACACGTGTCGTACAATTTTTTTACAACATTTCAAAAACATGCTTGGTAGCTACACTGTGCTTATTTTTGAGATATTATCTGTTAAATATATAAGTTAGTCCTGTAGCACTGAAATCTATAATTTTGACATTAATTTATTGGAAGCACTGTACAGTTTTAGAAGAATAAAATTTCCATTTTTCTTTTGTGTCTACAGTGTCAAACGCATAACTAAAATAGCTTATGCCTGTAAAAAAAACTGAATAGTATGTTTAGCCGTTAGGCTAAGCATACTGTTCAGTTTTTTTTTAATTTGATTTCATCATCATCAGCCAGAAGACGTCCACTGCTGAACATAGGCCTCATCTTTTAACCTCTACATTGAACGAGATCCTGCCACCTGCATCCACTGAATGCCCGCGACTCTCACAATGTCGTCGGCCCATCTAGTGGGAGGCCTTAACTCAAGAACCTTTCTTCCCCATCGAGTTTCGGTTCTTCGAGCGATGTGACCTGCCCATTGCCACTTCAACTTGCAAATTTTAATAGCCATGTCGGTGGCTCTGGTTTTATTTGATTTATTGTACCCAAAGTGCGTAAGTAGCGTTTAAATAGTAAAAACGAAAAAAGCCGTTACCCTATTTTGTCTTTACCAATCTTATTTTGCAAGGAAATTGAGCTAGTTGTTGCGCTCGTTTGTTTTATTATTGACAAATAATATACATACTCTCCTACTCAAACTCTCATAAGCGCCATTTTAGTATCTCAATTCAGCGTAATCGACGTCTGCATCAGACTTTCATTGACAAATTAGATTGATTCTCTATATTAATGTACCGACATTACTACTAGAACCATATTATCGGCATATTCCGGTATTTTTAGTCCAACCGCCATTTTGTACCGATGATTGATGGTTAAATGCACTACCGGAATAATTGTTGTTGAAACGGAAATTTCCAATGTATACTAATTTGGTAATAGGAATTAGTTTCAGAATTGCGTCTATAGAATTTCATTGTTGTGGTAGCTTATATTTATAAACTTTCGCGATTCGAACACATGTTTTCATATTTATCGGAGTGAGTCAGCTCGTGACCACGGCCATTGTAACATGGTCGAAACGTCGAGCGAAAGGTATCTATTTTTACCTATATTTAATAGTGCGCGATAAGTCCCGATAAATATGAAAACAGCTTATATTTAACCAGCTGGTAAATAAATTCATTGAAATATTAATGTACAAATTATATATAATAAAGCTTACGTTTACGGGAATATTTGTGCATACTACCAACCATTCCCACGTTTAATTTCTGCACATAGTACAAAATGAAAATGATGAGTGTGCAAGGAGTGCATAAAACAATACATCTTAAGGGATATTTATGCCGAGGATAAAATGGGTTATAGGCACAAAATATACACTCAGTCTTTCACTTTAATAGCGGGGAAATGAGAAAGTGATATGATAAGTATATCTTTCATAAAAATTCCAACTGAAATTTGAACAATATTCTATTTTTATTCGATAAAAGTCTGGGTTTTAATAATACCCTAATCTATGGGTATTAAAGATTGGGGATATGGGTATTAAAATTAATAAAGAAAAAATTACTATTAATAAAGACCCAGGCAAACTTTCTACATTATTCTGTAAATTATAAAATAAACCTATTTGAACAATTTAAAAAAGGTTTACTTTATTTTTATGCACTAGTGCATGAAAAGCTTGCTTTGATAGTTTACACTAGTGCATAACAACAGTTTAGTCCGCTTATATCGGGCATAAACTAGAACTTTATGAGCATGAAAATTGTTTTTTTTTTATTCATATTCGTATGAAATATGTGGTACATAAGTATGTTAATATAATAACTACTATCACTCCTTTAATACATATATAAAATACAGTTTGTATTATTGATTTGTGTTACTGAAATCTGTCAAAAACATATTGGATAATTCCTTTTTATGCTGGAAATTTTACAGAAAACAATATGTTACAAGTAAACCTACTGGTCGTTAATAGTTGTATCCAATATGCAGTGAGTAAGCAAATCCGGTATATAAGCTGACACGTTCTATACAGGGACATTAGTTATTCAGTGAGGTAGCAGGTAACCGATAAACCGGCAACGTACTCACGTTCAGTACAGCGGTCCCGAGTATACTGCGGCTCCGCTTGTTGTACCAAACACGAAGCTTGCCGAATCAAATCAGTTTTATTATAGTAGAATACTTTCCGCATTGTTCTAAGTGAACCATTAATGTGAAATGAGTGAAAAAAATATAACATAAGTATCTACTCTCGGCGTACGTAGCCGCTATATTTAGAGTCAGTGCGCGACATTGTATTGTGGGCGAAATACGAATTTTTGATTATTTTAATTAATGAATATTTTTACTTTAACCACAAATTACAAGCGATTCATCATCATCATCATTTCAGCCATAGGACGTCCACTGCTGGACATAGGCCTCCCCCATCGATTTCCAAAGGGGCCAGTTGAAAGCGGCCTGCATCTGCCCACTGCCACTTCAACTTGCCAATCCGGTGGGCTATGTCGATAACTTTCGTTCATCTACGGATCTCCTCATATCTGCAGTGCAAGTACGATTCTTTATCGATCGACAAATTTGACAGTTAGATCGTCAAATTCGATAAAATTGCATTTCATCCTTACTCGCTATGATCGATTCTATGATATTATATCGAATTTGTCGATCGATAAAGAACCGTACTTGCACTGCTGATTCGACAAGCGATTATTGTGAGTGAACTTCGAATATTCAATACCTATTTTACATACCGATAATTTTTACTTCGTTCACATAATTAAATGGTTGCCTGGAAGAGATCGCTTTTAGCGATAAGGCTGTCACTTGTGGCACTAGTTCATAAGTGTTTTCTATCTGTTTGTAATTTTTATTTCTGGTGTACACAATAAAGAATTTCTATCTATAATTATTATAGGTGATTATTCTGGACAGATTACGAATATACGATAAATACATATTTTATGTATAGATTATTTTCACTTCGCGCACACAATTATTATAGGCGGGTTATTGTGGGTGGAGTATGAATATATGATACATATATATTTTACGCATAGCAAATTTTTACTTCACCTACAAATTACAAGCGAATATTGTGAGCGAATTAATAATATTCGATACCTATTTTAAATACCGATTATTTTTACTTCGTTCTCATTATTATTAAAGGCGATTATTCTGTACGGAGTACGAACATACAATACATATTTTACGTATACTTTTTTTGGTATAGAGTGAGCGCTATCAATAAATTTGCGAAAGCTCTTTTGAAATTGAGAATTATTTATTTTTAGTTTTCTAACGGATTTACCGTTAGAAGACAAAAATAAACCATTATTTAATATTATTCCAGCAGTATGAGCAGCTAGTTTATCCACGTACAAAGAGACAAACACTCCCATCCTGTCGATATTAACATGATATTACGCATTTATCGTCACATTAGCGAGTCAGTGGCAGATAATTCGCTGAATAGAACCGCTCCATTCAGATGTACTGAAAGGGCTTTGCCCATTGACGGCCTTTTTAACCTATCATTATATGTTTACTGTACCGTGGTTCTGCCCTTTTGAACTAAGTATTTCATCATCAAATATCTTTGAACTCCGTTGCACTGTAAGGAATTTAAAAAGATGTAGCGGATAACGTTATCACATCTTGATAATGAGATAAGATTTTATACAATTTGATTCAACAGAGCTAAACTGGATATTTCATACAGTTTATTATAAATATAGATTTGAATTAGAGATTTTAAGTAGGTGATTTTATTGGAACCGAAGTCTGAGTTGGAGCTTTTAAATTTGGCTTGTCGGAGTCAAAGTCAGAGGCGGAGGCAGAAGAAGCAGAAGAGAAATGCGTTAAGGGCAGGTCTAATAAAATTAAACAAAACAAACATTATATAACCTCTTTAATTTCGGTTTAAAAAAACACCTATCTAACGTTGAAATTAAAAATAACCGATTATAACCACCGAATCAAATAATTCGGAGTCGATCGGAATCGGACGCGTAATATCAATCGGAAGTTCAAATTTTTTGGAATCGAAATCAAACCTCCGTAACATTACATCCCTAATTCTAAAGCAAGATAATTTTTCTACTGAAAAAAGAAAACGTTTCTATTGTAAGGCTATCCTATTTAGCAACCTAAGGCGATAAGCGCAGCACGGCGTCGAGCAGAGTTGAATCTGTGGAAATGTATCACAGCTTAGTAAGTAGTTGATATGAATCAAAGAGGTTTTACCAAAAGAGACGTCATTAAAAAACACTAAAAATATGGTATTATTTTACTATAGCTACCAAAGAGAATTGATAGCTACATAGAACTTTACAGCCTTACAAAAAGCTGTAAGGCTGTAAAGTTCTATGAACAGCCGTCCCAGGATAAGTATTTCATTTTTTAAACACAATATGGCATTTTTGATTATTTTTCTTACTCCAAAATCGCGCATCGTACGTTTGCATCCTTGCCAGATAGAGGACGGACTGAGTTCTCTCAAGCTAATTAACTTGTGTTTGTATCGCCACGAAAACATATGTGCATCTGTTTATATAATTTGATTTAAATTTATGAATGTTTGAATTTATGATTTGAATTCGGCGCGTTCCGATCAGTCCGATGAGTAGAACGCGGTCTGTGTGTGTCTGAAGAGAATTAACAGTCATTCATGTTTGGGTAACACGGAACTGATACGGGAAAACGTAGAGCGTAATTTCTCACGCTCACGTGCTCACGTGTCCCAATTGCAAAGTTTATAAAAACTAACGTTGAAATTAGTCTATTAGCAATAACTTACCATATTTATTATACGACAAAAATTACCCTTGCAGTTAGTGATAAACCATGATACCTGTTAATTACCCTTGCAGTTAGAGATAAACCATGATACCTGTTAATTACCCTTGCAGTTAGAGATAAACCATGATACCTGTTAATTACCCTTGCAGTTAGAGATAAACCATGATACCTGTTAATATTGCAATATTTTATATTTCTATATCTTCTCAGAAAAAGGTTCCACATGATACAACTCTGAAGTATTGAAAGCGAACCCTTTAAAGCCTTCGTACTTATATCATGTTATTTACCACATCCATTCACGTAAAGTTTTGAAACCACGCTTAAATACACAAATATAAAATTCAAATTCCTCTGTTTTGTACAGCATAAACGATTCGCACATTACCAAAAACGATAACTAAACTTAAACCATATTGAAATCCAAATAGAGTTGAAAATACAATAGTGATGTCGAAAGGTAGAGTTGGTGGGATTGCAAACTTCTTGCTTACCTCAGTTTTGTTTCGGCGATCGTGAAGTAGTGGATAAATATTATCAGAAAGTTATTTGTCCGGTTGATTCCAGTTACAAGTACCTAGTCCGGTTTGATTAAAACTCTTTCTATTGTGCACTGAAACACATGGAGGTAAGTATGTTGAACGCTTTTGTGAGGGAATTCTGGAAATTTCAGTCAAATTCACCTTAATGATCATAGTTAGATATTTGCCTTTCAATAGAATTAATTTGACTAATCTGTATGATATATAAGTTACTTCAGAAATAAGTACAAACCTAAAAAAATAGGCTTAGATTACAGTATTAGCTTATCATGTTCCCACTGCTGGGACACAGGCCTTCTCTCAGAGAGAGAGAGAGAGAGATAGAGAGAGAGGATGGGCTCTAATATTCTCCATGCTGGTCCAGTGCATGTTGGTGAATGTCATATTATGTCTTTGAATTTATGAAGTTCTTGGACATACCGGTTTTTTACGATGTTTTCCTCCATTTCTAAGCGATGTCAACAAAACTGCACATAATTTATTTATATACCAAATAAGTAATTGATGCAGAGCCGAGGATCGAACCAGGTGACGTCAGATTATAAAACGCATATGATAACGCTTATACACCTAGAACAACGTTTCAAAAATGTTATAAAATAGAATAAAAAACTTTTATTTCTATTCTGTTGGCACATTTGCTATTAATGAAATATTTGTCAACGTTTATTAATTATCAAAAATGTTACACAATAATAATAAAAAAAAAACTAATATAAAAATTCGGAGACAGGGATTCGAATCGAAAAAAAAAGTATCCGCTGAGCTAGTTAGTTTCTCTGCTAGCCACCAAAAATTTATGTATATTCTGTTAGCGACCGGTGGATGCAGGAGAGAGTGAAAAAGGCTTTTGTAAACCACAAAATCCGTTTATTGCTAATTTTTACTAATTTGGCCAAAGTTCAAATTTTTTCATATCCATTTTTAGTTCGAAAGTTGTTTTTGTGACACGCCGTGTCAGCAGTGCTTGCCAGCCTCCCAGCTCGCCCATGTAGGCCGCACTCCACTGAGGTGGCCGCATCACTGCGTCGCCAACCTATTCCATAAAATGTTCATCATATACCTATAGCGCTCGTCGAGAGCTCGACTAAGTGTTCCGAACCGATCACTGAAGCTAAGCAGCGGATGGACAACCAGTCTTTGGATGGGTGATCGTAAGTGTAATGTTGAGTAAAAGACAGACTATCGCAGAATGAGGTTTATTCGTAGGCAGTGACATATACGAGTATATAAAAGTCAAATTAAATGGAGGTAGTTTGAGATAGTATTGAGACTACCTCCATTTATCTAATACATTACAGTAAGTGTAATTTAAAACTGACGCCACCGTGAAATCACATCATGATCATCATCATCAGCCAAAAGACGTCCATTGCTGAACATAGGCCTCCCCCTTTAACCTCCACACTGAACGACAACCTGCCATCTGCATCCACTGGATGCCCGCGACTCTCACGATGTCGTAGGTCTATCTAGTGGGAAGCCTACCTAAGCTGCGTCTTCCGGTTCGTGGTCTCCACTCAAGAACCTTTGTTCCTAATCGGTTATCGGTTTTTCGAGCAATGTGTGTCCATTTTCACTTCAACTTTCAAATTTTAATACCTGTGTTGGTGACTCTGGTTCTTTGGCGAATATCTACGTTCCGAATTTTATCGCGCAAAGAAACTCCGAGCATAGCTCTCTCCATTGCCCGTTGTGTGACTCTGAGTTTCTCCAAATGTAAAATGACATGGCACCATTATTTTTTTTTGTTTTTTTTTTATAAGTCATGTTTGTTTGTCCTACAAAAACAAAAGTTAGGCCATGTTAGAGGCGTTCCGGTGGCCTACAAATTCTGATACAGGACTAGCCAGCCTAACTCAACGCACTTATTCACCATAAGCGTCTACTTATATACTGACCAAAACAATAAGTAGTATTTTTATTTCTGGTGTACACAATAAATAGTTTCTATCTATATATCTACAAATATGTGACAAAACATTTATGCCAATACGACACATGAATACAAAATTAACATCATTCTATTGAAACAGTTTTACCCGAATTATAAACGCGTTGCGAATGTGTTTAGTTAACTGCGTTTGCTCTGGCGCAGTCTGTTTATTTGTACATTGGAGCTGATGTAGGTATTATTTACAGGCCACAGTGTGCATACATTCTAACAATATCGACCTTATAACCGGTCTAGGTAAGACTTGATTCAAGTATAATTTACAGTATTTCAAGAAGGCTTTCAAAAAAATCAAACTTGTAATTCATTTTTCGTATAATAAAAAAGTTTGAGATGATTATGACCTTAGTTTACTGCTTCATAGTAAGTACAGCTTGGTTTCAATCTGATCATAGTGTGTGTGACCGCGAGTGGCAATCAAAGAAGTGAGTACCGTGTTTTGGATGTCTCGTAAAGCAGTAGGATCCAGTCGTCGTTTGTTCTGAGATATAACGCTTACTTACTTACTTACTCCGCTGGCGCGGAGACCCTACAAAAATTGTACTAAAGATTCTCCAGATTCTTGAGATGTCTTTGCAACCAATCTAAGCATTGGTGACGTCATACACCCACGGATCTTTGGGGAGTTTGCCCGGATTACTTAGGTTGGGAACAAGGATGTTACAAAACTTAGGTCTTACAAGGTTAGGTCCTTGGTTCGAGAACTGCCAGTGGTCAAATGTGACGTACTATTGAATATGACCTATAAGGGATGGCGACGAAATAGCTATTGTGACAAAAAGTTGGAACCAATTTTTTATAGTGTGTAACATTTAAACTTTCAACCCTTTATAATAATAATAATAAATCTTTATTTCAGATAACAGTGGTCCATATTAGGTAGTTACAAATGAGATCGAGTTCCTTACATTATTGACAATATCACTATTGGACACAACATACATTTTGTTTTCACAATATAAATTATTAAAATATAAAAATAATACACTACATATATATGAAAATAGAACATTAATATAAAACTAAACTTAACTAACAAGACCTATAATAAGACTATTCCAGTATTTCTGGATGGAACAATCAGGCTTATCGGTTATTGTACTAAGGATGCTGTTGCTGCTACCACGCATTCTGCTCAACAGGGAGTAGGCTTTTTTCTCATAATGGCGTGAAACCCATCAGTTCGCTTCTCTGTAAACATAGCTGATGCACTACAAAATCGTGGCAGCCCCAGCAGCATCCTAAACCCGTTGTTGTACTGGACCCTCAGAGCATTATAAGCTTTTTTGGTAAATGATACCCATAGGCTGCTCGAGTAAAACGACTGGCAAAATGCTTTAAATAGAGCAATTTTGACGTCATCCGTACATCGAGCAAACCTACGTATAATCATGTTACACCTCACTGCCAATGCTCTGCGCTCTCTTTCAATATCCTGATCGTCCCTAAGATCGTCCGATACTATGTGACCAAGATATTTAAAACTAGTAACAACGCTTAAAAGATTTCCATTTAGAAAGATGGCAGGAATTAAATGTGGAAAGTTGTTTTTTGCCTTGAAAACCATGACTTTGCTTTTCTTAATCTCATTGTATCTCAAGCCATGTTCTTCAGCAAAACTCTCACAGCAACCTAATAGTTTCCTAAGACCACTAACCGATGGGCTCAGCAACACCATATCATCTGCATAACTGATATTATTAACGCTTGTGCCATCTATGTGGCACCCGACACGGGTGTTACTGAGCTCAACGATCAACTGGTTAACATATAAATTAAACAGTTTAGGGGACGTCAACCCTCCCTGCTTGACTCCACGTTCCAGGATATAGTCCTCTGATATTTAATTTGCCCATCGCACAACATTTACTTGATTATTATAATTATCATGTTTTAAATATCTTAATTAACTCTACCGGTAACTTAATATCGCGTAACTTTTCCCATAGCTTCGCATACGATACAAGATCGAAAGCTTTAGACAAATCTAAAAACATGCATATATAGGAGTTTTTCTATCAGTATAGTATTTAACAGTGTGCTTGAGAGCCATGATGGCACTTTCTGTGGAAAGACCAGCTTTGAAACCAAATTGAGCGCATGTAAGTTTAAGTGACCGTCAAGTTGTCTTTCAAGCACACTGTCAAATACCTTTTCTATGGTCGTAGCAAGTGAGATGGGTCTATAGTTCAATTTGTCTGAAATGTCTCCGGTCTTATTTTTTACTATGGGAACTGCTAATGTTTTCATTAGCTCTTTGGGGAGATGACTATGGCTTATCTACGTCCCTATCGAAACATCCTTGCATAACGGATGTGTACATTCCATAACGAATCTACTAGCCAATATTTCGGTTCATAAATAAATTAGTTTTCGAAATATCTTAACTAGACAGTAAGACAGTGGGATTTTGCTTTTATTTATATAATATAATTATTAAAGCATAGAGAATTTAAATTGAAGATCTATCGGACCAGAGAATTCCTTAAAATGCCTTATGCCTTTTCTCTGGGCTCCGGTGCGCAGCATTTTGTTAGGTTCGACAAAGCGAAAGTGCTGGCACGGGAGAAACTCTTTGTGCCCCGGAAACTCTGAGAAGCCATCGAGATCAGTCGACGTCCAACCTTCAATAGGGATGGAGGATAGAACCTGCCACCGACTTGGAAACCGTGTCTTCATGGAGTTCGTGGGAGTGACCGTGAGACTGGTGGCGACGTGGTGAGCTCCGTGTACTGGAGTATTCCCGAAACACAGGAAGATTCGAGTGGGGAAGAGCTCCAGGGCACGCCGGCGCAACATATTTCTTTACGCAAGCACCCGATCAGCATCCGTTGTCGTCATGAGCGCGTCGCGCGGCGGCACGCAGTGCAAAGCGAGACGCAGCCGCGCGCGCGCATTCACCTTCATAAAGATCGCCGAATGCGGTTGAAACTATAGTCGGAGTAACCGGCCTAATCTAACGTGAGTAATTCCCGTGTAATATAAATAAAATGCCTTAAAAATTGTGACCTAATTGAGACCGGCTAGTTGTGTTGCATCACGGACACTTTATGTGACTTTCTGACGAGCAACCACTAAATTGATATTAGAGTTATCCTTTAAAATATCAATACCTCCAAACACAATCATCTATGCCATCATACATCGTTCAGTACAAAACCGAACACGACACAGTAAGAATGTAAAACAGTGGGCTGTGTTAGCATAATCCACGAGCGGTAAGAAGGCCGACGACACATCGCTGCCACTCGCAAACAGAATAAAACGCAGTAAACTCCCTCCACTGCAAACATGAGCTTACTGTGCTTTGTTATCCTGTCTTGCTTGTAACTGTATTCAAAACACTTTTTGTGCCGTTTTCTAATAGTTTATAGCGTGTTTGAATAGTTTTAAGTTATGTATGCTTCCATTATTATGTCACGTAGTTTGTTACCGGTAAAGATATAAATTACATTTTCTAAAGTATTTAAAGCAGGAAATATAAAGTAGGTTAGTAACATTATATTTTATATTTACGTATCCAATACTCCAGTTATGATAGCCTTAAAAAAAACTGAAAATTTATGTAATAATTCTATCTACCAATAACACAAATTAATGTCCGCTGTAGAAGCGTTGCAATGAAAACCGCAGCTCGCCGCTAAATTCAATTCTCTCACTAAAATTCAATATAAATCACTATCGTGGCAGTATAGCTAAAAATACAGTAACCGAACTAAAAGTATTAGACTATCAAATAAATTTTGTGTGCTATGTGTTGTGTGTGCGTTGAATTCAGATAAAAGAACTAAAATCTAGGAACATACTAATAACCATTGATATTTTAAGACGGATTTCTTACGACTGTCGGTGGACACAAACTCTGTGACTGTGAGAGAAACAAGAAAAAACTGTGTGAGGTAGAGCAGGAGAGAAGCTTTTCGTTGATTAAGACTTTGTTTCAGAATGTTCGGTTAGCGTTCCGGTTAAATAATAAGAACAGAACTACTATTATAATATATTTATAAACACTGTTTTTTTTTCTCAATTATTAAACTCACCATCAAATAAAGTGTACATTAATTTATATGGCAGATCACGTTGCAAATAAAAATGTATCTGAGTGTCTTTAAGCCAAGAGTGAATCAGTTTCTTCGCTTAACATCAGGCGAGTTGGCGGCCAAGCGCAAGCCTAATATTTAATAAAAAATAAAATCTGTTAGTTGGTTAGGGAGTTTTTTTTTTATTCTTTCCTGTGAGGATTTTGGCGTCGCACTTCTTGTGCATTTGGCAGTGTCAAGTAAAAATTTAGGGAGTTTGACAGTAAAAATAAAAAATAAAAACATAAGTAAAAATATGACGATGCTATTTCGCTGCCCGAGTAATATAGAACTAAGTATCCAGATGATAAAAAATGATTGTGAAACGCTATGTGAGATAACTGAAAGTTTTATCTTCCACATTATTTATGTGATGGTTAGCGACTAGGTGCTTTAAGAGCAAATTCTGAAATAAACCCTAAGAATCTATGGCAGCTCTAAACATAACTGAACTAGTACACTACTTCTAGTTAATCCCTAAGTTCTAGTCCAGGCTATATATATAAACACAAGCACCAAGTGGGGTGCCCATCGGTATTTAATACCGATATTAATGAGTTCGCCTCAATCATGTTGGAGTGATTAACTATCCGGAATCGGGAGATTAATCTACCGACTGATCTACGCTTAATTACTACCTAATATATTATGTAGGTATGTATGAATCGAGCTATGTCTTGTAAACTTTCCAAGATGAATTTTTGAACTAATTAATAAATAAATTAGGTCATACCTTATTAAAAGAAACTGTATCGTTGTAATATTTTCGCCGCTATTAGCATAAAAACCTGTTTCGATATTATATTTGTGTGGCGATTCTTATTGTTGAACATCTAGTCCAGGGACGGAGTATGAAAGCAATGTAAGTGTATAGCGACACAGTCAGCCTACCAGCAGCCTTACCTAACCGCGGGCTCGAATACGCGCAGTTTCCAAATCACGCGAACGCGGACCTTGACGCGCCGAGATACGATTTGAGGTCGCGCAATCACCTAAACTGTATCGTTTATAGTAGGTAAGCCTCAGGCTCCAGGACTTAAAATGAATCGTGTGGCTCAGTAATCTCGACATTATTTATTAAGAAACAGATTTTCAATATATTGACATTAATGTTTGTAGATAATATTGTCGTTATTATGATACCTCTATATTGCATTTCAAATCTATGAATGACATGTTTTCATATTTTTTATTATACTCTAGCTGCGCCCCGCGGTTTCACCTGCGGGGTAACTCCTTATAACATCAACTATCTGCCAGTGAAAGTATGGTCCTGTCGTTTCGAAGTCCATAGAGAACATACATACATACGTACATATAGGTACACACATTTTTTATATATACGTATTTTATATAGACTATAAGCATGGCATAAAAAAGTGGTTTTTAAAGTGATGGTAAGCGACCACCGTCGCCTATGGATACCTGCAACACCAAGGGTATTTACAGAATGATACGTTGCCGACCCTTAAAGACTCTATTAACAATCCTTTTGAAGAATGGATAAAACACCTATGATGTTAAAACACTGTTTTAAACTATCACGGTTGTTCACTACAGTTATATGATTATTTACGGGATATTTACCGTGGTAAGGTAAGGTTGTGGTCGGGAGCTCCTTCCACAACCTTACCACGGTAAATATCCCGTAGATAATCATATAACTGTCCTATGATGTTAGTTACTCGGAAATGCCACAGGAGGGGGAGGGAGGCTTAATCTACAAATTGCAGGTGTGAAATGCGTTTTAACGCACAGTGTGCGATTTCCACATATCTATGATATTATGTGGATGAACTCAATACACTCAATACACATTGAAATAAAGAGCAATATCGAACAACCAACGCTACAATTAAACCATAAACGTAATGAGTTACGTGGTATTGGAACGTACGCGTATCGTAATTGAAATCTGGAAAAACTATTCGTATTACGGATGCAGATTATATTGTACGTTATGGAAATAAAAGTGCATTTTTATTTTTACCAGCTGACTGGGATCAGAAAAAAGTGCACAATTTATTAACTTAATATTGCACAATTTGTATTAAACATTGTTTTGTCGAGAACTAGTTGCGTCTCGCAGTTTCACCCGCGTGAATGTTTCCTCAGGAAAGATAAATTTACCATGCAAAAAATTATCCAATGCTCCTATCAGACTAACAAGGGAGATATGGTGAAGTGACGTGGCGGGTGTGAAAGCACCAAGCTTAAATTAAGCTTGATACCTTTAGTCAAGTTCACCCAGCAGACTACCTTGTCTTGTCACACATTTTTTGCATGGTTATTAGTTAGTTCATTGGTGTTGCTACAAGTTTATTAGTATGCGTGAAAAATAAATGTGTGCAGTACTAACAGTTTTTGCGTTAGGTAGTTTTTTTATAATTTTATTTTCCATCAATACACCACGGTTGGTTTGAGATGGCGCTCACATCCCTCGCGCGCTTACAAAATACAGATCACAATAAATATGTAATACAATTATAAAAACACAGTATTGTAATTTAAGCGTATGAAACAGAACTAGTGAGTTGAAGTGAAGCTGCGCACGAGTCAAGCTCGGACGCAACTTCACTAAACTTATCGGTAGTATAGCGGGATAGTGAAATAGTGGGAGAAACATGGGAGACATTTGATCACACGTTAATTGTACTTAAGGAACATGGGAGACATTTGATCACACGTTAATTGTACTTTAGAAACATGGGCGACATTTGATCACACGTTAATTGTACTTAAGAAATATGGGAGACATTTGATCACACGTTAATTGTACTTAAGCATCTTATTTCTCTCTTATTTGTCTGATCTGAGATTCTCTTCTCTTCTTCTTTCTCTATGCAAAAAATCAATTCAAACCGTTGTTCTGTTGCTGCGTGAAAAGAAACAAAAAAATAAACAAACAAACACACTTTCACATGTATAATATGAGTAAAGTGTGAATAACAGTTGGTCCACTCTGCGGTTCCATTCATTACAATCATTACTTGTTTTAAGTACTTGTTTTATTGATACATGTTGGCTTTCGGTCACAGAACTGATACTAGTGCTATACGCACACGACAAACTTTTACTCGACTGTGAGCACATTTAAAATCCGTAGTATGCAGTGGCTCTTAAGATTCAATACAATTAAACATTTATTACCTAATTTAATAATCTCATATTCAATGATCGAAAAGACCTTACGTTGCTATACATAAAAAAATACGTGTTTTTTAAATATTTTCATTGCCATCATTATTCAAAGCATTTTTCCCAATGCTGAGTATAGAACTCTCTTTTACTATACAATCTACTCCGGTCCTGTCCTAGTCAAGTTTGACCCACGGTGGTGACGATATATTCGACCTATATACCTTGTAGGTTTTATACAAAACAACTTTACTCGTGGTAACTTACACTATTGAATCATTAAGTACCTTTAATAACATCCTTGAAGTAATAGTTAGTGCAGAGATATCCAAAGATCGTGGAACATCGGTAGGAAGCAAGACATTAGAGAATCTCAGCGCGTACCCCGCCTGAGACCGCGCTTGGTATTCAAGCGAATCTATAGCAGTTGTAAAAGGCGACTGGCATCGAGCGGAATTAGAATTTAAAATATATCGACTCCCTTATGAATGAGGGAAGGATAGGGATGAAATATTAACGGGGCTTGCGGACGGGCGATTGTTCGGTCACTTTAGGACTATGTTTCTGGCGAATAATGCTGTTATAAGTTACGTTCTTTGATATCACTGCTTTTGGGATTAACATTTGAGGTTAATTTGTGTAATTATAATGCAGGTTCTAAAAATATATTTAAAGGAAATTATAAAATGTAATTAAATACTGTACAAAACTCTTTCTATGTATTTTTATAAGCAAGCATACTATACTATTGGCTAGATATATTACACAAAACACATCTTATATGACACCCTATTATGCTTAGTAGGCATTTTAAGGTTAGAATGAATAGGTCTAATACTGCGTGCTTCATCTTCGCTTACCAATAGGCGAATTGTTGGTCAAGTACGGACTTATCCATGAAAAACAAGACTAAAAAAAACTGTTACTCAGTGTACGTCTTTGAAACAAAGGACTGAGGAACATTTCTCTAGTTTGTATCCCGTCTGCCTCGTCCGTAAATGGCGTGTTTTTTTCCAATTGGCCGCTGCTCACAGCAGCTGAGGCGGTTGTAAAACCGATACGTGACTGGAGCAGCTCAGGGCCGGCCCACCACCACTCCTAGAATAAACGCCCTTAGTGTACCACCGCATCGCACTACCTAGCGACTTCACTGCGATTTATGTAACAGAAGCACAAATGTCAAAATGAAAGGCCGTAGTTTTTTAATTCAATAATAGGCTTGCGTTTGATCGCCAACTCGCCTGATGTTAAGCGATGATGCGATCTATGATGGAGCATGCTTGCCTAGAAAAACCAATTCACTCGTGAATTTGATGATACCCATATTGTAACTATCTGGGAACACCCATTCAGGCGGCGCATTCTACTGACTAGCAGTTCGCACAGTAAAAGTGGAATCAAAGCGCTTCGTACGAGTTTTCGGCATATCAAACATGAAAATGTGTCGATTTTTCGTGCCTTCTCTGGTAGTCTGGTAGAAAAATTGGCAAGAGGGATGGGGAGGATGCACAGTCAAAATTACATTGGACACTTTCATTCTCTTGGCTTTCATTTGAATAAGACAAAAATCATGTACAATGTCCATGTTGTACCCGTGCTGGTCAATGTTGGGAACGATACTCTCGAAGTTGTTGATCATTACACCTATCTTGGACAGATTGTCCAGTTAAGTAAGTCCAACTTAGGCAAACAGGTCGCCCGAAGAATCCAACTCGGATGGGCAGCGTTCGGGAAATTGCGTGAAATCTTCTTGTCCAAGATACCACAGTGCCTAAAGACAAAGGTCTTTGACCAGTGTGTGTTGCCAGTGATGACATATGGTACTGAGACGTGGTCTTTAACTGTTGGTCTTTTGGAAAAACTCAGAGTCACACAACGGGCAATGGCTGCTATGCTCGGAGTTTCTTTACGCGATAAAATTCGGAACATAGATATTCGCCAAAGAACCAAGGTCACCGACATAGCTATTAAAATCTGCAAGTTGAAGTGGCAATGGGCAGGCCACATCACTCGAAGAACTGATAACCGATGGGGAAGAAAGGTTCTTGAGTGGAGACCGCGAACCGGAAGACGCAGCGTAGGTAGGCCTCCCACTAGATGGACCGACGACATTGTGAAAGTCGGGGGCATCCAGTGGATGCAGATGGCAGGATGTCGTACAGTGTGGAGGTTAAAGGGGGTGGCCTATGTTCAGCAGTGGACGTCTTCTGGCTGATGATGATGATGATGACGATTCTCTTGGCATTTTTATTGAGAGAGACAATGACGGAGATTACTTCAACTACGACTTTTCACAAAATTCCTACCTACCACACAACGTTAATATAATAGTGGTTAATCTTTATTCCCTCTCTCTTGCTCTCCATTGCGTTTATTTATGTTGCATCTATGTTGTTGGTTGTTGACAACCAATTTGTAATTATTGATAATCGCAAGCAGTAGAATTTGAGTGCAGTGATGTGCTATAGGCGTTACAGTGGAAATGGACGAATCAATCATACGAGTATATGGAATGGATAGGATAGTAAGAGTGGATAACGTTTGGAATGAGTGGGTGCTAAACTAAATATTTACAATGGTTTTAATTAAGATTATAATAGTGTTGGAATAGTGTTGGTTTGGGGAACAAGAAAATTAAGGTAACAATAAAACTGGCGTAAGAAGGCAGAGAAGGTGTGATGACTGTAACGATGTACCACTGGTTTTAAATTGACGAAATATTCGTAGTTGGAATGTACACTTATGTTTGTCATTTTTGTGTCAATCATCACCATCATAATCATCCACAGCCTTCCTTATCTCTCTGCAGGGTCTCAATGTGGCCTTTTTGTCCTTAATTTAATAAATCATACAAATAAATTTTAGTGTTTAATCCACAATTTTTTTAATGGTTTTATCTATTAATTACCTCATTGTTTTCAGGAATTGATGTTGCTAAAACATCAAATAAATGACAGAAATTACCATAATTATTTACAACTATCATTAGTTTTCATGCTCGTGTCTAGTCCGGGCATTTAAAAGGCATTGGCGGGAATGAAACTAACGCCAAGAAGCGCCAAAAGGTGTTTAATATGAAATACATAATTATGGTTGTTTGTAAAGGACTTGATGGAGTTTAGCTAGTCTATGGTATGAGGAACGGTACTGTCAAAATATTTTAGCGGGGGATAACTTGCCACCCACTAAAAAGGCCACCATAAAGGCTGTCGCATATTGGCGCTAGAGAAGCAAAACGTGGTGGCTTAGGGTGTGAAGAAGTGTGCTGTATTTGTACTAAACGCTACTCGCGGCTTTATGCCTTTAACACTCCTTACCCTGGAGTTTAGGTTTTTAGCTCTTGCGGTTTCCACCCCCAAACGGCTGGTTAATGCTAGCTGGGAGTCAGGGGATTCATTTAGCTTCTTGAAATTGAGATACGTGGCGTCAGCATTTACCGACGGCTCGTGACAAAGGCCCCCTTGCACATGTACAATGATTATTATGGTCATTGCAATTTATACTTTTTTTAATCATAAATAATAATAACTTCATTGCATGTGCATTAGTTATTCATTTATCTAATGATTGGTTGATGATTTAAACTATATAACGTGTGATATTAATGATATTAGGCGTAAGTTAATTTGTACTTTTTCAAGGTTCAAAATTCAAAACAAATTTTTTTTCAGTTGACGTTCATTGATATTTACCAGCTAAAATTGAAGTACCTAATTTCAAAAGTTTTTATTCTGACAGCCCTCACACACAATTGGTCACGCGCGAGTTGACCGCAGTCTAGGGTCGAGACGTTTGATGCATACGTGGGACGTGTTACCTCTATGCTACTACGGAGTAGAAAAACTCCTAAGAGTTGATCTTCTGTCACGTTCCATCTTCGACGCGCGTATGTATACACACTGTGTTCTCTTCACTACTCTAGAATAATAAAGAAAATATCTTATCGAAATGTGCCGTAGTTTGCTTGCAATAAGAGTTTTTAATACCCGTAAACGTGCATGTGAATGCTCGCTGAAAACTGTTCAAAAATGCAGTTACAGTTTTGTTCGCTTGGTAGCTGTCTTTTTCTTTCTTCGTGCCTTTTCTCAGTTTATTTGGAGTTGACCTTCTAAATATGTCTCCGCTGCGCCGTTCGGCCCTGTCATTTAACGTCAGCTGCCGGTCTATTGTGTAAGCTAAGTGAACGCGCAAGTGAAGTGATAAGCTAAGTGAACGTGTCCTTTTCTTGTCGATTATTATAGAGAAATGTTTAAATGTTGACTGTAGTCCCTTACCGTTAAATTCGATATTTTGACATTTATCTGCAAAAATAGCTAAGAAAAAATAACATTCACTTAGCTTGTCACTTCACTTGCGCGTTCACTTAGCTTACAGAATAGACGTGCTGATATTATTGTAGTTTCTCCACTAAGTAGGTATTGGGGCAATTCTTAAGTTGTTTCATTTTGTAAATTTTTAAGATGATCTTATTGGCTTCGTAGCATATATCCAGCTCGTACCATCGAAGCTGACTTTCGTGGAATTTTCCTGAGATAGATTCATCCAATTTTAAAACGAACTCCAACGTATTCGTTTGTGATCTTATCTAGTTTGACACACTCCCATCCCATCGGAGCATTTTCACGTCTACTCTTGGAAGCTATATTTCTGTAAATATTCTACTCGGTGTAAGTACTGTACATGTACTCTACGTGTACATGTTCAGTGTACAGTATACTCTACATGTCTGGCCGATAGGTTTTATGACGCACAATAACGGGAGAGCTTACTGTTATCTATTCTTTATTGAATTTTTATAGCGAGAAAATAAACTTTAGCGTTTTTATATATAAAATAAAGGTGAGGTACATACCGTTATAATTCTTGCTTAAAAATAAACTCACTGAACGAAATACAACTCACTGACTGACTCATCGTAAAATCTTAGAAACTACTTTAACCTTTGAATCTGAAATTTGGTAGGTAGATTCAGTAAATTAAGATCCGTTAAGAAAATATTTTTTTTAAAGGCCAAATTAGTAGAGTTAAAATAGAGATATGGTAGAGAGCTTACTTATACATTTCTTCTTGGTATGAACTGTATAAGCCGAAAAACAATTAAGACCGTTAAATTAACATATCGTTTTTTTTATAATTTTTTACTATTGGAATGTTGTTTAAGTTATTGTAATAAAGTTTTGTGTACAAAAGTTCAAAAAAAAAAAAAATATATTAAGACCTCTTCAAAGTCATACTTTGTGAATTTTGATATATATATGTATATATATATATTTATGATACTGGGTGACGAGACGAACGAAGTCGCTCGCCTGATGGCTCATCACGCTTACCCATAACAGCTCAACGCTACTCAGAATTTTGCACTTCAACAGTTCAAAACCCTGGATGGCAATGCACTGCGCTCGTCACCCCGAGATATAAGATGTCAAATATCTGCGTGCCCTGTAAATTCGCTGGAAACATTGCCCTTCAATCCGGAACACAGTAGTGTTTGCACACTACATAAATTGCATAATTGATTTACTGTTGTAACATACCATTACAGTCAATAGCTCTAAGTCTATAACCCGAATTTAGTAGTCATGTTATTCTTTCTTATTTTCTATAACCGACCAAGAAATCTAATAAACGTTCTTATAAACTATTTTGAGCATGCATCGCTGAGTTTAAACCCCATCTTCTTCGCATATCCTTTCCGAAAACTTTGCCTTCGCGTCTCTGAGGTGCAGTTATCCAAAGTTGATTTTTCCCGGGCAAAGCCAACATCCGCTAACCCTGGATAAACTAGAATAATCTGGTTTAAGCCGGGTATACCCGGTATAAATATAAATTATGTCAACAAGCTCGCGAAACAAAGTATTCTCTGACAATATTGTTGTATAAACTTGTTTGTAATGTTATTATTGTGAGTTTGTATTGTACGTTATAGAATTATAATGGGAAATAATAAAGTACTAATCTAAAATTACTTTACCAAAACAGTCAATGCCACTCACAAATTGTATAGAGACATGGGCATCTGTATTAATGTTAGTAAACATCTATGAACATATAGAAACATAATAACGCACCTACTTACATACAAATTAGATGACTTCTTCCGTTTCAAATTTGCCTAAAAATAGCACGTTTCTTTTACAAGAAAATAACGTTTATTTTCTTGTAAAAATATTACCACGAAAAATGCACCAGTGAAAAGCTTCTATACATGAAGGGTCTCAAGGTGTTCTACGACGTGAATATGTTGCCGGAGTGGAGTACTCCGAGGCTATTTTAAAATGTTCTCGGTAGAGACCGCAGGATGCGTGTTGGATTCGGAATACTCAATGGAAATCTGAATCTCAGACATTTTTATTAAACTCTTTTCATGAAGTCTCTTTTGACTTTATAGTTGGAAAAGAATAGCTTAGTATTATTCAATTGTTCTTATGTTAGTCGTAGATATTTTCTATAAGAGTTTGCTTGTCATTAAGATAAGAAGTGTCAGGTTTTATTTATTTATTATAACTACGAGTATCTCTACAAATTTTTGTTTATATTACACGGGAATTACGTATGATTAAGCCAATTAATCCGACTATAGTTTCTACCACGTTAAGAAATTGGTATTTGTTAAAAGTAAATAATATTTTTACATAATATATTTACAAAAAAATTAAATACACTCGGCGGTCTTTTTCAAGGTGTGTGTCAAAACTACGTCAGTAATATAATATTTATCTCCTCGTGACAAATTTTCATATTATTCAAACTTATAACTTAAACTTTTATCTTTCAGATTTGCGACGCGTGACCAATAGACGTGTTTCTGACTCAACGAATAACCATATCCATTCAGCATGGTAATGCTGCCACCATGCTGGGTGCTGGTAGCAGGCGCGAGCATTTGGTTTGTCTTTAGACCTTCAACGGTCTATGGTCTAACTGTTTGTGTAGTGTTAGTGTTAGCTTGTATTTTGTTTATATAAAAAGACACATGCCAGTAAAAAAACATACAACTTGTATTTGCATGAATTACTTATGTACCAACTACATTTTGGGAATATTTAATTGCCGGTACACATATTTGGCTAATCGGCATAGTTATAATTTTGTAGAACAATCATACAAAAATACATCATTCATACACAAACGCCAATTTGTTTCGGTCCCTCTAAGACTCGCTGCGTTCGGTCAAAAATGTATACGGTCGTCCTGTATTTGCTTCCTGTGCAATACTTTAAAATGAAATTAAACTCGTTTCTCGTAGTTCAAAAATACATTAATTAAGTTTTAGATTTGTTTCATGCACAACTTAAAAACATTGAAAACTAACGAAAACTTAAATATTAACTAAAAGTTAAAATGATTCAACTTACGAGTAGATATCTTTTTTTGGGTCGAGCCTTAAAAATCAAAGCGTTATTAATGAAATCAAGCCAACCAGCTGAAATATCCACCTCATAGCTGAACGACCACGCCGTAGATTTCATTAGACTTAATTGAAAAATAAAAAGAATTCCTTTACTTACATCGCATTCAGTTCCGTCTTGCCTGCCATCCCGCAGTTTAGTCTACAAATGCTTTTCCTCCGCCATCTGTACTCAATAAAACGTGTTTTCAAACAACACAAAGTTAAAACTTATTTGCTTTACTGTAAGAGTTGTTATCTCAAATCAGATTTGTTATCTTATAACCTTTGTCTATAACGTGATACAGTTTGCTGTTCTTCAAATTTCTAAGCTATTTCTAACTTTCATATTATCAGCAGCAGAGTCGGAATTTCTGTGAACAGTCGATGATTGTTCGGTCGTTTTGTGTTCGTTATCGGAGCTCCCAGTACTAAGTGCATAGAGATCGTTGTACGTGCATCCGCTCGCAATGTCAGTTGGATATTTCTCGTTACCGCAATAATCCACCTTCGGGTCGAAATACAGTTTGCTATATTTCATGAATGCACTTAAACGAGCGGCTGCCATGAAATGTTTCCTTTGATTAATATGACGGCCTTTTGTTGGAATACGATCGATTGTATCAACATGAAACAAATTAAATTCAAATCAGTTAAAATATATCTAACTAGCATTAGCCCGTGGCTTTGCCCGTGTTGTAACAAAACGTTGCTTACGTTACTTGTGATAGCGTAGTTGTCTATTAGTGGAAGATTAAAAAAAAACGGATTAGTACATTTCTGCAGATTACAAAGCTACAAAAATTTATATTTTGTAATACTGCATATTTATATTCATGGTATTTTGTTCAGTGTTTTGTTTGCAATTCCTAATTTAAACATTAGCCAAACTAGGTAATGTACCGCAGTGCATCACCCGTACTTAGTTAATATTACAACGTAGAGAGAAACACAACTGTCCCTCGACAGAGATGTCATCTGTCAGGTGACCACTGTGGAGCTTCCAGCTGGCTTCACTCTTTGTAGTATTATGGGAATGAAACTTTGTATAATATTCTTATTTGGAGTATAATTATATTATTATGCTGTCTCGCTGCTGGGCAAATATTTTATTAGAATAGTTAAAATCATTTCACAACAACCACATACAAAGGTCCCATTGTTAGGACATCACAAAAGACTCACACTTGGAGTTCCAATGGTCACATTAAACCTTCATGTTCATTATTTCATAGCACATCTACTGCTGAACATAAGCCTCCCCCATCGATCTCAAAAAGGGCCGGTTGGAAGCGGCCTGCAAATCAAATCAAATTCCTGTATTTGCATAAATAGGCAGGTACTAGGTACAGGTCTTAAATTTAAATATTTGTATCACTATATTCACCCCTTATTGAGCGTGCAAATTGTAAAATGATCACTAATTAGTCAGTCGATTACATTAATATTATATAGTTAGCTACAGACTTCCTTTTTAATCGTATTAAACATAAAATAAAATATTCAAACATCATGATTAGTGGACTATGGGGTGAGAAGTGGTTACCCATATACAGAGTTATGCATAATATGCATTATAGACTGTACTAAGCCGTAGGGAGATAATTGTACCTACTCATCATTTTGAACAACTTATACAATGCGACCAACCCTGGTATCACGGGAAAAGTTGTTCCATTAGAAAACGGTCATTGACACTAATTGATAAAATGTATGGAACAGCTGATATTTTTTTTCTTTTGATATTTGTACCATAGTAACAACTGTTCATAATGATGAGTACAATGATCTCCTTTCGGCTTAGTATAGTCGATATGCGTAACCCTGTATAATCATTATGTCAAGCAACATGCCAAATCGTAATAGCAATGTACACTCGTCCGTCACCTGCAACCAGACGGAGAGCTACACTACCCCCGAATTTATTAATACGAAATTAATTAATGCATGGTTAAAATACATTGTATCAGCAGTATGGGAAGTCATACATAAAAGTTTATGAAATTTTCACAATAATTTATTCATAACTATATTTTTCTTAATTATCTTCATTGGTCTTAATGAAAAACAGAATAACTTATTTATTATAATTTTTTTTTAAAGAATGAACGCTTGAGAGATTTAAAGTTTTCATATGTAATATATTACACCACCTCATTATTACACCACTAGTTTCGGCTTCACCTGCGATTAAAATCTTAAAGTGAGACATCAAGCCTGATTTAGGCCTGATGCGTTTGCGCCCACCATGCCACTTTACCATATCTCCCTTGCTTATCTTATCTGAGGACGGAACTATATTGTTAGTGTTCGTTGTTGTACCACGGATCCCTAAATGATGTTTAATTCTCATCAGATACTGGCTGTACCGGTAGATACGTCCGGCGCCGTGATTGGTCGGTAAAGGTACGTTCAAACTGCAGTGATTGTTTTATTGGAGGCTTTACGTCGCGTCAGGTATTGAGTGCCTCCGGTACGGACGCGCTTGTGTCGGTACCATCACTCAGTAGCGACGTAAGCTCGGTCTTTTGTAAAGATAGCTTCAAAATATTGACTCGATGGTACTTTTTCAAGTTGTTTTTATATTATTTTATTGAATCAAATATATTACAAAAAATATAAATTTATATACTCGAATTAGTCGTTAGTCTTAAGAATACTCGGTGATCTAGAGTTCTCAATGTCAACACTCGACTTAAAGTGATGACTTTAACTCGGTTGTTGGCATCGACCTACAGGCTTACGGACTTTTTTGAGTATATTTTTTTTGTGAATTATAAGTACCTACATGTTTTTTAATGAACTCGAATCTTAAAAGTGATGGGGTAAGCAACAATAATAATATAACACTGTTAAATGCTGAAATGGTGACACATATAAGTTATGATGATGCAGCAGAATAATGTTACAAAAACACTTCATGTAACAACTAGCAGTGCCCTGCGTCTTTCCCCGCTATCCTACAGAAACTTTATATTAATAAGTTTTCAGGACAGAAAGTAACATAAACTTTCGCGATTGGCACACAAATGTTTTAGGTGTTTATCAGGATTTATCACGCATTATTTTATTTAGGTAATAATAGGTTACCTTTCGCTCAACGTTTCGACCATGTTACTGTGGCCGTGGTCACGAGCTGACTGAAAACTGCGGATGAGTTTGGCGAGAAGAGCGGGTGTTTTGTTTTTTTACCCTATTATAGTGAGTGTTTTGTATTGTAGTGACAACTCTGCAGTTTTTCAAGATCAAGTGATTCAGCTTTTACGGAGTTAAGTGCGGACAAACATACACACTTGCATACAACAAAATATGATTATGAACAAAACTATTGTTACTAACCTTAACATCTTTGTATACAGATTCACAATCTTTTTTATGCCATAGGTAAACAAGCATATTCTACATAAAAAATATTTATAATATTAGTGTGATTTTTATTGACAATAACAATTTCATCATTGACTAGAACGATTGTCCTAGTCTCCGTCTGGGGCATATCAGTGTCCGTGACAATGAAGCGTTCGAAACGACAGAAATTAAAATTATGTAAAATATATATTATAACGTCCCATAAAATGTTTAATTTCTAATATCAGAATACTTAAGTAATTGAAATAAATTCGAACCAATTTTGGAGGCTGGTAGACACTAGGGCTGGCTACTCAGTTTTTTTCGTAGCAAGTATTGTAAATACTCGTTTAGCGAAACCCATAGTGCGAGCGCTGTTCCGAGGCCATTCGGCCAATTTTATACATTATTATAATTAGGTCAGCCGGCCCGAGGCTAATGGCCTTAAATCAATCCAATAACAGGGATAATTCCGGGCGTGAAGCCGGCCGGATATCTGCGATGCCGTTTTATTTCCGCTTTGATGTTAATATGGCTCATTAGTGTTACAGGAGGGTGTGATGGAAGGACGAGGTGGGATTCTACATTTATTTATACGCTGGAAATGGCTCGTGGATTTAATACAAGTTGTTTTATTAATTAAATAAAACATATGATAAGATAACACTTTATTAAAAGACCGCAAAAAAATAACACATAGGTACATTACGATAAAACTATTATCTTGGCTTTTAACTGGCGGCCTTATCGCCTTTAATCGATTTCTTCCAACTCTTTAACATATCAAGTTTTGTCAAATGTATTATAGTTATTTTCTAAGACTTATCATATTTTGACTTATTAACACATATAAACTGAAAATTACATTACATAATTCAATCTAATTGAACTTATATCGTATAGTGATGATAACTTGACAAATAATAACGAGTACATTATTAAAAAAAAACAATAAACGGAATTTATCTCCTAATATTACGCCCTTAGAGATGAAATATTTATTTTATTTATTAAAATAGGCTATAATATGTAGCCTTCAAGATAATAAAGATATATCTATTGATTAAAAATGACATTAAAAGCGGTTCACAATTGACTAAAATATTACGTAACAAGCACATATAATAATATGGTTGAAATGAAAACCAGTTTTGAAGTGAAAGTCAATTATTATTAACACAACTATAAGACAACAGAATAGGCTATAGTTGACTGATGTTTCATTTCATAATTAAATACATTACACAAACTGAAAAAAAATAACTTGAATGAGTTGATACATTTCTGTGATTTATGCGTTTAGTTTTTTTGGTGGGGATTGTGATTATTGATGCTATTATGGTATTTTCCCGCAAAGAATTTAGTAGGCTTGACGTTATAATTTGCTATAGTGCATTCTCTGTCTAGCATGAAATTAAAATACAAATTTTAATTTTGTTTTCGTTGATGGAATCTACGGAAACAACATTAAAATTTAATTCTAATGAGGACACAAGCCTATTAAGTATTTTACTTATTTTTTGTTGATAACTTCAATAGCCAACATAAGCCACCTGAAGTAGCAACTGACCACACTAATTAAACTTACTAAACGCAAACACAAAAAAACACGTCCAATTTCCCGTTTGCAATAAATCCACCGGCAACAAGAAACTGAACACGGATGTTTACGTCAACCAACAAAGAGGCATTCAAAATGATCTCCATCTTGGTTAATAGGGCTCTACAAGAGCGTTCGTCAATGCGCACTTCAGCCATTGCTTTAGCAACGAGCGCTCTCCTCATCGACACTACCACTTCCCACAAATATACTACAATATCTTTGAAAACTGAATTCAATGCGTGCTCAATTTGACAACTACACTTTGAACTGACACAGACTCGTCAATGGTTGAGCGTCATCCGTAGATATAGTAGTTAATGAACCGTGTTGCTCCGATGATGCTCAGAGTAAGAGGCACGCTGTGACTGCAGATATGCATTATGCAATGGAGACGCTAGTAAGTTCGTAATGTTTAGCGCCGTTCTGTCTGTTTAGGTCAGACTGGTATTGTCCCGCGTTCGGACTGTAGTGGCATCTATCGATCGAATACCTTTGTGTAACCGCGGCAGATGCTGTTGTCTATTCATCGAGGGAATTAATAGCGATTGCGAATATCTCTGAACGCTTTGTTTCGAAAATGGCTACAATATAAATACAATAGCAACTTATAATATTGTTATATGATAATAATATGTTACGTAAATAAAAACATTCACATGATACGGCTATGAATATCTTTATCAAAATTGCATACAGATTGCTCTTTAGCGATAAAATTATCTAACATGGTCTCGGACATGTTGGTTTAGAGTGGAAACTTCAGTCCCGTTTGATTTGATTGTACAACGTTGTGGTGTAAAACGAGACTAGCATAATTTTATAGCAACAAGCTCTGGATAAAGATCAGATTTAGAAACCCCTTTTCTGTTTTTAGTTGATATATATTAAGATAAGAGAAGTCTTTATCAAATGACAAGGAAGACATAACATTACAATTAAACTATTATCAATGGTTTTAACAAGCGGCTTTACCGCTTCCAGGCAACCGTGTTCAGGCTATTTTTTCTTATTTGTTTTGTAAGTTAATTAAGTGAGCAACGTTTGAGTACCTACGAAAATAGTTTATGCAGTCTACAAATAAAGCTAGTATACGACTCAATCAACAGCCGTCGAGACATACATCTAAAGTCATTCCCATAGGCCTCCGAGAGGACATCTGTCAGCAGTGTGCCACCGTTAATCTGCCACCGGTCATTTGCTGGACAAATCACCCCAGGCCCGACCACTCTGGTGACGAACGAGGCCGTTTGAAAGGTGCAAAGTTAAAGATGTCTCTTTTGCGAGAAGAGTGATGACGTCACAGAATTATTTTTATAAACGACAGGTTCTTGCTTTTTTGTGACTTTTTTTAATACGTTTTTGTTTTATCTGTGACCAAAAATTTAAATTAAAAGTGCAGATGCAGAAATCGCGACAGATATAAAGTACAGTTGCAGCACCTACTTGTGTCCCAGGTTCCAACCCCTGTAAATATAAAAAGATGTTTATAAGCCCCCGTTCCGTCCCTCTTCTGTTCTATTTTCTTTTTAGATCATCTAAACGACTAAAAAAAGCTCTGATCGATTTTTTTGTAACCGCAAGCATCTGACCGTAACAATTGTTCTACAACAAACTGAAACTTCCAGTATAAAGTGCCTTCCAAGCTGCGATTGCGCTTAGTTGCAAATTCGTCTCGTAGTTCAAAGAAGTATTTCAACCCTGTTGAGATAGCGTTCAAAGTTGCACAACTTCTTTGACCTTTAAGTTAAAATCGGTTTAAGTCGAGTTGCGCTAAGAAAGTAAATAAGTAACAGTGTTGACAGTTATACTCATAATTATATACGTACAAGCTAGACTTGTTGAAAGAAAGTGCGTTATTTTTTTGTTTCACGGCATTGACAATTTACCTGCGACATAATTATAGGGATAAGATGAAAATATCAGTATTATACATCTCTGATATTTGGTTAGTCCACTGAGCTCCGTTCAAAACGCTAGTTCGATAGGTCTTACTTTAATTATTAGCTTCTGACACTTAATGTAAGGAACCTTACGATACTACTCACATGAAAATTAATTCAGGCAGTCAGAAGTTGTAGAGGAATTAAGAAACTCACAGAATAAAATTAGTAAACGGAACCTTATTACTACTAACAACAAAAAAACTAACAAAATGTATTAATAACATAACTTTAACTCTTGTTTTTCTAAACGCATGTAATCTACACCCATAATTGTGATGACGTTTAGTCAAATTATTGTGCCTCGCCTCTCCTATGTAATGTAATGACGTACATCATGTTGGAGTTCATTAAATAAATAAATAAACAAAGAAAACTAACACTTCTGTAGTGGTAGGACTCTTTTGCAGGGGTCTGCTTGGGGAAGTACCACACCTTTGCCAGTTATTCAACCGCCAAGTATTAGTGTGCAAACACTACTGTGTTCCGGATTGAAGGGCAATGTTTCCAGCGAAATTACAGGGCACACAGAGATTTGACATCTTATATCTCGGGGTGACGAGCGCAGTGCATTGCCATCCAGGGTTTTGAACTGTTGAAGTTCATAATTCTGAGTAGCGTTGAGCTGTTATGGGCAAGCGTGAAGAGCCATCAGGCGAGTGACTTCGCTCAGTATCATAAAAAAATACTTCTTTTTTGGCCACAACACAAAATAAATAGTTACATACTAAAACCCAACTAACTGTTACTCAAATGGCCTCTATTTTCAAGCAAACTACTCGCCATTCTAACTTCACACCAAATTCTCTTCACAAATCGATGTTCAATCAACAATGCTCCGAAACTCGAATCTTTCGACTCGCTACTTTATTCCATTCAAGTTTCGTCCGTCACTTTTATTCTGCACTTGGATTCCGCCTCAATTCAGCCACTCTCGTCTTTCCCTGCATTTGAATTCGCTGAATTACCTCCCTGAGCTGAAACCGACTGTAAGTGTAAGCACTAGAGTTGATATTTGACGATTCCGCGGGTATATCTGCAATGTTTTTACTTTTCATTGCTCCGGAATATGATGCAGGCATGTAAGTTGTAAGGACAAATTGTGAGGAGGGCGCGTCTAGTGCAAGCCTTTTTGTCTCAACGGTGCTGGATTTTTTTATAAAAAAACGGTGCTCTTTTCGTTATTTGTCGGGCGGTGTTTGCTTTCAATTCATTCGAATTTTTTTTCTTTGAATCTCAGCATTGTGTGGTGAATTGTGACGTGTTTACATATCTGAATTTTAAAGACGTTTCTAGGAAATGATTTAATATTTTTGAAGCTGAATGATTGTTTTAACCTCAGATTTGACTAACGAGGGAGATATGGTAAGGTGGTGGTGCGGGTGCAAAAATATCAGGCCTTATTCAGCCCTTACCTTTCAGGTTTGATACCTTTATTCAAAATAATCCTGCAGATGAACTTGTGGCCCTTTTTTCAGAGTAATAGCGTTGTTCATTAGTGTACGTTAAATCTTTTTATTGTGCTTTTAGCACTTTTTTATTGTGCTTTACTTGTGTAGACTTTTGAACAAATAATAATTGTCCTAAGGTATATCTCTCTTGTTTGCCTGACCTGAGGTTGAGACCATACTTGTGTAGTAAAATGTCATAATATTATTATGTTTTGTTTTAGCAAATAGGCACACATTTTAAAATGTTGACTATTTATACTAAATCCGAAGTGAGTTTATGTCCAACAGTGGATTAAAACATGCCAATTATGATAATGCTTGGGATGATTTACATATATTCGCTTTTAAATGTTTTACTACAAAGACAGTGGTTTTAATTTTGTTACTTTTCAACACTCAGTTAATTCAACATGTACAATCTGTATTACATCAAATGAAACAACAAATAATTATCGATTTAAAAACAGACAGTAAAATATGCAATTTCTGTTCCTCGGGTGACATAATTATTGTCATCAAACTAACAAAATTTTCCAGTTATTTTAATTTAAAAGCCAAGCTACTGAACCAATTTTGATGCATTTTCCATCTGAATGTATATCCTTTCATAAAAATAAAAAAAAACAAATCGATCCATACAAACAATGTAACAAGCATAAAAAATTATAAATCAACCAAATTGAGAACCCTCTCTTTTTTTTGAAGTCAATTAAAATAGCATTATATCTCGTAAACAAATATTATCTATGTAAGACAAAATAAATTTCAACCTAAAAACTACAGGTCCGGTTTGTATCAAAATCTAACAATGTCCGGCCAAACCCACAACATAACTACCGAACGAAAACCAACCGTTATTTCTTCGATATAAGTTAGCAAATTCTATCCAAGCTGACAAAGTTCGTTAAACCCTCATTGCACTATAACACTGACAAGACAATGGAAAATTTGACATTTGAATGTTTCCAGATTGTACTATTGGCACCTCTAGTGAAGAGGGGCGGAATGGGAGAGAAGGGCGACAACAGAGGGGTGTAAGAGGGGTTAAGGAGTCGGAGGTGAATTCAATATAGTATCAGGTGCATAAGGCAGGTACAGAGTTATGAAGTAGCGCATTTCATGAAGTGACAGTTCGTTGCAGGATTTTATGAAGCTCCTTTAATTCACAGGCAGTTATATTATTACAGCGCAAGAAAATCAGAAAAGTTGTTCATCATCATCAGTCAGAAGACGTCCACTGCTGAACATAGGCCTCCTCTTTTGACCTTCACACTGAAAGACAGCCGGCCATCTGCATCCACTGGATGCCCGCGACTCTCAAGATGTCGTCAGTACATCTAGGTAGGCCACCTACGCTGCGTCTTCCGATTCGTGGTCTCCACTCAAGAACCTTCCCGTCAGTTATCGGTTCTTCGAGCGATGTGTCCTGCCCATTGCCACTTCAACTTGCAAATTTTAATAGCTATATCGGTGACTCTGGTTCTTTGGCGAACATCCTCGTTCCAGATTCTATCGCGCAAAGAAACTATGAGCATAGGTCTCCCCATTGCCCATTAAAAACTCTTGTCATTAGGGAGTGTGGTTTTATGGACGAAAAGACGTCACGTAATTTCCCAAATGCTGCCCATCCGATTTCACACGCAGAAACCAACTCGGAGTAGTTGTTATGGAGATATTATCATGTTTAGAGTTCCATTATCTAAGCTGTTCGTATCATTAACGAAACTTTACCCATTTTTTTTTTATAAAATATACCAAAGCCACGTATTTAAATTAGAAAGAGTAGTTGCGTTATCTATTTTTCTTTGAGCTTTCTGCATTTTCCGGTCAAAAGTCAGTTAATTTCGTGTAAATACAGGTAAAATATTTATAGTAACAAAAATACTGAAATTTCAGATATTTTGAAATATTTTCGGACATAATGATCTGATTATAGACTGTTCTCAGGCAACTCTAACCATAGTTGGACCCGTAGAGACTTGATACATAACAGGAACTGGATTTAAAGGGATACATTTTTATTGTTATGAAACTAATATTTTTTCATGGTTGTACATTTTTCCAAAATCTGTTAATGACACTGAAGTGAGAATTTTTTCGTTTCTCTTTTCAATGTCTTGTTTAATCGTTTTCATATAGCCGTAAATTAACTTAGCTGCTTTCACTGTCACTTTTAAAGTGTCGATCCTCAATATTTACAAAACTTTCAAATTATGTAATTTGATGCTGAATTTATGTGATTCAGTTTATATTCATACTAGCTGCCTGCCCCGGCTTCGCACGGGTGTAAGCTCGGCCTTCGGCCTCGCTACAAAATATAATATAGCCTATGTCACCCGGGGATAGTGTAGCTTCCAAAAAGAGAAAGAATTTTTCAAATTAGTTTAGTAGTTTCGGAGCCTATTCAATGCAAACAAACAAACAATCAAATATTTCCTCTTTATAATATTAGTATAGATATAGATGAATTACGCTTCATTTCTAAATGTAAAATTCCGTGCGTGTGCATCGTGTCACGTGACCCGGCAGTATCAGGCTTACCGTAGATTTACGGTAAACTGTATTTATACCCACATGTTAATTTACGGCAGGACTTTAGGGATAGATTTGCGAAATGATAAAAAAGATTCATTACAACTGTCGGGCAGTTTTAGTTATGCTGATACGAACATAAAGTATGCAGAATTTATTGAATTTACTTCCATGTGTGTAACAGTTTTACAATAAATTGGATTGTCAAAACACTAATATTATAAATAGAGATGTTTGTGTGTGTGTGTGTGTGTACGATTCCGTAATAAATAAACGGATTTGGATCAAAGTATTTTTAATATTTGATTATAGGCTTGTGTTTGACTGCCGACTCGCCTGATGTTGAGCAATGATGCGGTCTACGATGGAGAACGCTTGCATAGAAGAAACACCCAAACACCCAGACACGACAACACGGTGATTTACGACACCCAGATTTTAATTATCGTGAAACACCCATTCAGGCAGCGAATTCCACAGACTAGTAGTTCGCACAATAAAAGTGTAACCAAAGCGCTTGGTACGGGTTTTTGGTATATTAACCATAAAGCAGTGTTGATTTTTCGTGCCCACTGCCCACTCTGGCGTCCCGATAGAAAAATGGGCAGGATCCCTCCTGCCCATTTTTCTATCGGGCATTTTCGGATCTGCATGATCTAATTCCCATTAGATTATGCAGATCCGATCAAAGGAATGGAGATAGCTTACACTCTAATACTTTTATCCCGGAATATGAAATTTTGGATATCGGGCCAAACCACCAAGTGCACATCATAATATTATAATTGATTAATTTTATTGTCTGACTCGTTACACGCCTTGGCGTAGCTGTAAGTGTGATGAGAATTCGTCAATAAATAAATGACACTTTTTCTGCGTAATCCCTAATTAGTGTTAAAACAGGGTTACAGTTAAATTGTTCTTAATGAAACAATGCAGGAAGGATCTAACCTGTCTCTTTAGTTTTTGCCTTTATTTTTTATTGCAAATATGTACTCATAGGATTAAGATGATTGTAGTTTCGGATTGTTGAAACACAAGAAACTCTAATTAGAGGTCCTAGCCTGAGGATATTACTAACTAGCTACTGAAAACAAGTAATTAGTTTTTTATTTGTATATAGGTTAATTAACGCCTATTTTGTAAGCATAAACTACATTGTGTTGGTTTATAAACAAAGTTTTATTTATTTATTTGTTAGTTACATACATCATATATCAAACTACACTTATTATATACCTACCTGTATATAAACCTGTGTTCCTACCTGTAAACAAAGATACGACATTTAAAGTTTATATTATTTATCAATGTATAGATTCCAGAGTGATCACGGCTGTTTTGTTGTTTTCACGGTTGTTTGTTTGTCACACAAATTCGCATCATTACACTTGACAAACATATTGCGTTTTCTATTTAATCCACAGACCATTGAGATTATTACACAATATTACAGTTATATGATTATTTACGGGATATTGACCAACCACCCGCATTCTTCAGTCTTCCCGTGAACATGGTGCATGTAACTACGCCGGAATATCGGGAGCTCCTTCCACAACCTTACCACGGTAAATATCCCGTAAATAATCATATAACTGTAGTGAACAACCGTGATAGTTTAAAACAGTGTTTTACACAATATTAATTTAATCGGTTCTGCTTTATCGACACTGTCGTACATTAGAATCTGCTTCACTGACGGTGCGGAGCCACTTCATTTTGTTTTGGAACGGTGCGTAATGTGGCAAGATATTATATGAAAAAAAAAAGATTAAAATATTTGCAGCTGGTTTAACTACTGAGCCAAAGTTAATAAAGTGGTTGTGAGATCAACTTGAAAGTTTCTTCATAAAAAAAAAAACAGGTGAATAAGTTCATAACCCAGACACACCAGACAGACGCATTGTCTACGTTGGTGGATCATATTTCTTACACTTGAAAAAATGCTCTATCAAACCTTAGTTTCATTTCAATATATAGTTTTTTTTTCTATTCTATAACACGTCACATGAGGGGGTGTTATTAATATTTTCATCATCACTTTAGCTTTTATAGAGTACCTACAATTTACCTGGAAACGCTAGAGTTTACCCAAAACGGAGGTAAGTTGCGATTAAGAACCTTCTTACACATGACTTAAATCATTAGTATTACTCTTAAACTCAAACTTATCGAGATAATAATATAATAAATGCACGTGCATAACGTAATATGTATGTACACTTTATAAATTGATTGTACAATTTAACAGCTCCATAACTCGATTGACTCGATACAAACTACATACAGCAATAAAACCTTAACTGCATTCAACCTGTCTCCATAAACAGTCAGTAAACTTGTTACAGCCCTATTACTGCCCACTAGGGATGTCCCTGCTCATTTCAATCATACATCATCATAACTTCGACGTTACACTCGCCGACTCTCTCTGAGGTTGAGTAATAGAGAGGGATGGGTGTGTTTGAGGTCGGTCAAGTTAAGTGATATCGTTACGAGTTGAATGTTAGGGCGGAACTACATGGAGCGTGGAATTTATGAAATGCAATTTGCAACGTAAATTATTTTTAGGGGTGAGACGCGCTTTCACTCTATAAATATGTTATCAAAAGGTAGAATTTTTATTGTAAACCAAAAAAAGACCTCTGCTCAAGTGTATAGTATACTTAGTTTTATAAAAAAAAAACTAAAACAATGATTGAGAGCTTACAAAAATCTAGAATTCTCAAAAAGTTTAGATTTTCATTTCTTTTCTCCTACTTGAATACTCCAATACCAAATATTTATGACGGACGGATTGGATATCCAGAAAAAGTAATGAGTTAATTAGGTAAATAGCTTTTCTTTTCAATGTGAATAATAAAAAAAAAATTTGCATAATATATATAAGCCGGTTTTAAATATATTTATGAACAATTTTATAGGCAACCAAATTAATCTATACTAACGAAAGTGTGCTAAAACTTGGCTAAAACAGTTATCACACTTACTTTTGCTACGATTTTTTATTTAATATATAGAGGGTTACGCATATACCCTGTACTAAACCGAAAGGTGATGAAAATGATCAGTTCAACTACCTACCTGCCTGGTAGGTAGTTGAACTGATCAATTTGAACAACTTTTACTATGGGACAACCCCTGAAGCCGCGTTATTTTTTTCTGTTTCATAGAAAACGGTCATTACACTGTTCGACAAAATATATGAAACAGCTGATTTTTTTCGCAATTTCAAGGTTGATCCCTTTGTAAAAGGCTTTCACAATGATGATTACAATGACCTCCTTTCGGTTTGGTACAGGGTATATGCGTAACCCTGTATAATATGTTACATTTTGTATAAGTTAGTTGTCTTAAAACCTATGTTAGATAAGTTAAATTAAGTCTATGTTTGTGTGTTAAGTCTACGCCGTAAAGCCTCGAAGCAAACTACATTGCCTTGTGCTACGCCCTTGCTACGACACGTAACACTTGCAACCGCGCCCTAACTAACGGTGGGACATTATCACAGCAATCAAATACTCGTTAACGCCCGCCGTAACGACGGAGTGATAGAAGTGATAGGAGTTATATAACCAGAAGTACTCACTTCACTGCCTGATATCGGGCACTAGTTAATTCACTCAAGGTTTATTAGTAACAACGATTTACTACACACTCTTAAGGCGATAAATGTGAAATCTAAAACTATTCCACTTGATTATAACAAACATTTGGTGTTATGCGTTTATTTTAAATAATATTAAAATACGTTTTCCGATTGGATGACTTAAAGTTGAGCGTTTTACATAACTAATGGCAAAACAAACTTGAAATTACGTGAACATTTTACTTTTTATATATTCTTAACGGATCTGAATAACATAATAGACTCACAATTTGATGCGTAAAATTATCGCATTATTTAATTTTTATCTTATTATCATAGTTATGACATGCATATACATTCATATTATACATGTTATAATAGATATGAGTCTGACAAATGCTAAAACTTAGTTAAAGAAAGTTTATATCTAAAAGAAAACTCATGTTTTTCTTGTTCAATCAATCAATAAAATAATGAATTTGCTAAAGTACATTACATGAAGTCCTAATTTTATTTTTGGTACACTATATTTACTGGTATTTAGTCTGCAAGCAGACGTGCATATATATTTTATGCTATGCTAAATAATTTATATTTAAATCAAGCAATGTAAGAAAATTCCATAAATTCCTTAACACTACAGAAACTATGGTAGTAACCAGTCTGTTTTATTTATTTATTTGTTAACGTCCAACGTTTTGATATCATTAGGTAGATTATTATAAATTGATATGCACATATTATTAACATTTAATTTTTTACCTCTTTTTTTAATCGGAGAAGATAAAAACGTCTATAAAATGGTACACACCCAAAAACGTTCTTTGAGGCAGATTTTCAATTTGTTAGTGATAGCTTCAGATCAGACAAATAACTGAGATATGCTTTAATACAACAATCGCTCGTGTTCAAATGTTCTAAATTGCTTAACGCAAAAACTGTATGTACGTTACTGTAAGAACATTTTTCACGCACACTAAGAAACTTGTAGCAATACCAATGAACTAACTAATAATCCACATGCAAAAAACGCATTGCCGTCTGCAGGGTGAATTTTGACTAAAAGCATTGAGCCTGGTTTAGGCCTGATGCATTCAGCTACCACACTACCTTACCATATCTCCCTTGTTTTAATGGTCTGAGGTCTGATCTGAGGTGGTAGCCAATGTCTGAGGTGGTAGTCTGGTAGTTGAGTACTAACAAGTGCTACCACAAAGTACGGTTACCCCGCAATTTTTTTTCTTTACCAGCAGCTCAAATTTAATTTTGGGTTTTAAGTCCACGCCTGCTGTGTGAACGTCAAACGCACGAAACACTGACCTGTCATTGCTATGTACAATTAATATAAACGCACTACATAAAAGCGAACTGCAGCAGCACGATGACATTGTCCATGATGACCTGCACCAGGTGCAGCGTGAGGGTCGCGTCTACCAAGAACAACCCTTTAAGGTTCACCTTCGTGAAGCAGGACCGGTATAGGCGACGCACGTTCTTGTGCATTCTTCTTTCCGCTTCTGAAAGGAGAATGATATGAAATGTTACTATCTATATAAAAGAACAAGCATTTTTCTACAAATAAATTTACAAGCAAAACCGTTTAAGATAAAAGCGTAAAATTTGAATCTAATATTCATCAAATAGTTTAAGTAAACAATACAAAACGGATTTAGTGAAATTTTAAATTTAATAAGGTTAAATAAACACCATCAGTTGGTATGAAAAATAAATAATTATACTACGCCACTAAATAACACACACGAAAAAGGCACGTAAAATGTCTCAATATTTTTGGTAAATCACCTGTAGGTATGAGGGAACCGTCTTTCTTTGGGTTTCTATCGAATAATATTTTATGAATGTTGAGGTCATGTAACTTTGTCAACACAACAACTTTGTACACAAGGGACGTAGGTGATTTTTTACACACCAGATATTATTAGCTAATCGTTTGAGGGTGTAAAATATCACATACTCGCGTGTGTAAATATAATAATCTACTTTTCATCGCTGCAAGGTCTGATAAAAAAATCTTACTAAATAATTCGGCGCATACATATCACCTACCATACAAATACACATATCATACAAATACTAATATTATATATAAAGTAATTTGGCTGCCATATATAGTTATTGTGGAGCCTCATTTAACTCTTAATTTTTTTGCTTCTGTAGCCAACGGATAATATTTTCAGAAACGATAATAACTGAACGTAACTTTTTAAGTCGATACTATGCTTCATTTTTGTTGTAAATTTTAGCACGACAAAAGGACTACAAACGACGAATGCTTCAGATTTTTCGATAATCATTGAAATATGCAATTAAAACATTTTCTGACACGGATTACACGTTTTTTTCAATCCACCGCGTCTTGATAAATTCTTCATATGCTTTTAGATATCTTTCTTTAGAGATCACCGGTAAAAGATTATCAACTACAGTTTTTTCCAATTTTAACGAATCTGTAGTGCAAGTACCGTTCTTTATCGATCTACAAATTTGACAGTTGAATTATATGGCATTTTCACGATTTGGTCGATTTCAAAAATGAAATGAAGGCCGCAAGTACAACTTTATAAAATGTCTACCCTCGCACTCCGGATCGCCAAGCAGTTTAGAGGACAACGTCTGTGTCTTTTCCATGGCGATGTAAAACTGTTCCGTTTCCCGCCCGAGGAAGGATATGTATACCAGATGTGTCAGCACCCAAATAATAATAATTATCATTGTAACAGATAAAAAATGCTGAAACAGACGCACAGTAAATGCATTAGATCAAATTATTCAAATAAAGTAATAATTTTCAAAGCAACGTAAAACTTCTGGATACCGAATTAAAAAAGGAGATTCTCAATTTGAATGGTTTATTTGTACGTTTCACTATAGTTTTGTTGATCACGAACAGATGATTATTTTTTATTGAACAGGCTAATGTTCAGGGTTGTCTCATTTAAATTTAAAGAAAATATTGAGTAAATGTTTTTTTTTTATATTGCACTCCTTGGGACGACTATTATATTTTTATATAATATTAATTATCATGAATATGCATGGGATTAGTTACCATGATTAAGTTAATTGATATTATTAGAAAGTAAAGAATAAATATAAATAATGGGAAATAATAATAATAATAACGAGGGCCCAATTGTCCCAATAGTTATTTACTTAATTGTCCCACTTAGTTGACCCAATCACCAGCGTAGATCACGACCTGCTGTCGCAGAATTCAATTTTTTAATATTATTTTTGTATAAACATACTGCGAAAACTAAAAGAATGCGAAATCACACTAATATCATATTATATGTGCAAGTTTGGATGGATGTGTGGATATTTGTTACTCAATAACGCAGAAACGGCTGGATGGATTTGGATGAAATTTGGAATATACATTGCTTATGTCCTGGACTACTTTTTATCATCGTCACCGATTTTCATCACTACGCGTGAAACCGCGGGACGCAGCTAGTAATATCTATAGGGTACCTACCCTGTACTTAGGATCATTATTTGATGCACTTGTCTGTGTGTAGTTCAACCAAAGTTGGACATATAGTAGAGAATGCAAAAATGTGTCAATCATGAAATACAGCACCTGAAAAAAAAAATACAAACAAAAATAGTATGTTAAACGTTCAAGTACTAACAACGTAACAAGATATTTCGAAATGAAGGCGTGTAGAGAGATTCTTTTAATGATAATTACTAATAATGCGCGTTAAATTCCTATGATGCAACTTTATTAAATGAGCAATTCTCAAAGTTGCTGAAGTCAAGAAAAATTGCATCGAAACTGTACTTACCAACTCTTGAAAAACTTTGATATATATAACATATGAATCCATGATCAACGAGTACATTTCAAACATTTTCTTCCAATACTGCACTCCTACTTTTACACGTTTGCTCTTAACGCGTTCCAGTTCTTCAACCCAGAGCAAAAGATTCCTCTTAATCAATGCTATAATTCTTGTTGCATAAAACATATTCACGCAGAAACTGAATAACACAAAATTGGAGAAAATTTCTATCAAATTAAAATTGCGATAATTGAAATCGACAAATCCATAGAAAGCGTAGAAATTTACAAAAATTACAACGCCATATACCCAATTCCAAGTTGTTTCATTTATAAGATTGTGATTGTTTGTCAATTTTTTAAGAACATCTTGTATTTTAAGAATGAGTAAGACGTTGTCAAAGTTGTGATACCAGTTAAAGATAAAATTAGTGAGATGTCCGAAGACGTTGAGGCCAAAGTTAAGGATTTTAATGGAAGAAAGCAATACTTGAATGATTTTTTTCGTTAATGCTACGTTTAACTGCATGTTTCCATCAAACAATAGACGAAGAATTATCATTGTAAAGTAAAGCCATGTTATTAAAAATGATAGCATGTTCATACACAGTCCGTTGGGAGTGATGAAGTTGTCTCGAATTCGATATTTTGGATAACCGAGAAAACTCTGTAGGATGTTTAATGGTTTTAAGTATTTTTGGAAATCTTTTTCAATCGCATTGTGTAGTAAAACTTCATTTTTAGTGTAAATGTGCACTTTATTTTGTTGCCGTTTTGAAAACATTGTTGACCAAGAACTACGCACTACGAGAACTAATGTATGACTGGACATTACCTTCAATAGATCCATTTCAAATAAGGAAATAAATGTCGAAGAAAATTGGATTGTTTATTTCAATTAGTTAAGTGGAGGTGATGAATGGTGTTATGATTACACAGGTGAATTAACTAGATTATGGTTTTAGATGATAATCTGTTAGTAAATTTGTATTAAAATTAATTAAATTTGCATTTCGAGTGTTCTTAACCCAAAGAATAATAACACTAAAAACCTTAAAATACTGTTTTTAACTATCAAGGTTGTTTACTATAGTTATTTATGATTATTAACGGGTGCTTCATCTACAAACTTATAACTTTAAATATCCCGTTAATAGTCATAATATAACTGTTACATACTAAGAATAACCCTAACGTTTAAGGTTCACCTCCGTGAAGCAGGACCGGTACAGGCGACGCACGCTCTTGTGCATTCTTCTTTCTGCTTCTAAAGGAGGGATGACATGAAATGTTACCATTGACATTTTTTTTAAACAGGCATTTTTCTAGAAATTTATGCACAGAGAACCGTTTATGATAAAGGCGTAAAAAAGTTGATTGAATCAGGCGTTACTTTGCGGAAGTCCATTTTCAAAACTGTTTTACTGATGAATTTCTAGTGTAATTCCGCTTCTACGTCGCTTCAATGTACTTGAAGGAATTTGTGATAAATTTACCTGGTAAATATTTGTTGATAATGTTAATTTTATTGAGTTTAATTTTGCCTAACCTGATATAAAATATTAATTACATAAATTGAAAATTAACGTAACCTGAAACAAAAATTAATTTATTCTGAATTATTTTTAATTATAAAATTATTATAGTAATCTGAAACAAAAATGTATTAATTCTGACACATGAAATATGATAATACTAAATCTGAAAACAAAAATGTATTAATTCTGAAACATAGAATATATATTAATTGAAATTACATGTATTTTAATTGAATTTTATAAGTAATAAATTATACCCGTTTCCTTAGTGCACTTTGTCGACATCGACAAAAGTGCACTAAGGTTAATCGTTTGTGTATGTGTGTGTGTGTGTGTTTTTTTTTTTTTTGTAAAAATGTATTAAATATTATTACTGTGCATGAAATAAGTTACCATACCTGAGCTGATTGATATTATTAGGAACTTAATAACTAAGAATAAAAATAAATAACGTAAAATAATAATAATATAGAGGGCCGAGTTTCCTCAGTGTTGTCCCAATGACCAGCTTAGATCGCGACCTGCTGTCGCAGAATTCCATTTTTAGGGTTCCGTATCCAAAGGGTAAAACGGGACCCTATTACTAAGGCTTCGCTGTCCGTCCGTTCGTCTGTCCGTCCGTCCGTCCATCACCAGGCTTCCGTCCGTCACCAGGCTGTATCTCATGAACGACAGTTAGACAGTTGAAATTTACACAGATGATATATTTCCGTTGCCGCAATAACAACAAATACAAAAAAATAAAATAAAAGAAATATTTAAGGGGGCTCCCATACAACAAACGTGATTTTTTTGCTCGTTTTCGCTCAATATTGATAACGGCAAGAGGTAGACGCTTGAAACATTCACAGAATATTTAATTGTATATTTACTTTAAAAATAAATTACTAAATTAAAATAAAATTAATATTTAAGGGGGGCTCCCATACAAAAACGTGTTTTTTTTGTTGCTGTTTTTTATAGAAAATGGTACGGAACCCTTCCTGCGCGAGTCCGACTCACACTTGGCCAGTTTTTTATATTATTTTATCCATTCATTTTCTACAAAAACTATGGTAAAAAATAATGCGGAATAATAATGAAAGGTTACATACCCTGTACTTAGGATCATCATTTGATACACTCGTCTTTATGAAATTCAACCAAAGTTGGACATAAAGTAGAGAATGCAGAAATGTGTCTACGATAAAATATAGGACCTGAAAATAAAATAAATAACTGGAATGCAAAAGATTTCCTTTTAAATTCCTATGACGAAACTTTACTAAACGTGCAATTCTCACAAAAGCGGTAGAATCTAGACAAATTAAAAATAATGTATTAAAATAATACTTACCAATTCTTGAAAAACTTTGATATATATAACATATGAATCCATGATCAATGATTATATTTCAAACATTTTCTTCCAATACTGCACTCCTACTTTTACACGTTTGCTATTAATGCGTTCCAGTTCTTCAACCCAGAGCAACAGATTCCTCTTATCCAATGCTATAATCTTTGTTGCATAAAATATATTCACGCAGAAACTAAATAACACAAAATCAGAAAAAACTTCCATACAATTAAACTTGCGATGAATGCAATCGAGATATCCATAGAATACGTAGAAATTAACAAACATTACAACGCCATATACCCAGTTCCAAATTGTTTCATTTATAAGATTGCGATTGTTTGTCAATTTACTAAGAACGTCTTGTATTTCAAGAATGAGTAAGACGTTGTCAGAGTTGTGATAACAGTTGAAGATGAGATTTGTGAGATGACCAAAGAAGTGGAGACCAAAGTTAATGTTTTTAATTGAAAGGAACACCATTTCAACTTTTTGTTTTGTGAATAATACATTTAACTACGCGTTCACAACAATCAAAACACGAAGAGTTATCATTGTAAAGTAAAGACATGTTACTAAAAATGATAGCATGTTCATCCACAGTCCGTTGGGAGTGATGAAGTTGTCTCGAATTTGATATTTTGGATAACTGAGTAAGCTCTGTAGGATGTATATTTTTGGAAACCTTTTTAACCGCATTGTGTAATAGAACTTCATTTTTAGTGTCATCATCATAATCAGCCTATACTAGTCCACTGCTGGACATAGGCCTCTCACAAGGCACGCCACTCAGCCTGATCTTCGGCTTTTATCTTCCAGCCACTGCCAGCCGTCTTACGTATATCGTCACTCCAACGAGTCTCAGGGCGTCCTACGCTACGTTTGCCGATTCGTGGTCTCCACTCTAGAACACGTCTACCCCAACGGTTATCGGTTCTGCGGCAGATATGACCGGCCCACTGCCACTTCAGCTTGCTAATACGCTGAGCTATGTCGGTGACTTTGGTTCTCTGGCCAATTACTTCGTTCCGGATACGATCCCTCAGAGAAACCCCAAGCATAGCTCTCTCCATAGCTCGCTGAGCGACCTTGAACTTGAGGACAGCTCCAACTGTAAGTGTCCACGTTTCAGCACCGTAAGTCATGACAGGTAGAACGCATTGGTTATAGACTTTCGTCTTAAGACTTTGCGGGATATGTGACGAGAAGACTCTACGTAATTTCCCGAACGCTGCCCAACCCAACTGTATTCTTCGCTTGGCCTCACTCTCAAAATTGTTTTTACCTAGTTCGAGCGTCTGCCCTACGTAAACATATTGTTGAACAATCTCTAGAGTTTAGCCATTTACGGCAACCGGTCCCGGAGCAACGTGTTCGTTGAACATGACCTTGGTTTTATCCAAGTTCATCCGGAGACCGATGCGTTGGGAAGAATTGGCTAGCCCGTCAAGCATCCTTTGTAGGTCCTTCAGCGATTCAGCTATTATGACGATGTCGTCTGCAAAACGCAAGTGAGAGATGTACTCGCCATTAATATTAACACCTTGTCCTGTCCAGTCCAGCGTCTTAAACAAATCTTCCATTGCGTTTGAGAACAATTTCGGGGAGATAACATCCCCTTGTCTCACACCTCGACGCAGATGGATCTGATTTGTTTGCTGGTTTTGGACTTGGACGGTGATTGTTGCGGCGTCATACAGACATCTCATCACTTCGATGTATCGCCAGTCAACTTGGCATCGCTGTAACGACTCCAGAACAGCCCAGGTTTCAACCGAGTCAAAAGCCATCTCATAGTCCACAAATGCCAAGCAAAGGGGTCGATTGTACTCTTTCGTCTTCTGTACAATCTGCCGCACTGTGTGAATGTGGTCTATGGTACTGTACCCGCTTCGAAACCCGGCCTGCTCCGGGCCATTTTTTGTGTAAATGTGCACTTTATTTTGTTGCCTTCTTGAAAACATTGTGCACCGAGAACTACGTCATACGAGAACTAATGTATGACTGCACATTACCTTCTATAGATCTAGTTTAAATAAGGAAATAGATGTAAAAGAAAATTGGATTGTTTATTTCATTAGTTAAGTGGAGGTGATGAATGGTGTAATAATTACACAGGTGAATTAACACAGGTTTAATTAATTAACAGGTGGTTAAACAACTAACAACTGTTAGTAAATTTGAATTAAATTAGCATTCAGACTGTTTATAACCCTACACAAAGAATAATAACACAAAAAAACTTAAAACACTGTTATGAACTATCACGTTTGTTCACTATAGTTATTTATGACTATTAACGGGTGCTCAATCTACAAACTTATAACTGTAAATATCCCGTTAATAGTCGTAATATAACTGTTACATATCATTATTTATGGTATTTACTTACGTTTTATTACTAATTTTCTTAATTTTTTAACTGTGACAAAACGAAACTGTTTTTCTGATGAATTTCTAGTGTAATTCCACTTCTACGTCGCTAGAAATTACACTAGAAATTCATCAGAAAACAGTTTTGAAGATGAACTTCCACAAAATAACGCCTGATTCAATCAACTATTGGGACAAAACGGTATACACTTAGGTCATGTTGTATTTGCGCGCATGTGACCGTCTCCAGGAGCGCACGTATTCGCTAGTGAAGGAGCTCTAATGGCTCCAAAACCGTCGGGGTCGTGAAAATAACGTGCGTATAAGTCGTTTCGTCTTATTTTATAATATGATATTTTTTATAAAGTTAAACTATACTAATATAAAAGCTTGTTTATAACAGTTGGACGGATCCTCACGCCAGGTTTGACCTTTCAACTTAACAATATATTTTTGTCTTTTAATATCAAAAGTTACACGTTTGTCCAAAATGTATTTAGTTATTTTCTGCGCTAATAAAATCCTATAGTGCTGTGTCTTATTCTACTACATTGCTTTGATCTTACCGCTTATAAATCTCCAAAACTCAACAGAAGGTATAGTAGGTTCAATGGCGTGAGATGAAATTAAAGAAATGTAACCAAATGTTGACTACATTTTTTCATAAAATTAACAAGTCCCCCTACTTAAAAAAGACCCAAAAAAGGATTTACTTTAATTGAATTAATTACTGACAATTTAACTATCTATACATATAATAAAAACGTAGAGATAAAAAAATCTGTAATTGCGAGATAACAAAAAAAAAAACAAACAGGTCGTCTTAAAATAAGCAGCTGAACACGATAGGACAGTTTTTAGAATTTTTGTCTGTTTGTTTGTTTGTTTGTTTGTTTGTTTGTTTGTTTGTTTGTCCGCGCACATCTCCTAAACCACTGGACGGATTTAAATGCGGTTTTCACGAATATGCTTAGAAATTACCAGATTAAAACATAGGCTACCTTATATTATTTATTTTAATTCTTTATTTTTACATAAACGAAATTAAAATCAATGATTTATTTCTTCGTTACACGAAACGTAATATGAGGATCGTCACATAGCCTCAAGCAAGGAGATCCAAAGTAAAGAGAATGTTATTGACATAGCCATGAAAATTTTGAAACTGTCAACTGTCATTCGGTTAATCAGTTTAAATTTAAAAAAGGTTCCTTAACCTTCTTAGATGAATGAACGTGTAGATCAATCATGTTATAGGCCTTACAACCTCTTTGGTGGTTCATTCCAGTGCATGGAGTAGGAGTATTACATTCTCTTGGTTTTATTCTATGTTAACATTTAAAATAATTCAGTCCCGCGAATAGAAATATTCAAAAAAGGCCCTTTGTACATGAAAATAAACCTATACAATAAAATTCCGGACGCAATAAAGAAAGAAAGAAATAATAACATATTTCCAGAACCAACTTCGTAAGTTTCTAACCCAAAAATGTTATTACGAGATAAAAGATTTATTCGACGATAAATTTTAGAAAATAAATATCGATATATAAATAGTTAAGAAAGTAGCGTCATAAGTTTTGTATCATCTCATATATAATTAAGTAACCTATCACACTAAGTATGTTTTTTTTTGTTTTGTAAAATTACTTCACCCTAGGTTAAGTTTGAATAGTATATATATATTTATGTAATAGATTTAACTATACTTAATTTTATATGTTTATGTCTGTGGTCTGGTTTTGTGAACAGCCACTACATAAGTCATTGCTGCACCCTTTATGCAGGGTATATAAACTTAGCTTTTAGAAGAATACAGTGTATATTTGCAATAAGAATAAGAATATAGAAATAATTTTATTTTACTGTGATATTTTAACAGATAAATAGAGTAGTTCCATTTCATGGCTTTTTAATCAAGGTATACATACAAATGCACGCGAAATGAGAAATAACTAGCCAAGAGCGTGTTAAGACAAGCATTATGTCAGGGTTCCGTGGCCAGTGAAACTGGACAGTCAAATTTCAGAGATGTATATCATCCCGACATGACATGATATACTTTTAATGGTTTAGACAAAAAGAAAAAGAAAACATGCTCTGCACTGTGGTCACATTATCTTTTTGATTTGAAAACTGTTGACGGTGTTATTTATTACTTTTATGCTTCTATCAATACTTCACACAGGGCGACTTAAAATAAGCAGCTGAACATGTAAAGGCAGTTTTTAGAATTTTTGTTTGTTTATTCACGCACATCTCATACACCCCTGGAAGAAAATGCGGACGGATTTAAATGCGGTTTTCACGAATATGCTTAGCTATGACCAGATCGAAGTATAGGCTATGTTATTTTGCGCAAGGCCGGATTAAGGGAAGAAAAAAGGATTGAAGGTTTATATGAAAATCTACGCGTACGAAGTCGCGGGCAAAAAAGCTAGTAGTAAATAGGAGTAGTAATCCTACTATAACCTAACAGCGTGTTTTGAATAGCCAATTGTCCAAACTTGGAGTCACGTGGCCGGCTTATGATCTTAATAATAAACCTCTACATAAAAGCGAACTGCAGCAGCACGATGACATTGTCCATGATGACCTGCACCAGGTGCAGCGTGAGGGTCGCGTCTACCAAGAACAACCCTCTAAGGTTCACCTTCGTGAAGCAGGACCGGTACAGGCGACGCACGTTCTTGTGCATTCTCCTTTCTGCTTCTGAAAGGAGGGATGATGTGAATTGTTACTATTTACATTGAAAACAAGCATTTATCTAGAAATTTATGCACAAAGAACCGTTTAAGATAAAGGCGTAAAAAATTTACCCAATATTCGTTGAATAGTGTACAAAATAATATAATTTTGTTTTCAATAGTGTCTGATTTGCAAAATTGCACCTCGAAGGAGGTTAAATAAATTCCTACCATTTGTAGATATGGAAACAAAAAATTATTAAAACTGTTTTTCTGCTGAATCTCTAGTGTAATTACACTTCTACGTCACTTCAAGTACATATAAGGGTAAGTAAAAACAGTTTTGAAGATGGACTTCCGGAAAGTAACGCCTGATTCAATCAATTAAAAAATAATTATGTTACTCTGATAAAACTCGATTTGTGTATGAGTTATCTATATATATAAAAATCATTTGCTGTTCGTTAGTCTCGCTAAAACCCGAGAACGGCTGGGCCGATTTAGCTAATTTTGGTTTTGAAATGTTTGTCGTAGTCCAGGGAAGGTTTAAACGGTGAGTAAAGGCCTGGACCGATTTTGATGACATTTTGTTCCTGGAACGGGTCATAGTAGCGAGGCTGAAGGCCGAGCTTACACCCGTGCGACGCCGGGGCGCGTCGCTAGTAAAAAATAAAGAAAGGCATATCTAACGATATTTTGAACATCATCCAATGTGAAGCTAGTGAGGTTTCGATAGAATAAAATTGTATGAATATTGCAGTGATAAAACTATGAATCTACTAAGAAAATAAGGAAGATAAACAAGTGTTTTATATTTTTCTGGTAATTATAAGAAAAAAGAGTTTTTGTGGGAAAGTAGATGTAGCTGCGGGCCGCCGCTCGGCACATATAAGAGTACAGAGACGTTTGTAAATATAATCAATTTTTAACCTAGAAGCATTCTTTTCACCAGAACTGACGTGCAGATCAAACAAAATCTTACATGACCACGAAGCCATATTTATATGGCATATTTAACAGATGCGTTGTTATGTACAGCCCATCAGAAGCTGATTTAGTATATTTATCTCTAGTTTAGCATAATTACTAATATTTTATGATCAGATAGCAGAAAAATGGTGAAATAAATAATAAATAAATATCTGGGACATAATTGCACACATGGTCATCTGACCCCAAACTAAGCATAGCTTGTACTATGGCAGCCAGAGACTGATATACATACATATATATTTTTAAATACATACTTAAATATATATTAACACCCAGACATAGAATAAACACAAATGTTCATCACACAAATGTTTGTCCTAGATGGGAATTGAACCCACTCAATACTAACATGCAGGCAATTGTAAATTTATAAAATGTCTACCCTCGCACTCCGGATCGCCAAGCAGTTTAGAAGACAACGTCTGTGTCTTTTCCATGGCGATGTAAAACTGCTCCGTTTCTCGCCCGAGGAAGGAAACGTATACCAGATGTGTCAACACCCAAATACAAATAATTATCATCGTAACAGATAAAAAATGCTGAAACAGACGCGTAAATACATTAGTTCAAAAGTTTTAAATAAAGTAATCAATTGCAAAGCAACGTAAAACTTATCTGGATAGTGGATACCAACTTAAAAATAGAGATTCTCAATTCAACTGGTTTGTTTGTACGTTTCGTTATCTGATTGAACGATGCGATGAACTGATATTATTGTTTTTGTTTTTATGAAATAGACTATGTCCTATCATATAAATTTGAGATGAAAAAAAGTGTAAAGGCAAAGAATAAATAAATTAATCCCTTTGTATTGCACTCATTGGGATGTTTTTTTTTTTAATAATTAGTTATTTAACTGTGCTTGAACTAAATTACCATGCTTGAGTTGATTGATATTATTAGAAACTAAATAACTAAAAATATAAATAAATAACGTTAAATAATAATAATAAAGAGGGCCAAGGTTCCTCAGTGTTGTCCCAATCACCAGCTTCGATCGCGACCCGCTGTCGCAGTTTATACATAAATTTACTTCAAAAACTAAGATAAAAAATGCGGAATAATAATGAAAGGTTACATACCCTGTACTTAGGATCATCATTTGATACACTCGTCTTTGTGAAATTCAACCAAAGTTGGACATAAAGTAGAGAATGCAGAAATGTGTCCACGATAAAATACAGGACCTGAAAATAAAATAAAAAGGAATTAAAAAAGTTTTTATGTTAAACGTTATTTTAGCACATCTTATGCGACTAATTGGAATTTTGTGGAATAAAATTCTCCTGTGGCATTTCCGAGTAACTATGACATGGGAATATTCAAAAAAGCAGTGTATCTGTGATGCTCCTTTATTACAGGTATCCTCAGGTGGATCGTCAACTTTTTTGCCACCTTTGCCATATTTTTTTTAATAATAATGTATTTTGAAGAGAAGGCGTGAAGAGAGATTCGATTAATAATGCAAAAGAGTTTTTTTTATTCATATGATGAAACTTTCATAAACGTGCAATTCTCACAAAAGTGGTAGAATCTTGACAAATTAAAAATAATGCATCAAAACAATACTTACTAATTCTTGAAAAACTTTGATATATATAACATATGAATCCATGATCAACGAGTATATTTCAAACATTTTCTTCCAATACTGCACTCCTACTTTTACACGTTTGCTCTTAACGCGTTCCAGTTCTTCAACCCAGAGCAAAAGATTCCTCTTAATCAATGCCATAATCCTTGTTGCATAAAATATATTCACACAGAAACTGAATAACACAACATCAGAAAAAAATTCCATCCAATTAAAATTGCGATGAATGCAATCGAGATATCCATAGAATACGTAGAAATTTACAAAAATTACAACGCCATATACCCAGTTCCAAATTGTTTCATTTATAAGATTGCGATTGTTTGTCAATTTATTAAGAACGTCTTGTATTTTAAGAATGAGTAAGACGTTGTTAGAGTTGTGATAACAGTTGAAGATGAGATTTGTTAGATGCCCGAAGAGGTGGAGACCAAAGTTAAGGTTTTTAAAAGAAAGTAACGTCTTCTCAACTTTTTGTTTTGAGAATAATACTTGTAACTGCGCGTTCACAACAATCAATACACGAAATGTTATCATTGTTAAGTAAAGACATGTTATTAAAAATGACAGCATGTTCATCCAAAATCCATTGGGAGTGATGAAGTTGTCTCGAATTCGATATTTTGGATAACCGAGAAAACTCTGTAGGATATTTAAGGGTTTTAAATATTTTTGGAAATCTTTTTCAACCGAATTGTGTATTAGAACTTCGTTTTTAGTGTAAATGTGCACTTTATTTTGTTGCCGTCTTGAAAACATTGTTCACTAAGAACTACGTACTACGAAAACTAATGTTTGACTGGACATTATAATTTCTTTTTAACCTTCAATAGATCAATTTTTAAATAAGGTAATAGACGTAAAAAAATATTGGATTGTTTATTCAATTAGTTAAGTGGAGGCGAAGGAAGAGGTGAATCGCGTTATAATTACGCAGGTGAGTTAGTTAGATTATGGTTTTCGGGCGATAATCTGTTAGTAAATTAATACTGTACACAACGAAAAGGAAAAGAATTTTTTTTAAACATCGACTTGATTTGTTTGTGTATGAGAAAACGGTTTACACTCATGTTGTATGTGTGCGTGGATGACCGTCTGCGAGATTGTGTATATTTTCTTATGCACGATCCTGGATCGAGCTTCTAATGGCTCCGAAACCTGTCGGGAGCTCGTCTCGAGTGACAAACATAACATGAGTGTAAACCTTTTTGTTTTTTACAAGCTTTTATTTAGTTTCACCCTCAGAAAAAATAAATAAATGGAAGCGTTATACCTACTGTTTCCCCTCTGGAATTTACCCGCGACTTGGTCGTCCATTTGATCACATCATTTGCAGTTGTGTGCGCTCAATATTGAAGTGTGCGTTTGTAGAAGTAGTAAGAATATGTCAGTGTGTGCAATACGTGTTACCTCGCCCCCTTCAGTTTTTGGCAGACTTTATTCGGTACTAGCTCGAGTTTAAAGGCAGATCCAAACTATATATTTTCAAAGATTTTACGTGTCCCGGTGTCTGTCTAATCTTGTAAATTAAATTTGACCCACTTTCCGGTGTTCCTTTGAGCTGAAATTTGGCATACTTTAAGTTCCGATGACCATAGAATATTATGGTGAAAGCGAGCTGATTTGATGACAGTGGCGGAGGACAACGACACTTTCTGATGGATAAGTAGATACGACTGTACACAGTGTTGGAATCATTTTGATCAGCACACCGTACCGATCACCAATTACATAAAGGCTTAGTTTGAAAAAGATTTTTTCAAATAAAAAACTTGTTCTATGGAATTGATCCTCGCGCGAGTTTTGATTATCTACCTAGTGTTTTTCAACATAGCAATGTATTTTTGTCTTTTAATCGCAAAAATGTTTTCCCAAGGTGTATTTAGTTATTTCCTGCTCCTCCAAAATCCTTGAGAGCTACGCCATCTTCAATTATTTTAGACTACTTTCCTTCAAATTTACCGCGTATGAAGCTCTGAAACTAGTTCACGAGATTCAATGACACGAGAAGAATGTTATAAAATATATAAAATGTTGGCTTCATTAATTCTTCACAAGTTGGACAATCATCTTAAGTCCTTTTTCTTTCGATAAATGAAATTCAAAACAAGGAACGTCTAAGAGAAAGAAACTAATAAAATTACTGATAGTATAATTCAATTACATTAAATAGTTAATACCACACTCTAACAGCGTGATTTGGTAAGCCCACTGTCCAAACTTGGAGTCACAAGGCCGGCTTATGATTTTAACAATAAATCCCTACATAAAAGCGAACTGCAGCAGCACGATGACATTGTCCATGATGACCTGCACCAGGTGCAGCGTGAGGGTCGCGTCTACCAAGAACAACCCTCTAAGGTTCACCTTCGTGAAGCAGGACCGGTATAGGCGACGCACATTCTTATACATTCTTCTTTCCGCTTCTGAAAGAAAGAAAGAGTAAGTATTACATTAATATAAATAAATGCAATAGTTGGAAATATCATTGTTCTCTCTCAATTATTTTTTTTATATAATTTTTATCAGATATATTTTTAATTTATATCTTTGATTAACTCTGGTCATAACGATGTTAATATTGATTCCCGGAAATATTTATTTCATATGGATAAGATTGGTGTTGCAACCGTGACGCGTGGTAAGATATAACTACAATATCCATATAAAACAATAATAAAGTTATAGCTGCATTAAAAAAAAAACATCGTTTATTCTATGAGAAAGATAATATTAACATCTCTTTCAGGAATATGTTAAATGTTCTCCAAACTTAAAGATAGACTATATATTTTGTTGAACAAGTTGGTTTATGTCAGTATATGTCAGTTAGACTTTTAGTTGCCACAATCGTTTATTTTACGGCAGGTGATTGGCAGGGCTATTACGAAAGGAATTGTAACTGGTAGCAAAAGCGAACAAAATAGTAGCGAATAAAACAGCCACAGACACCTAGTGTCTATGTGTGCCATATCACAAAAAACTATCGCGTAGCTGTCAAAAGTAAACGTGAAATTTTCGACTATCGCTTTTTGGCAGCAACAATCATAAATAGCGAAAACCAAAATAGCCAACTATAATTGCAACTATTATTGACCACCGCATGTGAGACATGCAACTAACAATAATGTCTACCTTCGCACTCCGGATCGCCAAGCAGTTTAGAGGACAACGTCTGTGTCTTTTCCATGGCAATGTAAAACTGCTCCGTTTCCCGCCCGAGGAAGGAAACGTATACCAGATGTGTCAGCACCCAAATAATAATTATTAACAAAATTTCTGATAAAAAATGCTGAAACAGAAACAAAATTAGATCATTGAAACTACAACTATTGGTACTACTTGAGATCTCCTAGCAAAACCACAATCATGGAAACTGTTATGTAGTGAATTATATTTTTTAGATAGGTGTAATATTACCCTGTACTTAGGATCATCATTTGATGTACTTGTTTGTGTGTAAGTCAACCAAGTTTGAATATAAAATAGGGTAGTCAGGAACGTTTTAACGATGAAATATAACATCTGAAAATGCAGAAATGACACATTTTAACAACAAATTTCTATACAATATTAAATAAGTAATACTAACACATCACTTAGCACTTATATAAAGTTAGAACAAAGCATACGCAAAGATTAAATAATACATCAATATATAGAATCAAAATTTGTCATCTAAGTCAATAGAGTTTGTTGTCACTACCAAGAATTTTGCTTCAAGGAGAAATATAACGCGGGTGAAACCGTTGGGCACAACTAATACTTACTAATTCTTGAAAAACTTTAACGTAAATAATATACGAATCCATAATCATGGAATACAGTTCAAACATTTTGTTCCAATACTGCACTCCTATGTTTACACGTTTGCTCTTTATGCCTTCCAGTTCTTCAATCCAGAGCAAAAGATTTCTCTTAACCAATGCCATAATTCTTGTGGCATAAAATATATTCACACAGAAACTGAATAACACAAAGTCAGTGAAAACTTCCATCCATTTAAACTTGCGATGAATGCAATCGAGATATCCATAGAATAAGTAGAAATCAACAAAAATTACAACGCCATATACCCAGTTCCAAATAGTTTCATTTATAAGATTGCGATTGCTTCTCAATTTGTTAAGAACATCTTGTATTTTAAGAATAAGCGAGACGTTGTCAGCGTTGTGAGAGTAGTTGAAGAAAAAGTTTGTAAGATGTCCTAAGACGTGAAGACTAAAGTTAAAGTTCCTAGACGTTGAATAGACTATTTCAACTTGTCGTTTTGTGAAAACTATGTTTGAACGCGTATTCACAATAATCATTCCACGAAGAATCATTACTGTAATATAAAAACATGTTGATACAAATGATAGCATGTTCATCCACAGTCCGTTGGGAGTGATGAAGTTGTCTCGAATCCGATATTTTGGATAACCGAGAAAACTCTGTAGGATGTTTAATGGTTTTAAGTATTTTTGGAAATCTTTTTCAATCGCATTGTGAAGTAAAACTTCGTTTTTGGTGTAAATGTGCACTTGCGCTTTTTGACGTCTTGAAAACATATTTCGAAACCTTGAACGAGTTGCCTTCTACGAGTGCTACTGTGCGACTGAATATTTTATTTTTATAGATCCAATTTGATAGAATGAATTTACCAGACATTATCTTGTATCAGTATATGAAGTGGATGTCAAATGGTATTATAATTACACAGGAGTGTTGAGTAAATTACGGTTTAATACAGGTGATATATTATAGTAGTCATATTATTAGTGTATTATTATTATGTATGTCTATGCTTTATGTACCAGTTATTCCATTATAACATCACACACCGTCCTTTACCTCTTCTGTATGTCCTCTCCTTACTAAGGTTGCCTGGAAGAAATCGCTTATAGTGATAAGGCTGCCAATTGTTTCAGGTGTTTTTATTTTTATTATGTACCTATGTAATTTTTGGTGTGAACAATAAAGAGTTACCTATCTATCTATCTACATATTACCTGCTTCTCACTCCGCCTGCGCAGTGACCCGAAGTGGTGCCTTCGATATATGAGAATGCCCGTGGTGGCCTCGCGTTGTCTCTCGCTGGTCGGTCACTTGAAACTCACGCAGGTCAGTAATACGTTTTGCTATGTCTTAATTCAAATAGTCCTAATAATATAATAATGAAGGCTGGCAACAGCCTACATAAAGAAAGAATACAAGAGTTACGAAGAAAAAAAACTGGCAATGTTAACTTTCTGTTTAGTCTGGCCTTGTAACTCTAAGCTTAACAATTGCTATCTGTCTTTCATCTACAAATGTTTCTCCGTAACTTATTTCATACATACGTTTTGCTGCGAGGTTACATTCCGTTATACTCGTAAGTTTTGGCATATTTTATCTCGCTCTACCTTTGGCTTTTGTTCTTCATCTTCTCTGACCCTCTAACCTTCAAACCTCAACACCCAAAAACAATTATCATTGATACTAACAAACATAAGTGTGAAACTAATTTGAAAGTTAAAGTGTTAGAGCACGCACCGTCGAGTATAGCGGAGTGGAGCGGAGCGGAACAAAGCAAACAAAGGGAAATCGATGTATCGGAGCGGCCGTCCAATATCGCCGTCAACAAAGGCTTACAAGAGTTTAGGGCACGCCCATCGGCTGCATATTCAACGCGGGACGAGAGTCAACACTGCGGGCCGGGAGCTGACCGTGTCATTATTGCTAATTGTTATAGTAGTTTAAAAATCACGTTTTTATGACTTGTTAAGGACCAAACTCGAGGGGTCGTTTTACTTGGTGACTAAGGTCCATTGATAGCCGGAAGGTGGATAGTGGATCTATTGGTACTAGACTGGTTTAAACAAACCAAATTACCCCAAAGTCGAAGCGCGTACTAATTAGAAGCCATTGAAGAGTGCCACTACCCACTTCTTGGCTCTTTCATCAGATCAGTTTGATGTTGCCAAATTATTGTATTGTCATGCAGGTCACAAATACTTGCAAAGTTTTAAATCGATACAATAATTTTGAAGTAACTTTCAACTTTCAAGATTTGTTAGTTAGTTATGTGTGAATCCAGTTGAAAAAGTTTAAAAATTAAGAGATAAAATACAATCATTATTACTAGCTGATTGAATCAGGCGTTACTCAGACAAACAATCAAGATAAACCTTGGACAAGGCTAACTCATAGAACAAGTGGTCAACGTAATCAAGATTCATCATCATCATAATTAGCCATAAGACTGTTGAACATAGGCCTCCTTCTTACGCCACACTGAACGATAGCCTGCCATTTTCATACACTAGATGCCCGCGACTCTCACGATGTCGTCAGTCCATCTAGTGGGAGGCCCATACCTAAGCTACGTCTTTCGGTTCGGGGTCTCCACTCAAAAATATTTCTTCCTCATCGGTATCAAGAAGTATCGATAGTCAAGAATGCTTAGCAGTAAATGATAAATCCATTTGAGACAATGATTTCCAGCCACTAGCTCCGCGCCTACCACACGCATCACTGCTCGTTGACCAATATGCCCTCTCCTTGCATTTGCATAGTTTATACACGCGACCTCATTACGGCGGATATTTACCAGCCAGCCAGCTAGCCATCGAGCCGTAAGCCAGCCACACAGCCAAATCATGCGTGCTATTACTGATTTTTCATTACCTGATAATATTAATTGGTTAGTAAATCACATTAGGTGGTTGATATTGGTTTTGCAACGTCACTCTCATTTGGATTGACAAAAGTGGGATGGGAGCATCACACTATCACACTATAATATGGTTGGATGGATGGATGGATGGATGGATGGATGGATGGATGTTTGTTACTCAATCACGCAGAACCGGCTAGATGGATTTGAATGAAATTTGGAATATACATTACTTATGTCCTGGATTAACACATAGGCTACTTTTCATCATCATCATCACCGATTTTCATCACCACGCTGGTGAAACCGCGGGGAGCAGCCAGTAAACAATATTTCTTGTACATAATAGCCGGCTAGGAGTTTGTTTTTGTCGATCGATTTACGTGACAAAGAAAATATTTTCTTTTAATATTATACTGTAGTATGTTGGCTACCAGCTACAATTTTACAAAAAGATAGTGATCAGAAAATACTGTTTTTGTTCAGTTTTTTACCTGACTTCAGAAAAGGTGTAGGTTCTCGATTCGTCTGTTTTTTTAATTCAGTAATAGGCTTACGTTTGACCGCCAACTCGCCTGATGTTAAGCGCGATGCGGTCTACGATGGAGCACGTAATGGAGCAATGCATGGCCTATATGTTTATAATGCTTTTACTCCGCCAATTATGAACTGATTTTGATGTTTTTTATTTGTTTAATAGGTCACTTCAGAGGTGGTCCCATATTAATTTAATCGAAATTGAATAAGGGTATTTTGAAATAACCGGCCAAGTGCGAGTCGGGCTTGCGCACTGAGGGTTCCGTACTACCACAAAATATAATAAATATCAATTTAAAAACCAACTTCAAAATTAGTAAAATATGCAATTTTGATTCCATGAAAGGAATGATAAGGTCGTCCAAGTAACCGAATACGTTGCTTAACTTGGTAGGTAATCAACAATAATCATGAAACAAAAGAACATTATTTGTTTTTAGGGTTCCGCACCCAAAGGCTAAAAACGGGACCCTATTACTGAGCCTACGATGTCTGTTTGTCGGTGTTTTTATTGATAACTAGCTAATGCCCGCGACTTCGTACGCGTAGCGCAAAGTTATTAGTGGGCGGACGATTAGACTGACATATCCAAATATAAATGTTACACTAACGAACACGAACGGAACTTTAAATAGGAACAAATCCATCGGATTATTTTTATACTGGATATTTTATAGATAATACCTACACTTATGACATTATTGTAGATTTTTTGCTCTCCATTTTAATGCGGATTGTCATACTATCGTCATAGTATGATTTTAGTCTAGTTTTAATTTGACTCGATACAGGTATCCCGACATGTCCATAGTTTCAAATATATTTCATGCAAAAAATATAATGTATTACTTTTACTGGTTAAATACGTTGGAAGTGTGGAGCCATGGAGCTAATAAGGAAAAAAAATTGGTATAAGTCAAGCAAAATGTCATGCATGACAAACGTTATTATTGAATTATTAGTAAACAGTAAGTAGGAAGTATATGGAGCGGTATCTATAATTAATCGCTGATATTTAACATTACTCCGCGTAAAGACTGCCTGATTGCGTGATTGGTCTTAAGTTTGATCCTGACAAAAATGTATTCATTTTAATCTCCGTCGACTTGGTATATTAGCACGTCAGAAGTCAATACAAAAATCAACGTACGTTAAATTACGCCATAATAAACTGTTAAACCTCTTCAAAAGCAGTTGGCCGTCCTGACAATAACGAACACAAAAAAAAAACTCTTTGGTGCAGTCGATCGGAAGTTGCGGGTACATACATTTCGGCGATTCGTTTTTTTATATATAGATTATATGGCAACAGCCGCTTCAGTCTTCCTACCTACCATGTTTGCGAGTAGAAGTCTATCATTACGACAACATCACTATAAAATAAGCTAGATGGCGTTATAACTAATTATAAAACAAATTGATTTTTTACTATTTATTTTCATAAATTAATATGGTCTATGTTTCAATCAGGTATTTTTTAAGCATATTCGTGGAAACTGATTTTAAATCCTTCTAGTAGTTTAAAAGATGTGCGTGGACAAACAAACAGACAGCGGTCAGATTTGTAGTTCCATAGTTTGATAATAGATTGCGTACTAAAACGATGTTACGCGAAAAAATTGGAAATTTGTTTAAAGTTTACGAATAATATTATTAAAAATTTAATAAAGTATTCAATAATTCCTAAAATAATGAGTGTAAATGGATCGTAGTTTCACAAATATGAAAAGTGCGTCTATTATAGGTAAATACGACACTTTACCTGAATCACGCAAACAGCATTTTTTTGCAAGTTAAACCGATATCAGGCATTGCTTCTACTTAGTTAGAAGTCATGTGTGAAGGTATTTGATCTACACATTTATAATATGTAGGGATTATTGTATTTTGTGGTGGCACAGAAACCAGTGCGCAAGCGCAACTATCATTGGCTAGTTGTATTTAAATAAAAATAAAAACTAGCCTTTATTCGGCTAGTTGCCAACATACATGCTAAATAATAAACACTTCAAAAATAACCATAAAATCCATGCCTTCAAAGTAAATCCAGATGAATAATGTCCTAACAGGAAACTACAGCTATCGATATCTTCATATCACATCCTCCAGATGTAGATAACACTTCCACTGACTCACTCGACTCTACTCTATTTTTATCTCAAGTACTTTCTAGATTATTCATTTAAACCAATAAATATTCGTATATTGAGTCAGAATATACACAATTCTTACAAAGACAACACTGTTATTATATAAAAACTAAAACTAAAAGTGTTTAAAATACAAAATGTTGTCTCTAAAAGTTTCAATATGTGTAGTTGTGGTGTTTTTTGTGAGTCTGCATAATGCCGAGGATCTGTCTGTTGGAACTAGTATCAACAACCAATTGGCGTATACGGAAAATGTCAAATTGAGTTCCATTCCTCTTAGCACGAGGACCAAGAACGTTTTCTACAATGATAACAGCACTAGGATTATCAAGGTGAGTGGCGTTTACAGCTGCTCCCTGGTGATGACGAATTAATGTTATCTTTTCTTTAAATGAGTTTTACAAGTGTAGGGTTCAGTACCAAAAATGTTTTGTTTGAAGAACAATTATCAATATAAAAAACCGACTCCATAAAAATGTCAGGACTGGACCAACTTAAAATGGAACCTCACGGAAAGCAACAGCTTTCAAATGAAAAAATAATTATCAAAATCGGTTCACCCCGTCAAAAGTTTTGAGGTAACAAACATTTAAAAAAAGCTGTTGAATTGAGAACCTCCTCCTTTTTGGAAGTCAGTTAAACATATTTGAATTATGGAATTGAAATCGAAGTTTGTTTTGTGATTTGTGATTGGAGCACCGGTTAGTTCTTGGGTTTTAGGTGAATAAATAAATAATAAATATTTGGGACATTATTGCACACATGGTCATCTGACCCCAAACTAAATAGACCAAACTAAACGAAAAGCTTGTAATATGGCTACCAGAGACTGATATACATACATGTATATTATTAAATATATACTTAAATAGATATTACCCAGACCCATACCCATAGAACAAACGCATATGTCCATCACACAATTTTTTGTCCTAGGTGGGAATTGAACCCACGCCCCCAAGCGCAGAAGGCAGGTACACTACTAACTGAGCTAACGAGGCAGCTTAGCTTACTTGCAAGTAGGTATAGAGCTTATATACCTAGGCGTCACGAGTGCCTCTACCACCGTCACGGCATTGCCGGCCTAGTGTTTAAACTCACAGCTACCATGTTTGTTGTGTTTCAATTCATAAAGATAAAGATCGAGGCCATGCAGTACCGTATAGTAGAGATCTACGTTCAACAGTGGACTAACCATAGATCTTTAACAAGATAGATCCCGCAACCACATCAAGTAGTGTGAAACCCAGTGTTTGTACTTACTAATACGTCACGAGAGCAATTAAGCACTGGTTGAATCCATTTGCATAGCAAACAGCGAGTTTTTATTGTTAGCTTGCTACTGCAAGACCAAGGAAAACGAACTCAATTATGTAACGTGCAGTTAAAAGCATTTTTGTTGCAGGGTATCTGGGCAGTGGATTTGGACAGATCAGAAGCTAAAGTGACCATTACGTCCGGAGGCGTCGGATCTCCTTTCGCAAACGTCAGGATTAAAAGCCAGAGGGGGGAAGGTCTCAACTATCAGGTGCAAGTGTTTGTATAAAATATAATATTGAATAAAAATTATTGACGTTTTGAAATATAGTAAAAAAATATGAAGTTTCGAGATTGTATTTGATTATTATCTTAAGTCAATAAGATTAAATATCTACCGTTTCAATACTTGTATTATGTATGTGTGAAACAACAACTGACTGTAGTTCTAATAATCGTAGTTCTTAACCTTCAGATATTTTATTATGGAAACTGACGTGGTTTTCACACATTTTATTTATATTAAATTTGAAACTATAGTCGGAGTATCCGGCCTAATCTTACGTGAGTAATTCCCGTGTAATATAAATAAAAACATTCAGATAGTTTTTGGCAATAAGTAAATTGAGTAGATAAACCTTAACACAACACAACATGATCCGATATATGCAGCCACGGTTTTTTTAAATATTTCATGCATTTTTTGTTCAAATTCTCCAAAAAAATCCCGTCCAAATCATTAAAAGTCCAGCACTATGACAAGTCACCTCTCAAAACGTCGAGAGGCCAGAACATGAAAAAGTAATTCCACGACAATTTATTCGGCACTGAGGCTATATCAAAAGTTGGACACATTCGCGCCAGATGTGACCGGTGTCGGGTGTGGAGCCATTCTAAAACTTTTTTTAACTCTATGCCGTATAATGGATTATTACAGTTGGCACTTTTTATAATCTGAAATATGGCTGTTGAAATAGTTATGAGTCATGTTTCAATGGCTGGCGATTGATTACAGTTGAAAAAGAACTTTTTGAATCTGTCATTTGTTATGGACAGTGACGTGTGAAATTCAACCTTAAACGAGAGTAAATTGATTCAAGAATAATAGAAGCACACATACATCCATATTTATAGACGTTACCTCTCCTCACCGTTCATCGTCATCATTAGCCAGAAGACGTCCACTGCCTCCCCCTTAGAACACAGTGAACGACATCCTGCCATCCGCATCCACTGGATGCCCGCGACTGTCACGATGTCGTCGATCCATCTTGTGCATGGCAGGCCTACTTACGTTTAGGTTCCCTTATTAAGGTTACCTCAGTAAATCTGACTATAGATCTGATGACGTGTCATCTTTTATGAAGTGGACTTAGCGAACCTTGAGACGCGACTAACAATGCTAAACATCAAGTTAAAAGTTGCATAATATAGCTGCAGGTTTTGCTGATCAGCCTGTAACCCCTTTTCATGTTACCGGACGTGCTGGTGACGAGTCACCGTGCCCTTCATCAGGCATTCAGCCTTCGGACCAGCTAGAATCTACACATCGTAGCTCGGGAAGCGTTTCTTTAGTGATTTAGTTTACCCCTTCTTTAATATAATTACTTTAGTATCGTTTACTTTTATCGTACTTCTAACCTTATTTTATTACGCCCTAAGAACATTTTACCTTATCTCTGCGTAGTGACTTCTTCACTTAAACACCTCCATACAAATTACACACAGTATTAAAATGATGTTTATTTTTACATCAATCTGTATTGAGAAGTAAAAAAATAATCTCTCTAATCGCTAATAACCTTATTATAACGATCATTTTACTCCTCTCTCTCCCTCTGTAAGAGAAGGCCGGTGTCCCAGCGGGAACTTGATAGGCTGACA